>OU343222.1:270467063-271118854 GCA_910596185.1 Chrysanthemum makinoi
AGTCAAGGCAGGCTGAATTCCCAGTTGGGCTGGTGCATCCCTCAGCCTATCATATCGTTTGTTGAGCATCTTCATCAGCTCCTTGACCACCTTATTTTGCTTCTTTTCAATAATTGGACCAAGTTCATCTAGTTCAGTGATCCCAAAGTCAGTGAACGTTAAGGGTTCATGAATCTCGAAATGTCTCTTATCAGCCCCCCTGTAGACATTCATTGCTAATGGTTTGGAGTTGGGGATGATTTTGACATCAGTGATTTTCTCAGGCTTCCTTCGGCTTGTCATAGTCCAGTTGTAATGATCAATTTGTTCTTTCCTGAGAGCTTCAGCTTTCTTTTTCTTTGCTTCATACTGCTTTCTCATTGCAGCCATTTGAGCAGCCTGAGCTTCCTTGAACTTTTGTCCTGCCTGAACCTTATGGAGCTTGCTTGGATCTATTCCCACATTTTTAGCTTCTTCGGCAATCACTTTGATCAGTGCCTCCTTAGTCTTCTTATCTTCCTCAGCTTGTTTCAATCTCCTTTCTTCTTTGGCAAGGTATTTGGTTAGCTGTTGAGGAGTGAAGAGGTATTCAGTGTCACCGATTTTGTAGGGAATCTTCTCAGGCTCAGTTGTTGTCATTATGCCTTTGCCTTTGTCCTGGCCTGAGGAAGAAGATGCAACCAAGGGTGGTGTTGTTGTCATGATTGGTGTTGTGACTATTAGTGTTGTTGTTGTTTGTGGTGGAAGTGATGAGATGGGTACTGCTGAGACTGGTGCGGATGATGATGTTTGAGCTGCAGAGACTGGTGGTGTTTGCTCCCCCTCAATGTGAAAAGGAGTTTCTTCAGCAGTATTCTCCCCCTCATTTGTTGCCGTAGCGTCAGTGAGGGCAAGAGTTGGTGTTGGTGTTGAGGGGGACTGAGCTGCTTGACCTTTGAAGGCTTGATAGATTTCAGTCATCATAGCCTTAATCTCTGAAGTATCTGCCTGAATACCAGTGACCTTTGCATCCAGGTTAGCCTAAGATAGCTCTAAGGCAGTCATTCGTGGACCAAGATTCCAGGCCATTGAAAACGAGGCCTGAGTCAAAGCAGCTACCTGAGTGTTCAATGAGTCCACGGTGGTCTGAAGAGACTAAACTAAAGTTTGGAGACCCTAAACATTTGCAGATTTTAGGGTTTCGAGCATTTCAGTAAGGCTGGAGGATTGTTTCAAGTAGGCTTCAGTAGCTTCTAGCACTTTAGAGTTAAGTGTTGGATCCTCTTTGATAGCATCCCTGATTTCATCAATTTTAACCCCACACGTCTGAAGGTGCTTGAGGAACTTAACGAAGTGTTCATCCAGGTTGAGAAGATGTTGGTACATAGGTTCTCTGTGCTCATGAACATTATCATTGAAGGTGAGCACATCGGATCTAAGTTTAGCGTAACTGGCAGCAGCTTCAGTATGTTGATCCCAAAACTTTTTAGTAACCCCAGAGTACAGCTTCTTTGTAGCTCTAGTGATCCATTTAACCAGCTGTCTTTCAGTGAGTGGAAGAATATTATCATAACTTTGAAATTCACCAGAGCTGGAGGAGGAGGCTGAGTCATTGTCTTCAGGTTGAAAGGGTGACTCAGTATGCTCCTTTGGATTAGGCTGAGGCTCTTGTTCAGATTGAACCTCAGCATCCACTTCTTCCCCTGCTGATAAAATGATTTCATCACTTTCAGCAGGTTCATCATCAGATAGTAGTAACTCAACAACAGTTAACAAGGGAGTGGGGATGGGTTCCATATCAGCGGGTGGTATTGATCCCTCTGAGTCTTTGTCCCCCGTGGACCCCTCGGACACCGGTGGGAGATTCCTAGTGGCTTCTCAGGAGTCAGGATTGGTTTTGGGTTCCGTATCAGCTAGTTGTTTCTTTCCCTCTGAGTCTTTGTCCCCCAGTGACCCTTGAGACACTAATGGTTTTTCCCAGAGCCTTTAGCAGAGTCAGTGTTTGTTGTATCCCTATCAGTGGGTTGTTCTTTTCCCCTTGAGTCTTTGGGATCGATCAGTGTGCCCTCAGATAAAGGCTTTGATTTGCTAATGTCATCATCAGGCGTTGTGGAAGGCGCACCCCTACCAGCGGGTTGTTTGTTTCCCTCTGGATCTTGGGGAGTAGTAGGTGCGACCAAGGGCACTGACTGTGATGTATCAGTGTCCTTTTTTGTCACTGGGTTGGATGTTGCCAGGTCATCAGTCGGTGTCTTTTTAGTCTCGGGCTTTTTGTGCCTCTTAGGCTGTGTTCCTGAAGCCTCAGGGCCCTGACACTTGGGTTTAGTCTTAGTCCCAGTCTGAGACTTCCCCTTTCTCTTTTTAGGAGCAGGGTTTGGAGGCACTGATTCCTTCTGGTTGTTTACAGCAACCATATGGGCCGTCAATTCAATAGGAGTGATAAGGGATGGGTCCTTTTGAAAGTTTGATTGACTCAGGATGCCAGGTAAATTACCAATTTTTTCTTCCTGAGTATAATTTGAACCCAGTAACAATTGCAAAGCACAAGAGACAAATCTAGGATACGAAACGTACTTCGTCCTAGTTTTGCTCTGTAGCTTCGTTATGAGATCACTGTAAATGATCTCCCCAATGTCGACAGTGACCCCATTCATCAAGCAGTATGCCATCATCAACTGAATAGAATTAACTTGTTCATTGGATGAGTAGTTCCCGCCGAGGATCTGAATCACAAAAGTGAATAGGATCCTCCAAGCCATGGGAAAAGATCTTTTGGTGACTGGGTCTTGTCCAAAAATGTTGGATCTAAAATGATTTGTTTTAACCTATCCTTCACTGTGGAGGGTTCAGGATGGGCGACATAAACTCCTTTGTTATAATCCAACCCTGTTGATGTGCAAAAAGTTTTATAATCCAGGGTGAATTGTTGTTGCCCCCCATGAAGACTGAACCTGATGAGATACTCCCTGAGTGGTCAAAGGTTATTCTCATCAGTAGAGGGTGTCGGGTCAAAGGCCTTAGCTGTTGCCCAAAACTCCCTGAGGAGGTTTTGGTACAGTATAGAGGGACATTCCACAAAGGCCGTTTTGAGCGGGAAGTTGAACAAAAATTTCATAATGTCTTTATAGGCTGGGACATTTTCAGGGTATTCAAAATTTCCTATGAGATTGTTTGTTTTAAATTCAACATTTGTTAGATCCCCTACCCACTGAGAAGCAAACTTGAGAGATTGTGTTCTAGCCATTTCCATTAAAGAAGATTTTAGGGTTTGAAAAAGTATTTTGACTAGAACAATCAAAGTTTTTTAGATCTCTCAAGTTTGTGATGAAAAACTTTTGTAAATGTTTACAAGAATGGTTTTCCAAAAGAGGGTTTAAAGATTTTGAGAACACACAAATTTTTCTGGATTAGAGAAAGGATTTTTACAGAGTTTTGTTGCAGAAAATAATTTGTGTGTGTGTTTTTTGTTGAGAAAAGGTTATTTATAGAGTGGTGAGAGGGGTGGTTTTTGCACAAACGTGGATATGTAAAGACGGTTTTAGAAATCGTTTGAAATTCCACATTTAATGCCACACACCACTACCTGTAGTAAAATCCCGTATTTCAAGGGAACAGTTGCAGTGCACAGTAAAAGTGCACTTTTGCAGTAATAAAATATCCATAGGATATTTTATGTGAGAGAAGGTATTTAATGCCAAGTGGGATGAGGTAAATGATGATACCCCTGTCAGTAAGACATATATTCCTATATTAAATTGGTGGGATTACCAACCTAGGACATTTAAGTAACTAATACTTGGAGCATTTAGTTACTCATTGAATGCTTAATGTCAGGGACCCTGAGTGAGTCTTACTCATTCAGTGAAGGGATGAATTTGGATGTTCAGGGAAGATGAACCATTTCAAAGAACTTACTGAGATTGGTTTTCAGATGCCTGATATTCAATGTCAAGCATTCCCAATTCAGCTTTCAGTCTCCTAAAGGTAGGCTCATCCAAAGGTTTGGTGAAGATATCAGCAAGTTGATATTCAGTAGGGATGAAATGAAGCTCTATGTCTCCTTTCATTATGTGATACCTGATGAAGTGATATCTGATATCAATGTGTTTGGTTCTTTGATGGAGGACAGGGTTGTTGGAGATTGCAATTGCACTGGTGTTGTCACAGAAGATGGGTACCATTTTGAAATGGATGTCATAGTCACTGAGTTGACTTTTCATCCATAGAACATTGGCACAACATCCTACAATAGCCACATATTCAGCTTTGGCTGAAGACATAGCCACTGATTGTTGCTTTTTAGCACTCCAACAAACCAGTTTTCCTCCAAGGAATTGATAGGACCCTAAGGTACTTTTTCTATCCATGTTGCAGCCAGCATAGTCAGAATTAGAGTAACCTTTGAGATCAAACCCTAAGCACTTTGGATAATAAAGTCCAAGGCTTGGGGTTCCTTTCAGATACCTGAGTATTCTTTTGGCTGCAGTGAGGTGGGATTCTTTGGGATTGGACTGATATCTAGCTACGAGACAGACTGAGAATTGTATGTCTGGTCTGGAAGCAGTTAGATACATCAAAGATCCAACCATCCCTCTGAAATGGGTTTGATTGACTGATTTGCCAGTGAGATCAGGTCCAAGATTGTTAGGAGGAACCATTGGTGTCTTCACTGAGGCACAGTCAGATATCTCATATTTCTTCAAGAGATTTCTTGTGTATTTCTCTTGACAGATGGAGATTCCTATATCAGTTTGCCTGATTTGTAGTCCAAGGAAGTAAGTGAGTTCACCCATCATGCTCATTTCAAACTTCTTTGTCATTAGTTTTTCAAACTGTTTGCAAAGTGTGTAGTTTGTAGAGCCAAAGATGATGTCATCAACATATACTTGGACCAGTATCACATCATGTTTTGTCCTATAGATAAACAATGTGTTGTCTATCTTTCCTCTGACAAACTTGATTTGAATGAGGAAGGCTGAGAGAGTTTCATACCTGCCCTGGGAGCTTGTTTCAGTCCATAAAGGGCTTTATCAAGCTTGCAGACATAGTCAGGGAATTCACTACTCTTAAAGCCTGGAGGTTGCTGAACATAAACTTCTTCCTTGAGTTCACCATTTAGGAATGCACTTTTTACATCCATTTGATAAACTTTGAAGTTCATGTAGGTAGCATATGCAAGGAAGATCCTGATGGCTTCCATTCTTGCAACAGGAGCAAATGTCTCATCATAGTCAATGCCTTCTTGTTGACTGTAACCTTTGGCTACCAGTCTGGCTTTGTTTTTAATGACAGTGCCATTTTCATCAATTTTATTTCTGAAAACCCACTTCATTCCTATGACAATGACATCCTGAGGACATTTGATCAAGGTCATGACCTTGTTTTTGTCAAACTGTTGAAGTTCTTCTTGCATGGCCTGAACCCAGCTTGGGTGCTTTAGAGCCTCAGTGACACTTTTGGGTTCTATATCTGATAGGTAATCAGCATATAAACATTCATTGGCTGAAGCTGCAGTTAACCCAGCAGCCATGCTTCTAGTGAGCATGCCCTCAGTGGGTTCACCAATGATGTTTACAAGCTCAATGTCCTGAGATCTTGTCCACTTACTTTGTGGTCTAGGATCTGAGCTTGAAGAGGCCACAGGAGACACAGGGGTGAGTTCAAGTATATGAGTCATAGTATCATCAAGAGCATCTGTTGAGATGTCTTGTTCAGGTTGGGTTTCATGAATCACAGGGTCCTGAACATTTAGTTCAGTGTTACCTATCCCATCAGGGACTGATTGGTTATCAATGAATTCACTGATGGTTGGTTGTGACAGATTATGAGGTAAGACATAATATGAGATGTCAGCCTCAGCTTGGTATGAGGAATTGATTTCAATGTTATACTCATCAGGAGGATATCTTGAAGAGTTATCAATTCCTATTTCCTCAACTGAGGTGTTGGAGAACCTAATGCTTTCAACACTTTCATCAAAGGTAACATGAAAGGTTTCCTCAACTTGTTGTCTCCTTGTGTTAAATACTCTGAAGGCTTTGGAGATCAGTGAGTAACCTAGAAAGTATCCATCATCAGCTTTAGCATCAAACTTGCCTAGATGATCCTTATGATTATGAATAAACACAGGACATCCAAATACATGAAAGTAGCTGATATTAGGAAGTCTACCTTTGAATATCTCATATGGGGTTTTGTTATGTCTTTTGACAATGATTGACCTGTTTTGAGTATAACAGGCTGTTTTGACTGCTTCAGTCCAGAAATGCTTTGAGAGGGCTGAGCCATTTAACATGGTTCTTGCAGCCTCAATGAGAGTTCTGTTTTTCCTTTCAGCTACCCCATTTTGTTCAGGGGTATAAGGAGATGAGAAATTTTGGGAGATTCCCTTTTCATCACAGAAACTCTCAAGCTCAGCATTTCTAAATTCAGTACCATTGTCAGTTCTGATTTGTTTCACTGTAATGGCATTCTGGTTTTGAATGTTCCTGATGAATGACATTATAGTATCAGTTGCCTGACTCTTTTTGGAAAGAAAGTATACCCAAGTGTACCTTGAAAACTCATCAACAATGACAAGTGTATACTTCTCATGCTGGATTGATCTAGGACTGACTGGTCCAAAGAGATCCATATGCAAGAGGTGAAGGCAGCTTTTGATAGAGAAGTTTTTCTTGGTTTTGAAGGATGCTCTTAGAAGTTTGCCTTTTTCACAGGCTGAGCATGGTTTGTCTTTTGCAAAAACCAGTGATGGTAGGCCAAGGACCTTGTTTTGTTTTGCCAAGTTGCTGATGTTTTTGAAGTTTAGGTGTGAGAGTCTTGTGGAAAACTAGAAGGGGGTTGAATAGTTTTGCCGATTTTAAGTTGATTTCAAAAACTTTAGATCCGATATTATGTGAAATCGTATGGATGTTGAGAACGTATAGATCTAATAATAATGCAAGCAAATAAATAAAGTTAAGGGATAGAAATGACACAACCGATTTATAGTTGTTCGGCTACAAGGACACCTTTCTTGCCCTAATCCACTCCCCGAGTCACCCACTCGAGAGTTCAAGCACTATGTCAACAAACTCCTTCACTTGGCGGAGAAGCCTTCACAACGTTGCTTACACTTTTTCTGGTACAAAGCTAGATACCGAGTCCGTAGCATGGTGGACCAAACCAACACAACTATTACACAACAAATATGTGAAATATCAAATACAAGATCTTCGCTATAGAAATCTTCCGGAGTGACAAATCAATCAAGGACCCCTTGCTTGGATGACTTGTAGAATGCTCGTGATCTCTCCTTAGAGAAGGACCAATATGAGGATCACAAATAGAAAGAAAGAAGAACAACTCTCTAGATCAAGTGATTTATATGTTAGAAGAGAATGAGAGTGTATGAGAGATTTAGTAAGAAGAGGGGTGAGTTAGAATGAAGAAATGGCTCTTTATTTATAGGCAAAATTCTTCACTGTTCCCCGGATCCCATGGATCCCTTCCACTTGGGATCCGTCTAGTGTAAACCTAGGGATCCGTGGAACGCTCCTCTTTGCCCATGGGTTTTTTGGTTATGGGTCATGGGTTATGGGTTGGTCCATGGTTGTTCTTTAGATTCAATGTATCTAAGTATACATTGTATCTAGTCTTCTTGGGTATGGGTTAAGATCCATGGGTTATGGTCCATGGGTTATGGTTTTTACCTATCCTAATAAACTATTACAACAAATGCTTAATTACTACATTTTTGTATTTAAATGGCTATATGTAAATGCTTTACAAAAATAACATGTATCCTTATAATTATACTTAAGACAACATTACATTTGTTATCAACAAAACACAAAGAGATCGCAAAATATTAATAAACGTTTTTACGGTTTATTTGTATTAACAATCTCCCCCTTTTTGTTGATGACAAAACATAATGTTATGATGAGTAAAACTTAAGAATAGATGTAAGTTTTGAAAGCCCCTAAGTTTTATTTCTTCTCCCCTTTTTTGTCGAAACAAAAAGTGAACCCTTGGAGGAAAAAGTAGTCTACGTATTTCTTACTCCCCCTTGACGGTAGCTCCCCCTTGTTTGGGGCGTCAAGTGAAGAAAAATAAAAATCCTAAAAAAAGAAAGGTTAGTAACATGCTTAAATAATCTTGTGGTTGTCGAGAATCAAGATTGGGAGCCAAGGTATGTAAACAATGCCTTGTAATAAAACGACAAATTGTAGTGGTATGTATGCCACTTACAAGCATGTAAAAATAAGAACAAGACTTCTTCTTGAAAATGACTTCAAAAGAAAAAATAATACTAAAAATAGTAGTAGTGATTCCTTCCATGCTTGCATAAGGTTATGGATGGAGGTTTTGAAGAGTAATGGTATTGATGCGATCAAGGATGAGGTTGAGTATGAAACGCATTTCTTCCCTAACTTCTATTGCAATTTCCCTAGTGGATTGGCAATGTTCACAATGCAAATGATGTGGGTAATGAGTGCGGAAGTTTTCTGGGTTGTTTTGATTTGAGTTATGCGGAAGTTGTGGTGGAAAAATAGGAAAATATGGATCAATATCCGGAATGTTTGTAAATGGTGGTGGAAAAGAACCTAGATGTTCTTGTAATGTGATGGGAGCTAATGGTGGTGATGTTTCAAGATCTTGAAAAATAGTATTTGGTGATGTGGGGGGTGTTGAAAAGACTAATTCTTTTTCTTTCGGTTGGTTAGATCTTGTTGGAGTCTTAAAGACTTCCAAAAGAGTAATTTTAGGTGGTGATGAATTTGGTGTACTTGTTGGTGATGAGGGAGGTGATATAATGGAAGCATCTTGTGGTGAGTTATTTGTTGAGGATGAATCATTTGAGGTTGGTTTTGCTAAACAACAAGATCGGATACTAATCCGTGCGGATATCCTAGAGTTGGATTGTGGTATTTTGGATGGTGGTAGTACAAAGGTTTGGGTATCATAAAGATGATTGTTTGTACTAAGTGATTCATCTAAAGGGTTTTTGGATGACTTGGTGTATTGTGTATGTAAGGATGAGATGGATTATGCAAGCATTTTGGGAGTTCTATATATAGAGAAAAACAAAGCATTGTAATGAATGCTTGACCCAAAATGTGGATTAAAATCTAATGATTAGATATGAATTCAAGGCATGTGATCATGAGAACACAAGCATTAAAGAGCATACTCCCAAAAATGAAACAAATGTGGATTTTTCATCCAATGTGAAAAAATAGAAGGTAAAATCAGTTTCACGGTTCCCACGGATCCTTCCCTAGAGGGATCCGTCCAGCATGAAGGCTGGGATCCGTGGGTCAGGTGATTCAGGCAGCACAAAATTTTCCTTTTGGAAACATTTTTGCCTATTGTGTGCCTATATGCAAACTATTTGGAGTTGCGGTTATCTCGACCCCTAAAAAGAAATAGAAAATAAACTAGAAGTATAAAAACATCCTATTGAGATAACCCGAAAACACATATTTAGTACATGAGTACGTAATTTTGTGTTATCAATGCTCCTAATTCATTGTTGCTTAAATGAATGTACCCGAAAACACATATTAGTTATGTGTCCCCTTTAGCATTCAAAAGACATGAGATGCAATGAAAACGGGTTTTTACTTTGTATTAATAATGAAAAGCGATTTGTCCTAGACGTGAGAAATTGCTTTTGTGAAATTGATACGGGAAGGTATCATCCTTTTAGAAAACATTGTGAGAGTAGGTTTTCTTTGAAAATGTGTAAAAAAAAATAAGAAATCTATAAGTGGAAAACTCATCTTGGGTTTTGAAAATTCCCGCATTGTTTTTGAGTTGTGCGTGAAATAGAGATCCTAGACTCAGAAAGAAGAAGGCTAGTGTTTACATACCTTGTAGAGTCAAATAAGTTACGACGTGTGTTCCATTAGACCAAGACCAAGGCGAAGTAGGTTGAATTGTTCCTGCTTCAACGGTTTGGTGAGGACGTCGGCTATGTTATCTTCGGATGCTACCTTCTCAATAGAAATGTTCCCCTTTTGAACATTGTCTCTTAAGAAGTGGTGACGAATCTCTATATTCTTTGTGCGAGAATGCAATACCGGATTCTTGCTTGAATCGATGGCACCTTTGTTGTCACATAGGATGGCTATGTCGCTTAGATGAATGTCGTAGTCTACTAACGCTTGTTTCATCCATAGTGCTTGTTGGCATGCTTTGCCGGCGGAGACGTACTCGGCTTCGGTTGTTGATATTGCTAGTGTCGTTTTTTCTTAGAAAACCAAGACGTTAAACAACATCCCATGAAAGTACACACCCCACTTGTACTTTTTCTATCAACGTAATCACCTGCACGGTCAGAATCTGCATATACAATTGTTTCTACTCCCGTGCCCTTAGGATACCATAATCCTAATTGTGTTGTACCCTTAATGTATCTTAATATTCTTTTTACGGCTTCTAGGTGTGATGTTTTGGGGTCTTCTTGAAACCTAGCACATAAGCAAACACTAAACATGATATCCGGCCTACTTGCCGTGAGGTAGAGAAGACTACCTATCATGCCACGATATTTAGTATTATCTACGGATTCGCCGTCTTCTTCTTTTGTGAGTTTGGTGTCGGATGACATTGGTGTCCTAATTGGTTTCGACTCTTCTAGACCAAATTTCTTTAACATCTCCTTTATGTATTTAGATTGATTAAAGAAGATACCATCTTCTACTTTTTTAATTTGTAGACCAAGAAAGAAACTAAGTTCTCCCATCATACTCATCTCGAACTCGTCATGCATGATTTTAGAGAAATCATCACACATGTCTTGACAAGTGGATCCGAATATAATATCATCTACGTATATTTGTACTATGATTATGTGTGACTCTCTTTTCTTAGTAAAAAGTGTGTTGTCAACTAACCCCATGGTATAGTTGTGTTTAATTAAAAAGGACTTGAGTCTATCATACCAAGCTTTTGGAGCTTGTTTAAGACCATGAAGGGCTTTCTTTAATTTATAAACATGTTTGGGTTTTTCAAAATCGATGAAGCCCGGAGGTTGAGCTACATATACTTCTTCATTAATGAAACCATTTAGAAAAGCGCTTTTGACATCCATTTGATAAAGCTTTAGATCATTAGCACAAGCATACGCAAGAAGTATTCTTATAGACTCTAATCTAGCCACGGGGGCATAGGTCTCATCAAAGTCTATTCTTTCTTGTTGGTTATACCCTTGGGCAACGAGTCTAGCCTTGTTCCTAGACACTACTCCGTTTGCATCTAATTTGTTCTTATAAACCTATTTTGTTCCTATTATGGTTTGATTACTAGGTGGAGGGACAAGTGTCCAAACATCATTAGAAACGAATTGATTTAGTTCTTCTTGCATAGCCATTACCCAACTTTCATCTTTTATGGCTTCTTGTGTGTTCTTAGGTTCTATGGTTGAAACAAAACAAAACAAGCTACTTTGGTTTTGAACTTGAGACCTTAATGTTCGTTCATTTAGTTTTCCTATGACTTTGTCTACGGGGTGATCTTTGGACTCTTTAATGTTTATTATTTCATCATTTAAAGGTTCTTCTTCATTTATCTTTTTCTTAATTACAATAGCTTCACTTTATATGATCTCGTCATCGACAAGAGGTGGAGAGGGTTTGGGTGGACTTTCATCAAATTTTATGTTTAATGACTCTTCTACCTTCATTGTTTCTTTGTTTAATATGACGTAAGCTTTGCTATTTGGCGAGTAACCTCGAAAGATACCTTCGGTTGATTTAGGATCAAATTTTGTAAGGTAATCTTTAGTGTTAAGAATAAAGCATTTGCTTCTAAAGACTCTAAAGTGATTTAACGTAGGCTTTTTGCCTCGGAGTAACTCATATGGAGTTTTACCTAAGATTGGTCTAATTAAGACTCGATTGAGTATGTACGTTGAAGTATCAACAGCATTACACCAAAATTTTTGAGGTATGCATTGTTCATTAAGCATGGTTCTACTCATTTCTTGAAGGGTTCTATTCTTTCTTTCTACTACCCCATTCGATTGTGGAGTGCATGGAGCCAAGAAGTTGTGAGTAATACCATTAGCGTCACAAAAAGCTCCAAATTGCACTTCATTATCGAATTCCCTACCATGATCCGTTCTAATAGACACTATAGGACTTCCTAGTTGTCTTTGGATCTTTTTGCTTAATATTTCAAAGTAATTAAAGGTTTCCGTTTTGTTCTTTAAAAATTTTGTCCATGTATACCTAGAGTAGTCATCCACTATTACCAAAGTGTAGTAGTTGCCTCCATAACTTTGGATAGCGGATGGACCAAATAAATCCATATGTAATAATTCTAGACATCTAGTTGTAGACACCATGTTTTTAGCTTTATGTCTTGAATGAGCTTGTTTTCCTACATTACAAGCATCACAAAAGTGATGTTCATATTTTAACTTAGGTAGATCTCTTACTAGATCTTTGGATGATAGCGATTGGAGAAGTCGCATATTAGCGTGACCCAATCTTCGATGCCATAAGGTCGAAGTATCATCCATAGAGGTAAGACATAGTTTGTTTTTAGGTTCATTACCGATTTTAATGACATAGACTCCATGTTTCCTAATTCCTCTTCCTATGGTTATGCCATTTTAAAGTATCTTACTACCGGTTTCGGTAAAAAGTACATTGCACTTTTTATCACATATTTGTCCTATACTTAAGAGGTTAAAGTTTAGGTTTTCTACGTGACACACATCGTTAATGGTTAGAGATTTGTTAGAAATCGTACCTTTACCGATGATTCTACTTTTGCTATTTCCAAACACCACATTACCTCCATTTACGGATTCATATGTGGAGAATAGAGCCCTATTGCCGGTCATGTGCCTCGTGCACCCGCTATCCTTGACCCATTCATCAGGTTCTAGGTCGACCTTTAAGCACACCTAAAACAATAATAAACTCAAAAGTTTGGTCCCCATTTGTTCATGGGTCCATTAATGTTAAAGATTCCATTCATGTTAGACATGTATGGATAAGATGAGTATGCATTCCATGGAGCAAAGTTTTGAAAAGAAAAACCGTTTTGCATATTAGGGTTCCATCCCATTTGATGGTTACTTCTTGGATAAACGTTATTAGGTCTCCTAGATGCATTATGTTTTTGAAAATATGGGGCTTTGTTTCTTGCAAAAGTAGGATTATATTTTGGAGGTGGATGTCTAGTGGTGACATGAGTTGGTTTCTTCCTATTAACGATAACGAACTCAGTTCTAGATGAAGAAGCTATGTTATTACCACTAGTTGTCATAGCAGATCCACGGATCCCAGTCTGTACACTAGCCGGTTCCTTTTTTAGGGGATCCGTGGGATCCGCCACAACAGTGGCTGGTTTTTCTAGTTCTTTAACAAATTTTGTTTCTTTACTTTCACTAGTTGATGGATCAAGTTGTTGAATACCTAGACCCTTTTGGTTGTTACCGGTTTTAACACCATCAAGTATTGTATCTAAAGTGTTCGTACTCATTCTAGCAATTTTAGAATCTAAATGATCAACTAGTGTTTGAAGTTGAACACAAAGTTCACATTCACCACTTGCTATTTTAAACTTTTCTAAACGTTTTAGTTTTGCTTTTAATTCTATGACTTCTTTATCTAAACGTTGGTTTTGAATCTTTAAAAGCTTGTTTTTGTTAATTAGTTTTAAGCTAATATTGCATAGTTTATCATATTCGTTATGCAATGAGTCGTCATCAAGTGATGAGCTACTATAGTATTCGTGACATACCTCGTCATTTGCCATGAGACAAATTTCTTCGTCCTCCTCGTCGCTCATTCCCCACGTGCCGCTCACGAACGCCTTTTGATAATCCTGTTTGGGACACTTACTAATAAAGTGGTTTGGGTCCCCACATTTAAAGCAAGAACGATCATCTTTTGGCTTTTCTTCCTCTTTGCTTTTTCGAAAGCCTTTCTTATCATCATACGGTTGTTTGACGTATCTTCCCTTTCTTCTAAAGAAATTTTTAAAGTCCCTTACCGCCATAGCGTACTCCTCGTCGTCACTACCCGAGGAAGAGTTCTTTTCATCGCTTGAAGCCTTTTTGGCTTTTAAGGCAAGAGATTTGTGCTTCTCTTTTACCTTTGAGGCTTCGGAATCTTTAGCAAGAACAAGCTCGTAGACTTTTAGATTGCCTATGAGTTCATCGAGGGTGAGAGTTGTCAAGTCTTTTGACTCTTCGATCGCCGTCACCTTAGATCTCCACTTCGATGGAAGTGCCCTTAGATATCTCCTAACATGGTTACTGCTAGAGAAAGATTCATCAAGTGCTTGTAAAGATGTAATAATAGTATTAAAGTTAGCAAATGAATGATCTATAGTTTCCTCATCCGATATTGAAAATTGTTCATATTGTTGAACAAATAAATCAATTTTATTATTTTTAACTTGTTCGTTACCTTGATGAGTTACAACTAAAGAATTCCAAATTTCTTTAGAGGTTTTGAGTAAAGAAATTCTTTCAAATTCCTTTTTCGGTAAAGCATTATATAAAACCATTTTTGCTTCACTATTTTTAGAAAGCTTTTTCTTCATTTCATCATTTAGTTTATCATGAGGTATGTTAACTAAATTTCCCTTATCATCATTTGAGGTAGCCTCAAAATCACCTTCAACAATAATGTACCAAAGATCAATATCTTTAGACTTCGCATATGTTTCGAATCTATTTTTCCAATATATAAAACCATTAGTTTCAAGTAGTGGTGGTCATTGCATAGATTTCCCTTCCTTATAATTTTCAGAACCTATAGTGATCGAAAAGTTTTTAAAATACAATTTTACTTTAAAACTTTTATAAACTTAGCTCTTGATGCCAATTGTGGAAAACTAGAAGGGGGGTTGAATAGTTTTGCCGATTTTAAGTTGATTTCAAAAACTTTAGATCCGATATTATGTGAAATCGTATGGATGTTGAGAACGTATAGATCTAATAATAATGCAAGCAAATAAATAAAGTTAAGGGATAGAAATGACACAACCGATTTATAGTGGTTCGGCTACAAGGACACCTTCCTTGCCCTACTCCACTCCCCGAGTCACCTACTCGAGAGTTCAAGCACTATGTCAACAAACTCCTTCACTTGGCGGAGAAGCCTTCACAACGTTGCTTACCCTTTTTCCGGTACAAAGCTAGATACCGAGTTCGTAGCACGGTGGACCAAACCAACACAACTATTACACAACAAATATGTGAAATATCAAATACAAGATCTTCGCTACAGAAACTTTGCGGAGTGACAAATCAATCAAGGACCCCTTGCTTGGATGACTTGTAGAATGCTCGTGATCTCGCTTTAGAGAGGACCTATATGTTAGAAGAGAATGAGAGTGTATGAGAGATTTAGTAAGAAGAGGGGTGAGTTAGAATGAAGAAATGGCTCTCTATTTATAGGCAAAATTATTCACTGTTCCCCGGATCCCACGGATCCCTTCCACTTGGGATCCGTCTAGTGTAAACCTAGGGATCCGTGGAACGCTCCTCTTTGCCCACGGGTTTTTGGTTATGGGTCATGGGTTATGGGTTGGTCCATGGTTTTTCTTTAGATTCAATGTATCTAAGTATACATTGTATCTAGTCTTCTTGGGTATGGGTTAAGATCCATGGATTATGGTTTTTACCCATCCTAATGAACTATTACAACAAATGCTTAATTACTACATTTTTGTATTTAAATGGCTATATGTAAATGCTTTACAAAAATAACATGTATCCTTATAATTATACTTAAGACAACATTACATTTGTTATCAACAAAACACAAAGAGATCGCAAAATATTAATAAACGTTTTTACGGTTTATTTGTATTAACAAGTCTCTTGTGCCACAACCATTTGATAGTTTCAGTGGCTTTGGCAAAGAGACATGTTCCATCTTTAGAGAGTGTTGACATGTCTAAGACATAAACATCATCTCTCCTAGGAGCAATCAACACAACTTCCTTGTTGGCATTAAAAATGGTACCTTGTTTGTCATTGAATTGGACAATGTACTTTGCATCACATAACTAACTGACACTGATGAGATTGTATTTGAGACCATTGACATAAGCTATCCTAGAGAAAACTATTCCATTGCAGTTTACTGAACCATAACCCTCAGTGGGACATGATGAGTTATCACCAAATACTACCTTGGGTCCTGGTTCCTTAACATACTTGTGTAGATATTCCTTAACTCCAGTCATGCTTGTTGAGCATCCACTGTCTATATGCCAGATGAGCTCCCTGGCATGCCTCTGCACAAGTAGTAAACTGAATTAGTTTATCTTTGTGACCCACTTACTAGTGGGCTTGGGTCTCATGGTCTCTTTGAATTGAGCAATCGATTCATGGTCAGTAGTGGAGTGCATTGTGCTACCACAGGATTTGCATTTAGATATTGAGGATGACTAAGTGGATTTGGGTTGCTTTGAACTTCTCCTTGCCTGGATGACACTGTCATGCTGGGATGTCTTATGAGTTGTGTTACCGCAAATATCACAGCATGTGTTCATAAGACAGTCATCAGGACGATGATCATTAAAGCCACAGTGTGGGCAATTAGGAAAAGGCTTAGCTCTCAATTTTTGAGCAGGCTTAGATGTGGAAGCATACTGATGACCAACTTTGGTATAGTTTGCTTTGGGAGAACTTACATATTGTAAGTGGTCAGCAATTCTGTGATCATCCTTTTTGCAGATCATACAAAAAAGAATTCTATAACAGTTATCAGTGGTATGACTGGTATAGTGGCATAGATCACACTTCTGCTTGTTTTTGGTGGTGGCTTTAGACTTTGAGGAACTAGAGGAAGCTGACTTTGTCTCCTTGATTGATTCAGGGACCTTTTCAATGGATTCCATTTTGTCAGTTAGCTTCCTCACAAGTTCAGTCAGTTGCTGAATTTGGTCAGCTTCTTTGGGAGCAGAGGATGTGGAAGTTTCAGTAGGGGTAGGCTCTGGTTGAGTTGTTTTTTATGGTCTTTTCAGGATGGTTCTACCAAGTCTAGACCTTTATTTGGGAGAGTATGGATTGTATTGTAATAGAGTAAGCTCAGAGCTAGGATCAGTACCCTGAAGAGGTTCCAAAGGTGGAAGTGGTGCTTGAGATTCATCTTCAGACTCAGAGATGTGTTCAGTACTACTAAACACATCAGGGAGTCCAAGTATGCTCTTTAGAGCTTGACTTTCAGGCTCTAGAATTTTCCCAGAGTCAAAGTTGGGAAGCTTACTTTCAGGATTAAGTCTTTCAATCCAATCACTGGGCTTGGGAACAGTCAACATACTGGTAATCATGCCACCAGACACAAATGGTTTGGGACTCTGGTCTTTGTTGTGATAGTCAGGGAGATGATTTGCACCTATGACTCTCTTCTTGCTACTGGGGGCACCCACAGCATCAAAGACCCTCAGATTCTTAGCAGTCCAACCTTCAATGATATCTTTTTCCCTTTTTAGTTCATCTTGAAGAGCCTGATTTCTTTTGACTAGTTCAGTGTTTTGAATTTGTAAAGTGGCAGCCTCAAGTTTAGCTTGTTTAAATAGAAGTAATTCATCTCTACACTTATTCAATTCAAAACCTAACTTGTTGTACTTAGAAAAAAGATTTAATCGCTGCTCCTCTACAAAATTAAGGTCAACATTGATATAGTTCATATAAGACTGCCAATCAGAGTCATTATCCATAGAAAGTAGAATATTTACCTTCTTCATTGTGATTTTGACCCATTCTCCATTTCTGGCATGATTCTTTCCAACAGCTAGCTTGTCTTCTTCTGAGAGGGCCATCAGTGCACTGACATGCACCATTTCATCATGATGAGACTGGCTCTTCATCCTAGTCAAAGGTTTCAGCAACAAGACCTTTGTTTTTACCCTGCACAGATTGAACACTTTTTGGTTCTGAGGGACTAGCCTCAAGCAATGCAAGCTTTGCTTTGATTTTCCTATACTTAGTTTCAAAATCTATTGTTTTGTTCTGGTCAGATTTATTTTGAAAGTTTTGATGAGACTGATAGATTTTAGGTTGAAATTTGCTAAAGGTTGATGAATGATTTGAACCTGATGGTCTGTAAGAGGGTTCAGAAATTGTTTTTGAAAAACAGTCCTTTGCAAAATGACCTCTTTTATGACACTTAAAGCACTCAGTGTCCTCATTTGCTTTAGCAGTTGAAAAACCTTTGTTTCTTTTAATAAACCTCCGAGAGTTTGCAAGGAGTGCCCTTTCCTGAAATTCAACGTTCAGGTCATTTAGGTACTCCTCACTCGATCTCTCATCAGGCTCATCATCTAAATTTTCTTGGAAATCTTGAACCACATTGTTAGAAAAGAAAGCAGTTGACATAGGTGAGGTGGTGGTCAGGGACTTCTTGACTTCCTGAGACTTCTTTAAGTCAGGGTATCGTCTGTTGATGAGGTTTTCCTCATAGACAAATTTCCCATAAATTTCAGGAAGCTCAAGATTTTGGATATGATTTGCATTTCTAAGTCCCTGAGAGAAATTTAACCACTTCTCAGGGAGACAATTGACAAAACCAACATTAATCTCATGTTTGGACAACTTAACACCATCATTAGCCAGTTCATTTAAAAGGGTTTTGTATCGGGTGTAAGTTTGAGAGAGAGTTTCTGAGTCCCTAGCCCTGAAGGTATTATACTCAAGTTTCAGGTCCATTATCCTATTTTCCTTGGTATCAGATGGGCCTTAATGGCTATGGAACAGGTCATCCCAGGTTTGTTTAGCTGTATTACAGCTTATAACTGACTCCATTATATCATCAGGAAGACATGATATGATGATACTTTTGAGTCTTTGGTCCTGGTTGACCACTCTCCTTTCATCCTGAGTCTACTGACCTTCAGGTTTGGGCAAACCTTCAGCAGTCTTTGGGATAAATGGACCTTCATTAATACACTTGATATAATAAGGTTCCATCCCAATCAAATAGCAAAGCATACGCTTTTTCCATTTGTTGAATTTACCAACTTCAAGTCTAGGGGCAACAGCTGAAAAAGCTCCACCCTTTTTATCGACTAGTTGGGGTACATCAATTTCATCCATAGAGATCCTGATTTAAAAACGATTTAGAGCAGCTAAGTTTTATAAAAGGTTTTATAAAAAGTTTTATAATCAGCCTTGCTCTGATACCACTTGTTGTTCCCTATTTACTATCGTTTAGAAACAATTAAGTACTTAAAACAATTTAATAGTGAATAATGACTGAAAGTAATGTAAGTAAAACACACAAAGTAATTTTCAACATCATATTCTTATTAGAAATAAATCAAAAGAATACGTTACCCAAGTACTTGCGGAATAGTACTTGGGATTGAAATAACAAAGTTTGGGGTGACTCCTCTCTAAGCTCAGGCTAAGTCTGAGCACAACTCTTAGAACCCACTGAGCTAGCTCAAGGATAAAGTTGTATTTGGAGGAGTGAAAAGTTGGCTTGTGTGTATGTGTGTTTTTACAATTCACAAGCTTAAACTTTTCACTCATTCTCTTATGCTATTTATACAAGTATGATTATTAACTTTAACCTAGAAGACAAAAACATAGATCACAGCAAACACGAATATTGATATATTCGGTTACTGTTCACCTTTCTATTTATAGTAGGCGGTGAGGCTTCTTTCCTTGACAGAGAATCGCCGCTTACTATAAATGGGAAGATATGGCTTTAGTAGATAGGGACTTAGTTTTATCTGGGTAAACGTTTTGGGACTCAGTTATATCTGTGTAAACTTTTCCCTCCTAGTCCCGCTCATTCTTCAGTCTTTAAAGCCTTCAGATTGTCTTCAGTGCTAACAGTTGGAGAGGAGTCTTAGGGATTCAGTGAGTTATTGTCATCACTCACTGAATCCACCATCTTCTTCTTGACTTAGTATTCACCCATTAATTTCCGCCTTACTGAGTGGAGAGTGTCACAATTCTCAATTTCCGGTCATTTCTCACATTTACTATTTCATCGTATATTGTAAACTAGGTTTACAAGTATTAAATTCACGTAACCGTAATGGTTTAACTGTGAATTCATGATCATATCATCGAGGTCATTTCATATAGACTAATTTTAGTCTACATTTCATTAACATCATTGTCATCATATTAGTTCATGCATGGTTTTGCATTTTACATTAAACGTATAATTTTAATATTAAATAAACGTTATCGCGTAACTAATTATTTTGAACAATTGATCCATTACTTCCAAAAATTATTCCAATATATTTTTATATTCATATTAAGTTTATAAAATAATATTATGAGTTTACCCAGTGTTTTAAATTTATTTGTATATAAATTGTTATATTTATATAACTACGATGGTTTTCTTAAATTCGACACGATTATTATTATATCACTCAAATTTTGCAAGAAATGTATTTTTATAATTTTTATGACCTAAATATATTTTATCTTGACCCGTGAAAATTTATTTTTATCCAACGCTACCCTAAATATTCAAAAGTGACTACAACTTACCACTTAAATTCATTTAACTTACAAAATCTTACATTATACTTATAATAAAAAAAAAATCAATAAAAGGTATGACTACACCTCCCTTGTCGACAAGGGAGGATGAGTCACAAGTTATTTGCAAAATATCTCTAGTATACTTTAACCAAATTCATTTCATTTCACTTCATTTTACAAGAAAGAAAATAAAGTTATCTCTTGCTCTCTTCCTCTCCAAAATTCGGCAGCCATAAGACCAAGAAGAAGGAAGCTTCAAAAATATTTCAAGACAAGTTTTAATACACTCTAGTATCACTTGTTGTATAGGTTTTGCAATAAAAACCTCAAGTGATTAGGAAAACCCTTTGTCCTTAAACCTCATCATATTACTAGTAAGCATTCATATTCATGTTTTTATTTCACATTCATTCTTATGGTCATATAATTTTATTTGAGAAACATGCAAGTTATGTGATGTTTATACCACTTTTTAAGGTTTTTAAGTGTTAAATATATATAATCCATCCTATAATTACTCCTTGTTATATATTAGTTTTGGTGATGCCTAGGAACCCATGACACCCTAAGAAGGTGTATGGTAGGATTAGAATAGCTTCGGAGTTGTTTTGAATGGGTTAGAATAGGTTTGGCGCGAGAAAAACTCATTTCGACACGTTTTAATAAGGGTCTGTCCTTAAAATTAAATTCTGGAAAATCCGACAGTAGGCAAAAATTTTTGGGCTAGATATTTAGAAAATATACTTTAAAACGAAACCGTGGCCGCTTGAACGGATTAATACGGAGTTATAACGAAGGAGATATGAATTTTACAAGTTGGCGACGAAAAATATAATTTTCTGGAATTTCAGCAAGTTACGTCAAATTTGTACGAGTCAAAAATGAAGCTTAGGCGTTATAAATTATTCCGAATTCTCAAAAATATATAAGTTACTTTGAAACAAAAAGCTTGGAGAACAAACCTTTGGAGAACTAAAGTTTTGGAGAACAAAGTTTGGAGAACCAACATTTGGAGAACAAAAAGGTTGGAGAACAAATATTTGGAGAACAAAAATGGAGAACAAAATTTGGAGAAGTAAAATGGAGTACATTTTCTTATAAAAATGATGTCTTCTAGTAAAAGTGAGATCGCCAAGTATATTTTCCAAAATGTCCGACTGTTTGTTTAGCGGAGTTGTAATGAATTAATTATGGTTACTCAAACTTTGCCGAAAAACCATCCTTAAACTATACTTTGCACTAAAAGTACCATACTTAACCTCTATTTTTCTTTATGTTCGAGACCTCTAGGATGGAAATTCATGTACTAAAACTTTGAGATTATCATACAAGCTTCCCAAAGCCGTTGAGTTTGTTTCCTAACGCTCGACGTGCACCATTTTACGACTAGCTTTTAGAGGCCGTTTTGTCACTTTCATGGAAATTTCAACGACATTATGTTACGACGAAAAGTTATAATTTCACAATAAATCACTAAATGATTATCGTCGAATATCATTTCAATGTAAATACATGTGAAGTAATTTGATAATGGTCAAGACGTTAAAAGATTATATTTTCGACGAGAAGTATTGTTTTCAAAAATACATAAGTGGTATAAATATCATCCGAATTGCATGCATAACATTACATCATGACTTATTACATATCATATCATTCATAATAGGTCAGTTTCGAGATTCACGCTACATTTTGGTGTAACCACTTTTGTCATCGCATCTATTCATCAAGTGAGTAATCACACCCCTTTTTTACCGTTTTGCTATATTTTTGGGGTGAAATGCATGAACCATACTTGAATTGAATTGATTCTTACTTTTGTGAACTCTTTTGACTTGAATATTTGAACTTGAATCAAATCCTTTAACTTAATTATGAAATTATGCCTTACTTGAACTTATTGAACCGTACATGTTATGACCTTGACCTAAAGTCTCCCATGTTCGGAGCATCACTATAAAGTCTCCTATGGTCGGAGCATCACTATAAAGTCTCCTATGTTCGGAGCATCACTATAAAGTCTCCTATGTTCGGAGTATATCTTTGGGAAGAGGCACCCAGTATATCTTTGGGAAGAGGCACCCAGTATATCTTTGGGAAGAGGCACCCAGTATATCTTTGGGAAGGGGCACCCAACATAACTTTGGGTAGTGGCACTCAACATAATTTGGTTTCATCAGAAGCATCATTACAAAGTCTCCCTTGTTGGAGCAGTGCAAAGTCTCCCATGTTTGGAGCATCCCTGAATTATTTTATACTTGGTACTATATTGTGAACTTTTATGACCACTTATACTTGACTACTTGATACGCTATTTTTGTGCAATGGGTTGTGAACACACAGGTTGCAAGTTTTGTATGGGCGGAACTTGGAACTGAGTGGATTTACAATGCCTTTGCTTTGGGAACTATTTTCGATGACCGAAACCTTTGAATATTTCTTACGAGTTTTCTTATTTTACGAAATGTGTATACTCACCAACTATTTTCATAGTTGACCCGTTTTTCTCTCATGCATTTCAGGTGATCATTAGTAAGATTTTCTACCAGGTCTTGCATAATGAAGTTTTCACTTGTCACTACAAATCGTTATGTATTAAAACGCAATATTTTGGAATCTAAACTTTGTAATATATTTTCTGAAGACGGCTAAACTGGTATTGTAATGGTGTACTCTTTCTTTTAAATCTTAACGTTGGTATGTTCTATTATCTTGTGCTTATGTTCCCTTCCGTTACCCCTCGTGTTTCCGCCTCCGGCGAGGGTGTGACAGATTGGTATCAGAGCCAAAGGTTATAGAGAATGCCGATTTTTCAAAAATAAAAATCACAGCTATAACCGGAATAAAGTTTTATTAAACATCGAACATCATCCGAGTCAACTAGTCCTATCGTTGCATCGTTAATCATAAATTATACATAGCCTGATCAACTATGTCTAATTTATGAAGAACCATGCAATGATAAGAAGGGTAATTTTAAATCATGTTTAGTCGAGTCTTTTGAGTCTGGTCACCTGAAGTTGCATTGGTCGGGTGGGTATGCATAGCATGTTTTTACGTTCACGTCTACATTACCGTACCTTGTCTATATCTTCTCTTTTCCATCTTTCGACTTGTTAGACATAGCATGTCTCTATTCCTGTCATGTTTCGATCACTATAACACATTACCACCGTTCTAAACCTCATCTGCCTTCGTCCGAGTGTCATTTACTCAACCTGATATTTTGGTCCATTGCAAGATCATGGCTGCCAGAAACACACGCTCAGGAGTCAACAACAACGGCAACCCAAACAACAATGACAATTCAAACAACAACGCGACTGGAATAGCGGATCTACTCACCCAAATTATGACGCACCTTGATGCTAGACGAACCAACGTCGGAGAAGGTACTTCAAACACTGGTCATGGGTGCAGCTACAAGACTTTCATGACATGCAAGCCGATGGAATTTTATGGTATTAAGGGTGCCATTGGACTGTTAACCTGGTTCGAGAATGTTGAGTCGAAACTTAGTATCACGAAATATGCTGAAGGAAACAAAGTTGAGTTCTCTGCTGGTCTACTACAAGGTCGAGCATTGACCTGGTGGAACAACCAACTGCAGACTAGAGGAAGAGGGGTTGCAAATGCGTTATCTTGGGAAGCATTTAAGAAACTACTAACTGATGAGTACTGCATAAAAGATGAAGTGCAAAAGCTGGAAGCGGAATTTTGGAATCACTTGATGGTTGGAGTAGAAATCGATAAGTACACTATCCGTTTCCACGAGTTAACTAGGATGGTTCCTCACATGGTTTCCACTATGGAGAAGTTGATCGACCGATATATATGGGGATTGATACCGGAAATTAGGAGGGATGTCACCTCATCAAACCCAACCACTCTGCAAGCCGCTGTGGGCATGGCGTATCGCTTGACAAATGATGTGATCAGGTATGGAGAACTAACAAAAGCAAACGACAATGGACGAAAGCGACAGGATGATCGCCAGGAAGTCGAGACCGGATCAGCAAAATAAGAGGCAGCGAATAACCGGGAACTATGGAGCGACCACTCAGGAGCGCAAAGGATATACAGGTCCACATCCTATGTATACTCGATGTAATTATCATCACTCAGGAGACTGCTCAAAGTGCCACAAATGTGGACAGACGGGCCACATCGCACGGAATTGCTCAAACAGGACTGGGAACCAAGGACAAAGAAAAGCATGTTACGAGTGTGGAAGTCTGGATCACCTTCGAACACCTGTCCAGAGTTGAAAGGAACACCCAATCAAGGAGGTAATCGTCCAAATCTGGCGTTGGCAATAGAAGGCCCACAAGATCAGAACATTGAAGTTCCCCCGCACGTGGTCGAGCATTCTATTTGGGCACCGAGGAAGCCCGCAACGCGTAACGGGTACATTCTTTCGAACAACTACCTTATTTCTGTACGACATGATTTTGAGTGCATAACTTCCTTCCAATTTTTACCACGTTCACGACATTGATTAATTTGAGACCTATCGATACCGACCTTAGTTGTAATGTATTTTGTTGATTTGATTGATTTGTGTAAGCAAATCCAATATCGAGCGAATCTTTCAAAAGACTTAATTCAAAAGACTTATTTCCTAGCTTGATCTAGTGACAGTTCTTGTTTGATGAGTTGCGAAAGTCAAGCTAAGAAACAAGTTTACTCAAGTCACTACCTAAAGGTCTTTTGAGGACTACGTTAGATATTGGGTAAGTTTACCCCATCAAATCTAATCACGGGCATGTATTTAGTTGGATGAGGAATCCATATGCATTAGCATTGACATGATCATTTAGACTATTCGTACGAGCATGAACTTTTAGAACCTTTGTCGCGGTTCGGACTATAGTATCATTAATTGAATCACGAGGACGTGATTCCGCTGACATGGGAAGAATGTCACAATTCTCAATTTCCGGTCATTTCTCACATTTACTATTTCATCGTATATTGTAAACTAGGTTTACAAGTATTAAATTCACGTAACCGTAATGGTTTAACTTTGAATTCATGATCATATCATCGAGGTCATTTCATATAGAATAAGTTTAGTCTACATTTCATTAACATCATTGTCATCATATTAGTTCATGCATGGTTTTGCATTTTACATTAAACGTATAATTTTCATATTAAATAAACGTTATCGCGTAACTAATTATTTTGAACAATTGATCCATTACTTCCAAAAATTATTCCAATATATTTTTATATTCATATTAAGTTTATAAAATAATATTATGAGTTTACCCAGTGATTTAAATTTATTTTGTATATAAATTGTTATATTTATATAATTACGACGGTTTTCTTAAATTCGACACGATTATTATTATATCACTCAAATTTTGCAAGAAATGTATTTTTATAATTTTTATGACCTAAATATATTTTATCTTGACCCGTGAAAATTTATTTTTATCCAACGCTACCCTAAATATTCAAAAGTGACTACAGCTTACCACTTAAATTCATTTAACTTACAAAATCTTACATTATACTTATAATAAAAAAAAAAATCAATAAAAGGTATGACTACACCTCCCTTGTCGACAAGGGAGGATGAGTCACAAGTTATTTGCAAAATATCTCTAGTATACTTTAACCAAATTCATTTCATTTCACTTCATTTTACAAGAAAGAAAATAAAGTTATCTCTTGCTCTCTTCCTCTCCAAAATTCGGCAGCCATAAGACCAAGAAGAAGGAAGCTTCAAAAATATTTCAAGACAAGTTTTAATACACTCTAGTATCACTTGTTGTATAGGTTTTGCAATAAAAACCTCAAGTGATTAGGAAAACCCTTTGTCCTTAAACCTCATCATATTACTAGTAAGCATTCATATTCATGTTTTTATTTCACATTCATTATTATGGTCATATAATTTTATTTGAGAAACATGCAAGTTATGTGATGTTTATACCACTTTTAAGGTTTTAAGTGTTAAATATAAATAATCCATCCTATAATTACTCCTTGTTATATATTAGTTTTGGTGATGCCTAGGAACCCATGACACCCTAAGAAGGTGTATGGTAGGATTAGAATAGCTTCGGAGTTGTTTTGAATGGGTTAGAATAGGTTTGGCGCGAGAAAAACTCATTTCGACACGTTTTAATAAGGGTCTGTCCTTAAAATTAAATTCTGGAAAATCCGACAGTAGGCAAAAATTTTTGGGCTAGATATTTAGAAAATATAATTTAAAACGAAACCGTGGCCGCTTGAACGGATTAATACGGAGTTATAACGAAGGAGATATGAATTTTACAAGTTGGCGACGAAAAATATAATTTTCTGGAATTTCAGCAAGTTACGTCAAATTTGTACGAGTCAAAAATGAAGCTTAGGCGTTATAAATTATTCCGAATTCTCAAAAATATATAAGTTACTTTGAAACAAAAAGCTTGGAGAACAAACCTTTGGAGAACTAAAGTTTTGGAGAACAAAGTTTGGAGAACCAACATTTGGAGAACAAAAAGGTTGGAGAACAAATATTTGGAGAACAAAAAGTTTGGAGAACAAAAATGGAGAACAAAATTTGGAGAAGTAAAATGGAGTACATTTTCTTATAAAAATGATGTCTTCTAGTAAAAGTGAGATCGCCAAGTATATTTTCCAAAATGTCCGACTGTTTGTTTAGCGGAGTTGTAATGAATTAATTATGGTTACTCAAACTTTGCCGAAAAACCATCCTTAAACTATACTTTGCACTAAAAGTACCATACTTAACCTCTATTTTTCTTTATGTTCGAGACCTCTAGGATGGAAATTCATGTACTAAAACTTTGAGATTATCATACAAGCTTCCCAAAGCCGTTGAGTTTGTTTCCTAACGCTCGACGTGCACCATTTTACGACTAGCTTTTAGAGGCCGTTTTTGTCACTTTCATGGAAATTTCAACGACATTATGTTACGACGAAAAGTTATAATTTCACAATAAATCACTAAATGATTATCGTCGAATATCATTTCAATGTAAATACATGTGAAGTAATTTGATAATGGTCAAGACGTTAAAAGATTATATTTTCGACGAGAAGTATTGTTTTCAAAAATACATAAGTGGTATAAATATCATCCTAATTGCATGCATAACATTACATCATGACTTATTACATATCATATCATTCATAATAGGTCAGTTTCGAGATTCACGCTACATTTTGGTGTAACCACTTTTGTCATCGCATCTATTCATCAAGTGAGTAATCACACCCCCTTTTTACCGTTTTGCTATATTTTTGGGGCGAAATGTATGAACCATACTTGAATTGAATTGATTCTTACTTTTGTGAACTCTTTTGACTTGAATATTTGAACTTGAATCAAATCCTTTAACTTAATTATGAAATTATGCCTTACTTGAACTTATTGAACCGTACATGTTATGACTTTGACCTAAAGTCTCCCATGTTCGGAGCATCACTATAAAGTCTCCTATGGTCGGAGCATCACTATAAAGTCTCCTATGTTCGGAGCATCACTATAAAGTCTCCTATGTTCGGAGTATATCTTTGGGAAGAGGCACCCAGTATATCTTTGGGAAGAGGCACCCAGTATATCTTTGGGAAGGGGCACCCAACATAACTTTGGGTAGTGGCACTCAACATAATTTGGTTTCATCAGAAGCATCATTACAAAGTCTCCCTTGTTGGAGCAGTGCAAAGTCTCCCATGTTTGGAGCATCCCTGAATTATTTTATACTTGGTACTATATTGTGAACTTTTATGACCACTTATACTTGACTACTTGATACGCTATTTTTGTGCAATGGGTTGTGAACACACAGGTTGCAAGTTTTGTATGGGCGGAACTTGGAACTGAGTGGATTTACAATGCCTTTGCTTTGGGAACTATTTTCGATGACCGAAACCTTTGAATATTTCTTACGAGTTTTCTTATTTTACGAAATGTGTATACTCACCAACTATTTTCATAGTTGACCCGTTTTTCTCTCATGCATTTCAGGTGATCGTTAGTAAGCTTTTCTACCAGGTCTTGCATAATGAAGTTTTCACTTGTCACTACAAATCGTTATGTATTGAAACGCAATATTTTGGAATCTAAACTTTGTAATATATTTTCCGAAGATGGCTAAACTGGTATTGTAATGGTGTACTCTTTCTTTTAAATCTTAACGTTGGTATGTTCTATTATCTTGTGTTTATGTTCCCTTCCGTTACCCCTCGTGTTTCCGCCTCCGGCGAGGGTGTGACAGAGAGGCTACTTCTTCGCCTCATACTGAGTATCCTGAAGATGGCTCACTGAGAGACTATGCACTCAGTGACCTGATAGTGTTTAACGAATTAAACACTTAGGTTATTTTCTATTCAAATCCTAGATTAAGGGGTTTGGGTATTTACTAAACCCAACATTTACTGTAACAATAAAAATCAAATACTGAAATAGGTAGTTAACTAGTAATTTTTCAAGTTCACTCTGTTTCAAATAATTACTCTCTTTAAACATTCTCGTTCACACCTATTTGTTTAACAAGCGGTTATATTGCTTTTCCTGTGTACTGACACCGCATAATTTATGGTTTAAATTCGATAATTATTAATCAGAGTCGATAATTTCGTTTTTGTATTAATATTGTAAAAACGCTTTCAAAATATATTTCTCGCAATTACTAACCAAAAGTATCAAGGTTACGCTTTAGCTCAACAGGACACGAGATACACGGTATAATAATAAAGCAAACCTATCTCTACCTTATAACCTACACCACCTCTAATTGAGATAAGATATTATAGGTGATGATGAATATAATAAACATAAATAAAACATATAAACGCAGCGGAATCATCACCAACAACATATCCATATTGCCATATGATCAATCAAATAAAACATAGATAAGGTTTATACCTTTGTAGCATGATTCCGGTTACGAGACACCAATCACCTCCACGAATGGAACCAAGAAACCAAAAGACCAATGAGGTTGGCCTTTCCCAATGTGTGAAACACACTACACGTCTAACGATCACCCTTTGATGCTAGTCTTAACCTTTGTACCAATCCTTGCACAAGACTACCCTTAGAATTATGAAGGAAGGAAAAACCAAAACCAAAAACACTATGTGTGTGTGTATTTTGGCCGTCCACTATGAGGAGGGGGAGAGAGTTTTTGAAGTCCAAGATGTAACTTCCAATCAACATAAATGATTATCAATTATAATCAATTAGCATTAATGCTAATTGATGTCAAATCATAAGTTGCACTTTAAGCCCTTCAAAGTCCAAATACTCCACTTTACTCCCTTATGAAACAAAGGTTATAAATAATGTAAATACAATAAATACATTATGATAATGGTGTCTAAGTGTATATGTGTGTGACCCCATAGGCTCACATATGACTAGCCATATAATTATTTATTATGACACGAGCATACTCCAACAGCTCCCACTTGCGACGTCATAATAGACAAGTAATTATACAAGCAATGGTTAGCGTCTAGCAACACGCCAATGCCCCTAGTGATATGTGAGGTCAGTTTCTCAAACATTTCATTAAATGGTTTATATGTCATATATCCCTTTGTTTCAGATACCATGTTGAATATTAGACATGGATCAAAAGTCATTCTAATTGTTCAACTATTATGTTCTCGATCTTGATATTGAAAAAGATTACCAAGTGAATTAAGATTCATCTTAATCTCATTTGGGTACGGCCATAGAAACATCTGTTCAAATCATTGAGGGGCCCAATAGTATCTAACTCCAAACCATGTGGAGGAACAAATCCTATTTTGACTGCACATGTCATTCATGTGCTTCAAATCATTCCTGATAGTGGCCTTTATAACTACCTTGTTCAGGACAGCGTTTAACCATATCAAGGAATGAAACTCCACACATGCAAAACCTGCTTGCATCTCAAGTCTAAGGATAATAGACATAACCATTTTTTAGATTCACTATATGACGCCGATCCATGCAGTGAATACTCGTAGGTTGGGTCAGTCCAATGCTCATCACCATGAACAACATGTGAGTTTGGCAAAAAAAAGTCACCAAGACACTCACAATTGTTTTAATTTGATGGTACTCCTCTACTGTCAACCGACAATGGACAAGTTTTGAATGAAGAAATTCATTCATGGATTTAAACATGCAAATATAGAATACAGTTGATATAAATGAAAACGATAATAACCATTAAATCAATTCATTACATAATATAAACTGTTTAGCATTCCAATTATTCAAATACTAAAATAAACAGATCTACATGAGACTACTAGCTGGTCGAAGTCCAATGTTCCTGGCATGCCCAACATGTTTTGTGCTAAGCATAGCTTTAGTAAGAGGATCGGCTAAGTTGTCATCTGTGTGAACTTTTAAAAGATGAATATCACCACTTTTGATAACTTCTCGAATGTAATGAACTTTATGACGAAAGTGTTTGGCACCCTTTTGAACACCAGGTTCATTTGCAATGATAATGGCACCAGTATTATCACAGTACATATCCATGGGTAGTTCATTGTTGGGGACAACGCCAAGCCCAGAAATGAATTTTCGTATCCAAATCGCCTCCATTGTAGCTTCGGAAGCAACAATGTATTCTTCTTCTGTAGAGGACATAGCAATCGTGCTCTGTTTTGAACTTTTCTAGTCAACAGCGCCTCCATTCATGATGAAAACGAATCCTGTTTGGGACTTGGTGTCATCACGATCGGTCTGCCAACCAGCATCAGTATAGCATGTGATACTGAGCTTGCGGTTGTTATCACCACCATAAACGAGAAACATATCTTTGGTATTACGAAGATACTTTAATATGTTCTTAACAGCAGTCCAGTGACATTCACCTGGATTCTGTTGATACCTACTCGTCAGGTTCTGAGTGAACACTACATCAGGTCTAGTACACCTTACCGCATACATGATGGATCCCACAGCAGAAGCATATGGGATACCCTTCATCCTTTTCACCTCTTCGGGTGTAGAGGGTTCTTGAGTTTTACTCAATTCCGTATTCGGTTGCATTGGAAGATTTCCACGTTTGGAATCTTGCATCCTAAATCGCTTTAGGATTTTTTCAATGTATGCACTTTGACTCAAGCCGATTAACCGCTTTGATCTATCCCTGTAGATCTTGATTCCAAGTATGTACGTAGCTTAGCCTAAGTCTTTTATTTCAAAACAATTTCCAAGACAGGATTTTACATCTTGTAGCATTGGAATGTTGTTTTGCATGAGTAATATGTCATCGACATATAAGACTAGGAATACGACATTACTTCCACTAGTTTTCATATATACACATGGCTCATCAAAGTTTTGAGCGAAACCAAACTTTTTGATTTCTTCATCAAATCTCTTGTTCCAACTTCTAGATGCTTGCTTTAATCCATAAATGGATCTTTGAAGCTTGCAAACTTTGTTGGGATGTTTAGGATTCACGAACCCCTCGGGTTGCACCATGTAAACATCTTCGTTCAGGTGGCCGTTCAAGAAGGCTGTCTTGACATCCATTTGTCAAATCTCATAGTCATAGTACGCTGCTATGGCTATAAGAATCCTAATAGCTTTAACGTCAGCAACAGGCGAGAAGGTCTCTTCATAGTCAATCCCGTAGGTTTGAGTGTGACCTTTTGCTACTAGACGCGCTTTATAGGTGTGTACATTTCCATCCATATCGGTCTTCTTCTTGAAGAGCCATTTACTCCCAATGGTTTTAGCATTAGGAGGCAGGTCAATCTCGACCCAGACTTCATTGTCTTTCATGGATTTCATCTCCGATTTCATAGCTCTGAGCCATTTATCGCGTTCAGAACTCGATAATGCAGCTCGATAGTTAGCAGGTTCATCCTGATCCCCTAACTCATGTTCCTCAGCATCGACATAGAAACAATATCTCTCAGGTGCTTGAGGTATCCTTGCGGATCTACGAATCGGAGCAACATCTCTATGAGGCTCGACATTTTCATGTTCAGTCTCATTTTGATGCTCACTAGTGTTACCAGAAGGTTGTGCAACTTCACTTTGAATTTTGTCAAAGTCTACGTTGCTCCCACTTGCTTCTTGTGAAATGAGACTGTTCTCAAGAAACTCAGCATAACGAGCAACAAATATTTTGTTCTCGGGTGGGTAGTAGAAGTAGTAACCCATCATTTCCTTTGGGTATCCTACGAAGATACACTTGATAGATCTAGACTCAAGTTTTTTTGGCGTTTCTCGTTTCACGAGGGCCTCACAACCCCAGACCTTCAAGTAAGACAAGTTAGGACATTCCCATGCCATATTTCGTATGGAGTCTTATCTACCTTCTTGGTTGGAACCATGTTGAGAATGCGAGCAGCAGACTCTAGGGCATAACCCCAAAAGGACATTGGCAACGTTGTTAGACTCATCATAGATCGAACCATGTCTAGCAAAGTTCAATTTCTCCTTTCAGATACACCATTATGTTGTGGTGTATGTGGAGGAGTGAATTGTGAGACTATCCCACACTTTTTTAGATGATCTAAAAACTCTTGACTCATATATTCGCCTCCAAGATCTGATCGAAGAGCCTTTATAGTCTTATCGAGTTGATTTTCTACCTCACTTTGAAATAATTTGAACGTTTCAAAGACTTCATGTTTATGTTTAATCAAGTAAACATAACCATATCGACTGAAATCGTCGGTAAAAGTGACGAAGTAGTTAGCTCCTTCCCTAGACATGATCCTAAATGGGCCACATACATCAGTATGTATGAGTCCAAGTAGGTCTTTAGCTCTTTCTCCAACATGGGTAAAAGGCTTGCGCGCCATCTTACCAGATATGCAAGAAACACATTTATCAAAAGACGTACCGTCAATTGATTCTAAAAGCCCATCTTGTTGCAGCATCGTAATGCGTTTCTTGTTTATATGGCAAAGACGACAATGCCATAGAAAAGTGGAATCCATGTTACGTTTGGATTTCTTGTTGCTAACATTATATATAGAACTATTGTTTGAATTAGGATCACGCATATCAATTTCAAAAATACCATCTCTATGAATAGCATTAAAATAAAAAACATTATCCTTAGAAACTGAAATGCCAAAATCCGTAAAAACATGGATGAAACCATCATCCTTCAAACGAGAAAGTGAAACAACACCTCTAGTAATAGTAGGTGCGAAATGACAATTATTCAAAACAATAACTAGTCCATTAGGAAGGATTAAATCATAGCTTCCTATCGCTTTGACTGGTGCATGATTCCCATTACCAACGTACAGGTCCAAAGCACCATGCTTCAACTTTCGACTTCCCCTAAGACCCTGCACATCATTACAAATGTGAGTCCCACAACCTGTATCACATACCCAGGATTTATTATGAAAAGTATAGAGTTCTATAGTAAAGATACCTGATGAACTAGCCCCGCTAGCCTTGCTCTTCTTCAACTCTGCCAGGTACACCGGACAGTTTCTCTTCCAGTGCCCTACCATTCCACAGTGATGGCAGGGTGCGTCCTTGGCTGGGTGCTCCTTTTTAGCAGGTGGGGGACCTTAGGTTTGGGGGCGTAAGCAAGCTTACCCTTGCCTTTCCCTTATCCCTTGCTAGGTGCTTGCGGTTTCCCCTTGTTTGTTTTCTGGATTTTGCCTTGCTTGATAGCTAGGACAACTGGAGCTTTCTTGGGCATACCTTTTTATGCAAGTTTGAGCATATTATGCAGTTCATGTATGGTCTTGCCCATGTTGTGCATGTTGTAGTTTTGCACAAATTGTTCAAATTCCTTTGAAAGTGAGGCTAGTATCATGCTCACTCCAAGGATCTGAGGCATGGGGTATCCAAGCCGCTCCATCTGATCCAGATAGCCTTTCATTTTCATGATGTGGCTACTGACCGATTGTCCTTCCTCCTGATTGCAAGCATGGAATGATCTGACAGTTTCAAATAATTCCTGCTCAACCTGCTGTTCGAACATTGTTCTTAGTTCGGTTATCATGTCAAATGCTGTGAGGTCCTCTAAATTCTTTTGAATTTCTGGGATCATGCTCGCAAGCATAAGACAAGCGACTTCCTGCTGTTCATTAAACCTACGAGTGTAGGCATTACGCACAGCAGCAGTGGCATTTTCAGCAGGAGGCTCAGGTAAAGCCTGTTCCAGATGGTAAAACTTTTGTTCAGACTTGAGGACAATCCTCAAGTTTTGGTACCATCCAAAAGTTGTTACCATTCAATCTCTCTTTTTCGAGAATTGATCTGATTGACGAGTTGTTGATGGTTTGAGTTGGAGTTGTCATCTACAAAACAAACAAAATTCAAATTTTAGTATCATTCAATAATTAATCCTTTTTAAAATTAACCACCCAAGTTTTATAAGAAAAACAATTAATTTTGCTAAAAAGGCTAAGATCCTCATTGAGATTCCAACATCACATCAGTTGATCTGCTAGCAATGGTGGATTCAATAGGTAGGTAACGTCGACCAATTGCAAATCAAGTGCAACTCTTAGATCCTTATGGGACCCATGGCACTAGTGAACAAGCATCTAGTGTCAAGCTGGCATGTTTAGTCCCATCCTTGCCTCGGGTCAAGGTCTCACCGCTTAACTTGATTAAGTCATCCAATTTGAGAACGTGCGAAAATATATCTAGGTCCCACGCATAGACAATAATCACCTTGGGTTACAATTCAACCTAGGTCCCACGCATAGGCAAAAATTAATTGCAAGTGTTCTCAAGCGATTGGACGGCATGACTTAAATTTGTGACGGGTAAAATATTTTGATTTGAATCAAAAAGGTGTACGAAAAAGCATGCATTCATTCTTCGTAGCACAAAAAACTTTTTTTAACTTAAGTCTAATCATTGTTTTAATTTATGTGTGTCAAGTTGTCCATTTTCAAGTCTAATATAGAACCTATGAGGATTATAATAGAGATTGGACAAAAAATAAATCGCATAACATACATAACAAGTTAAGTGTTATTTTTAAAACAATGATTTTAAGTTTAATCCATATTTAAACTTAGTTAAACTAAATCATAAGATTTAGTTTGAAAACGGTTTGTGTTGCGTTTTAAGTTTTAGAAAACCATTTGCAAGTTATATACATTCACAACATACATAATAACCAAACAACCAACACACAACCACAATATGCAAAGCCTCAACCGATGAAAGAACCTATGCTTGGTTTCGTGAGCCATCACGAGAACCAAGAGTCAACTAGGGACATAAACCACAGCCACACGGAGGACTCCCACTTGCTCCAAGACCAAACTAGGACAAGTAGAAGCCCATTATGCATATGAAAAGTGAATCTGCCAGCCCAGAATTTCTGCATTCGGAGGCCCAAACGGCCTAGAAGGAGTCATCCCCGAGCTTAGCATAAAACTATAAAGTTGTGGGCCCATGAGTTGTCTACTTGCAGTAAAAAATTGGTTAAAAAAACGCCACCAATCACCGGGAAACGCCGTTTTACTGCAGCTTGTACGAGCAGCCATTATGCGTCTTTATGTCTTTTATGCTTCGCCATTCCATTCCAAGCATCGGTTACAATATATAGAATGTAAAATACAACTAATCTACTATCTATCTATTGTAAAATGCCCAAACAATGGCAAAAAGCAAATGAAAATTCATACATAAAAGCCAAAACAATGGCAAACCCCAAATAACAAGAAATAAACGACAATCACAATCATACATGGCACAAGTGGTCTAGGTTTTCATCGGCTTTGCATATACACATAATAGTACCATAAAATTATGAACATAACAAGGTGTTGGCTAATCCCATAAGCAAACATGCATGTATTTGCCATGGGAACAATTTAAATAGCATGAAATAAAAGAATTAGCCAACGAATCGAAGAAATAATCAACAAGAATTAAAACCCAGATTGGTACGCGAGAAAAATGGATTTAGGTTCTCAAACCTACTGATATTAGACCTTCTAAAAATCATTTTACCACAGAAAATTAAGCCTTAGGGGCTGTTTTCAAATCGTTTCAAGAATCGATTAAAACAACGCGATAAAAGCCATTTTTTGCGTACCGAACACATCGTTTAATTAACGTATGCGAAACCAATGACCATAGGACCAAAAATCACAGATCTTTATATTACTAATAACATTCCTAATCCATGAAAAATAGAGCCCTCGGGGCTGTTTTGAAAGTGGTTACAAAAAACACTTAAAAACACGCGTTTTGACCATTTTTTTCGCATACCCAATAATCATATGGCACATATGATGGCTCGTGATACCACTATAGGTGATGATGAATATAATAAACATAAAAAAAACATATAAATGCAGCGGAATCATCACCAACAACGGATCCATATTGCCATATGATCAATCAAATAAAACATAGATAAGGTTTATACCTTTGTAGCGTGATTCCGGTTACGAGACACCAATCACCTCCACGAATGGAACCAAGAAACCAAAAGACCAATGAGGTTGGCTTTTCCCAATGTGTGAAACACACTACATGTCTAACGATCACCCTTTGATGCTAGTCTTAACCTTTGTACCAATCCTTGCACAAGACTACCCTTAGAATTATGAAGGAAGGAAAAACCAAAACCAAAAACACTATGTGTGTGTGTATTTTGGCCGTCCACTATGAGGAGGGGGAGAGAGTTTTTGAAGTCCAAGATGTAACTTCAAATCAACATAAATGATTATCAATTATAATCAATTAGCATTAATGCTAATTGATGTCAAATCATAAGTTACACTTTAAGCCCTTCAAAGTTCAAATACTCCACTTTACTCCCTTATGAAACAAAGGTTATACATAATGTAAATACGATAAATACATTATGATAATGGTGTCTAAGTGTATATGTGTGTGACCCCATAGGCTCACATATGACTAGCCATATAATTATTGATTATGACACGAGCATACTCCAACAGATATATGTGATCCTATCTTTCCCTCTCTCAAAGAAACACTCCACTTTCTTCTCACCCATACTCCCACCGCCTCTCTCTTTCTCACTTAAAACAAATAGATCACATCAAATTTTATCTCTTCCTCATAATTCACGTCTCACTTCTCCCTCACTACCCATCTTTCTTTCTAGCACAACCGCCACACCCACCGCCTCACAACAGCTCCTCCATGCCGCCACTACAAAGATGAGACAAGGGTTGTGGTTTGTTACGGGGTAGAGTGAAGATTTATACTTAGTTTGTTTCAGGTTTTCTTTTGATTCGAGTTAACGCCAGCCACCACCATCGTTACCACATATCTCATGGTATGCCAAATCGAAGAAACTTTGTTCTTGTTGCTCTTTCTAGTTAAAGAAAAACTGATTTCAAATAACCTATTAATGTTTTCGTGGAATAAAAGTTTTAATAAAAACGTTTTGATATTAAACTCGTGTGGTTAAACGGATTGAAGAGATGTTTATTTGGTTTCGAATTGAATATGAGTCGGGTCTAACTCAGGTAGGTTTGCGTTTAGTGTTTTGTTTTGGATTGATGTAAATAAAAATTAATAAATCCGAAGGCGTTTTGTTGATCCCAGTTGAGCAAACGATCCTTATAGAAACTGGCTTAATAATTACTTATTAAATATCACGCGGAATATAATATTTAATCTTAAGAAGAAGAACAGTAATAACACTTAAAAACCTCAATTATATTAATAACGAATACTCTAACCAGTATTAGGGTTTTACAACCTTGAAGTGTATCGACCTTAGATATATCAAACACACGTATATCTAATCTAACCTAGGACCTCCTTTTATAGGCTAAGGAGTCCTTTACAATATACAAAACTTATTCTACAAGATAAATATCTTTTCCATACTTATCTAATACAAAACATTAAACCGACTAATCAACTAGCAGTGATTACAAATATACTATCCGTGGTTTCACACTTGTACTAGCCGTGGTTTAACTCTGCAGTGGTTTCCTTCTTCTAGCCGTGGTTACATTGGACTAGCCGTGGTTTCCACACTTAGTGTAATTCTTCTCAGTGGAAGCTAAAACCCAACAATACTCCCCTAAACTTGATATATTCAAATAGAATTTTCAAGTTTCATTTAAGCTCAAATCATCTGTCTTGGAGTATGTATCCAAACACTTAACAGTTTAAAGAATTTGCTCATACTTTAGCAACAAACTATAAGCTTGATCATCATAGGGCTTCAGCATCTTTAAACCACCAGGCTTGACCATTTGAGTAATAACTCCTGGATATTTATTCAACTGAGGATAATCACCTTCTACAAGCATATGAATAATTTCTCCAGAAACAGTTAACACATGAACTCCACAAGACTGATATAGAAACCATCTTGTAACATTACCATTGTAGAGTCATTTCCACTCAGATTCATCATGAGTAGGTTCAAACAAGATCTTCAAATTATGATACACCATTCCCTCATGCGGAATATCTGGACATACAGCACCAAACTTATCCTTGTAAAGATTCCAAAGATTCATCAAATCATCTCTATCTAGATATTGAAGCATTTGAGAGAATTTATCAAACTCAGAGACTTATTTATTAGCTCTTTGAATTTTCCAACATCCTTCACTTCCATTAAGCCCAAATGTATAGGAGATAATTTGCTGATCAGCTGCACTAGGTATTGTATCATCCCCTCCTGACTCTTTCTCAGCATTCTCTTTCAGTTTCTTAGATCCAGATGTCTCCTGAATCTCAGATTTTCTCTTCTGTCTGCTTTTAATCCACTCTTCTTCTTTTTCAGAATTCATTGGATTGAAGTCATCATTTATCCTCATACATCTCAAATAAATTTCTTCAATTCTTTCATATGAACAATTCCTTAAATTTTCACTAATATGCATACCCATATTCTTGATAATCTTCATCATAACATTTCTCATTTCACTCTTAGTAGGAGGTTTTGTTCTTTTAACTTGATTTTTCTCCTGCCTTATCTTTCTTGCCCATTCACCCAACACTTTACACCTTTCATCAATAGATAAATGTGTCCATTCTTGTGTAGCATACTAATCCTTTATCCCATCACAAGCTTGAAGATAAGATTGTCTATCATTACATTCTGCTAACCATTTCTGAGTAGCTTCTTCCTCTTCTTTCTTTTCTTTCTCTGCAGTTGCTTCTTCTTCAGCTTGCAATTTTCTTGTAAACTCTTCATCATAAGCAATCTGTTCTTTTCTACTCTTAAACTTCAACACTGGCTCAGCAATACCTTTTCCCTTTCCAATATCTGGTAAAACCTCCTTAGTCTTCAAAGGCTCACCAATAGTCAAAATTTTACTTAATGGTTTAGGTGTTATGATTGGCAGAAATTTTACTCAAGTTTACCAAAGTACCAGCAACCTCCTTCTCTACTTCTTTAGTTATGGGTAGAGATATAGCAGTGGTTGTGACTATTGTGGATGTAGTAGTTATATCTATGGGTGTGTTTAAAGTAGCAGTGGTTACCTGAACAAAAGCTGCAGCAGTGGTTTCAATTAAACTAGTCGTGGTTGCAGCAACACTAGCAGTGGTTGTGTCCTGCACCACCTCCTTCTCCTTTTCTTCTGCCACACTCTTCACAGTTTCAAGTATTGCCTCATTTCCATCTTTATCAGACACCACATACGTACCTCCTTGATCTCCACTATCCACATCCTCATCCATATTCATAGCCTCCCCTTGATCCATGCTTTCCATCCTCCCCTGTTTGGATACAACCTGAAAATCCACATCTTTTGAGAAATGCACCTTCTTTCTCAGCTTTCTAACTTTCCTTACAGTAGCAACCCCTGGTCTTTTAACCTTCTCCAAAACAAATACTCTGTGCTTCAAATTTCTGATCTCTCTGCCCTGAAACACAGCAAGGTCTTGAAGACTAGAGATTGTGCCCTCTATTTTGGTACATTTATCCGTCAATTCTTTTAAGTGTTCATGAATATCCTCCCCACTTCGACCTGTGTTAACTGGTCCGAGAGGTGGTTCATTGGAAAAGTCATCATGTAACTGTGTAGGATCCGTCAATTCAATAGTATGTTCCAAACTATCCTCATCACTTCGAGCTGTGTTAACTGCTCCGAGTAATCCTTGGATAAAGAAAACATAGTATCAGACCTAGTCCGGTCACCTATGTACCCTATATTAGCCAGTTGGCTAGGGATTCCTCCACTTGTGTTGAGTTCAAGAGAACTCTCCACATTAGGAGTTGCCAGTGGTTGGGTCTTATCAATGATTTCACTGTCCTGTTCAGCACCAAGGCTTGAATCAGTAGTGAAAGCCCTTTCACTCATGTCACCTCCACTACTTGTGACAGCCTCATGAACTACACCACCAGCACCAGCTTAAGGTAGCATAGTGCCCTTCTTTCTCCTCCTAGTACACAAAATAGGTTGGGGTTCAGAAGGTGAAGGTTCAGTATCAGCAGTGGGTTCGATATGAGTAGCAGTGGATTCATTGATGATAGCAGTGTGTTCAGTGATGGTAGCAGGGGGTTCAGATGTTGTTGCAGGGGTTTCAGCATTAGTGGTTTGTGGAAGTTGTGTATCAGGAACAACATATGTCTCTGGAGTATCTGGTAAAGGGATCATATTAGGAAATAAAGGGGTGACTCTACCAGAGAATTTGGGATTCTTATGTCTCATATTTGACTATCTACACTTTTTGATCCCACTTTGTAGGACCTTAGATATATCAACCTTATCACAAACCCAACACGTATATCACTTTATGCGTAGAACTCGTTAACATAAACACAAACGTAGAAAGATTAAGAAGAAGGAAATATTAAGATGTTGGTGACTTGATGTTTATAAAACCGTGTATGTTGTGAGAGAAAGATGAAAACAATAAGTTGTATATTCCAAAGAAAACACACACACACACACTCAAGCACACCCCTCAAATGACCATTTGAGGGGTATTTATAGTACAAGTAACATGATGCCCTAAAAGGCTTTCTATGGGCTTCGTGGGTTGGACATGGGTTGGATTGGATAAAAGGCAAGCCTAACATAACTAGTACCCATTTAGCTTAGTCCAATCCATGAGCCCGTTGACTATTCTATCACGATATCTAACACACGATATAAAGTTCCTAAAAGTGAATGACCATCACTTCTAATAAAAACTATTAAGGCTAACAATCTCCCCCTAAGGGGTGGTCATTCAAATGATGCTCCACTTGATTAGGTCTTTACTTTTCTCGAGCTTGAACTTTGTGTGTAGATACAGAATAGTCTTGAATCTTTGTTCCTTCATGCTTTGTGATCAATTAATGTGGTTGTCTGCCGTTGTCAACTTCGATGGTTTGGTGTCTCCACGTCTTTCTCCACCATGCTCACACTTCTATTTGACTTTGATGTTTCATGGTTGTGAAGTTCTCCAGACTGTAAACTTTGTAGATTCTTTGACATTGACGAAGAATCATTTTTAACAAGTTTTAATTTCGAGGGTGTTAACAGCATAGTGTGAAAACACATCTCTAATTCTTACAAAGGCCGTTCCTGAACTGGAGTCCCTCAAGAAGGATAACACGATATACCGAAGTACATCTACAATTCAGATGAGTCGCTGAAGTACACCGAAGCATCACTTCACGATCAGACCGTTTGAGACATACTAAGCGTAATCCATGGGGAGTTACCGAAGTGACCTGCTGTCAGGGCTGCTTGATGTTGACCCTGGCAGGAGTTTCCATTCAATCACTAAGGATCACAATTGTGAAACCTCTCATAAATATTTTGGCAGATTGCTAAGATCTGCGTAGGACTCTAGAATATATCACTTGTGTCCTTATTTTTAGACAACAAGCGATGTCATGTCAAGTGTTCCTATGAGATCTTTTAATGAATCTCGTGGCTCTAGGCTCAATTAGTGCATTTTGGTTTTCCTGGGCGGAGACTAGGGAGAGGGTCTCCTTCTTCAATATCAGCAATCTCTAAGAGAAAGCCGATAGATTATGTAGGGTTCCCAGTGAGAATGAAACAAATCCCTTTTGAGAGGAATTGAGTGGCTAGAAGGTTTAGTGCAGTGCGTCACTGGGTCCATGACGTCTTTGTCTTCAATACTAGCGTCATCTAAGTGACAACCAGTAGCATATGAATTGAACCCGGTTTCTGCCCTAAGGTTGAATATGGAGGGCTATTTCTTTTCACCCTTTTTCATTGCATTTCTTTTTAATTCTTCAACCCCTTCTTTCTCCTTTCTCACATACCTCCTTTTTTCAATCATTCCTAAGGACTTCTAATACTAACTATTTGAGATGTCATCACACATACCCCAAAAAGTTTCTCTCTCAAAAACTCTTTCAAAATCATTTTCACCAAAAATCATCATGAGCTACTCAAATCCAGTCAATCTTTCAACTGACAGCTCCTCATCCGACAGTGTTTGGGAGGAGTTTCTTAGGAATAACCCAGGTAGGGATGAGGGAGAGGTCTCATCAAAGAAAAGAACTCACTTAGGTTCTGCTAAAGGTGGTTGGAACAACTACTTTCCACCAATGAACACAGCTGTCTCAAACCCTTCAGTTGCTGGTCCTTCATCTCTCCAACCAATGCCTCAAGATGCTATTATCAAGGAAGACAGCTCAGACATAAGTTCCTATGTGTCTCCTTATGAAGGTATAGACGATGAAACATCTTCAAGAGTCCTGGTTGTGCCTCCCTGATTCTTTTGTTGTGAGTGTGAAAATAAACACAATATCAATATATCAAATTAATCATGAAATTCGACAAATCAACCTTTTAGGAAAAGGGTTAACATGCCAAAGCTCACGAACGTGATAAAAGTGATATCGGGAAAGTGATTTCCCCGGGTCGTGTCCCAACGAGGTGTGAAATTGATGGTGTCGTTGAGTTTCATGATTAGAACTTGAATTGGTCAGACGAAATTGGATTTTGATTATGTTAATCTACAAAATTAAAGAATGGAAATGAAAATAAAGCACGTAAAACAAAGTAAACTCTAAATAAACTACTACTAAGCCTAATAAACAATAAAACGAAGCTAAATTACATCCTAGGGTGCTAAAACACAAAAACACGAAAAACCGGGAACGCACCGAGCCCCGAAAGTGGAAAAGATGCAATTTAAATCCTACGAGTGCAAAAACAATTTTCCAACGTTCTAAATGACTAAAAATAATTTTAGGAAAAAAACGGGAATTTTTTTACTTTTATTTTATTTTCTACGAATTAAAAACTATTTTAAACTAAATTAATTATTAAAAATACTAAACATTTTTGGGAAAATATGCAAAAATTACAAAAAAAAATACTTTACACTATGCTCAATCTAAGAAAAATAAAAAAGACCATAACTGCTTTGGGAAATAAGCAACTAATAAGCTAAATAAGAGGAAAAGCTTAAAATGCAAAGTGCTCTAACTAACTGTTATATAATTAAATGTGCAAGAAATAAACAAAAAAGACCCAACGGCAGTTGGGTTTGGGGTGTGTGGTGTCTGGTCGTGTGCAGCAGACCAGTAGGTCCAGTGTTCGAATCCAGTTTCCCCCCTTTTTGTCACTTCTTTTTTCTTTTCTTTTTTTTTTTTATTTTTTCTTTTGGAAACTGAAAAATAGAACAAACTAAGCTATTTAACAAAAACTCCCCTATAGCAGCACAAATCAGTTAACAAGCAGTTGGTATGAAGACTTAAGCACAAGGCATGAATGTAAAATTTGAAATAAGCATAAAGCAATAAAAAAATCAATAAGGGAGGGATAAGCAGTTGGTATGAATGCTACTCTAGGGAATCCTAAAACTACAAGAATGGTAAAAATAGCTCTAAAATGTAACAAAAAAAAGCACTATGTAAGCTAAGTTGGATCAATCCTAATCAAAAATACTAAAATCATCTAAGGAACTTGAATAAGCAAGGTTAAAACACCTAATAAGCACTTAAAAGGGCTGATTTGCAGTGGGGTCTGCTGTGGGGCTGCTAATCATGGCAGAATGTAGGTTTTGATGGCCCAAAAGCAGCTTCCTAATAAGCTCTAAAGGCCAAATATGCTACAATAGATTAACTACCAACCATGTACTAACATCATAAAAAACAAGCCTTAATTCTAACATACACTACCTAAAATCTAGCTAAAAAAAAGCACTAAAGTTGCTGTTTGGGACAGGACACAGGAAAAAAAAAGTTTGACAGAAAATAGAATTTGTTGAAAAACAATCTCAAGTTTCTTTTTCTTTTTTTTCTTCTTTTTTTTTTTTTTTTTTTTTTTTTGCAAACAAAAGTTATTGATAAAAGCTGTGTCTTCTTAACTAACACTGAATGTGACTGAATGAGGACCCAACATGGGTAAAAACATGAATTTAACCCATGACATAAGCTAATCCAAACACTGCCTTAATGGCAGTAAACTTGATTTTTGAAACTGTGAGGATTTTGGAACTTGAGAAAACTTAATTTGCAACATTAACAAAAAACTCAAAGTGAGATTAAACGACTTGATACACTCTTTAGAACACAAATGACAAATTGCAAGAACATAAGTAGAAATCAAGGCTGCATAAACTTGAAGATGGAATTAAAGACTAAACTTCTATTAAACTGAATTTAAAAATGACATTAAAATTAAATGACAGAAATAAATGGGACTAGAGCATAAAATTCTAGACAACTTTCACACCAATCCTAAATGCCTATTTATATGAAACTCAAAACTGTCTTCATCTTTTTCTTTGTCTGCTTCTGCTGTGTTTGTTTTGTGAGACAAAACAACCAAATAGCTTCCTTGTGCTTTCTTCAATTGATCTCCACCATCTAACAATTAGGTACAAATGAGTTTCAATCTGAGCCATCCATGGGGTCCTTTTCAGCCAAGGATTTCCACAGTGGCATGTGTATCTTGTGACTTTTCCTGGGTTTCTGGGATTGAGTGTGATGGGGAGAGAGGAGGGAAAACTCTTGGCGCCAAGGGATTTTTAGGGTTTGGTTTTATTTTTCAGGTTTTGGGATTGTTTGTGTTCCTGGTTTTTTTTTTTATTTAAAGAAGGAAAAGGGAAAGGGGAGTTAAGTGGGGAATTTATAAAATGGTTTTATGTTAATTTTGTATTTTGTAAAAGAGGTTTAAAATAAATTGTTTTTTTTTGTGTTTTGTAAATGGTCTTTTTTCTTTTCTTTTTTTTTTTTTTTTGGTTTTATGTGAATGTTTTAAAGAAAAAAATAAAAATGGTTTTAAACAAAAACGTTTTTAATCAAAATAATTGTTTGAAAAATAAAAATTGGCTTTTAAAATAAAAAAATTGTTTTTAAATAAAAAATGGGTAAAATGGAAAAATGGGTTCGGGTTAAAGGTATATTGGGATTAGGGTTTGGTTACGGGTTTGTTTTCCCAATATCACTCCAAAAACGCCATGGATCCAAAAATGTAGAAAATCCTCATCCCGGCTCCGTCTGCAAAGCACGTTTTCTGATTTCGGCTCGATTTTGCTCGTTTTCGCTCTGTTTTCAATCCTTTTGTACCTGCAAGACACAAAACACACTCCGAGGATATTTTTAACATATATTGAGCATATTTGGGTGTTTTTGGTCATTTTTGTGATCTTAGGTGGGTAAAAACGATGAGTGAATAAGCACTCATCAAATCCCCCCACACTAGGCAATTGCTAGTCCCTAGCAATCAATCATATGAAGTAATGAAAGAATCAAGATTACCAAGAATACCCCGTTTCGGCTTCTTTTTTTTATTTGATGCGAGAAATTTTAACTAGACTGAAAGTAAACAACGTGCTTAATTCACAAAAAATGGTATCATGGAACGGGATTCACACAAAATTGGTGACTCCAGGGAATTTGAATCGTCGTCCTCTTTTTTATACTCTCAAACTAAGTCTAAAGTTATTGTGCAAACGGTTTGGCAAAATACTAACACTACTTATACAAATAATCTATGTAAGTCGAGACTTAACCTTTTACTCCCACAGTTTATACAATTAAAGTTCGTGTGCTCATTTTCAAAAGTTTGACCATTAAAATCGACCTTGTTATGGTTGACATCCACTTAACTAAAATATTAACTCCCCGGAAACTACGAAAGTCTAAGGATCGAAAGGGCCTCTTCCACGTTGCGGCTTTCTTCTCGGCACATCCCAAACCAGTTGGCTTTAGGTGATCGGGCTTTTGACACCTCACAGATAATAGTGCCAGAATTAGCGGGAATTCGATTCCAAAGATTTACGAGGCTACCGTCAAGTTAAGACTACACCTAAATGGACATCAACCGACGATAATTTAGAAGTTCGAGATTCAAAGGTGAGATCACTCCATGTAGCAACTTTCTTCTCAGCTTGTCCATTTAAGGAGGCTAGGTTTTCACCCTTGAGAATAGTATCGGAGCTTTCGGGGTCTTTGACTTCAAGAATTTCTAAATCACCGTCAAATTTTTAAACAATCTTGACGAATCCTAGTTCAACTTCCGATTTAAATTTAAGAAAAAACAAGTTTCTCACATTTATTTATAAGCAACATAGTACTTTTATTCGAGGACTCATATTTTTTCATTTTTCATTTTTTCTATTTTTTCATTTTTTCCACTTTTTCATCATTTTTTTTTAACTTTAACTTGCAATTTATTTTTGCATCATTCAAGCAATATTACTCACTTTCATTTTGCAATATTATTCCGATTTTAAGAAAGTATGCTTTTCCAAAAATTTAAATAAAAAGTTGAACTTGAGCTCTATATTAATTTTTCTTAAAAACTTTTTATTGTAACAAGACGATTTGAATGTTCAAAAGTTTGACTACGAGCACGTATTTTAGGTCCAATTAGAGATCTTCTGGGAGAAAAAGCCATAGATTACTTATATAAGCTCTAAAGAGAACCAACTACTCCACGCTTAGCATTTTCATTTGCCTAATTTTTAAGAGAGTAGCTAGATCAACACTCTAGCAGAGTCGGGATTCCCTTGTTCTAACCTAATCAAGACTAAACTATCATTAACACCGAAGCATTAACACTTTATTTTCGTGCAAAGCACTTCTTTTTCATGCAAAAATTTTTATACTTTGGTCAAAAAGGGGGTCCTAAGGACTAAAGGGTACACATGTGACAAAATTAGACAGAATTCCCCCCCCCCCCCCCACACTTAGAACTGAATATTGCCCTGAATACCACTAACAAAGTGTGTGGACGAAATCTGTAATTTAACACAAAAGGATTTTTGAATACATGTCCCCAGATAAACGTTAGTAAAATGATCGAATATTGGGCGGCTGGATTGAAAACAGTCGCATCAATCATCACGATCAAAGGGATTCCTGAAAACATAAGCAAACACACAAGAAGCAAACACTGTGGAGGTTTCCCCCCCACACTTAGTTGTTAGAAAGTAGAAAGAAGTCAGAAACATGGGTGGACACCCATGGAATGCTGCTGTTTTTGTTAACCGAGTCGCTAGCTTGACTCGACCCTGAATTCATTGGTCCATGGGGAAGCAAGTGGAAGAGAAAATCTCCATCGGACTTTCATTCAAATGGTTTGGGTAAACATTGAATGTATTGAAAGTTCCACTCCGATGAGATACATTCGGCTTAGAAGAAGGAGAAATGCCGGGGTCAAAGATGGTATCTTCACTCCCGTAGGAGTTAAGACATGGAGAAGTAATGGGACAAGAAGGCAAAGGGTCAATGACATGACAACGGGTGAGTTGGGTGGTCAAAAGATTAGATTGAGGAACATTAACGGAATGTTCAGAAATCTTATCCACCACTGTAGCAATGAAAACATCCGTATCGGGCTTAGAAGAGGTTCCAGCATCCGGCGGTTTAGCAGGCGGACGAGTGGATGATGGACCTAAGCCATAATCGTCACTCTGAAAACCCGAGGGTATCGAGTCATCCGGAGAAAGAATTGAGTCGAACTCTTCCATAAGAGTGTCACTCGACGAATTATCAGAAGACCAATTGTATAGAAGATTTTCTAATTCAGTAAGGTCGGCTTTAAAGTCGAAGTAAGCATCATCATCTCCCGGTGGAGAATGATCAATAAGAGCGAGTTCATCGGCGAACTCCTCGAGAAGGTCTAACGTCGAAGTGGGATTGCCACTATTCTTATCTTCGGGTAAAGATGGAGATGTAACGAGGTTCTCCATGTAAGAGTCACTATCCTCATTCTGAATGTCAAAGATGGGATTATCCGAAACTAAAGTGAATTCAGAATTGAAGTCAAACAGAGGATTAGTGAACGCCATAGCAAAAGGTTTCTCGGACACAATGAGAATATCTTCATCATCCGTTTCAAAATCAGTGTCCATATCAAGATCATCAGGATCAACATCTCTCACTTCTTCCAAGCTGACGAGCTCAGAAGGTATCTCCTCAACATAATCGATGTCTCCACACGATAAAGAATCATCAAACGACGTATAATCATTTTCAGACTTGGAGATCACCTCAACAGGTTCTTTCGGGGTGGGAGATAAATCATCATTGAGAGGATCATCACACATATCACCGGAGATAACCTCGGATTCACTTGGGGTTGGGACAAGGTTCTCAACACAAGACGAATCCATTTCCGGAATAGTGCTAAGATGCTCGTCCCCCATTAAAAGGGTATCCGAAAGTTCTATGGTAGATAGGCAATATGAGGGCAGAGAGTGGACATGTGCGGTACTTTGTTGGCTTGAGATATGCACCGTGTCCTTTGTCATCTCCCAATCTTCCTCATCCTCATCATCAAGACGAAAAGCTTCGTTAAATAGGAGACGTTGTTGAGCAGCTCGCTCATAGGCTAGTAATCTTTCGTTGCGAGCAGCTTGTTCCTCGGAAAGTTCTTCAAGAATACTTTTAATACGAGGAAATTGATCGATGACGAGAAGATGTGGGGGTTGGATGTTGTCAAATTCGGAAGTCCACGATTGACATTGATAATCATCATGAGGACCCCCACACTTAGCACAATGAGGGTATTGCGGAGAGAAACTTTGAAATGATGAATCATTGAAATCTTGATAGTACGGTTGTGGCTCGAATGAATTTTGTGGAGGGTAGTTGAAATTGTTTTGATGGTAATTGAAAGAGTTCGGGTTAGAATCATAAGTGAATGAATTCTCAGCGCAAATTGAACAACATTCATTGACAAGATAATTTCCACACCACTCGCACATGCATTTGTAATGACGAAAACCTTTCAGTAACACGTCTCCACAACCGTAGCAATAATCATGATCGAATGAAGAAATCTCGGGATCGGGAGTAGGAATCGAGGATTCTACAATATCACATTTGGTAATTGCCAAAGTTAAACCTTGACGAATGCCATTAAAGTAGTTTTCAATCATGTTCATTTCGGCCCTAAGGGATTCATCCTCGTTTGAGAACCGTCTTGAAGATTCTGGAGGTGGGACAAGTGGTGTGCTCTCAGAGCTAGCAATTTCCACCACTTCCGTTTTGGTCTCCGGTTCTTGCTCTTTTCTCTTAACCTTAACCTTAAATTGCGAAAGATTTTGATCAAATCTAGACGGTTTAGGATTTAGAGCACTAACGGGAGTCACTTGGGGCTCAGACACAATAGAACAAATCTCGGTTTGTGGCGGGTGGTCAGAAAAACTTGGAGAATCATCGAGAGAGTTTTTATCGGATAATTCGCACCAATAGCAATATTTTCTTGCACCAGCCCTTCCACATCGCTTACATACACATTCGTGACTGAAACAATAATCCTGATCGTCTTCCACACGGCTTTTGCAATGGAAACAACGACAATAACCGATCGTCGCCATGAGAATTAAACATGTAGAGGGTTAAAGAAATAGAATTAAGTGATCGAGAGGATAACGAAGAATAGAATCAAACGGTGAAAGAGGGTAAAAGAAATAGAATCAACGAATAAGAGGAATGAGAAGAATATTTTTGGATTTTTGAAAACGAGTGCACGTGCACTTTCAAAAACAACACTTTCAATTAAAACAAGACCGAGGCAAAACACAAGGAACTTAAACCAATAATCACAAGCGTATTTACGCAAGTGACACAAAGGCAAGTTTTGAATCTTTGGTTTGGGAACTTATTATGATAACACTCAAGTTGAGAAGTGGTATATTGATTGTGTGTTCTATCTTATTTAAAACAACAAGCAAAATCTTTTTGTATTTTTATCTTTTACATATATACAAAGAAAAGAAAAATATTTTTGTATTTTTGTATTTTTCAAAAACAATAAATTCACGACGAAGGTTCTTCAAGTCACTAATCGCAACACACGTCCCCGGGCCAAAATTTGATTCGTTTGTTGTGAGTGTGAAAATAAACACAATATCAATATATCAAATTAATCATGAAATTCGACAAATCAACCTTTTAGGAAAAGAGTTAACATGCCAAAGCTCACGAATGTGATAAAAGTGATACCGGGAAAGTGATTTCCCCGGGTCGTGTCCCAACGAGGTGTGAAATTGATGGTGTCGTTGAGTTTCGTGATTAGAACTTGAATTGGTTAGACGAAATTGGATTTTGATTACGTTAATCTACAAATTAAAGAATGGAAATGAAAATAAAGCACGTAAAACAAAGTAAACTCTAAATAAACTACTACAAAGCCTAAGAAACAATAAAACGAAGCTAAATTACATCCTAGGGTGCTAAAACACAAAAACGCAAAAAACCGGGAATGCACCGAGCCCCGAAAGTGAAAAAGATGCAATTTAAATCCTACGAGTGCAAAAACAATTTTCCTACGTTCTAAATAACTAAAAATAATTTTAGGAAAAAAAACGGGAATTTTTTCGACTTTTATTTTATTTTCTACGAATTAAAAACTATTTTAAACTAAATTAATAATTAAAAATACTAAACATTTTTGGAAAAATATGCAAAAATTACAAAAAAAAAATACTTTACACTATGCTAAATCTAAGAAAAATAAAAAAGACCATAACTGCTTTGGGAAATAAGCAACTAATAAGCTAAATAAGAGGAAAAGCTTAAAATGCAAAGTGCTCTAACTAACTGTTATATAATTAAATGTGCGCCATTGGGCCTTTGGCTCAATTGGCATTTGCAATGAAGATTTGAACACAACCCAGCCGGCTGGGGTTCGAATCCGAGCAAGGCCGGGGGTTTTAATCCGGCTGTTACTCCAGCAAGGTATCTTGTGTGGAGGCAGTACGGTTTCCCCCAGAATCCTGTGACCCTCATCAGCTCCAGCGTGAGCCCGGTTAAGACAACATAGTCTGGACTGGTGAGGTAGGGACTACGTTGCCTATGGCGCGTAGTAGGTTGAGTCTAAGTAGAAATTCGCCTTTCAAAAAAAATATAATTAAATGTGCAAGAAATAAACAAAAAAGACCCAACGGCAATTGGGTTTGGGGTGTGTGGTATCTGGTCGAGCAGACCAGTAGATCCAGTTTCCCCCCTTTTTTGTCACTTTTTTTTTTTTTTTTGGTTTTTTCTTTTGGAAACTGAAAAATAGAACAAACTAAGCTATTTAACAAAAACTCCCCTATAACAGCACAAATCAGTTAATAAGCAGTTGGTATGAAGACTTAAGCACAAGGCATGAATGTAAAAATTGAAATAAGCATAAAGCAATAAAAAAATCAATAAGGGAGGGATAAGCAGTTGGTATGAATGCTACTCTAGGGAATCCTAAAACTACAAGAATGGTAAAAATAGCTCTAAAATGTAACAAAAAAAATCACTATGTAAGCTAAGTTGGATCAATCCTAATCTAAAAATATTAAAATCATCTAAGGAACTTGAATAAGCAAGGTTAAAACACCTAATAAGCACTTAAAAGGGCTGATTTGCAGTGGGGTCTGCTGTGGGGCTGCTAATCATGGCAGAATGTGGGTTTTGATGGCCCAAAAGCAGCTTCCTAATAAGCTCTAAAGGCCAAATATGCTACAATAGATTAACTACCAACCATGTACTAATATCATAAAAAAAAAAAACCTTAATTCTAACATACACTACCTAAAATCTAACTAAAAAAAAGCACTAAAGTTTTTGTTTGGGACAGCAGGACAGGAAAAAAAAGTTTGACAGAAAATAGAATTTGTTGAAGAACAATCTCAAGTTTCTTTTCTTTTTTTTCTTTTTTTTTTTCTTTTGCAAACAAAAGTTATTGATAAAAGCTGTGACTTCTTAACTAACACTGAATGTGACAGAATGAGGACCCAACATGGGTAAAAACATGAATTTAACCCACGACATAAGCTAATCCAAACACTTCCTTAATGGCAGAAAACTAGATTTTTGAAACTGTGAGAATTTTGGAACTTGAGAAAACTTAATTTGCAACATTAACAAAACTCAAAGTGAGATTAAACGACTTGATACACTCTTTAGAACACAAATGACAGATTGCAAGAACATAAGTAGAAATCAAGGCTGCATAAACTTGAAAATGGAATTAAAGACTAAACTTCTATTAAACTGAATTTAAAAATGACATTAAAATTAAATGACAAAAATAAATGGGACTAGAGCATAAAATTCTAGACAACTTTTACACTAATCCTAAATGCCTATTTATATGAAACTCAAAAATGTCTTCATCTTTTTCTTTTTCTGCTTCTGATGTGTTTGTTTTGTGAGACAAAACAGCCAAATAGCTTCCTTGTGCTTTCTTCAATTGATCTCCAGCGTCTAGCAATTAGGTACAAATGAGTTTCAATCTTAGCCGTCCATGGGGTCCTTTTGAGCCAAGGATTGCCACAGTGGCATGTGTATCTTGTGACTTTTCCTGGGTTTCTGGGATTGAGTGTGATGGGGAGAGAGGAGGGAAAACCCTTGGCGCCAAGGGATTTTTAGGGTTTGGTTTTATTTTTCAGGTTTTGGGATTATTTGTGTTCCTGGTTTTTTTTTGGTTTAAAGAAGGAAAAGGGAAAGGGGAGTTAAGTGGGGAATTTATAAAAGGGTTTTATGTTAATTTTGTATTTTGTAAAAGAGGTTTAAAATAAATTGTATTTTTTTGTGTTTTGTAATTGTTCTTTTTTTTTTTTTGGTTTTGTGTGAATGTTTTATAAAAAAAAATAAAAATGGTTTTAAACAAAAACGTTTTCAATAAAAATAATTGTTTTACAAATAAAAATTGGCTTTTAAAATAAAATAATTGTTTTTAAATGAAAAATGGGTAAAATGGTAAAATGGGTTCGGGTTAAAGGTAATTTGGGATTAGGGTTTGGTTACGGGTTTGTTTTCCCAATCTCACTCCAAAAACGCGTCCCAGGATCCAAAAATGTAGAAAATCCTCTTCCCGGCTCCGTCTACAAAGCACGTTTTCTGATTTCGGCTCGATTTTGCTCATTTTCGCTCTGTTTTCAATCCTTTTGTACTTGCAAGACACAAAACACACTCCGAGGATATTTTTAACATATATTGAGCATATTTGGGTGTTTTTTGTCATTTTTGTGATCTTAGGTGGGTAAAAACTATGAGTGAATAAGCACTCATCACTCCCCTTGTTGCAGTAATCCCACTAGAAGAGCTGCAAGCACCACCTTCTCAAGCATTGTTGACTGGACCACCACCAAAGGGTTCTTCATCATCATCACCACCCATCAGAGGAAAGGTGATTGGGCTAGCATGCCCCAAAGTGTGGAAGGTGATTGAAGGTCGAAGGGCGCAGAAAGTGATGCCTGAGTGGGCCTTGGTTAAGAAGCCTTAGGTGGTAGGGGGTAAGTTGTGAAGTTGGTGTCCTAGTAGGTTGTGTTAGGAAGTCGTCATGTGAAGTAGTCTTTTGGTTGTAAGATCCCATGGTTGTAATCTCTGCATCCTTATATGCAGCTTATGAATAATAATAATTCCATGGTTGTCTTTTGAAGTTCATTGCAGCATACTAATTGTGATTTGATTCCATTTCTCTGCAAAATAGTTAGTGGGAACACAAAGAAACAAGCAGTAGTTTGAACATAACTAATAGTGGTTAGAACAAAACTAGCAATACTAAGATCAACAAATAACAGTACATGATTTTTACAAACTTTTACAAAACAAATTTGAGATTTAGAGATTAATCATTCCAAAACTAACTACAAGGTACTGAAACCTCCCCACCTCAACAGCTTTAGTGAGAATATTAGCAACATTGAAATCAGTATGGATTTTGACCATTTGAATCAACCTTTTCTCATTACAATCTCTAATAAAATGATGTCTTATCTCAATATGTTTAGTTCTAGAATGTAAAACAGGATTTTAATGATGCATATTATACTGTTATTGTCAATATAAATCTTAGTATGCATGAAATTGTACCCAAAGTCCAACAATTGATTCTGAATCCAAAGCACTTGACCACAACAACTAGCGGCCACATACTCAGGTTGTAGAATTGGCCACAATAGTTTGCTTTTACACGCCATGAAATTAGTCTGCTTTCCAAAAACTGACATCCTCCAGTTGTAGACTTCCTATCCAAACTAGCACCAGCATAATCACTGTCTGTATAGGCCACCAAATCAAAAGCTAAATCCTTAGAATACCATAGGCCCAATTTAGGATGACCTTTAAGGTATCTAAAAATTCTCTTAACAGCATTCATGTGTGTTGTGTTGGGTGTGACTTGAAACATTGCACACATACATACTGAGAACATTATATTTGGCCTAGATGCAGTGAGATACATCAAAGATCCAATCATGGACTTATACAACTTCAAATCAACTTTGGGACTTCCATCATTTGGTAGCAGTGGTTTCTGAGTCTCCATAGGTGTACTAGCACTCTTTACATCCTGAAACCCAAACTTCTTCAAAACATCTGCTACATACTTGTCTTGACTAATGAAAATACCATCAGTCCTTTGTTGAACCTGTAGCCCCAAAAAGAAAGTGAGTTCACGCATAGAACTCATCTGAAACATATCATGCATAAGTTTCTCAAAATCTCTGCACAGCTCCTTATTTGTTGAGCCAAAGATGATGTCATCTACATAGACCTGAACCAGTAAAATATCACCCTTGTGCTTCCTAATGAACAAAGTCTTATCAATCAACCCTCTTTTGAAATATGTGAAATATGAAATACAAGATCTTTGCTACAGAAATCTTGTGAAGGAACAAATCAATCAAGGACCCCTTGCTAGGATGACTTATAGAATGCTCGTGATCTCGCCTTAGAGAAGGACCTATATGAGAATCACAATAGAAGAAAGAAGAACAACTCTCTAGATCAAGTGATCTTTTGTTAGAAGAGTGTAAGAGTATATGAGAGAGTTTGTAAGAAGAGAGGTGAGTAAAAATGAAGAAATGGCTCTCTATTTATAGGAAAATTCTTGCCAATGTTGCACGGATCCCACGGATCCGTTGCTTGAGGGATCCGTCTAGTGTAACTCCAGGGATCCGTGAGACGCTCCTGTTTGCCCATGGGTTTTTGGGTTATGGGTCATGGTTTAGACCATGGGTATCTAAGTAGATACAATGTTTTTAATAGATGCAATGCATCTAGTCAATCGGTATGGGTTAACTCCATGGGTTATGGATATGCTCCATGGGTATGGATCATGGTTGTGGTTTTTACCCATCCTAATAAACTATTAAAACAAATGAATTATTACAACAATTTGTATTAGATGACTATATGTAGATGCTTTACAAAAATAACATGTATCCTGATAATTTTACTTATGATAACATTATATTTGTTATCAACAAAACACAAAGAGATCACTAAATATTTATAACCGTTTTTACAGTTTATTTGTATTAACACATATCATCATAAAGCATACTCAAGCATTAAATACAACGAATGATGCCTAGTTGCACTCCTAAGCCAATTTTCAATTAAGATAAGAAACAACCTAACAATAATCAATAACTAGGTTTCATAGATCTAATCAAACACACAAGAAATTTAGCTAGACATGGTAAACAAGCGAGCATACACACAATCAATCAAATACGGGATAGACATAATGTTACTTTAGATTAAAATACTTATCTCGATGTGTAAAATAGGGTATGAGACCCTAAGATACTGTCCAATTCGGAATACAAACGATTTAGGGTCTTTTTTCCAAAAGTGTACCTCTCATAATACAAAAAAATTGAATTCTATATATAGATTTACAACTGCGACAGCGTCACCTTTTGCATGGGACGCCATCAGCTCACCGTCATTAGGATTTCGTCTGGGCCAAGTCATCGATGGGACGACGTCACCTTAGAGTTGTGACGTCGTCGGTCTTCAGCTGGGACGTCGTCTTGATTCTAGATCTGGGTCGTCTGAGATGAAAACTGTGAGTGATGCCCTCCAATATTAAAGCGTGACGCCGTCAGGTTGTGTTAGGATTTAGTAAATCCAGTTATTAAAGTGTCGGTCACCTCAAGTATATGTAATCGTTAGAAAGCTCGTAGTCGTAGATATTTTATGTTATGTAGTATTTAGTTAAGTAACACCGTGGAGGACGGACGGGTCTTTACCCACTGTATGCCTGATCCATAGCCCGTAGGTGCATTTCATGTAATACTATAAATACCCTCTACCTCCCAAGGTAGAGGGTTGGAGCTCATAATAATACTTTCACTTTCTCTTACTAAGTTCCCAAACCTCTAACTATTTCTCTCTCTAAAAACCTTATACTATACGCCTCTATTGATCATGTTTTGATGTGTTTGTGAAATCCAATATGTTACAAATGGTATCAAGAGCCATGGTTTGATCATCTCTCTTACATATCCTTGGATTTCTAGTGGTTTTATATGGTTTTTGGGTTTTAAAAGGTTTAGTGGTTTTTTCATCATTTGGATCATTTCTTGTGTTAAAGTTTGAATTTTGGGTGTACTTCTGTGTTTAGAATCATTGTAAGTGCTTGGGTTTGGATTTGGAAAGCTTGAATAACTGTGGTTGAGCTTGTTTTGGATTGACAAGTGTTGTTTTTAAGTTTTTCTACCTAGCGACTTGAGTCTCGGAGTTGTTTTCTTCGTAGCGACTTGCTTTGTTAATTTCCAGCGACTTGCAGTTGACGTAGTAGCGACTTGAGCCTAGCGACTTGTCTATTGACACAAGCCGAAAAATAGTACAACGTAGTGGAGGTTCTACTTCGGCTAGCGACTTGGTTGGCATAGCGACTTGTCTCTATTATTTCTAGCGACTTGTCCTTATTGGTCTTAGCGAGTTGATCCTCAGCGACTTGGATACTTAGTGAGTTGCTCTTTAGCGACTTGTCAGCTTAGCGATTTGGTGTCTTTAGCGACTTGGATACTTAGCGAGTTGTTCTTTAGCGACTTGTTTGCTTAGCGATTTAGTGCTTTAGCGACTTGTGTTCAGCGACTTGGGTCTTAGCGACTTGTGCTTAGCGACTTGATTCACAGCGACTTGAGGTTTAGCGAGTTGCTACTTAGCGACTTGGTGACTTAGCGACTTGGTTCAAGGATTATAGCGACTTGGTTGATTTTTTGTTTCTAATACGGTTTTCTCTTGGTTTAGTAAAATCCCGTGAAAGAATCTATTTCCCGGTTTAATCATAGAGTTATAAAATCCCGTGAAATCTGTAAACATGTCTACCAACATGCCTACAATCATCTCTACTGTAGTTGAGGATGTTCAAGCAGCTGGTTCAGAAACTCGTCCACCCATGCTTGACAGAACTGACTACGACTCATGGGCTCAACGAATCAGGTTGTACTGCTAGGGAAAGGAAAATGGGGTCAACATTCTCAAGTCAATTGATGAAGGACCTTATCAGATTGAGACTACAAGAGACATAATTGATACTGCAGATGGAACAATGATCTTTGGATTGGACGGACCAAAGGCGTATGATGAGCTCGGTGACAAGGAGAAAAAGAGATTCGATGCGATATCGGGCTTCAAACATTATACTTCGTGGTCTTCCAAAAGACATCTACAAGCTTATCAATCACAACAACAAGCAAAGGCTGTTTGGGATAATGTCAAGATGCTTCTCTCAGGTTCTGAATTAACCAAGGAAGACAGAGAATCACAACTGTATGATGAATTTGAGCACTTTAAGATGAAACCAGAAGAAAGTGTCTATGAATATTATGTGAGATTCCACAAGCTGGTGAATGACATGAGGAATATAAAAATGACCATGCCAAATATTCAACTGAACTCAAAGTTTGTGAACAACATGAATCCCGAATGGCACAAATTTGTCACTGTGAAGCTAACCAAAGGATTAAAGAACACCAACTATGAGCAACTGTATGCCTTCCTGCTTCAGAATGAGAGACATGCTATGTTTGAGCGAATAATTATTGATCAGTTCAAATCTAAACAGGGAGAATCAAGCTCGTCGAATGATTCAACAGCTTTTTACACCAATGTTGGAATTACCACCAAAGCTTCTCAAGTCATACCCACGGGTAATGGAAATTATAAGCTCATTCCTGATCCAGCATATAAGCCTCCAGACTCAAACACACTCATGGAAAACTTTATCTATCAACTGTCTCTCATGGTTAGTCAAAACATGAATTCTCTCCCACACACCAACAATAACCTTAGAACAGCATCCAATCCACACAATCAAGCTATGGTTAGAGATGGGAAGGTTATGGTGACACCAGTTCAAGTAAGGCAGTATGAACAGGGAAGAGGTGGAGTTGGAGGAGGGTATGTTGCAAATCAGAATCATGGAAGGAATCCAAATCAAGGACAAGCAAAGCCAATCAAATGCTATAACTGTGGTGGTGAGGGACATATTGCGAGGAACTGCACATCTCCAAAACATCCACAGAATGCAGAATAATTCAGAGGCAAGATGTTGCTTGTGCAAGCTCAGGATAATGGAGTAGCTTTGGATGAAGAGGAGTTGTTGTTCCTTGCTGAAGGGAATGCTAAGACATATGATGCTGATGTGGATGAGCAGCCAATTCAGGAAATAGGTCACAATCATCAAAATGCTTTTCAAGTTGCGGATGTGATGCATTTGACTCGATGTCGATGATGAACCTACGCCTGCACAATATTTATGGCTAGCATCTCACCTATGGTCTCTCCAAAGGTCTCTTCACCACAACAGGCTGGCCCATCCAAAGAATCAATCATCTCAGAGGTATTAAAACTATACGATGAAGTGGATGAGCAAAAGATACATAACAAAGTACAAACTCTTGAAACTTATGAATCAACTATTGAAAATGAGGGTAATAGTAATATTGTCCCTTATGATCAATATGTGACACAAAGTGAAAGTGAGATTGTACCAAGTGATGTATCTTCTGCAGTCAATGATGACTATGTTTTTTATGAATACACTGCATGTGCCCCTGATGATTCTGTTATCTCGAACTGAATGCCTATAAAGAACAAGTTGCTATTTATGAACAGCGTGCTAAGTTTTAGTTAACTACCCGTGAGCAGGAAATGGATGACCAAATGCGTACAATTATTAGAAAAAGTAACTTTAGAGAAGAAGTATTAAAACAAGAGTTAAATTCCTTACAAGAAAAGCTTTCTAAAACTGTTAAGCAAAAGCAAGAACTTCAAAATAATGTTAAAGTGCTTAAACAAGAATTTAATGCTAAGGAATCAAAACTTTTGAATGACTTTTCCAATCTAAAAACTTTGAAAAACAAGCTTGAAAATAAGCTGTACATACAAGGGAATACCATTTAGACTGCTCACTTGATCACTAAGCACAGAGTCTTAAGCGATAAGCATAGTATTCCCCTTGTTGAGGAACCAAATCCAGAGGTCGGTAAAAAGGCTAGAGCGGATAATAAGGTATTATATGATGGTAATGAGATTCTTAAGCCTAGGCAAGCACCATCATGTGTTGGAAGTACGGAAGAGGATAGAAAATTAGATGATGCATCTAGGGAGAAAATGGATAAGAAGCTTAACGATCCTGTATGTAAAAAGAATAACATAACGATCAAACCCCATGATTACACTAAAGAAAATTGGATCTCCCTAAACAAGTTTAAACCTCAAACTCAATTAACCCCAGAACAGATTTTTTGAAAGAAATATATGGATAAGCAAAAAGCCAATGAATTTGTTGATACAAACACTCCCCTTAGAAAAATGCCTGCAGCTACTGTGTATCCTCCAAACACACCAATTTATTTAGTTCCTAGATCTATTGCCACTAATGGCAAGACCTTAATCAGCCTGTATGTTGTTTATCAACTATTTGTTGATTTTGAGAAGACGTGTAAGAAGAGAATCACACCTACAAGGATAACTGAGGTGGAAAGGGGTTTTGAGCAAACTAAAGAATGTTATTTAACTGAGGTCATGCCTTTCTTTAAACAATTAAAAGGTCAATTTGAGAGTCTTCAAAAAGGAATTAACTCAGATATTAAAGAAATGGAAAAAGAATTTGATGCAATGATAGTTGAGGGCAATGATTATGAACAGGAACTCAAATATAATGAACTTGAAAGGAAAAACTTGCATATCTTAAATGAGAGCTTGATTTCGAGTTGTGTTGCTCAAGATGTGTTTTATACTCTTACTAAGTATTCAATTACTGCTTCTCGATTTCATGAATTATCTGTTGCTTTGAAAGTTTCCCATGATCGTGTCATTGAGCTTGAAAACAAAAACTCAGAACTAAATGAGAAAATTGATCAGGATGATCACGATAAACTGGTGAAACATCTTTCTAAGCTAGAAGTTGAACATTTTGATTTGCAACTAAAATATCAACATCTTAAAGAAAATGTCAAAACCTCAAACATCAAGACATCCTCAAATGTTCCAGAGTTTGATGCAGTTTTTCAGATAAACAAACGTGACGAATAGATTCAAGCTCATTGTAACACGATCAAAAAGTTGAAAGCCCAAATTTCACAATTAAAGGGTGAAAAGAACAACGTGACTGGCTCCCAAATGCCTCCTCCTCTAGATTCTCAGTGTTCTCAAACTTTTCATCTTCAAAACTTGGTTAATGTTTTACAAAAGGAAAATGAGAGTTTTCTAGAAGAAAATGAAAAGGTTAAAAGACACTTTAAAGAGTTATATGATTCAATGAAAGTCACTCGTGACAAGACAACGAAAAAATATCGTCTTTACAAAAAGAAATTGAGAATCTGAGGAGTCAGAAAAAAGGGAAAATGCCACTTGTCTTTAATGATAATGTTGCATCAAAGTCATCTACAGACTGCAAATATACTGTGACTGTTAAATACATTCCTCCTCATCTTAGGAATAACGAACTTGCGTTTCATAACTATTTCGCTCACCTTAAGGATAGTCTAGAATGTCTTCGTGAGATTGTAGAAGAGGATTTCATAAATAAGCCACTTGATAGAGAAATTAGGTTTGCTTGCATTCAGGCCAAACGATCTCAGGAGCTGCTAGAATGTTTAATAGCAACATGTCCTAAATCCTCAGGTTCGAAAGGTAAAGCTGTGATACCTTGTTCTATGCCTAGTGCCAAGTATACAAACCATTCTATGCCCAGTATTAAGAATGTTAACTCTAAAGTGCCTTCAAGTAGTTCAGATCCCTACACGTCTAGTTCAGGAATGCAAAAGGTAGCTCAACCAACTAATGTTCCCATAATTCCCTCTACAGGAGTAATCACTGACATAAAAGCAAGCGGGTCAAAGCCTCCAGGCAATACAATGCAAGATAGGACCTCGCAAGCTAAGAATATGCATTGGAAGAGAGTAGAAGACCACCCTAGGAATACTAAGTTTGAGTTGAATAAAACGAATCGTGTTGAGTCTAGTATTAGCTATAAGCGTACTGTAATTAATTCAAATTCTGCTACTGTATGTAAACCATCTAATGATGACTGCTTGATTTCTGTTTCTAATCATGAATGTGGTGTGAATGATTTGACTAATGCTGTTAAATGCCCTATTAAAATTGTTAATGTCAAAAATCAAGCTAAGAAGGCTAAAAGGCAAAGGCGAAAGAAAGTTAGAAAACAGTGGAAACCCACAGGAAGGAAATTTAGTAATATAGGTTACCAATGGATACCTACTGGCCGTAAGTTTAATGAGTTGTGCCCTAAATTTGCTAAGTCAATGCCCACTAGAAAATGGATGCCTACTGGTAGAACTATTCCTTTAAGAAGTGAACATACTTTGAATAGGTCAAATATGGACGCTAGCATTGCATCTATTTCTGATGATTCCATTGTTTCTACTTCCGATGTGGGTGTTCCAATCACTGTTAATAACCAAATAGAACCCATTCTTGCATGGGGATCCCAATTATCCAGTTATCCATTCTTGTCTGTGTTCAACTGCAGATCGTTCAAATCGTTCTGTGGTACCGGACTCGCATCGTTCCAAGCATATATTTGGAGATCGCCGCGCTCATGAAATTCATGAGTAAATTCATCGGGACTGTTAGATTCAGGAACGACCACTTTGGTGCAATTATGGGTTATGGAGACTATGTTGTTGGCAAAAGTGTAATCTCCAGGGTATATTATGTGGAAGGTCTTGGTCATAACCTGTTCTCTGTTGGTCAATTCTGTGATTCCGATCTATAAGTGGCTTTTAGAAAACATACTTGTTTTGTTAGAGAACTTGATGGTGTGGAATTGTTAAGAGGAACTCGTGGTTCAAATCTATACACCATCTCTATCAAATACATGATGAAGTCTTCTCCAATCTGCTTGCCGTCAAAGGCTTCGAAAACAAAGTCATGGTTATGGCATCGTCGTCTCAATCACTTGAACTTCGGCACCAATAAAAATCTTTCAAGAAAGGACCTTGTAAGAGGCTTACCCAGATTAAAGTATGAAAAAGATCATCTTTGTTCAACACGCCAATTGGGAAAAAGCACGAAATATGCCCACAAACCCAAACCCACCAACTCAGTAATGGAAGTTCTACATACCCTTCATATGGATTTGTGCGGACCTATGAGAGTGCAAACTATTAATGGGAAGAAATATATTTTAGTCGTTGTTGATGACTACTCTCGATTTACTTGGGTAAAGTTTTTGAGGACAAAGGATGAAACTCCAGATGTCATCATTAAACTTATCAAGCAGCTTCAAGTTTGACTTAACAATACGGTTAGAATTGTTCGAACAGACAATGGCACAGAGTTCATTAACAAACACTTAAGTCAATTTTATGAAAGCATTGGAATTAGTCATCAAAGAAGTGTTCCACAAACTCCTCAACAGAACGGTGTAGTTGAAAGATGAAATTGAACTCTTGTGGAAGCCGCAAGAACAATGCTAATTTATTCAAAGGTTCCAATGTTTCTCTGGGCTGAAGCCATTGCCACTGCTTGTTACACCCAAAATCGTTCCCTCATACACACATCTCATGCAAAAACTCCATACGAACTTGTCCATAAACGAAAACCTGATATCTCCTACCTTCGTATGTTTGGTGCGTTATGCTATCCAACGAATGACGGTCAAGATTTAGGTAAGTTAAGAGCTAAGGCGGACATTGGAGTTTTTGTAGGTTATGCATCAAATAAGAAGGGTTACCGAATCTACAACAAAAGAACTCGAGATATCTTGGAAACTATTCACGTCACGTTTGATGAGCTGTCCGGGCAAATGGCTCCAGGACAATCCAGTTCTGGACCCGCATCTCAACCTTCATCAAGTAGTCCTATCAGTTCTACTCTTGTACTAAATTCCTCACCAACAACTCCTTATGTACCTCCTTCAGAAGATGATTTGAAGAAATTGTTTGATCCAATGTTTGATGAACACCATCATCCAATTGCTAATGATCGATCAAATCCATCAACAGAGGCTGCTCCTATCCCTATCAATGAAGTTTAACCCTTCAGTTTCTATGTCATTAAGTCAAAAAGCGCCTGCTGCTGATCACTCTGTCTCATCAACGAATCATCAATCATTGAGTGTACATCATGGAAATGTTTCTGGCACCTATAATGAAGATAACCCCTTTGCTACTCCCGAAGATGAACCCTTTGAAAACATATTTGCTCCTGAATCATCATCAGAACCATCTTCATCAGGAGAAACCGACTCTGCTACTTCAGTTCCTCAACAACAACCACACGAACACCTTAGAAAATGGACACATTATCATCCATTGGACAACATCATTAGAAACCCCTCTCGGCCAGTATCCACTCGGAAACAACTTGCAACTGATGCCTTATGGTGCTTCTTCAACTCCGTACTATCCAGGTCGAACCAAAAGAAGCTAAAACTGCCATGAATGAAGACAGCTGGTTCAATGCCATGCAAGAAGAAATTCATGAGTTTGACCGACTAGATGTATGGGAATTAGTACCTACTCCTGACTGTGCTATGATCATTGATCTAAAGTGGATCTTCAAAGTAAAACTTGATGAGCATGGTGATGTTTTAAAGAACAAGGCTCGATTGGTTGCAAAAGGATACCGTTAAGAGGAGGGTATTGACTTTGAAGAATCATTTGCTCCAGTTGCTCGTATCGAGGCAATCAGAATCTGATGGATCTAGACACACACCTTGTGTCAATGATATTTTGTATAATATTATTAAGCACGCGGAATTTACTTAGTAATATTTAGAAGATGGATTGTATGATGTTTTGTAAGTAAACACAGATTAAACACAAAACTTGAGCTCCAATATTATTGATGAATAATACGAGTGATCTTAGCTTATCACTAGGGTTACACCTTGAAGCTTTTGTGAGTAATACGTAGGTAATTAACAACTACCTAAGACAATGACCTAGGACCTCCTTTTATACAACAAGGATTCCTTTACAAGATAAGTATAAAGCTAACATTATAGAATATACACAAGATCTATTCTATACTTATCTAAACACGTTTTCCTATAGCGGGTAATAATGTACCAGGTGGTAATACGTTTCCACCGCTAGTGTTAATCCGGCGATGTAAACCACAACTATCCGTGGTAAAAGATTATTCCCAACAATCCTCCCCTAAACTTATGATTTCTCTGCAAATAAATAAGTTTCTTCAATCTGCATTATCTTCAAGGATTTGGGGAATTCAACCAAACACTTTACTTCTTCCTTAACCGAATAGCTCTTGAACATTGATCTTGAAGCCCGAGTAACAATGCTCGACTTTCTCATTGTCTTCATGAACTCTTATAGTAGTACATAGCATCACTGTGAGAGTTCCGACTGAGTGGATATTCTTTCTCGGCAAGCATGAATGCATCTTCTCCATTTCTTTGTAGAAACATGATGAACTTCACATGAATCATAGTAAAACCATTTAGTACCAGGACATGTACATGAGAATTTCCAGAAATCATCATTAACATCTGGTTCATAAAGCCTTCTAAGATTAATCCATAACTTCATCTCCTTCATGTCTTTGAGATCTTGAGCATTAAACCTCGCTTGAACTAACCTCCATAATGTATCAAGGTCATCTCTGTCAAAAGCTTTTATAAAATCTTCAAATTGAATGAATGATGAAGTTTCACCACCTAGCCTTGTGATCTTCCATGTTGGAGCAAAATTTCTAGCAGTGTAAACTTCCCAATCGATGATAGGATGTCGAACTTGCAGTGGTTCTGGATAAAAATCTTCTTCTTCGATCACAATCATTCCAGTCAGTTGTTCTTCAGTGAATTTCTCAGTAGTAATTTCTTTCTCAGTAGACATTTCTTGTTCTTCAAAGAACCTTAGTCTTCTTAACAGTATGAGAATCACTTTCTTTGGCCTTTCTCTTCAATCCAGGAAACCTTCTTGCTTCTTCTTTAGAGCCCATTGAAATAAAATCTCTATCATGTTTTTGAACTCTGTAGTAGATACCTTCAACTTGATTATCATGCATTCCTTTGAATTGATGCTTTTTCCAACCACCAACATGACAATAATAAGTCTTCATGTATGAAATAATGTGTGCCTTGGTTGGTTGTCTTTGTTTCTTTTGACCCTTTCTGACTGTACTAATGACATTTTGAAGTGCTTGATTGTTTTTCATTTGAATGAAATCCTTCAACTGAGCAGTTCTTTGATCTTCAGTTAAGGATGCATCAGCTACAAGGTCAATTGCCTTTTTCTTGATTATTAGATTATTAGCAATCAAGAACTCAATATCTTCTTCAGTAGGAACATAGCTAAACTCTGGAGTCTTCTCTCTAAGAATTGTAGGTTGAACAGTGGTAAGTGGATCTTCTATAGAATCTTCCATTCTACCCAGCCTTTTAGCCTCCAAAAAGCTTGCAACTTCCAATTCTTCAACCTTTTGCTTTTCAGCAACTTCATCTTCATATATCTTTTCAGAAACTTCTCTATCATGAGCAATATGAACTTGTTCTTTCTTTGAAATCTTTCTTCCAGGTTGCTCTTGACTTTCCATAACTGCTTTACCTTTGTCTTTCTTCAGTTTATCAATTTCTTCACTTGCAGTGGCAATATTTGGCTTTGCAGTCTTCCTTTGCTTTTTCAACCCCTGCAACTCTTCCTTCAAGTTCTGAATCTCCTCTTTTAAGAATTTAACATCCTTGGCATGCTGCTTCTTGACATGTGTCAAGTCCTTCTGTAGATATTCAACCTGCTTGGCTAACTTGGTACACAAAACCATCAATTCTAATTGTTGCCCACTGCCCTCATCTCTTCCAACTGTGTGACCTGTTGGGAGAGGTGAATCATGGGGCATTGGCTCAGATTCCTCCCTAGGTGGACTAGGTTGAAGTCTAGAACCACCACTGCTTGTTCCTTGACCAAAAGGTTCAGAAACATGTTGTGTTGTCATGAAAGAAGGTGGATGTTTGCTCCTCCTCGCATAGGTGTGAGAAACAGGTGGAGTATAATCAATGTTTGGAACAGAGATTATGGGTGTGTTTTGTTTAGGTGTAATCTTTGCAAGCATTTGAGGTAAGAGTGGTGTAAAAATCATGTTGCCATCTCTGTTCATGTTTTGAAAAACTTTAGGCTTGAGGCAACTGATGTCATAAACATTAGTATGGGGTTGCAGTTGAAACTTATTTAGCACTGCTTGCACAAACCTTGGATACATTAAAAATTTTGTTGAACTCTTTACATTGCCAGTCATACTTGTAAAAATATAATTTGACCAGTTAAAAATCTTATCAGTGGCTAGACAAACCAAAGGGTAAGCCATTGTTGAACTGAATTGCTCATAAGATGTTTTCTTTGGACTGAGACAATGTAAAAGAGTATGAATCAAAAATCTCCATTGGGGACAAAAACCACTCTTTTTGAAAGTAGCTTTTTATCAGTGGTATCATACCCCATGGATGATAAAGTATCATGAATTTCGGGCATAGGTAATGTGATGAGACCATTGAGATCACCCAATTGGAGAACTCTCCTCAAGGATGCCTCAGTAACATCAATAGTTACCCCATCCACAGTGGCTCTTAGAGCATCCATTGTTTCATGTGTATCTCCATTCTCAAGTGTTATGGACTGAGCAGAAGTCCAAAACTGTTTGATTTGAGAGATATAGATTGTGGGTTTAAGAATCTAAGCATACATTATATGGGTAGTATTGAGAAAGTCCACAATCTGATGAAAAACAGGGCCACTCTTCTCGTTTGAATTCTGTAGGTAGGCCACTAGGTTGTGCTCATCTGCAAATTTTTATGGTGCCATAGAAACTTTTGATGAAAAACGATATTATGTCAGTAATAATTGAAAGAATAACTAGCCAATTGAGAGAGAAAGATATATAGGGTTAGGGTTTAAGATTATTGTGCAAGAAAACTATCTTTAGAAAGTATTTATCTTTAGAGGATAAACAACAATATGGAAAGAAGATAATTTCCTTAAAATTTTAACCGTATATATATGGAAATAGTGGTTACTTTCAATGGCTAGTAAAAAATAAGTTACTGACACAATCAGTTGTAACAGCTAGAACAACAGTGGTAAAATAACACTGTCGATGGAAGCTGTGAACAACAAGTGGTAATTTTTCACAAAAATTTCAAAGAGCAGTGGTAAATAAAATCATTTGAAAACTAGATTGCTCTTATCATAGTTTTTAGCAAACTACCAGCTATCAACGGATTTGATATGTCTTTACCATGAGCCATTTGCTATGGACTAGCCAACTCTTAATCATAAAGAATATGGTGAGTTGATAACCATATAGTTTTTGGTAAACTATCAACCATAAACGGATTTTTCAAGTCTTTACCAGTAGCCGTTTGCTCTGGACTAGTTGATTCTTATGTGGATTAGACATGGTGAATCAATAACCATTTTTTGTGTATCTTAGTTATACACCTTTTAAGAGCAACTCCCATCTAAGCTTGGTTATGTGTCTATATCTACTAGGAATAACCAACTTGTTATTAACCAAAAGAGAGAGATGATGACGTATGAACACAACAGTTCATTCCTCGTACTCTAAAGAAAAGAAAAGTGTACGTGTCAGTGAGCTTTATCATCTGACGAAGAGAAATCTTATTATTATGACCATTCTCATCAACATGCTTCATGCTTTTTAATGCGCTTTCAAACATCAAGTGAACTGGGCTACCATTGACTGTATTCTTATTCCACTTGCTCAACTATAATGACGATAGCGACATCATGTGCTAATTTTGCGGGGGAGAAGTGTGAATTGAATACATTTGGATGATTTCACTTATTTAGTCAAGAATGGCAACTTCGTCTGCAATTCTTGAGGGGGAGAAGAAGAGTGATAATACTGCATGGTTAATTTATATATGAAAATAAATGGTCAAACGGCTCCAAACTCATGTAAGAACCGAGCTTCTTCTTATCAGGTCATTTCTGCATGGATTTTCTTCTAAGAGCTGTTGGTTGACATCTTCACAAGCAGATATGAGTTTAACGACAAAGTGCTTCCGGTTAATGCTTCACGTACACATCAACATGATGATTCCGAACAACCTTCTATTCTTTTTATTTAACACATCACCATGCTCTTCAAGTTTTACTTTGAAGATCTACTTGAGAGCAATGATCATAGCAATGATGTTTGATGTGATTGTTTGCTTGGTGTTACCATTTCGTGTGTTCGTTTGGGTGATTGCTGATTTCCATGATGAACATCTTTCTGTTCTTGTTTGATTGGGAGGGATTTTAAGTTAAGGGGATTTGCAAGATGTAAGCTAATTGGTATTCTTTTTGGTGTGTTTAAGATGTTAACTATCTATTCCCCAACTGGACAATCTTGAAGAAGGTCGAGTCTACAGTCGGTTCTACATTTTCTGCTACATGTTAGAAGACTAAAGACGTGTTGCATTTAACGATCTAAAGACTTCTTCTTATTTCAAGCTTTCATCATAAAGATTGTCGGTTTAGGGGAGAGCACTAATTGGGGGAGAGTGAAAAGCCAAAGTTAATCCCCAATTAGACTTGCTCAAATTCTTCAGCAAGTTGATTCTCACAAAGACTTCAAGCGATCTTCTCAACAGATTTCAAGTTTGTGGGCTTATAATGTTGCTGATTCTGAAGTGTCAAAACCAGCAAGGGGTAAGGAGACTCACATCTAAACACAAAGCGAGTAAACTTGATGAACTTAATTCTTCTAAGTGATTGAAGATATCCCGGGAAGACGAATGTCATGACCGCAGAGAAACTCAAGGTTTTACTCATCTAGGCTTTTAGTGTTATTATTCCAACGACGTGGAGGAAGTGATGTAAGAGAAAGTTTTTGAAGATAAAAAGAGGTACACAAGTGTGTGATGATTTCGATGTTATCGCAATCATCAGGGGAGAGATAATTGTGTACATTGGGGGCGCTCAGCTGTCTCACTTGAGAGCTTAATCAGTGATTCAGAGATATAATCACTTATTCCAGAGTTGACGTCCGCAGAGATAATCAGTGATTCGGCCTGCTTCTTCAATGCTATCGGTTATTCTCTCTTTGGGCATTCGGGTACTTCGGGTTCTTGAGCTTCATACACTTTCTTCATGGGAGAGAAAAGTATACATCGGGGTTATTCATTGGCTATCGGACTTAATCTGCTACTTCGATGGTATAAGTTTCTCTGTCTTCGGGTATATGTTTATTCGGGTTCGTGATCTCTAGTCTAAGAGACCTGGCGCATCAATTCAACTACGTGGGAAGTGGTCTCTTGACACCTTTGCAATGGATTGCTTCGACTTGATGGAATGAAATTTGAGAAGAGTTATTTATGTGTGGGATGATACGTTCTTTGTTCTTTTGGATGATATAACCTTGAACGAAGAATCACGGTGATTATTCTTAAAAGGAGCAGCAAGATCGATGATAATGGTGTGCTTCTTTGTGCACCTAGCTAATGGAAGCTTGAAAGAAAGCTTTGAATCTGCTCAACATAAGGATTTTTGGTTTGGGGGGAAGCTGCCAAAGTCTCACTTTCAGATGGTTCAATTTGTCTCTATTCAGGAGCCTCGAAAGCTTTGGTGGTGAATGTTTAAGAGATGATGACTTCTATCTTCTTCAACGGGGCTGTTCGATATCCTTATCTCGGTACTCGTATCATCATCTTGTTTTACTATATCATCTACTCTATCTGTGTAAATATTTTTCAAAAAGCAAAATACAAAAATATAAAACCAACAAAAAGAAAATAGAAAAATATAAAACCTTCAAAAACCCATAAAAATCAGAAAATTTGAAAAATACCAAAAATATGTTTTCTAAGACATGTCTTCTGGTATCGATAACATCTACGGTCTTAGAAATGTCATTCAATAATGGCACGGGACCATAGATGAAGTTCGAGCAGGAGGTGTAAATATTCTTTTTCCAAAACATGTCTAAAAATATGGCTTGCAGTTATTTCAGACTGTAACCCGTGCTTTAACCATGGTTTGCTATTATTTCTGATAGCAACCCGCTCTTCAAGAAAGGAAAGTGCTGCGCTAAACCAATTTTCAAATATTTCGTGCACTTATCCTAAAACTAATTGAGGAAAGTATGTCGAAGGACTGCTGTTCCTACTCAAATATTTTTCCTTCTAAAATTCTTCAGAAAAATATTTGTTTTAACAAAATTGGTGGAAAATGAGTTGCTATTAAATCAATCAGTTTCAGAGTTTCCGTGAACATTGAAAACTCAATCAATGACTTCAGCGCATTTAAACTTTTTAGAAAATAAGTCATTGATTGAGGGGGAGAATGTTTTTCAAATTTACATCATCTAACGGACTTTCTTAATCATCCTACGTGCTTATCTGAAAATTATAATTGCCTTTGTTGAAGGACTAGGTTTCTAGGATGTGATTGTTAGGATTAGATGATTAGATTTTGATGAATACATAAATCCCATGCTTTACATGATCTGATTGATATGTTGAATTGACTTTTATTAGTCGATTTTTGTTTGGGTGATGTCGACCACCATATATCTGTTTATATGTCTACTAACGTATGCAGATATCATGGATTATAAGAATGTTCCCGATCAGGATCCTACAACTGAATATGATTGGATGCCGAATGGAAAGGGTAACTATATCTTGGGTTGACAAATGAAGAAACGGAGCTTAATTGGACTTCTATGGAGAGTTGGCATGATAAAATGCAACGTAAGAGGTCTCACTGAGATGGTTTTCTTCATCATCAAATGAAGAAACGGGGCTTAATTTAACCTCAGTTGGCATGAAAAAATGAAACGTAAGAAGTCTCACTGCATCAGCAGACGGTTTTCTTCTAGCCCTACAGCAACAACAAAAGCTTCTGAACCACCTAACGTATCTTTGTGAAGGATACCATTTTTTTTAAACAATTTTGAAAATTTTGATTAAATTATTTTGAAAATGGAAAATATTGTTTTGAAAATTAATTGGACTTAATTTTGAAAATCACCGGACTTCATTTTATCAAAACTTAAATCACTCAATCATCGACTACGGTCATCGATTGAGGGGGAGAGTGATTTAAAATAAAATATTTTCAAACGATATTTCTTCATAAAAAGTCCGGTTTGTACAAAACAATGTGGTGATTTAAAGATTTAATGTTATGTCATAGTATGATGTTCTTTAAAACTCAAAGATCTTACAAAATGAAATTTTTTCTGTTCTTGTTTGATTGTGAAATTGTTTTATTTTACTTAAAGGTCTCTTAAAACAATCATACCTGACACTAACAATCTTTAATGTCTAAATCTGTTCCTTATCTATCATTTTTCATATTTAAATCTTGTCACGTCTTTCCCCAAAATTTTCTAAATGATTTAAATCTTTTGGGATCACAAATCGCAAATGGTTTGAAATTTTTGATCGAGGGATAGATCGTGATTTAAATCTCAAATCTGTTTAAATGGAATTGGTTTTAGTCCTTCAAAGGCACTCCTGCCTCCATGTGCCAAACGATTTCAATATACATAATGCACATGTTAAGGGGGAGCATTTATCCAAAAACTAGATGAGTTTTAAATCAGACACATTTTCTCCCATGTTTTCTAAACCTTATTAAATCACTTGGGATCCAAAATCTCAAAGGGTTTGATATTTTTGATCGGGGGAGAATTTGTGATTTAATATGAAAGTTGATAAAAGATGATCGTTTTGATTCAATGTGCAAGTTCTCTCTAATATGTGCCAAACTCTTTCGTATATCGATGCACATATTGAGGGGGATCGAATGGTTTCTTAATGGCTTTTGTGATCGTGGATGTACCTCAAAAGAACTCTTTCTTCTATGTGATAAAATGATTTAAAATATCCTACGCACATATTGAGGGGGAGAATTTACCAAAGAAATTCAAATGGCTTTTTCTACGGAAATTGTGATCAAGAAATTATTTCAAAGAACTCTTGCCTCCATGTGCTAAACTATTTCAAAATCATATGCACATGTTGAGGGGGAGCATTTCTAAATGATCAAAACTATTAAGGTACAAAATGCTTTGATCTCGGATCACAAGTACCTTGATTGATTTTTCCAAATGATTTTTCAATTGGTTTCAAGGAAGAATGAACTGTACCAAAAGACCGACCATTTTACTTTATGTATGGTGATATAAGGATGGTTAGGTTAGGTATTTGTTCCCACGATCCCGCCAGAGCCGGAGGGATCTACCCAGGGACAATCCACTAGATAGTGTAGAGTCCTTAGGTATGATGAAAAAAGGAGAAAAGTGAGAAATGGGAAAAGTGCGGACTGAGATAGAGCTAGAACTGGAATAAATCCAACAAGGTTCTAGTTATGAAGTCTCGGTAAGCACTGAAGGGGTTGAAGAATGAAAAAGAAATGAATATTAAAAGGGTGAAAAGAAATAGCCCTCCAATAATTCAACCTTAGGGCAGAAACCGGGTTCAATACATATGCTATTGGTGTTTACTAAGGTAACATTGGTATTGAAGACAAGACGTCATGGACCCAGTGACGCACTGCACTAAACTTCCCAAGCTACTCAAGTTCCTCTTAAAAGGGCTTGTTTCATTCTCACGGGGAACCTACATAATCTATCGACTTTCTCTTAGAGATTATTGATATTGAAGAAGGAGACCCTCTCCCTAGTCTCCGGCATAGGAACCAAATGTGCACTATTGAGTCTAGAGCCAAGAGATCGTCCACAATATCTCATTAGGACAAAAAATTAATGAAGACTTGTTGTTTCACACAATGTGGAAAGTAAGAATATATTAAGAGTCCTACGCATTATCCTTGTGGTATTGCCAGAACATCCGAGTGATATGTTAAATATTCACGATGAAGATGGAAATCCTTCTAGAGCCAACATCAAACAAGCTCTTGGTGGGTGACATGTGAGATCTTTTCTAAAGATCAAGCTTGTGACAACTGGATAGAAACAATGGGGTGATTCATTCTTGAAGCAACCTTGGTCCAGGAAATGGATTGATGGATACCTTTGAAAAACCGGTCATTGTGCTCAACAACTCTTTTCTCTAGCACTTCGACTGTGTATTATGTTTTCAAAATAAATGGGTATTTATGATTGAAAATTGATTTCTTCTTCTAAACCTTCGTCGTATTGAAAAACTCTTTATCTTAAGCAATACGCGATTCTTTTCAAATCATTTTCTATCAATCAGTAAATCTCAATTTCTTTGGTTCACTCACTCTATGTTGTCTTCTTTCGAGACGTTCGGTTTGAGAACGGCTAGAACAGTGCGAAACCTGTCAAGGAGATTCTTGAATCTTACGATCACGGCGTACTTGTACTTGATCAACGAGGAACCGTGGGCCGTGTACCTCAATTCAATGAAAGTGATCAAAAGACACTTTCGTGTGTTTTATTGCTAACTGTTGTTTGCAGGTACATTTGGACGGTTGCGGTGATCGAATTGAGGAGTCAATCCAAAGCCGCATGCTCACAACATCCACACTTAATTGAAGAAATCAAGACTGGTGCATATCTACATAACCGGTTCGATATTTTTATACTATGCTTCTGCTACGCCGCAAATATCATGAACCGATAAAGCTTCCGCTACTCTGATGAAAGATGTCATGATCCAAAAGTGTGAGCATGTCGGTCCAAAAGTCACAACATCACATGAAGGCAACACAACTATGGATGATCCAGAGAGATTTTCTGTGGCTGATGATCTCAAAGAAAGCTCAAAGATCATCAAAGATGTGGATCAGTTAAAGACCTCCACTGAAAGTACAAATCATTCGGACTATGAAGAGTCACTGCTAATGCACAAAGATTATTGAACTTGAAGAATAAAAGTCTACGAGCTCAGAACTAAAGACAAATTAGAATGCTAGGATTCAAAATGTAAAACATGGGGTGACCTCCCTTAGGGGGAGATTGTTAGGAATTAGAAATTCCATAGTGAAGTATCGGTCACCCCAAATATTATCTAGCATAAGTTAGCTCGTAGACATATCGTTATTTACGTTATTTAGTAGTTAATTAGTTAGTCAGTAGCGTAGATTAGTTTAGAGTAACACCGTGGAGGAAGGACGGGTCTTTACCCACTGTATGCCTGATCCACAGTCCGATAGGAGGACATATTCATTGTAACTATAAATACCCCTTCCATCCATGGAAGGGGTGGTGCTTGGAATCTAACCTTTCATAATTTTTTAATCAAGTCTCTACCAAGAACACCCATCTCTCTACTTTCTCTCTCTAAAATGTCTAACATGTATTTCCATCATCCAAGCCCACCCGAATCATCATAACACAATAATATTACGATCCTTCAATTAAGCTTTAAGACTTGTAAGTCTTAAAATTAAGATTGATGAGAAAGATTATTCGTAGTGCATTGTGTATTGTACAATAGGCTTTATATTTTGTAAGTCTTAATTTTAAGACCATGAGGAGAGAGATTCATTCCTCTATTATAAGTAGTATAGATATAGATATTGTACAAATTAATAAAACACAAAGCTTAATATAATTTATATGCAAACAAGTTAATGGTACAAATCGTTTTAAAACGAAAATCGGACCAACGGATTCAACCGGGAACAGAGTCGTCACCCGTTCGGTTAGCCAATAAAAATCGTTCGATAACAAACCTGAGTGAACCGTCGGAACCGATAAAAACGGATGAACGGGCCAGACCGATATCATTTTCTTATTATTTTTCAGCTCGTTATTTTATTTTGTTGATCCCTAGCCGCAACACACATGTACCCTTCTATTTTTATTTATTTTCATAATAATAGCTTTCTATTTTAATAATACCTTTCGCTTAATGAAAACAACTTATTTTATCCCCGTCACCTTTCTCGAGTCATATGGTCACTTATATCAATTTATGTTGATCTATTTATTTTTTGGACCTTACGTTTATTTAGATATGCAATTGTTTGCCTTACTATTGTTTCAAGTTAATCTAACTTAAATTACCATCATTCATAAAGTCATGTTCACAAAATACGCTTACACAGAAAAGAATTTGTTCGCTGGAAAATTTAGTTGTAAGGTATCCGTCGCCGCATTACACGGGTACCCTGCTATTACATAAGTAAGCATTTTTATGGTAAAAAAACCTTACATTATTTTTCATTTTTGAATTGAATTATACATACGAAATAACCTATTGGGCCCAAATTTCCCAAAATGTTTTAAAAGTTATACTTACAAAATTTTACTCAGGCGCCCAAAATTTCACCCATTTGAAGTTCTTAACCCTAAATCGACACCCATCTACTTGGTTGGCTCAATAATATCTGCAAAATTTTCTCCCCAACCCCCTTATTCATCCACTAAAAAAATTGATACTCCAAATCTACACACATTTACTTGAGCATATGCCTTCTAATAATCTGGGTAACTTTGATACTCCAAATTAAAAAATGTGTATTGTCTCTGTGATATTGAGATCAAATTAGGGCGTTCAAGGGTATGATATTTTTTCTACAATCTAATGGTTTATTAAATTTATTGTGGTGGTCTCGTAACAACAGGTTAATTTTTATCTCGAATTATTTCATAAGATCCATCGTGTTTTGTTCGAATTGGTGCATAAGCTTCTTATACATAGGTTTCTCAAATGTTTTTGTATTGGGCTTCTTATACAATAGGCCGACCATTAACGATTAAATGACTTTTAAATCCTTCGAGGATTATAACAATATGCCTAATAAGCCGACAAATAAGGTAGTTTCTATTAAATGTTCTTGTTTTTGGGTTTGTACGTGCTGTGCATTAACAATATTCATTGTGTTTTGTTCTTGGTAGTTTTACTATCATCAAATAAGCAAATCATTGAAGGAATAAACTTAGTATATATATAAAGTCTGTTTGTTAACAAGTGTATTATTGTAGGATTAAAATCTTCGTACATTAGTAATTCATGTTTCAAGAAGTTTAATAATTTGTATCAGGTACATTTATAATCACTTGCTACTTAGTCTTTTGTTTCTAGTTATGTGCTAACACATTTTTACAAGTTTATTGGAAAGCAAATTCACAACTTTGGTGATAGTGAAGAACTTGTCAAGTCTGTTGGCTTGTTAGAAATGGAAAGCAAACCACAAGGTTCTGTATGCATCATATCTATATACTATAATTTGTTTGAGCCTACTTTTTTGGTACTTCATGTGTAAAATTGTATTATTGTTGTTGTTCTTAAGGAGAAGCTTGCTGCATATAAAGTGCTTCAAGCAGTTACCTGCAACCGCCAAAGATGCTGAGGTGCGTCACAGTACATATCTATTATATCTTATGGAACTTACATCATGAGTTCATGAAAATACTATAGACTGTTATAAAATGTCTTTAAGGTGATTGTTTTGACCCATTTACTTATAAAGGATTTGATTTAGTTATGTTATATGTAGTAAAATATAGCTAGAGTGGAGACATATCAAATGGATTGAAAGTCATCAAAGTATATTTTTAATTACTAAATATACCAAACATCATGGCTCGGAAGCTATAGTGTGGCTTTAATCATTAGTAACTGTATGGCAAGTTTGATTCAGGTTGTGATGGGAGTTTTTGTAGTATGCGAGTGGTCCCCAAACTATATAAGCCATATGAGGCCTTCTGTTTATATTAGTGTGTCAAGTGGTTGTGTACTCCTTGGCCATCTTCTCAGTCTGTTCTAGTCTTCTTGTCAACTTGTTGAAAGTGTGGGGTTTTAGTGGGTTTTAGGATGTCCCTACCTTAATAGTCCGTTTATTGGACGTATTGTTATGCATGTCTTGTAATATTCTTTTGTTTATATAATTTAAGTTTGATGACTTTAAATAGAATAACAATTGATATCTATCTGTTTTCCAAAATTTAGGCTTCAATGATGTAAAAAAAATAACCCTTTTGTATCTTTTATGTAGCTCATCCATTATCAAAGAAGATGAAAACATATCTGGAAGCATAACAGGTAATTTATGTGGATAAAATATTTTAAATGTCTTGTTTTTTTTTACAAATCCTTTGAGATTTATAACTTGATTTTGTAAGTCGGGTTTTCTTGTAGCATATAATTTAATATACTTGTTTGATTTGATAAACGAAACAACTTAAAGTTGTAACCATTTTTTATGGACTATAGCTTAAGCTGTACCGGAACTCATTTTCACCACAAAGCTTCTATTGTGACTTTTCATTTTAATCAAATTGTAGATATATGGATTTATAAAATTACTATCCCCACCTACATGATGTTAGAACAATAATGTGAGAACTGCTGAAATTTGTTAATACAAATAAACCGTAAAAACGTTTAATAATATTTTGCGATCTCTTTGTGTTTTGTTGATAACAAATATAATGTTATCTTAAGTATAATTATAAGGAAACATGTTATTTTTGTAAAGCATTTACATATAGCCATTTAAATACAAAAATGTAATAATTAAGTATTTGTTGTAATAGTTTATTAGGATGGGTAAAAACCATAACCCATGGATCTTAACCCATACCCAAGTTGACTAGATACAATGTATACTTAGATACATTGAATCTAAAGAAAACCCATGGACCAACCCATAACCCATGACCCATAACCTAAAAACCCATGGGCAAAGAGGAGCGTTCCACGGATCCCTAGGTTTACACTAGATGGATCCTACCTGGAAGGGATCCGTGGGATCCGGGGAACAGTGAAGAATTTTGCCTATAAATAGTGAGCCATTTCTTCATTCTAACTCACCCCTCTTCTTACTAAATCTCTCATACACTCTCATTCTCTTCTAACATATAGATCACTTGATCTAGAGAGTTGTTCTTCTTTCTTTCTATTTGTGATCCTCATATAGGTCCTTCTCTAAGGCGAGATCACGAGAATTCTACAAGTCATCCAAGCAAGGGGTCCTTGATTGATTTGTCACTCCGCAAGATTTCTGTAGCGAAGATCTTGTATTTGATATTTCACATATTTGTTGTGTAATAGTTGTGTTGGTTTGGTCCACCGTGCTACGGACTCGGTATCTAGCTTTGTACCGGAAAAAGTGTAAGCAACGTTGTGAAGGCTTCTCCGCCAAGTGAAGGAGTTTGTTGACATAGTGCTTGAACTCTCGAGTAGGTGACTTGGGGAGTGGAGTAGGGCAAGGAAGGTGTCCTTGTAGTCGAACCACTATAAATCGGTTGTGTCATTTCTATCCCTTAACTTTATTTATTTGCTTACATTATCATTGGATCTATACGTTCTCAACATCCATACGATTTCACATAATATCGAATCTAAAGTTTTCATAAATCAACTTAAAATCGGAAAAACTATTCAACCCCCCCCCCCCTTCTAGTTTTCCACAATTGGTATCAGAACTAAGCTTATAAAAGTTTTAAAGTAAATTTGTATTTTAAAAACTTTTCGATCACTATGGGTTCTGAAAATTATAAGGAAGGGCAATCTACGCAACGACCACCACTACTTGAAACTAATGGTTTTATATATTAGAAAAATAGATTCGAAACATATGTGAAGTCTAAAGATATTGATCTTTGGTACATTATTGTTGAAGGTGATTTTGAGGCTACCTCAAATGATGATAAGGGAAATTTAGTTAATATACCTCATGATAAACTAAGTGATGAAATGAAGAAAAAGCTTTCTAAAAATAGTGAAGCAAAAATGGTTTTATATAATGTTTTACCGAAAAAGGAATTTGAAAGAATCTCTTTGCTTAAAACCTCTAAAGAAATTTGGAATTCTTTAGTTGTAACTCATCAAGGCAACGAACAAGTTAAAAATAATAAAATTGATTTATTTGTTCAACAATATGAACAATTTTCAATATCGGATGAGGAAACTATAGATCATTCATTTGCTAACTTTAATACTATTATTACATCTTTACAAGCACTTGATGAATCTTTTTCTAGCCGTAACCATGTTAGGAGATATCTAAGGGCACTTCCATCGAAGTGGAGATCTAAGGTGACGACGATCGAAGAGTCAAAAGATTTGACAACTCTGACCCTCGATGAACTCATAGGCAATCTAAAAGTCTACGAGCTTGTTCTTGCTAAAGACTCCGAAGCCTCAAAGGTAAAAGAGAAACACAAATCTCTTGCCTTAAAAGCCAAAAAGGCTTCAAGTGATGAAGAGAACTCCTCCTCGGGTAGTGACGACGAGGAGTACGCTATGGCGGTAAGGGACTTTAAAAAGTTCTTTAGAAGAAAGGGAAGATACGTCAAACAACCGTATGACGATAAGAAAGGCTTTATAAAAAGCAAAGAGGAAGAAAAGCCAAAAGATGATCGTACTTGCTTTAAATGTGGGGACCCAAACCACTTTATTAGTAAATGTCCCAAACGGGATGATCAAAAGGCGTTCGTGAGCGGCACCTGGGGAATGAGCGACGAGGAGGACGAAGAAATTTGTCTCATGGTAAATGACGAGGTATGTCACGAATACTATAGTAGTTCATCACTTGATGACGACTCATTTCATAATGAATATGAAAAATGATGAGTGCTTATTCACTCATCATTTTTACCCATCTAAGACCGCAAAAACGACCAAAAAACACGGAAATATAACCAATTATGCTACAAATATTCTTGGAATGTGTTTTTATGTGTTTCAGGTACAAAGGATCGAAAACAGGGCAAAAACGGACAGAATTGAGCCCAAAATGGAAAAAGTGCTTTGAAGACGGAGCCGGAAGTGGATTTTCTGCATTTTCAGAGCCCGAGATACACATTTGGGAGTGAGCTTGGGGAATCAGACGGAAAACCTAACCCTAAAACCCAAATTTCCATTTCACCTTTCAACCGAACCCAAATGATCGTTTTACCCGTCACCAAAAAAAAATCCAAAACTACTCTTTTTAAAACCTCATTTTTATTTTACAACAATTATTTTTTTTCAACCCAATTTTATTAAAAGTATTTTCTTTCAAAAAAAGGGTTTTGGCCGTACAATAGCAACGTACTTTTTCAAATGTACCGATCTAGTACGCGTACTATTTTTTTTCCCACTTAATGTAACGAACTTTCTGTTTTTGTACCAATCTACCCCATCAAACTTGTTTAACCGGCACCAAAAAATTTTTTTGCCCATTTTCGCACGTTCTTGTCCGTTTTGCACGTTCTTGTCCGTTTTTACACGTTTTCGCACGTTATCACACGTTTTCATCCGTTTTTGCACGTTTTCGTTCGTTTTCGCACGTTTTCGTCCGTTTTTGCACATTTTCACACGTTTTTGCATGATTTCATCCGTTCTTTCAACCGAACCCAAATGATCGTTTTACCCGTCACCAAAAAAAAATCCAAAACTACTCTTTTTAAAACCTCATTTTTATTTTACAACAATTATTTTTTTTTCAAACCAATTTTATTAAAAGTATTTTCTTTCAAAAAAAAAAAAAAGTTTTAATCAAAAACAGAAAAAATACAAAGTTTTACTTAAACCTTTTATAAAATTTTTTTTTTTTTACCTCCCCTACTCTTGAACCCGCCAATAAACCTTGAACCCCCCCCCCCCTATTTGAACCTCTTCTCCCTTTATTACCCAAAACTGAAAAGCCAAACCCAGCTCCTTCACTTTTCTTTTTACCCGCCAAAACCCTAAACCCCACATCCTTGTCTTCTTCCCCACAAGTCTCTCTCAACCCACTGATTCCCACACTCAGGTCTCCCCCACACCCACATGGTCAAATGCCATGTTGGCAATCCCATAAACTCCCATTGGAGCTCTTAAAGTGGACGGCTCAGATGCTCACCTTGGTGCCCAAGGAGATTTGGAGGGCTGAGATGATCTCAAAGAAACACAAGGATGCCCATTTTTCTCTCAGCAAACAAACACACAAGGGCATTTGAAGACCTAGACATTTTTAGTATAAATAGAGCTTATTGTAGCCTTCAAAAGGCATTAGGATTTTAGTGTTTTAATTTAGTTTTCTGTTCTTTTAATTTAGTTGTAATGTCTCTTCTTTAATTAATGAAAAAAGTTTTTACTCAGTATTAGTTTCTACTATTTAAGCTAATAAGCAGTTTATTGCTTATTGGCTTTTGTTACTTGTTTATCAGTTTTTAAGTCTTAATTTAAATGCAAACTAGTTTTTAAAAAGTAAAAGCACCAAGCCTTGTTAAGAAAATCAGTTTCTAAAAGTTTAACACCCTATAAAGAGGTGTTTGGCATTAGCTTATTTATGTCCAAAATTTTTTTTTTACCCACTTTGACTCGCAAAGTCAAAGTATTTTGAGGTTCAAGTGAGTTTGCAAAAGTAATTTAACTTATATCACAAAGTTCACATGATTTGATAACCAAAAAGTTTTTTTTTTTGCCTTCAAAACACTGCAGCACAGAACAGCAGCCTATGCTGCTGTCCCAAGTGCTTTTTAACAGCTTATTTTCCAACCCAAACTGTCCAAAAGTACTTTGCTTGTATCTTTACATGTCCCTTTGAATATATCAGTAGCTTATTTCCCCTTAGCATCACTTTAGCATAGCTTAAATTTCATTTTAAAATCTGTCATTTGCCATTTTTGCCAACTGATCTCAGCCCCTTTTAGTGTTTTCAGGTTTTATTTTTTATTTTTAAATTCTTAGTTAGTGAGTGTTAGAAGCTCAATATTTGCATGCTTAATCTAGGCCAGGTTGTGAATTGATAAGTGATTTTTATTAAATTTTTAGTGGTTCCTTGGTAGCTTATTTATAAGCTTAAACAGACCCCCTTAGGAGTGTTCACTGCTGCAACAGCAGCCTGCACACATCCCTTTTTATTGCTTATTCCAGCTTTTAATTAGCTTAATTAGGACTTTAGGAGTTTTTTAGGTAATTTAGATTAGGATTCCTTAAGTCTTTAGTTTATTTAGTGCTTATAGTGCTTATTTATCAATTTTATGCTTATTTCCCATGTTAGCTTAGGATTTCCCTCAAACTGCTTATTCTCCATTTAGCCGTATTTAATTCATTTGTCATTTGCTCATTCTAGCTTAACTCAGTTCATAATTGCTTGTTTAGTGCTTATTCATCATTAATTGATTATCTTGTGCTTAAATAGAATCTGTCAAAAAAAAGAAAAAGAAAAAGTTGGTTTTGCTTCTTTGGTTAACTGTTGGAAATAAGCAGTTCCATCTGCTTATTCTTCTAGTTTTATAAGAAAAGTTTTTACAAAAAGTACTTATTTCCATCCCAACTTTAATTTGCAAAAAGAAAAATTCAAAAAAAATGTTTACAAAAAATGCTCTTGCTGGGATTCGAACTCTGGCCACCCAGCTCACCACACACGCTCTCATCCATCTGCCCTAGGGTCTTTTACTGGTAGAAGCTTGCACTCTTAGTTATTTAAATACTTACTCAGTTTTTAAGTTAGTAGCTTATTTAGCTTTTTAGTAGCTTATTTCCTTGAGCAGTACCAACTTTTTATATTTTTCTTAGAATCAGTAGGACTTAAAGTATTTTTAGTGAAATTTTCAGATTTTTCCAAATTAGTTTAGTATTTTTTATAATTAAATTAGATTAAATTAGTTTTTAATTCATAATAAATAATTTAAAAGTCAAAAAAATACCCGGCTTTTTCCTAAAATTATTTTTAGTAGTTTAGAACGTAGGAAAATTAGCTTCACATCCGTAGGCCTTAAATTGCATTATTTTCACTTTTTGAGGCTTGGGAATAGCTCGGGGTTTTCGCGTTTTTGCATTGTAGCACCCTAAGACTTAATTTAGCTTAGTTTTATTGTTTCTTATGCTTAGTAGTAGTTAATTTGTTATTTACTTTGTTCCCCTAGCCTTAATTACTTTCCCGTTAATTATATTCGTAGATAACGTAATTCAAATCAAAAAAATCTCAAACAATTCAAGCATTTTAATAACAAACCTCAAACGACATCCTCAATTCACACCTCGTTGGGACACGACCCGGGTAATAACTTGCCCGGTATCACTTATATCGTATATTCGAGGGTTTTGCGTGTTGATCTTTTTCCTAAAGGATCGATTCGTTGATTCTCGCGTATATCGTGTATTTGATATATTTTCTTAAACGAATCAAAATTTTGGCGCCGCTGCCGGGGAGGTTGTGTTGCGACAATATCGTTAAGGTTTGACGATTAGTGACTTGAAGAACCTTCCTCGTGAAGTTATTGCTTTTTAAAAAAATTAAAAAACACAAAAATATTTTCCTTTTTATTTTGTATATATATATAAAAAATTAAAAATACAAAAAGATTTTCTCTTGTGATTTTGAGCTTAAATAGAATACATCAATTATATAACATTCTCAACGGAGGTGTTTTCATTAGTAAGTTCCCGAACCAAAGATTTAAAACTTGCCTTTGTATCACTTACGTGAATCCGCTTGTGATTATTGGTTTAAGTTCCATGTGTTTTGCCTCGGTCTTGTTTTAATTAAAAGTGTTGTTTTTGAAAGTGCATGTGCACTCGTTTGCAAAAATCCAAAAATATTCTTCTCGTTCCTCTTATATGTATAATTCTATTTCTCTTACCCTCTTTTGCCGTTTAATTCTACTCTTCGTTTTCCTCTGAATGTTTAATTCTTATTTCTTAACCCTCTAAGTTGTTGAATTCTTCATAATGCTCGATTTTTCGCCATTTGATCCCCATGATCCTCGGACCATGGGGGATTTCTATCGTCCATCACTTATCGGTCGAGGAGGACCGATCGTCCCGACATCCATTCCGGGAGCCAATTTTAGATTGAAAAATCATATGGTTCGTCTTCTTCGCCAACATTGCCAATTTCATGGATTTAATGATGAAAATGCTAATGAGCACTTGAACAAGTTCTTGTCTATTACTCAATCCATGAAACAAAAAGGCGTTTGTCAAGATAATATCCGATTGAATATCTTTCCATTCTCTTTAACCCACGAAGCCGAATCTTGGTTTTATACCCTTGAAAAACATTCAATTCATACTTGGGAAGAGATGTTTCACAAGTTTCTTTCAAAATACTTTCCATATTCGAAAACGATACAGCTTAGGAAAGAAATTCTTAATTTCCAGCAATTAACCAAGGAATCCGTATTTGAAGCTTGGGAAAGATTCAAAACATTATTGCAGAAATGTCCCGATCATCGAATTTTACTTCTTGATCAAGTCCTAACCTTTTATCATGGTATCACTGCGATTGATCGAGACAAAATCATGATGGCAGCTGGTGGAAATCTCATGCGGAAGACTCCTCAAGAAGCTTACGATTTGATCGAGAATTTGACACAACATCATTTTCAGTGGGATGCTGACGTTCCTTACGATTCTACCACTATGTTGAGTGATCATTATTCCGAGCAAATTTCCGTTATGAGTGCTCAAATTGACGTCTTTGGCAAGCAAGAAAGATATATCAGTCACCATTATCAACAAAGACCGATTCATCCACCCACCTTTTACTATTCAGATTATGACGAGAGTGATGATGATGAACCGTTTGAAGAAGAGAACTTAATGATCAATGACGCTTATGATGATTCTTCGAGTGGCAATCCCACTCCCTTTTCTGAGCCTTTCATTTCCGACCCTTCCCCTTTACTCACTCCGTTTGAGGAAGATGACTTCTTTTTGAAAGAGATCGATGAGTTTCTTGCTATTGATGAATCGATTCCACCGGGAATTGATGATGGTGTTTATGATTCGGAGGGAGATATCCTTTATCTTGAACAATTGTTGAATGAAGATCCATCACCGTCACTCCCTCCGAAAGAGATCACGATTGAAGAAATCAAAGAAGTACAAACGTCTGATGAAATTCCTACGGAACCCGAGCTTAAGGATTTTTCTATCGATTTACTTCTCGAGGAGTTCACCGATGAACTCGCTCCTACCGACTCAATTCCTTTCGCAAATGAAGAAAATGAATACGATGATCCATTTTACCCGAAGAAAGAAAAGGAAGCAAAGATTACGACTGATGAGCTTGTTGATACTGAGGTCCCACGACAATTTTTATCCGAGAGTGATTCCTCTTCTCGTGAGGATTTTCACGTAGATGATACCTTGATTTCCTTCCACTCTGAGGACAAGATTTTTAACCCTGGGATACTCATTGGAGAAGACATTCATATCACCAAAGTTATTCGGAAAAAGGATCCTATCTTGGATGCCTTCATTGTTGCACCTTCAAGTAACACTTTTCTGTACCATGGACTCCTTTCTTCTATGGAGTCGTTTCATTTTGATCCGTCATCCCTACATCCGCCCGCTAAACCGCCGGATGATGGATCACTCTTTCTTGATAAACCTTTTGTAAGTTTGGGAGGATTTAACCTTTATGTGCTGGAGCCCGACATTTTCTATCCCTCCCAACCCACCCGTTCTCTTTCCCTTCGGAGTGAGGATACCATCTTTGATCCGGGTATCCCTTCCGCTTGCTCCCCCATGGACCAATGAATTCGGGGTCGAGTCAAGCTAGCGACTCGGTTAACAAAAACAGTAGCTTTTCATGGGTGTCCACCCATGTTTCTGACTTCTTTCTATTTTCTAACACTAAGTGTGGGGGAATTTCCCCCACTGTTGTTTGCTTGTTGTGTGTTTGCTCTCTGTTTTCAGGATACCCGTAGATCGTGATGATTGATGCGCCTGTTTTCAATCCAGCCGCCCAATATCCGATCTTTTTGCTAACGATTATCTAGGGATATCTTTATTAATCCTTTTTGTGAAAAAAAGATTTCGCTTCCACACTTGGCTAGTAGTATTACCCTTTTCCGTTCTATAGTTTCGGCTACGGCCGGTACTTTGAATATTGAGGGCAATATTCAATTCTAAGTGTGGGGGGGAATTTTAGCGAATTTTGATCACTTGTGTACCTTCTAGTACCCTAGCACCCCCGTTTTGGCCAAAAATTTTAAAATTTTTATCGCTTTAAGTCAAGTATTTACATTTAAAAGAAGTGCTTTGCACAAAAATAAAGCACTGATGCTTCGGCATTAATGGTAGTTTAGTCTTGATTCGGCTAGAACAAGGGGAATCCCGACTCTGCTAGAGTGTTGATCTAGCTGCTCTCTTAACATTTAGGCTAAGGTTTTACGCGTTGTGCAAATGAAAATGCTAAGCGTGGAGTAGTTGGTTCTCTTTAGAGCTTATATAAGTAATCTATGGCTTTTTCTCTCATAAGCTAACTAATTGGACTTAAATACGTGCTCATTGTCAAATTTTTGAACATTCAAATCGTCTTGTTACAATAAAAAGTTTTTAAGCAAAATTGATTTAGAGTTCGAGTTCAACTTTTTATTTAAATTTCCGAGAAAGCATACTTTCTTAAAATCTGAATAATGTTGCAAAATGAGAGTATCGTAAAAGTGCTTGAATGATGCAAAAGTTGCAAGTTTAAAGTTCAAAGTCAAAATGATGAAAAAAAAATGATGAAAAAGTGAAAAAGAAAAAAAAAGTGAAAAAAAAAAAGTTGAAAAATGAAAAAAATGAAAAAAAATGAGTTGCGTGAATAAAAGCATTATGTTGCTTATGAATAAATGTGCGAAACTTTCTTTTTCTTAAATTTAAATCGGAAGTTGAACTCGTATTCGTCAAAGTTGTCTAAAAGTTTGACGGTAATTTGGAAATCCTTGACTTCAAAGATCCCGAAAGCTCCGATACTATTCTCGAGGGTGAAAACCTAGCCTCCTCAAAAGGACAAGCTGAGAAGAAAGTCGCTACATGGAGTGATCTCACCTTTGAATCTCGAATTTCTAAATTGTCGTCAGTTGTAATCCATTTAGGTTTAGTTTTAACTTAACGGTAGCTTCGTAAATCTTTGGAATCAATTCCGCTAATTCGGTACTATTCTCTGTGAGGTGTCAAAAGCCCGGTCACTTAAAACTAATGTTTTGGGATGTGCCGAGAAGAAAGCCGCTACATGGAAGAGGCTCTTTCGATCCTTAGACTTTCATCGTTTCCGGTGGGTTAGTACTTTAGTTAAGTGGATAACAACCATAACAAATGTCGATTTCAATGGTCAAACTTTTGAAAATGAGCACACTCACTTAAATTTTATAAATTGCGGGAGTAAAAAGTTAAGTCTCGACTTACATAGATTATTGATATAAGTAGTGTTAGCATTTTACAAAAACGTTTGCACAATAAGTTTAAGCTTGGTTTGAGAGTATAAAAAAAAGAGGATGACGATTACAATTCCCCGGAGACACCCATTTTGTGTGAATCCCGTTCCATGATGCCATGTTTTGAAAATCAAGCATTTTATGTATTATCGTTCAAGTTTTAAATTTCTCGTAGTAGAATAAAAAGTCGAAACGGGGTATTATTGGTATTTTTGATCCTTTCATTACTTCATATGATCGGATTGCTAGGGACTAGCAATTGATAGTGTGGGGGATTTGATGAGTGCTTATTCACTCATCATTTTTACCCATCTAAGACCGCAAAAACGACCAAAAAACACGGAAATATAACCAATTATGCTACAAATATTCTTGGAATGTGTTTTTATGTGTTTCAGGTACAAAGGATCGAAAACAGGGCAAAAACGAACAGAATTGAGCCCAAAATGGAAAAAGTGCTTTGAAGACGGAGCCGGAAGTGGATTTTCTGCATTTTCAGAGCCCGAGATACACATTTGGGAGTGAGCTTGGGGAATTAGACGGAAAACCTAACCCTAAAACCCAAATTTCCATTTCACCTTTCAACCGAACCCAAATGATCGTTTTACCCGTCACCAAAAAAAAATCCAAAACTACTCTTTTTAAAACCTCATTTTTATTTTACAACAATTATTTTTTTTTCAAACCAATTTTATTAAAAGTATTTTCTTTCAAAAAAAAAAAAAAAGTTTTAATCAAAAACAGAAAAAATACAAAGTTTTACTTAAACCTTTTATAAATTTTTTTTTTTGACCTCCCCTACTCTTGAACCCGCCAATAAACCTTGAACCCCCCCCCCCTATTTGAACCTCTTCTCCCTTTATTACCCAAAACTGAAAAGCCAAACCCAGCTCCTTCACTTTTCTTTTTACCCGCCAAAACCCTAAACCCCACATCCTTGTCTTCTTCCCCACAAGTCTCTCTCAACCCACTGATTCCCACACTCAGGTCTCCCCCACACCCACATGGTCAAATGCCATGTTGGCAATCCCATAAACTCCCATTGGAGCTCTTAAAGTGGACGGCTCAGATGCTTACCTTGGTGCCCAAGGAGATTTGGAGGGCTGAGATGATCTCAAAGAAACACAAGGATGCCCATTTTTCTCTCAGCAAACAAACACACAAGGGCATTTGAAGACCTAGACATTTTTAGTATAAATAGAGCTTATTGTAGCCTTCAAAAGGCATTAGGATTTTAGTGTTTTAATTTAGTTTTCTGTTCTTTTAATTTAGTTGTAATGTCTCTTCTTTAATTAATGAAAAAAGTTTTTACTCAGTATTAGTTTCTACTATTTAAGCAAATAAGCAGTTTATTGCTTATTGGATTTTGTTACTTGTTTATCAGTTTTTAAGTCTTAATTTAAATGCAAACTAGTTTTTAAAAAGTAAAAGCACCAAGCCTTGTTAAGAAAATCAGTTTCTAAAAGTTTAACACCCTATAAAGAGGTGTTTGGCATTAGCTTATTTATGTCCAAAATTTTTTTTTACCCACTTTGACTCGCAAAGTCAAAGTATTTTGAGGTTCAAGTGAGTTTGCAAAAGTAGTTTAACTTATATCACAAAGTTCACATGATTTGATAACCAAAAAGTTTTCATTTTTGCCTTCAAAAACACTGCACAGAACAGCGTGACCTATCTTTGCTGTCCCAAGTGCTTTTTAACAGCTTATTTTCCAACCCAAACTGTCCAAAAGTACTTTGCTTGTATCTTTACATGTCCCTTTGAATATATCAGTAGCTTATTTCCCCTTAGCATCACTTTAGCATAGCTTAAATTTCATTTTAAAATCTGTCATTTGCCATTTTTGCCAACTGATCTCAGCCCCTTTTAGTGTTTTCAGGTTTTATTTTTGATTTTTAAATTCTTAGTTAGTGAGTGTTAGAAGCTCAATATTTGCATGCTTAATCTAGGCCAGGTTGTGAATTGATAAGTGATTTTTATTAAATTTTTAGTGGTTCCTTGGTAGCTTATTTATAAGCTTAAACAGGCCCCCTTAGGAGTGTTCACTGCTGCAACAGCAGCCTGCACACATCCCTTTTTATTGCTTATTCCAGCTTTTAATTAGCTTAATTAGGACTTTAGGAGTTTTTTAGGTAATTTAGATTAGGATTCCTTAAGTCTTTAGTTTATTTAGTGCTTATAGTGCTTATTTATCAATTTTATGCTTATTTCCCATGTTAGCTTAGGATTTCCCTCAAACTGCTTATTCTCCATTTAGCCGTATTTAATTCATTTGTCATTTGCTCATTCTAGCTTAACTCAGTTCATAATTGCTTGTTTAGTGCTTATTCATCATTCATTGATTATCTTGTGCTTAAATAGAATCTGTCAAAAAAAAGAAAAAGAAAAAGTTGGTTTTGCTTCTTTGGTTAACTGTTGGAAATAAGCAGTTCCATCTGCTTATTCTTCTAGTTTTATAAGAAAAGTTTTTACAAAAAGTACTTATTTCCATCCCAACTTTAATTTGCAAAAAGAAAAATTCAAAAAAAATGTTTACAAAAAATGCTCTTGCTGGGATTCGAACTCTGGCCACCCAGCTCACAACACACGCTCTCATCCATCTGCCCTAGGGTCTTTTACTGGTAGAAGCTTGCACTCTTAGTTATTTAAATACTTACTCAGTTTTTAAGTTAGTAGCTTATTTAGCTTTTTAGTAGCTTATTTCCTTGAGCAGTACCAACTTTTTATATTTTTCTTAGAATCAGTAGGACTTAAAGTATTTTTAGTGAAATTTTCAGATTTTTCCAAATTATTTTAGTATTTTTTATAATTAAATTAGATTAAATTAGTTTTTAATTCATAATAAATAATTTAAAAGTCAAAAAAATACCCGGCTTTTTCCTAAAATTATTTTTAGTAGTTTAGAACGTAGGAAAATTAGCTTCACATCCGTAGGCCTTAAATTGCATTATTTTCACTTTTTGAGGCTCGGGAATAGCTCGGGGTTTTCGCGTTTTTGCATTGTAGCACCCTAAGACTTAATTTAGCTTAGTTTTATTGTTTCTTATGCTTAGTAGTAGTTAATTTGTTATTTACTTTGTTCCCCTAGCCTTAATTACTTTCCCGTTAATTATATTCGTAGATAACGTAATTCAAATCAAAAAAATCTCAAACAATTCAAGCATTTTAATAACAAACCTCAAACGACATCCTCAATTCACACCTCGTTGGGACACGACCCGGGTAATCACTTGCCCGGTATCACTTATATCGTATATTCGAGGGTTTTGCGTGTTGATCTTTTTCCTAAAGGATCGATTCGTTGATTCTCGCGTATATCGTGTATTTGATATATTTTCTTAAACGAATCAAAAAACTATGCAATATTAGCTTAAAACTAATTAACAAAAACAAGCTTTTAAAGAGTCAAAATCAACGTTTAGATAAAGAAGTCATAGAATTAAAAGCAAAACTAAAACATTTAGAAAAGGGTAAAATAGCAAGTGGTGAATGTGAACTTTGTGTTCAACTTCAAACACTAGTTGATCATTTAGATTCTAAAATTGCTAGAATGAGTACTGTTAATACAAATAAGCCGTAAAAACGTTTATTTATATTTTACGATCTTCTAATGTTTTGTCGATAACAAACGTAAAATCATATTAACGAAACAAATAAAATACGTAAATGGTTTGAACTAATAGTTTTCTAACATATTCACATTTTCACATAAAACACTAAATCAAGTATAAGTGATTTTATGATTTAGATACATATGTACAACAACTAGTGTTTACATATTGGGTTAGCATATACTTAAACTAAGTATACTAAAATGGGTAAAAACATGTATATACTAAAATGGGTAAAAACAAGTATATAGTAAGGTAAAAACTAGCAAATGGTATTGACCCATAACCCATGGTTTTATATATACCACTTAACCAAGGCCAATGTATCCTTAAGGTACATTGTATCTAGAAAGAAAACCATGGATCAACCCATAACCCATGACCCATAACCAAAAATACCCATGGGTAAAGAGGAGCATTCCACGGATCCCTAGCTTTGTGCTAGCCGGATCCCAAGTGGAAGGGATCCGTGGGATCCGGGGAACAATAGAATTTTTCCTCTATAAATAGTGAGCCATTTCTTCATTATTTCTCACCCCTTTCTAACATACTTTCTCCCCTGAGTTAGATCTCACTAACCTTAGATCCAAGAGATCTATGTTTGTAGTTTTGTTTTTGTGTGATCTTTTAGGTTCCTCTTAAAGGCAAGATCACCACCTTTGAAGTCGAGCAAGCTCAAGTCCATGAGTTGCCATGCTTCCTCATCATCAAGGCTACTGAAGTCTTCTTGTTGATGATTCCTTTCTTTCTTCAAAGAAGTATAGTATTGAAGACATTAGTGAAAGATGTCTCAAGTTTCAAGACGAAGATATTAGTGAAGGGTATCTATCATCTATAGGATAAGCACTTGTGGTAGGTGCTTAGAAGTCAAGACAAAGAAGCATTAGTGAAAGGTGCTTAGAAGTCAAGACAAGGAAGCACTAGTGAAAGGTGCTTAGAAGTGAAGACACAAGACATTAGTGAAAGGTGTCTTGTAGATCTAGTCAAAGGCATTAGTGAAAGGTGCCTTAGATGTACATTCGATATGGTGTGTTTCGATGTACAAGATAGACTAGTATAGGATCCAAGGATATTGATATCCTTGATGATGTTGTAAAGGAGTAGATCTTCTTTGGGATTAGTCGTTGGTGTAGTGTGGTAGTAGTTCCTCCATTGCAATGGAACTAGGTGCTTAGCATAGTACCTAATAAAGGGTAGGGGACGTTGTGAAGGTGTAGTTCACCTTGGAGTGAAAGAACTAGGTACTTAGCCTAGTACCTTATAAAGGGTAGGCGACGTTGTGTAGGAGTGGTTCACCTTGGAGTGAAAGAACCCGGTGGTTAGCCTAGCACCGGAAAAAGGGTAGGCGACGTTGTGAAGGCTTCTCCGCCATAAGGAGATGGGTGTAGTGATTACGAACTCTCGAGTAGGTGACTCGGGGAGTGGAGTAGGGCAAGGAAGGTGTCCTTGTAGCCGAACCACTATAAATACTCGTGTTGTGGTTTTGTGCTTCTTACTCTTATCTTTTCATTACTTAACTTTATATGCTTGTTTATCAACATCCAACACACACATCCAAATAGATTGACATAAGTCGATCTAAATAGTTTAAAAGGAAGGTTTAATTGGTAAAACTATTCAACCCCCCTTCTAGTTTTCCACAAGTACGAACACCTTAGATACAATACTCGATGGTGTTAAAACCGGTAACAACCAAAAGGGTTTAGGTATTCAACAACTTGATCCATCAACTAGTGAAAGTAAAGAAACAAAATTTGTTGAAGAACTAGAAAAACCAGCCACTGTTGTGGCGGATCCCACGGATCCCCTAAAAAGGGAACCGGCAAGTGTACAGACAGGGATCCGTGGATCTGCTGTGACAACTAGTGGTAATAACGTAGCTTCTTCATCTAGAACTGAGTTCGTTATCGTTAATAGGAAGAAACCAACTCATGTCACCACTAGACATCCACCTCCAAAATATAATCCTACTTTTGCAAGAAACAAAGCACCATATTTTCAAAAACATAATGCATCTAGGAGACCTAATAACGTTTATCCAAGAAGTAACCATCAAATGGGATGGAACCCTAATATGCAAAACAGTTTTCCTTTTCAAAACTTTGCTCCATGGAATGCATACTCATCTTATCCATACATGTCTAACATGAATGGAATGTTTAACACTAATGGACCCAGGAACAAATGGGGACCAAACTTTTGAGTTTATTATTGTTTTAGGTGTGCTTAAAGATCGACCTAGACCCCGATGAATGGGTCAAGGATAGCGGGTGCACGAGGCACATGACCGGAAATAGGGATCTATTCTCCAAATATGAATCCGTAAATGGAGGTAATGTGGTGTTTGGAAATAGCAAAAGTAGAATCATCGGTAAAGGTACGATTTCTAACAAATCTCTAACCATTAACGATGTGTGTCACGTAGAAAACCTAAACTTTAACCTCTTAAGTATAGGACAAATATGTGATAAAAAGTGCAATGTACTTTTTACCGAAAGCGGTAGTAAGATACTTAAAAATTTCATAACCATAGGAAGAGGAATTAGGAAACATGGAGTCTATGTCATTAAAATCGGTAATGAACCTAAAGACAAACTATGTCTTACCTCTATGGATGATACTTCGACCTTATGGCATCGAAGATTGGGTCACGCCAACATGCGACTTCTTCAATCGCTATCATCCAAAGATCTAGTAAGAGATCTACCTAAGTTAAAATATGAACATCATTTTTGTGATGCTTGTAATGTAGTAAAACAAGCCCATTCGAGTCATAAAGCTAAAAACATGGTGTCCACAACTAGATGTCTAGAATTACTACATATGGATTTATTTGGTCCATCCGCTATCCAAAGTTATGGAGGCAACTACTACACTTTAGTAATAGTGGATGACTACTCTAGGTATACATGGACAAAACTTTTAAAGAACAAAACGGAAACCTTTAATTATTTTGAAATATTAAGCAAAAAGATCCAAAGACAACTAGGAAGTCCTATAGAGTCCATTAGGACGGATCATGGTAGGGAATTCAATAATGAAGTGCAATTTGGAGCCTTTTGTGACGCTAATGGTATTACTCACAACTTCTCGGCTCCACGCACTCCACAATCGAATGGGGTAGTGGAAAGAAAGAATAAAACCCTTCAAGAAATGAGTCGAACCATGCTTAATGAACAATCCATACCTCAAAAAATTTGGTGTAATGCCGTTGATACTTCAACGTACATACTCAATCGAGTCTTAATTAGACCAATCTTAGGAAAAACTCCATATGAGTTACTCCGAGGCAAAAAGCCTACGTTAAATCACTTTCGAGTCTTTGGAAGCAAATGTTTTATTCTTAACACTAAAGATTACCTTACAAAATTTGATCCTAAATCAACTGAAGGTATCTTTCTAGGTTACTCGCCAAATAGCAAAGCTTACGTCATATTAAACAAAGAAACAATGAAGGTAGAAGAGTCATTAAACATAAAATTTGATGAAAGTCCACCCAAACCCTCTCCACCTCTTGTCGATGACAAGATCATAGAAAGTGAAGCTATAGTAATAAAGAAAAAGATAAATGAAGAAGAAGAACCTCTAAATGGTGAAATCATAAACATTAAAGAGTCCAAAGATCACCTCGTAGATAAGGTCATAGGAAAGCTAAACGAACGAACATTAAGGTCTCAAGTTCAAAACCAAAGTAGCTTGTTTTGTTTCGTGTCAACCATAGAACCTAAGAACACACAAGAAGCCATAAAAGATGAAAGTTGGGTAATGGCTATGCAAGAAGAACTAAATCAATTCGTTTCTAATGATTTTTGGACACTTGTCCCTCCACCTAGTAATCAAACCATAATAGGAACAAAATGGGTTTATAAAAACAAATTAGATGCAAACGGAGTAGTGTCTAGGAACAAGGCTAGACTCGTTGCCCAAGGGTATAACCAACAAGAAGGAATAGACTTTGATGAGACCTATGCCCCCGTGGCTAGATTAGAGTCTATAAGAATACTTCTTGCGTATGCTTGTGCTAATGATCTAAAACTTTATCAAATGGATGTCAAAAGCGCTTTTCTAAATGGTTTCATTAATGAAGAAGTATATGTAGCTCAACCTCCGGGCTTCATCGATTTTGAAAAACCCAAACATGTATATAAATTAAAGAAAACCCTTTATGGTCTTAAACAAGCTCCAAAAGCTTGGTATAATAGACTCGAGTCCTTTTTAATTAAACACAACTATACCATGGGGTTAGTTGACAACACACTTTTTACTAAGAAAAGAGAGTCACACATAATCATAGTACAAATATACGTAGATGATATTATATTCGGATCCACTTGTCAAGACATGTGTGATGATTTCTCTAAAATCATGCATGACAAGTTCGAGATGAGTATGATAGGAGAACTTAGTTTCTTTCTTGGTCTACAAATTAAACAAGTAGAAGATGGTATCTTCTTCAATCAATCTAAATACATAAAAGAGATGTTAAAGAAATTTGGTCTAGAAGAGTCGAAACCAATTAGGACACCAATGTCATCCGACACCAAACTCACAAAAAATGAAGACGGCGAATCCGTAGATAATACTAAATATCGTGGCATGATAGGTAGTCTTCTCTACCTCACGGCAAGTAGGCCGGATATCATGTTTAGTGTTTGCTTATGTGCTGGGTTTCAAAAAGACCCCAAAACATCACACCTAGAAGCCGTAAAAAGAATATTTAGATACATTAAGGGTACAACACAACTAGGATTATGGTATCCTAAGGGCACGGGAGTAGAAACAATTATATATGCAGATTCTGACCATGCAGGTGATTATGTTGATAGAAAAAGTACAAGTGGGGTGTGTACTTTCATGGGATGTTGTTTAACGTCTTGGTTTTCTAAGAAACAAACAGCACTAGCAATATCAACAACCGAAGCCGAGTACATCTCCGCCGGCAAAGCATGCCAACAAGCACTATGGATGAAACAAGCGTTAGTAGACTACGACATTCATCTAAGCGACATAGCCATCCTATGTGACAACAAAGGTGCCATCAATTTAAGCAAGAATCCGGTGTTGCATTCTCGCACAAAGCATATAGAGATTCGTCACCACTTCTTAAGAGATAATGTTCAAAAGGGGAACATTCCTATTGAGAAGGTAGCATCCAAAGATAACATATCCGACGTCCTCACCAAACCGTTGAAGCGGGAACAATTCAACCTACTTCATCTTGGTCTTGGTCTAATGGAACACACGTCGTAACTTATTTGACTCTACAAGGTATGTAAACACTAGCCTTCTTCTTCTGAGTCTAGGATATCTATTTCACGCACAACTCACAAACAATACGGGAATTTTCAAAACCCAAGATGAGTTTTCCACTTATAGCTTACTTATTTTTTTTTCATAATACACATTTTCAAAGAAAACCTACATTCACAATGTTTTCTAAAAGGATGATACCTTCCCGTATCAATTTCACAAAAGTAATTTCTCACGTCTAGGACAAATCGCTTTTTCATTATTAATACAAAGTAAAAACCCGTTTTCATTGCATCTCATGTCTTTTGAATGCTAAAGGGAACACATAACTAATATGTGTTTTCGGGTACATTCATTTAAGCAACAATGAATTAGGAGCATTGATAACACAAAATTACGTACTCATGTACTAAATATGTGATTTTGGGTTATCTCAATAGGATGTTTTTATACTTCTAGTTTATTTTCTATTTCTTTTTAGGGGTCGAGATAACCGAAACTCCAAATAGTTTGCATATAGGCACACACTAGGCAAAAATTTTTCCAAAAGGAACATTTTGTGGTGCCTGAATTACCAGACCCACGGATCCCAGCCTTCATGCTGGATGGATCCCTCAAGGGAAGGATCCGTGGAATCCGTGTAACAGAAGCTGTTTTTACCTTCTATTTTTTCACTTTGGATGAAAAATCCACATCTGTTTCATTTTTAGGAGTATGCTCTTTAATGCGTGTGTTCTCATGATCACATGCCTTGAATTCATATCTAATCATTAGATTTTAATCCACATTTTGGGTCAAGCATTCATTACAATGCTTTGTTTTTCTATATATAGAACTCCCAAAATGCTTGCATAATCCATCTCATCCTCACATACACAATACACCATGTCATCCAAAAACCCTTTAGATGAATCACCTAGTAAAAACAATCATCTTCATGATACCCAAACCTTTGTACTACCACCATCCAAAATACCACAATCCAACTCTAGGATATCCGCACAGATTAGTATCCGATCTTGTTGTTTAGCAAAACCAACCTCAAATGATTCATCCTCAACAAATAACTCACCACAAGATGCTTCCATTATAGCACCTCCCTCATCACCAACAAGTACACCAACTTCATCACCACCTAAAATCACTCTTTTGGAACTCCTTAAGACTCCAACAAGATCTACCCAACCTAAAGAAAAAGAAATAGTCTTTTCAACACCCCCCACATCTCCAAATACTATCTTTCAAGATCTTGAAACATCACCACCATTAGCTCCCATCACATTACAAGAACATCTAGGTTCTTTTCCACCACCACTTACAAACATTCCGGACGTTGATCCATATTTTCCTATTTTTCCACCACATCTTCCGCATAACTCAAATCAAAACAACCCGGGAAACTTCCGCACTCATTACCCACATCATTTACATTGTGAACATTGCCAATCCACTAGGGAAATCGCAATAGAAGTTAGGGAAGAAATGTGTTTCATACTCAACCTCATCCTTGATCGCATCAATACCATCACTCATCAAAACCTCCATCCATAACCTTATGCAAGCATGGAAGGAATCACTACTACTATTTTCTATTCTTAGTATTTTTTTTCATTTTCAAGAACAAGTCTTGTTCTTATTTTTACATGCTTGTAGGAAGCATAAATACCACTACAATTTGTTGTTTTATTACAAGGCTTTGTTTACATACCTTGGCTCCCAATCTTGATTCTCGGCAACCACAAGATTATTTAAGCATGTTACTAACTTTTCTTTTTGTAGGATTTTTTATTTTTCTTCACTTGACGCCCCAAACAAGGGGGAGCTACCGTCAAGGGGGAGTTATCGATACGCGGACTAATTTTTCCACACTTTTATGTTTATTTCTTCCAAGGGTTCATTTTTTGTTTCGACAAAAAGGGGGAGAAGAAGTAAAACTTAGGGGCTTTCAAAACTTACATCTATTCTTAAGTTTTACTCATCATAACATTATGTTTTGTCATCAACAAAAAGGGGGAGATTGTTAATACAAATAAACCGTAAAAACGTTTATTAATATTTTGCGATCTCTTTGTGTTTTGTTGATAACAAATATAATGTTATCTTAAGTATAATTATAAGGATACATGTTATTTTTGTAAATCATTTACATATAGCCATTTAAATACAAAACTGTAATAATTAAGCATTTGTTGTAATAGTTTATTAGGATGGGTAAAAACCATAACCCATGGATCTTAACCCATACCCAAGTTGACTAGACACAATGTATACTTAGATACATTGAATCTAAAGAAAACCCATGGACCAACCCATAACCCATGACCCATAACCAAAAAACCCATAGGCAAAGAGGAGCGTTCCACGGATCCCTAGGTTTACACTAGACGGATCCCAAGTGGAAGGGATCCGTGGGATCCGGGGAACAGTGAAGAATTTTGCCTATAAATAGAGAGCCATTTCTTCATTCTAACTCACCCCTCTTCTTACTAAATCTCTCATACACTCTCATTCTCTTCTAACATATAGATCACTTGATCTAGAGAGTTGTTCTTCTTTCTTTCTATTTGTGATCCTCATATAGGTCCTTCTCTAAGGTGAGATCACGAGCATTCTACAAGTCATCCAAGCAAGGGGTCCTTGATTGATTTGTCACTCCGCAATATTTCTGTAGCGAAGATCTTGTATTTGATATTTCACATATTTGTTGTGTAATAGTTGTGTTGGTTTGGTCCACCGTGCTACGGACTCGGTATCTAGCTTTGTATCGGAAAAAGTGTAAGCAACGTTGTGAAGGCTTCTCCGCCAAGTGAAGGAGTTTGTTGACATAGCGCTTGAACTCTTGAGTAGGTGACTCGGGGAGTGGAGTAGGGCAAGGAAGGTGTCCTTGTAGCCGAACCACTATAAATCGGTTGTGTCATTTCTATCCCTTAACTTTATTTATTTGCTTACATTATCATTAGATCTATACGTTCTCAACATCCATACGATTTCACATAATATCGAATCTAAAGTTTTCATAAATCAACTTAAAATCGGCAAAACTATTCAACCTCCTTCTAGTTTTCCACAAAATTGCTAATAGATTTTAAGTCTTGATAAAAAAAATTCTTGTATTTTCAGGTATCTTCATCGGTGTACATTGACATGCTATTGGATGTGACAAATGAGATACTGATTTGTCAACAATTGGTTGAGTTTCTCTTTTCATTTATTATGTTTGTAGCCTTCTAACCTATCCTAATATATGTGTAATACAGATGAGAACGATGAGTAGCAAGATACAAAATAAATTGATCCCAAGTCAAAAGAATGCAGTGTTTGCTCAATTGATATGTTTGTGACATTCTTCTCTTGTTAATTGTATGTTGTGTTGGTTGTAAAGCTCTTTGAAGCCGTGACCTTGATGTTTATGTTAAAGACCATAAAATTTGGTTTAATTTTCTTTTTTACCTATTGATGATATTTTTTGTTTAGGTAATTTTGAATACTACGATAAGTACATGATTCATGGGGCTGTTTGGGAATATTAATGCTTAGTGGGGTTGTTTGGAGTTGCTTATTGAATAAACTGCTTGTAGCCTTGTAGGGGCTATTTTTGATTGCTTATTGAAGTTGCTTAAGAAGTTTCAATAAGCAATCCCAAACTGTCCCTATCAGCAGCTTTAATAAGCAATCCCAAACAACCCATTTTTATTTGAAAAAATGAATACAATAGAGGCTGGTTTTTATTATAGGCACCGGTCTCAATGTTATTTTCATACAAAAATAAGCTAGTGTTTACTCTATAATAAAGACTAGTTCCAAGCTGATGACCGGTCTTGATGCGTTTAATAAAGACCGGTTGCAAAACCATTTTCTATGTATTTCGATCATAGAGATACCCCCTCACAAAGAGTGGTTCAAAAACCACTCTCCATGAGCCATTCTAACCAGTCTCCATGAAAATTATTGTAGTGGTGGCACATTGACATTCGACATCATTTCATCAGGGAGCAAGTGGAGAATGGTGTGGTGGAACTATATTTTGTGAGGACGAAATACCAGTTAGCAGACATCTTCACCAAAGCTCTTCCTAGAGAACGTTTTGAGTTTATCCTCCCACGACTTGGTCTAAAGAGTTTACAACCGGAAACACTTAAACGTCTTCAAGAGGAAGAAGAGGAGTAAAAGGTTTTTCTTTATCCATCTCTTGTAAATATTTATTCAAAAAAAATTACAAAACCAACAAAAAGCAAATAGAAAAATATAAAACTTTCAAAAATCCATAAAAATTTGAAAAATCTCGAAAAAAAAATATTGTTTTGTTTGTCATGTTTTTTCTTTATTCGATTTCATCTACGGTCTTTGTGTTGTCATTCAAAGAATGACACGGGTCTTTAGATGAAGTTCGAATGTATTTAAAAAAAATCAAAAAATATTTTTTTGAGAGAATGTAAAACAAAAGGCTTATAGTCATTTCAGTCTATAACCCGTTTTTTAAAGAAAGAACAGAGCCATGCTTAATCTTAGTTTTTCAAATCTCATGCTCTGATTCAATAAACAATTATTTTCTATCTAATGAAAACTAATAGCTTTGAAAAATAACTCGGACTCAATTTTTTGAAAATCATCTGGACTTAACATTTGTCAAAATCTCTATCTCTCAATCAACAACTTATGTCATTGATTGAGGGGGAGAATGATTTCAATTAAATCAAAAGGTTATTTGTCATACAATTGTTTTCAAAATATACCCATGCATGTTTAATCTTTGGAGTTTAAAAGTCTCATATTTGATCCTTATCGGTTAAATGTTTTCATAAGCAAGTCACAATTCTCCTCAAAAGCATTCAAAATCAATTTAAATCTCCAGAGATCACAAATCTCAAATTATTAGAAAATTATGATCGGGGGAGAATTTGTGATTTAAATTGGACTTATACTGATAATTCGATAAATGGTTTTATAATGATTTACAAGCTCTCCTCCCCACATGTGCCAAACGATTTCAAATTTTCCAAGCACATGTTGAGGGGGAGTGATACGCTTATGCAGCGCGTTCGGGGTCAAAGGAACTTCCTTTTCGTCGAGCAAGTTTTTCAACACCCTAGGCAGTGAACCTAATCGTTGTAGTGTAGTATTAGGGTAAGCCACGGGTATTGATATCGTTCTCTAGGGGAATAGGAATGCTAGTGAGAAGTTACTACGCTAAGGTTAAGGTTGAGGAAGATTATTTTTTATCTTTTTTATGTTTTTTAGGAAATTGAAAGGTACGAATCTCGGGTATTGGATTTGGGGGGGTTGGTATTTCTACCGATTACTCTACTATTATCTAATTATCTAAACTAAGGTGGTGGTAGTCTATGTCTAATTAATGTGTGCTCGTATGATAGTTTAAAGATGTGTTTACTTAGGTTTTACTACTCCTTAATTATCTCCTATTGATGGTTGAGTTGTCACTTCCTTATTCTTAGTTGCGTTGTGTGTCTAAAGTTGTAGGGTATGCGTTTCTCCCTAACTCTTTGAACTTACCAAAGGGTCTCGTCTACAAAACCCACTAGGGATAATAAACTCTTACTCTAAGGCACTCTTTGGATGGTTTAGCTTACAACTACTCAGGTAATTATATTCTAAGGTTCACAAAGATGAATCAAGCATTAAGTACACAACGAATGACCTATCGCATTACTAGATCATTAATCAACTAAGATAAGAAACAACCAATCAATATTCAATAATTAAGTTTCATATTCCCTAAGCAAACACACAAATAAATTAGCCGGACATGGAGAACATGCAAGCATACACACAAATAATCAAAGACATAATTGAATTGATGAAGTAAATACTTATCTTGATGTAAGATAGGGTTTGGAACCCTAAAATACTGTACAAGACACCCTTGGTTCGGTTTTAGGTTTTCACTCCAAAAAGACTCCTTTAAAACTGAAAAATTCGGATTCTATATATAATATTACATATGCGACGGCGTCACCTTATGTTTTGTGACGCCGTCGTGTCTCCGTCATTAGGGTTTCGTCTTGGCCACGTTAACCTTGCGACGGCGTCACCTTATGTCTGTGACGCCGTCCTCTTCAGCTTCTGACGTCGTCTGGGTTGCATCTAGGCCGTCTGAGTAGCAACGGCCTACTCTTTTAAAGCCCGACGTCGTCACTTGAAAATAGGGTTTTTGGCTACTGTATCGTCACAAAAATCCTCCGACAGCGTCGCCATTAACACCTGACGCCGTCGCCTTTAGTTTTCAGCAGCTTTGAGTGTCTCGATTCTGACTTTGGCCATTTTCTTCGTATATTCACGCCTTTTCGTCCAAATAAGTGCCATTCCAGCATTTTGCCTTCAAGAGACCTAAAAAGTGAAAAGGAACGATATTAAGCAATAACGGATACAAAAGTGATCAAATAAGGGCTTAAACGACCCCTCAAAAAGGTACCTTTTAAAACCTTATCAAATATCCCTACACTTGTTATTTGCTTGTCCTCAAGCAAATGTGCTTTTAGCCAATTAATTTATAAGTTAGGGGTCATGAAGCATTGGTTTAAAACAGTCCACAACACATATAAGCCCCGCAAAAGTCATAACAAGCATGGAAATTACATACTAGCACCTCACATGGGGTTTTTGGATACTCACATCTCTCTCGAGTGTATATATGAAATATAACAAATAGGAAATGGAAGGTAAACACTCATTAACCGGTCCTAGTACATAGATTACCATAGGCTTGAGAATAGATCAAACCTCCATCGCTTTGGCGTAAGCACCTAGGAAAGACTATCAAAGAGGTCTTTTAAAGGGTTGTAATGTTAGGCTTACGGTAGGGAAACAAGGGTTTGGTGGGATAGGCTATTTAGTGGTGGCAAGTCAAAAATCTCTATGTTAAATGCATACGAAGAATGGCGTTGCTAAGCCAAGACTCGACACTCTAAAACTCTAGGTAACGGGAATAAACAAACATAAACTTAAAGGATAGATGTAGGATGGTAGCCCGTATGTTTTTTTTTTTTTTTTTTTACACTCTATTTTTTTTTTCTTTCTCTTTTTCTATTTTTTTTCGATTTTTTTTTTTTCATACACTTTTACTCTACCATCCACTACGGTAACATCAAAATGATAGGGATTTATAGGCACATCCCTACACTTGAGTTTTTATTACTCTAACACTAATTTGACCCGAATTGAAAAGATCAAACACTTGGGGTACATTATTATGCAAACAAAGGGAATTTGAATTTAACGTTCCCTTCCCGTCATTTCATAAACTTTAACTTTTCCCATGAATCCCAATCGTCCCAAAACTGTATACAAAGGATATGACTCGACTTAGCAACTCATGCAAGCAACCAGATAATTGAACTAAGGGTTTAGGGTGATAACAAACATTTGCACTAAAAGTGAGTGCATAAGGGGTAGGCTAAGGCGATTTGGGTGTATATTTGGGGGTGGGGTGTAAACAATGCTCTTCATTGATATTCCGGAAAAACTGAAACATCACGAGAACCGCGAAAAGAATAGGCTCTGAGGGGTTAACTAGGGGTATCGTGTACTAAAGATGAGTACAACGCAAAGGGTGTGGGGGAATTACTCAACCGATGTGGAAGAAGTAATTATATTACGGGTATCAAACAAGGGTTATCCTAATGCCTCTTATCATTTAGTTATTCCTAACTACACAAGTGTAGTCTCACTTGCGATCTCGGAATGCATCACAAAACAAGTTCTAGAATCTAATATACTACTGGTTCACACTCTAAGCATTAAAGATGAATGCTTTTAATTCCTACTAATATAAGGGCGATCCTCACATTTTGGGTGGAATTTAGGTGGTAAAGGGTTTTTGTGCTATTCATGCAACTTCCTGTCCGTGAGACGCTTTTGTTAAGACTAATGGCCCACTCCTATATATCATTAAAAATTTCAAATTTGGTGCCAAAATTACCCTAACCGACATTTTCTCATGGTTTATTACACAATCACAATTTGGACAAAGCAAATAATCAAGGATAAGCATAGTTTCAAAGTTCCCATTTTATTTTCCCTCCCTACACTTAAACTGAACATTGTCCCCAATGTTTCCCGAAAGTATCAAAGTTATGATAAAAGAAGGTAATAAAAAAAAGAAAGAAACTAATACTCCCCTGATTAGCTCGGTAGGATCCGTGTAAAGTGGTGGTTAAATCCTTTCCAAGAAGAATTATTGCGTGAAAAGCTCCTTCCAATCTTGTGTAACTTCTTCTTGACAAACTAAACCTACACACTTGAAGAAAACAAACGAAACCTTCGCGTAAAATCGGCGGTAATAATATATATAAGACTCGATTTAAACTAGGATATAATGCTTGTGGAATGGATGTTTACATAATTTCTAAGAAAATTAAGACCTGGAAAATTCCAAAAATTTATAAGTAGCTCAGAAAACGAGAAAAAGTGATCTGATGTTTTTACTCCTTCCTGACGCCGTCAGGTTATCCTGACAAAAACTGTTCTGCGATTTTCTGAAAAAATTCTGGAAAATTTACATCTTTAGAATCTGGAAAAATTTCTGCAAAAACATCCATTATGACTCGAACAAACAAACATATATATCTTTTGGTTAATTGTTATTCTCATGTTTACGTTTCTTTTGAAAACGTGTGTAATCCTCCCTACACTTATCCCTTATGTAAAATAACTTTATATGCAATTAAGACAAGGTTAAAAACAAAATAAAGCATTTTTACAAATTTAAACATGAGGATAAACAATTAATAAAAGATATATGACACTAACAAGAAAACAATTAAGCATGGGTTGCCTCCCACGAAGCGCTTTTCTTTATTTAAGAGTCTTGTAGCTAGACTCGCAGTCGCGCCCCTACGTTGCCTCGTTTTGTATCCTCAATGAGAATTCTATCATGTTGACAAAATTTTCATCGACTCTATACCTAGGCCCTAGGGTCAAGCAATCCTTATAATAATGCCTCCTTCTTTCCCACATGAATTTATAACCTTTTTCAACATCTTCCTTGCTCTTGTCCTCAAAAGCTTTCATGTTGTCTCGATCATAAATGGACAAGTGGCCATACTCATTTGTTTTCCAAGGCATCCTATAGGTGATCTCATCGGTTCCTTCCTTAAACCTAACTATTCCATCATGCTTGTTATGGCTCATTCTAGATGTTTCCACAAACGGTTTCCCTAGCACTACTTGAGATAAACTATAGTCAATGACGCATCCTACATCTTCTAGGACCATAAAATCAACTAGGTAGGTGAAATTTCCTATAAAGACATGCACGTCTTTGACTCTTCCCACAAAGTTGCAAACTCCTCCTGGATACTTAGGGTCTCTCCTAATATTAAGTCGCTCATTCATAATGTCATTGTAGACAGCAGATGACATTACATTAATGGGAGATTCCGTATCTATGTAAGCGTGGTCGACACTCCTATATCCGATCATACAAGGGATTTTTAGGTTCCAGGGGTTTCCTCTCCTAATCTTTGGGCATATCCTAATGATAGGTGATCGTGGATTATCGATTATGTATTGATGGTACGCAACCTCTTCCTTAGTGGGATAAAGATTGAAGTAAGCACTATTTTCCACATCCACGTTGTTGTTTATCATGCCATTGTCCGAATTACTGCTGATCATAGAGCCAACTACAGAGGCGCTGACTACTTTCTCAACAGCTTCCCTAATTATATTATCGAATATTTTCTGCAAATCCTAAAGGTCGGTGTTTCTACTCACATAGCGGCTTCGACGGTTGTGTTGGTTATTGGTTTGGGTTTTGAGTGACATTGACTTATTTGGTGTTTGGTTATCAAGTGGTGGTTGGTTATCACCTTCCATGATGAAAAGTGATGGGTGTTACGAACAAAGGTCACGAAGAAGGGGGATAGACTAAGAGGAAGCTAAAAGTGAAAAAAAATTACTTGATAGGAATCAAGCAAAGAACCTAAACGAGGTGGACTACTAAGTAGCTATTCTATTCCCCGGCAACGGCGCCAAAAACTTGATACGCTTACGCAGCGCGTTCGGGGTCAAAGGAACTTCCTTTTCGTCGAGCAAGTTTTTCAACACCCTAGGCAGTGAACCTAATCGTTGTAGTGTAGTATTAGGGTAAGCCACGGGTATTGATATCGTTCTCTAGGGGAATAGGAATGCTAGTGAGAAGTTACTACGCTAAGGTTAAGGTTGAGGAAGATTATTTTTTATCTTTTTTATGTTTTTTAGGAAATTGAAAGGTACGAATCTCGGGTATTGGATTTGGGGGGGTTGGTATTTCTACCGATTACTCTACTATTATCTAATTATCTAAACTAAGGTGGTGGTAGTCTATGTCTAATTAATGTGTGCTCGTATGATAGTTTAAAGATGTGTTTACTTAGGTTTTACTACTCCTTAATTATCTCCTATTGATGGTTGAGTTGTCACTTCCTTATTCTTAGTTGCGTTGTGTGTCTAAAGTTGTAGGGTATGCGTTTCTCCCTAACTCTTTGAACTTACCAAAGGGTCTCGTCTACAAAACCTACTAGGGATAATAAACTCTTACTCTAAGGCACTCTTTGGATGGTTTAGCTTACAACTACTCAGGTAATTATATTCTAAGGTTCACAAAGATGAATCAAGCATTAAGTACACAACGAATGACCTATCGCATTACTAGATCATTAATCAACTAAGATAAGAAACAACCAATCAATATTCAATAATTAAGTTTCATATTCCCTAAGCAAACACACAAATAAATTAGCCGGACATGGAGAACATACAAGCATAAACACAAATAATCAAAGACATAATTGAATTGATGAAGTAAATACTTATCTTGATGTAAGATAGGGTTTGGAACCCTAAAATACTGTACAAGACACCCTTGGTTCGGTTTTAGGTTTTCACTCCAAAAAGACTCCCTTAAAACTGAAAAATTCGGATTCTATATATAATATTACATATGCGACGGCGTCACCTTATGTTTTGTGACGCCGTCGTGTCGCCGTCATTAGGGTTTCGTCTTGTCCACGTTAACCTTGCGACGGCGTCACCTTATGTCTGTGACGCCGTCCTTTCTTCGACGTCGTCTAGGTTGCATCTAGGCCGTCTGAGTAGCAACGGCCTACTCTTTTAAAGCCCGACGTCGTCACTTGAAAATAGGGTTTTGGCTACTGTATCGTCACAAAATCCTCCGACAGCGTCGCAATTAACACTGACGCCGTCGCCGTTTCAGGCTTTGAGTGTCTCGACTGAATTTGGCCATTTTCTTAGTATATTCGCGCCTTTTCGTCCAAATAAGTGTCATTCCAGCATTTTGCCTTCAAGAGACCTAAAAAGTGAAAAGGAACGATATTAAGCAATAACGGATACAAAAGTGATCAAATAAGGGCTTAAACGACCCCTCAAAAAGGTACCTTTTAAAACCTTATCAGGGAGCATATATTTCAAACCAAAAAGGATTGAAACGTGATTGATTTGTTTCATTGTGCAAGTCTTCCATAATATGTGCAGAATTCTTTCAAATCTCTACGCACATATTGAGGGGGAGCAACTTTTTGAAAACCACATCTTTTCCAAAAGTATCCTTAACGAAGTATGAAAAATACTAATTTTGATCAGGAAAGTGATGTAGATATCTTTTAGAAAATGGTAATCAAAGAAGTGAATCCTTCCTCTTGCCTCCATGTGCCAAAATGATTTCAGATATACGATGCACATGTTGAGGGGGAGCTCTTTTTCTAAAAATATCAAAAACAATTCAGGTACAAAATGCTTTGATAATATATCACAAGTATCTGGATTGATTTTCAAATGGTTTTTAATTGGTTTCAATGGCAGATGAACAATACCAAATAGACTGACCAAATTTACTTTATGTGTGGTGTTATAAGGATGGTTAGGTTAGGTATTCGTTCCCATGATCCCGCCAGAGCCGGAGGGATCTACCCAGGGACAATCCACTAGATAGTGTAGAAGTCCTTAGGTGTGATGAAAAAAGGAGAAAAGTGAGATATGGGAAGAGTGCGGATTGAGACAGAGCTAGTACTGGAATAAACCCAACAAGGTTCTAGTTATGAAGTCTCGGTAAGCACTGAAGGGGTTAAAGAATGAAAAAGACTTGAATGAGAAAAGGGTGAAAATAAATAGCCCTCCATTAATTCAACCTTAGGGCAGAAACCGGGTTCAATTCATATGCTACTGGTGGTTACCAAGGTAACATCGGTATTGAAGACAAGACGTCATGGACCCAGTGACGAACTACACTACAACTTCCCAAGCCACTCAAGTTCCTCTTAAAAGGACTTGTTTCATTCTCACTGGGAACCTACATAATCTATCGACTTTCTCTTAGAGCTTGTTGATATTGAAGAAGGAGACCCTCTCCCTAGTCTCCGGCATAGGAACCAAATATGCACAATTGAGTCTAGAGCCACGAGATCATCAAACAAATCTCTTTAGGACACTGTCAATGAAGACTCTCTATTTCACACAATGTGGAAAGAGAGATTATATCTTAAGAGTCCTACGCAGTATCCTTGTGGTATTGCCAGAACATCTGAGTGATATCCAAACATATTCACAATGAAGATGGAAAGCCTTCTAGAGCCAACATCAAACAAGCTCTTGGTAGGTGGCATGTGAGATCTATTCAATAGATCAACCATGTGACAACTGAACAGAAATAATGGGGCGATTCAAACTTATGAATCAATCCTGGTTCAGGTTATGGATTGACGGATACCTTTGAAAAACCGGTCGTTGTGCTTAAAAAATTCTTTTCGTTAGCACATCGACTGTGTATTATTATTTCAAATATAAAAGGTGCTTATGATTGATAATTGATTTTTCTCAAAAACCCTCGTTGTATTGCAAAAAACTCTTTATTGAGCAGTACTCGATTGTTTTTTCAAATCTCTTAATCTCAAATTCGCTGGTTCACTCACTCCGTGTTGTCTTCTTTGAGACGTTCCAGTTTGAGAACAGCTAGAGCAGCTGCGAAACCCTGTCAAGGAGATTCCTCGGAATTATACATGATCACAGGCAGTACTTGTACTGATCAACGGGGAACCGTGGGCCGTGTACCTCAATTCAACGAAAGTGATCAAAGACACTTTCGTGTGTTTTATTGCTAATTGTTGTATGCAGGTATACCCTACGTTTGCAGCTGATCAAAATGGAGAGGTCAATCCATAGCCGCATGCTCACACAACACATTCATTTCTAAAGAAATCATGATAAGTGCATCAACAACTCTGATATTTTCACTCCATGCTTCTGCTACACTGCTGCCAATATCATGAATCAACTAAAGCTTCCGCTACTCTGATGAAAAGATTTCATGATCCATAATGTGAGCATGTAGGTCCAAAAGTCACAACATCACATAATACCAACACCACAATGGAAGAGTCAGAGATTTATGTTATCTGATGATCTCAATGTTGGCTCAAAATTCATTATCATGTGGATCAGTTAAAGACCTCCACTTAGATTAACCAAACATGCAAAATATGAAGAATCAATGACTACGGGCTACTGAGCAAAGAACATTAACAAGAATCCAAGAACAATATTAATGTAATATCTGTTTGTATTCAATGTACTTTGATGTGACCTCCCTTAGTGGGAGATTGTTAGGATTTAGTAAATCCAGTTATTAAAGTTTCGGTCACCTCAAGTATATGTAATCGTTAGAAAGCTCGTAGTCGTAGATATTTTATGTTATGTAGTATTTAGTTAAGTAACACCGTGGAGGGCGGACGGGTCTTTACCCACTGTATGCCTGATCCACAGCCCGTAGGTGGCATTTCATGTAAGACTATAAATACCCTCTACCTCCCAAGGTAGAGGGTTGGAGCTCATAATAATACTTTCACTTTCTCTCACTAAGTTCCCAAACCTCTAACTATTTCTCTCTCTAAAAACCTTATACTATACGCCTCTATTGATCATGTTTTGATGTGTTTGTGAAATCCAATATGTTACAGGTTGTGTGACTAGAATTTCCACTGAGACGTCGCATGGATGTTTTGATCAAGTCATCATTGAGGGACGGCGTCACCCTTTGTTTGGGACGCCGTCAGGTACTGTTGATCAGCTTTGAGTGGCTTCGATCTTGACTTTGCCATTTTCTTCATGTATTTGCTCATTTTCGTCCAAATGTGCTTCATTCCAGCATTTTGCTTCCAAAAAACCTAAAAAGTGAAAAGGAACGAAATTAAACAGTAACGGATATAAAATTGGTTGATTTAGGGCTTAAATGACCCCCCTAAAAGCGTACGTTTTAAATCCTTATCACTTAGCGTCACATAAACTATAACACTTAAAACTTATCCAACAAGTGTTAAAACATTTATAATCATTTTCAAATCATAAAGTCTATGGCTCATATATCATTTTAGACAATCAATCAATGTCTAAGCATCAACATTCTAATTAGCCGCAAGTACTAGTCTACCTTATAACTAAGGCATTTGCTTTCCACACTACTTACACTTACGGTACATGCAACTACAAGTGGTATAAGTTTAGGTAATCTACAATGGCAACCTAATTCACTTAAACTAAAGCTCTAATACCAAGTTGTTACGCCCTTGTGTCGACTTGACCAGAAATACTCAAATTTGAAACTTTTACGCAAGAAACGCTTGACTTTAATGGACACTCTATTACTCGTTTGAACATTGACAAAAATCAATAAACTTTCAGACCTTGAAACTATTTTAAATAAAACTAGACTCAATTCCATTCGAAACTGCGGGTGGTGCGAACCGTGGCGACTTACGGTTTAAAAGATATGAAATTCCAAAAATTGACGAAACCTGAAAAACCAAGCGTACCGTCTAATGAAATATTCTCATGTGGCCATATGGTCATCTCAGAAACTTTCTAACTCACTTATTGCAGCTAGAGGTGGCAAAACGGGCGGGCTGGGCGGGCACGGGCTAAGCGGGCATGGGCTAGAATAACGGGCGCGGGCCAAACGGGCACATGTTATACAAATCGTTTAATGAAAGACCTAAAACGACGAAAAATAAAATCCTTAAACGTAATATCTTATTTATATTAAAAATTTTTAATATATTATATAAAAAAATCTTTAAAACGATAATAATGTCCTATAATTGTGGGGGGGGAAATGTGTCCGTTAGTGCCCATTTAGGTTTTCAATGGGCTATATGTGCCCATTTAAAAAAAAGAGGGGGCAAAATCTGCCCAAATCTTTTAAAAATTTGCCCATTTAGCGCATCTTTTTGCTTTTGGTCACATTTTGCCACCTCTAATTGCAGCAAACAGCCATATGAAATATCTCATATGGCCGTATGGTTACTTCAGAAACATTACTAAAGCAATATTAAACATTATTTCCGAAAAACCGACTTCAAGGACTCGAAAATTAAAGAAATTTTCCAGAAATATTTAACATAACATAATCATCATTTCCACAAACATTTGTATTCTAAACAACCCACGAACACATACTTACAGGGTTATCCCAAACACCCGTTTTGACCCATTTTCAATACACTATAAGACATACTATACCAAGTGACTTTGACATACTTTAACTTCATCAATAACAAAATACTTTGACACTTCAAAATAACATTACAACCATTCTACGACACTTGGGGTACAACTTTGTTTTGAGCTCAGTACTAATACTAAGCTCCTAAGCACGTTCCAATACCCTTTCAACCTGTACTTCCAAATCTAAGCATTTACGAAAGCTTACCTTCATCACACAAGCACCTACAAAACACGGTTAAACACTAAACCGTGTTCTTTCGCTTAGTAAGTAAATGGCATAACAAGTTATCATATATCATAAATTATAATTTACATCATGAACTTCACGTAAACCATCATTCATTCACATACATATAAACTCTACATACCTTGCTAGTTTCAGAACTAGGATATTCAAATCTTTCTAAACGTGCAGCAACTACTAAGCTACATAAACCATCAATATCATACCAATAATGCTAAACTCATCTAGCTAGTTGTACCAACTAGCCTCATCTTCATCTTAAACTAAACATACAAGTCATTAGACCTTCATAACCTTAACACAAACAATAACTTAACACATAACACATAATACAAACATGATAAACTTAATATAACATTTTGTTATAGTCGATTTACTTACCTCCCTTCCAAGCTATATTTTATCAAGATCATCAACATCATCAAAACCTATTTTCACATAAAAGCACTATTAATATCTAAGGGTTTGTAGAACCCATAACTTAACCAATTTAATCTCTAATCAACATATGATCATATCTTCATTATATGATAAAATCTCTAATTTCTCTACATAAACCCTAACTTAAATAATCAAAGATAATTACTTACTTACTTACTTACTTGCATAAGAGCTTAGTTAGGGCTTATCTCCTTGAAAAAAGCCTTATTTCTTCTTCAAATAATCATCAAAGATTCTTGGTTCCCTCCCTTTTTCCCTCCGTATACGCGACACACACATACACATGAATAAAAATGAATTATCCTGGAGATTTCTAGTTACTAATTACTTCATATCAAATTTACTTCCCAACTTGACACTTTAAGCCCTTCAAGTCTCTTTCCTTCTAATTTAGCCACACTAACTTTTATAATACATTTACCATTTGACAACCTTAGTCCTTTAAGTCTATATCTCTTATATTGGAGACACATCAATCTTTCTATAACCATATTACATCTTCTTTGACTATTAGATTGACTATCGGGTTTGATTAGCCAATCATATAACACCTTTAACTTAAAATTCAATAACTAACCAATTATAACGAGTATTACGACTCATAAAAGTCTTAGTCAGTTTCATCTAGAGTCATACCCATTCGAAAATGTCTTTCGGGTCTAACACAGAACTTGTTCCATATATTGACCGGATCTGCTACTTCACAATAGTTGAGAATATGTGCAAATAGGAATCTGAGTTCCAAGGCCGTGTCCCATTCTTTATCGTCTCCAAGTAGACCTAGTGCCTCACACGCACACATGTATGTAGGATATAGATACCGGTTGACTGTCTTAACATCTAAGAATCCCCGAGACCCTTTCTGATGACACAACAGCATCCTAAAATAGAAGACATCACCTAAGCTTGGATGTATGTATGCTAGTCTTCCAATCGACGATTTTTGTTTTGTTTTCTAGGTTTCCAGCTTTTACCGTCCGCATACCAAACATATTCGGATGGAAATTCTAAGTATTTCAAATGTCGGTCGTCTCAGTTTGCTGAATTGTACACGAACCACTCTGTTAGAGTTGTCAATTTGCGGTCAGGACAATTAACAATAGATTCCAAATTGTTGTCGCGGAAAGTAACCGGCTGCATTTTCAAGATGAACCAAGATAATCTGTACTCCGGCTCCCTGCTGTGTAAACAGACGAAAACGTAAAAAATCGAATTAAACGTAAAAAAATGGACGAAAACGTAAAAAACGGACAAAATTTAAAAAAATAGACTAAAACGTAAATAAAAGGACGAAAGCGTAAAAAACGGGGCAAAACGTAAAAAAGGGACAAAAACGTTAAAAAATTGATGAAAACGTAAAAAAAATGGGCGAAAACGTTAAAAAAACAGACGAAAACGTTAAAAAAACAGACGCAAACGTAAAAAAACAGACATAAACGTAAAAAACGGAAGAAAACGTAAAAAAAATGAGATGAAAACGTAAAAAACGGACGAAAACTTAAAAAAGCGGACGAAACGTAAAAAACGGTCGAAAACGAGCGAAAGCGTAAAAAAATGACAAAAAGTTAAAAAAACAGATAAAAACATAAGAAAACGGACGGCAACGTATAAAAACGGATAAAACGTAAAAAAACCGATGATAACATATTAAAACCGACGTATAAAAAGTGAGAATGAAAAAAGTGACAAGAGTAGAATGAGCTTTTCAAATTTGTAGTTAAAATTTAGAGAATGGGAATTTCACATTTTTTGAAAATTGTTAGGAAAAAAATGTAACTAAACGGATTTTCAATTTTTCCCTTTTCATATGAAAAATTTCCTGGGAAAATGGAAAAAAATTCACCAACTAAACGGCCCCTAGGTTTCTCCAACAGGCTTCGTGGGGGCAAATAAAACGGCTATCTACAGAATTTTTAATTTCATCTATATGAGGCTGAGAGTAGACAACAGAGGTTGAAGATTCACCAAGAGGTCTTGTTATGCGTGCAAATACCCTGTCTGTTCCTTTAGGCTATGCACAGAGGCGACCTAGGTCGTCGCCGCCACATCAGCTTTCTCTCTCCGACGACCTGACGACGACCTAGTTGCCACAGTGGTGACCTGAGATTTTATTATTTTTATTTATTTTTTTATTTTATTTTTTTTTAATTCAAATATTTTTAAAAACAAAATTAAAATTCATTAAAAATAAATAAAAACATTACAATATATTAAAAATTAAACGATACGAAATACATAATACATAAATCCTAATCAGAAAACTCCTCGTCCGCAGGATCAAACGCGGGAGGTATATAATCCTCGAGGCGAGACAAAGCTTCCTCGTCTACCGGAGATCCCTCACCGGAGACTCCTGGATCATCATCTTTGTTCACCCGATAGCTCCAATTGACTTTGGTGTTGATGTTGTTCGTTATTCGTTGAACACACTTCCACAACTTGTCAATAAGTTCGTCATCTCTGCTGGCTTCCTCCTGAAGAAATTTCTCGATAACACCTTTTCGTTCAGTGCTGATGTCATTGCAAGTCTTGTAGCTGTCTCTCATCTGCAGCTTCTCATTCCTTTTGTCCTCAAAGAATTGGATGACGCGTATAATAGCGTCTTTTCTAGCCTCATCATCGTTCTCGCATTGATTTTGAACGTACGTTCGCATATCAGTAACAGAATGAGGGAGACGACAAGCCATAATGATGCTGCGTAAAGAGAATGTGAATTTTTATGTTGAATTGTGTTTGAAATTGTGTGTTTAAAAATGTGTTTGAGGTTGGTATTTATAATGTTGTAAAAGTGGTAAAGTTAAAAAAAAACAAACGTTAATATGTGTGTTTCATATTCGGTTGCTTGGGCAACCTAGTTGCTTTGCCATTGCTCCTCAACCGACCCTCACCCCACCTCCACAATGGTCACAACCGACGGTAACCTTGCTCGATCGGAGGGTTCGACCGAACCTCTGCGCATAGCCTTATAGATGTATTTCAAGAGATACTTTATTAACATACTTTATTAACATAGCTTGGAATGCTAGAGATAAAGTACGGTTGTAAGGAATTATATAAGGGACAAGATATTCCCACCCTCCCTATTTTTAATATTCTCACCCCTTCTATTTTTTTTCATTTTTTTTATTTTTTTTTATTTTTTTTTTATTTTTATAATTTTTTTTATATCAAAAAACTATAAACCTGAAAATGCGGAACAGAAAATATAAAGTTTAATAAGTAAAACGCTTAAAACTGTCATAAATACAGAACAGAAATTGAAAAAAAACTGTGTTGTACTGAAAGAAATAGAGGACAAAAAGAATCAAAAGTACAAACCCTCCCTACTATCCCTACTAGGGAGGAGGGTGGGAATAGTACATCCCATTATATAATTGTTGTCTACTTTGATATTGTGTCTGGTTGTAGAAATATAATATTCCCATCTCTTCTTCGATAGTGTACTTGCCCATTGGTGTCAACAAAGGTGTTGGGGTTATATTTTTTAGGGAAGTTTTTGGTGCAGCAATCACCTTTCATACATGGTGCAGTAGTATTTGCTAACCCACATGGACCGTGAACCATCATTTCTGAAACTACTTTGTATCCATGCGGATCAGCGACTGGGCCGGGCAGTTCTGCTGAAATATACTGATCCACATCTTGAGCTTCCTGTATGAATCCAGAGCTATGTGACAATGCGTAGGCCACGCTTTTGAAACTCGACAAAAAAAAAGAATCTAACAGGCAGAAATTAAGCGCACCTCCTGTTACACTGCCAAAGGTTTTCTGTTTTTTTAGATACTTGATTAACGCTTTAATATTCTGCTCGAAAACTCTACAGATAATATCTGCCCTATCTGATGGATTCAATTCAGGATACTCAGCCATGTATCTGCTGATATCCGGCCATTTGACGATGCATGTAAAAGTTATGAAATATTGCCAAGGGTGGGGTGCGGCAAATTGTGGAGGCGTCTAAATAATGAATGTACATATAATGGGGGCCACCTGTGAATGATGATGGTAATATAATACGTGTGCCTACGTCCAAGCTGTCACGGTCCCCTATTGAAAGAGCATCATACAATCCTGACAGATAGTCATTCCAAAAATGTTACCTTGGTTCTTCCTTAAAAACATCCATATGATTCTGTTCTATGGAACAATACACTCCAACCACATATTGTTGAAAAGATGCCCGTCTCAGAAAATAAAATCATACTGATTCGTTCTTGGGTGTAACCAAATGGCTGAACGTCGCGGTCCCTGCATCTGTCTCTTGCGGTTCTGAATACCTGAACAACCTCGTTGGCATCTAAAAGATGAATATGCCGTCAACCACTTGAGGGTCTAACCTGTTATCGTCCGAACCGGGAAAGTGGCTCGTCCTGTTAGCTACCACATTGTCTGTGTCGTAGATATGTAGTTGCAGAAACTTTGGCGGGTCATCACCGATGGGACATAACGATCTGATACGATGGTATATTTTCCCGGAGATTCTGAAGACATAAGGACCCCCGCCGGTGTTAATAGATTCTTCGATGTTTGCACCAAATGATGTCATAGCAAACATTTGATTGTATGCTCTAATATGCTCCATAAAGTGCCTATCTTGAAGTAGCATTTTGATATAAACAGGAGGTTCAGGCTCAGGCTCCATGAAAATTTTCAGGCCTGCGGTTGCTAGAAGTGCTTTTAAGCCACTCATGAAACCAAAATCCTGCCCCAAAATGGCGACATCGCTGGTCAGTCTCCTATATCGACGTAGGGAGGCAATGTGACTGCATAAAAGATGTTGAATATATTAATGGGAGACTGTGGGACATGTTCTTTTGTTAAACAAAAACCTACATATCCGTAATACAGTAAATAAGAAGCATGTACCTTGGTTTACGCCAGAAATGGAACCTTCTCTATTTGGATCTGCTGCTGGTTGCACATGGGTTTGCGAGACCCGTTAATAACACGCCTGCGTACGTTACGTGTGTTGATTGGGTGTGATGAAACACGTTTTGCAGTAGGAAGAATGTCAGAACTACGTGTGCCAGCAGCAGCTGAGAGTTTAAGATATAGGCAGTTATCAGAAATCGGATTGCTGTATTAGAAGTTAATAAGTGAACATACTATAATGATATAATAATAAGTAAACTAACCTTGGTTTACAGTAAAGGGAATAGGTTGTTGAGGTGAACCAACGCTTGGCTATTAGGCTGTTACGAATACCTGGGTTGGCTACATCTTGGGGTCGACCTTAACACACCTTTCAAATTGTTGGTTCAAACACAATAAAATTCATTTCATTTAAATAAAAATACAAAATTGTTGGTTCTTCACTTGAGCCCCACCCACCTTCATTTTATTTCTTTTTCATATTTTTCAAACACAATAAAATTCATTTCATTATCCTATATATTTAAAAGGCAGGATCACTGTTCATAGCACTGTTCCAGTACTTTTTTTTTTTTTTTTTTTTTAACATTAATTATTTTTTTTTTAAATCTGGGTTTCCTACTCGACATTGTGAGCCGACTAATTTCAGTACGACTACCCTTTTGAATAGGCCGGAGTCTTCGCATGTGAACCTCCATGGCCAATGGGAAAAAAATAATAAAAAAATAAATTTGCGATTATCGACATTTTGCATATTTAGTCCTTAATAAAAAAAATGCTTTTTTTATAATGATTTCATTTTAAATTTAGATTAACACAATATTTCCGCAGCAACGCGCGGGTACCCCGCTCGTTTAAATAAAAATACAAAATAAAATAACATTATCATCTTCTTCATAAACTCTCTGCTGCATCATCAAATACCTCCTGTGTGATATTGATAAAAGAATGTTCTTCAAATTCGGGATATCTTTTTCCAAAACAAAAACAGCAAACGACTCCCAGTTCAAGATCTCATAGAATGGTGGGACGAAATTGTCAGATATGATCACCATAACACACTCATGAAAAATGACCTCCACAACAGTTAAATCGAAAAAATAAAAAGAAAACCAAAAAAGGAATAAACTCAAATTTATATTGCTGCCCAACGTTCACTGACAAAAAAGTTTTGTCGTTTTCATTTCGTTGGGGTGGCGAATTGCAAAGTGGCGAGCCACCTTGGTGTGGTGGCGACGTCCGGCGAGTGGTGGTGAGCCATCCACCTAGGATTGGCGAGTGTGCTTCGTTACGATACCCATCACTCTAAAGAACGCGAGTAAGTCAGGCCATTCATCTAGCCAATCATGATGCGCGACTGATGATACGACCATTATATTGGTTGTGCAAACAACATATAATTAGAACTGTTGGATGCATTTAACTCAACAATGACGATAATTATGGGAAGATTACGAGTAAATTCCAAGACTATGCCTCATTTTGGCGCTTCATAAATTCCTCTATCGTCATATAAGAGTGTTGCTAATAGTTTTTAGTTCCTGCTAAACATGTATATAGTAGCAGAAATTAGAAAGAGCATACAGTCACACTTTTTCTTCAATGGAAAATACGTAAAAAGATAAAAATGGTACCCTAACAACTCCTCCGAAGCCTTATGGGCTAACTTGAATAAAGGTGTCTATGCATTTGGCTAGTAATATGACAACCACATTTAGCATCCCAGAGATTTACGTCTCGGCTTTTGCTTCCAATTAAGAAAAAAAATTGGTATATAGCTGATAGTCCGGTGACACTCCCTTCCAACAAAGTAAGATTAAAATCTAAAATCTAAAATTAGTGCTTCTCTAGTGAATAGACTTTTTACCCATTAATGGGTGCCTCTAACACGTAAAAATAAAAAATAGCCTTTAAGTAACCATAACACATTAATTGAGGGGTAGAAGGTCGCCAAAGTGCTTATTTCTGGAATAGCATGACTTGTTCGTAACATCTTAAAGAAGTGAAACTTATATGTATACCACCTAATTATTTTCATTGTAATGGTATATGAAAGCTTTTAACACGTTAGGATAAATTATAACTCAAACACCAACTAACCAAATATGAACGTTTTAGTAGGGGCCTCAAAGCCATATTCTGTCTCGCATAAGATGAAATACTAAACTACTGTGTTTAGCACTATATTAATAGATCCAACTAACCATATATGAACGGTTAGAACTGAAACCGACTCCTGTGTATACGCTGCTCCAGGTACATTCAAGACCCTGATGTAAGACATTCCTATAGCATTTGTTGAAATCCAGTCAATGCTCTACCAGATACGAATCGCGCCACTGTCAAAGACCAAATACATGTTTTGGTCATTTAATTTAAGACGTTAACTATTATACGACCAAAAAAAGAAAATGTCAAAAGCATGAAAGGCAATTATGAATTTGTATTCAAGAGTAAATATTAGTAAACAAAAAATGTATTTTAATTTGTTGTGATGGGAAATTTAGCTAAGACATATAATTGTTGAAAAAAAAATAGTTGTGCACAAACTGAATATTCCAATGATATGCACAAAGTGCTGAACCGGCAACTTTCCATGTGAGCCCACATTTTGCAATATAATTTCGGTTTTTTGCATAGTCATAACTCACATGGTAGATGGCGAGAGCTTTATTGTACACATGCTCGATGTTTCTCGTGGTATCTTTGAAATCCGACGCACCATGTAAAATCTGAATGACAATTTGCGTTTATTTTTCAAGTTTAGATAAATAAGTTATATAGGTTTGATACAATTGTCAAAGTACAAATAAACATAATAATTAATCAATGCATACCTGCTTATACTTTTCGATCACACTGTTGCAGCATCGTTTTTTGATATATCATTTTATTTTAAAGCATTTGACATGTCCTGTCTATAGGCTTCATATATTTCCTTCCACATGCTTAAACATGAGCTGGGTACATTGCTGATACCGAAAATGTAATTTCCATATATCTAAACAAGAAGTATAAAAGTATAATACACGACTCATTTTCCATCTTATGGTAAATATGCTAATGTAACGGAAATAGATGCAATAACTAAACAGACTTACCTTGTACAATTAACTTATCATTTTTACAACTCTGAAATGCATCATAAATTTGTCCAATAATAGAGGTAGAATGATATACTGAATTGAGTAAACTAACAGCATAAATCGAATTTACGGGGTCCAGATGGTGCCTAGTTTCCTGATTGGGGATGGAGTATTTACCATGTCACCTGAACCCTGTACAACACAAATATCAAATAGATTCACCTAAATAGCTATATCATTACGTATAAACTCATATATACAAGCATATCTAGTGTTTGAAAGTTATAGACACAACATACTATACATAAGTTACACTCTTACACGATGGTCGTATATTAATGATGAATTGTTCCTGTATGTGCGGAAGACAAAACAAACTTCGTAAAGAAACAAACTTCATAAAAATAACCAAATTGGACCCACATCTGTATAATGTGAAAAAACAAAGTACCTCATCGCCCATATCACCCAAATATTTAATGCAACTGGTTCTCTGGGACCATGTTAAGTTGCATAACACAGGCTCGTTCACTTTTCTACCTCTGTCACAGTCAAACAAAATGGTGAAATATAACCAACATCATTCATAGAAGCAATATAATACACGCATATTAGATCACACTAGAAGGGTACCCGCGCAATGCGGCGGCGGGTACCCGATGACTATAATATGATTGGAATAAATGAAATAAAGATTAAAGTTGTAAAAATTTGAATTAAAATAAAATAAACCCACTAAAAATATAAAAACTAAAAACTCATAAAAATATATTAAAATAGATGTTGAATTAAAGAACATAAAATTTTAGAAAATATGATGAAATTAGATTATAATATAAATAAGTAGATAAAAAGATATTTTAATTTGAAAATAAAGATGAATTTTTAGTTGAGAAGTGACACATGTCATTTTATAATTGGAGCTCCTTATCTTAATTTTTGGTGGTTAGGATTTAGGCTTGGAGTTTGTTAAGAAGTGACACATGTCATCTCATGATTGGAACTCCTTATCTTAATTTTAAGCCTTCTAAAATTAGAAGGCTTAATTTTTAAGCCTTCTAATTTTAGAAGGCCTAAATGCATTATAAAGTAGTATAGATATAGATAATCAACAAATACCATCTGAGCTTCATAATCATTTCATCAAACATATGATAATTTAATATAATCAAACACAATAGTAAACCACAAGAATACACCGGATCATAAGAACATATATTTACCTTCAAAGTTGCTTGACAAAAATGTATACTTCATTGGCCTTTGATCACTGCTAAAAAAATCACTTGAAGATCATCTGTATTAGATACAAAGGAATCAAAGTGTTTTAGATAAAACAAAAAAACGCATTACCTTGACAAAATTATGGACACCGCATAATCAGGTTCACATAATTATCGTCCGCAAAGATGATCATGATTTGTTTAAGAGAATTAGGGTTCTATGATAATATTGTTTTTTTGAAAAATTTGATTGAAATCAAATTCAATGGCCCTTGAAACATGGTAAAGATAGACTAAATCTGGATTTGAATTTGGGAGTGAGTTTAGTTCTTTGGGTGATTTTTTTTTGGAAATGCCGATATAATTGGGGAGTCGGCTTTTGGTTGAATGGGGAAATGCCGAGTGAGAAGGGGTTCGGATTTGGTTTTGGTTGAATTTGAATTTTGGAGCAAGGCAGTAAATGTTTATGTTGAATATGACTTTGGGAATGCAATTTTGATTACAACTTGTGGCAATTTTAATTACAACTTGTGGCTTGCTTCATTGGTTGAGGCGCTCGTTTGCTGTCCAACAACCCAGGTTAGATCCTCATCTATAACAAATTTTTTACATATTTAACCAGAAATAGTGTCATGTCACTAATGCCATGTCACAATTAAATGCCCAGTCATCATTGAGGTGACATAATCTATGTGTCATGCTATCTTTAAACAATTTATAAACTTACACTCAGTTAAATTGTGTTTGTGTTTTTGGTTATAAGAAAAAGAGTAGTGAAAACTTTTGTATCGTGTTGAGGTTGGTAGAGAGAAGTGAAAGTGGCGTTTGTTAAATAGAAACAGGGTTAGGATTAATGTGTTAATATATTGTTTTTGAAACCAAAACAAACAAATGCGCTAAAGGCATAATCAAAAGTGGTGGATCCATTCTTTTGTTCTATATTGCTTAAATTGGGCTGAATATGATACAATTAAAAAAAATTATCATCAATATTTTTTTTTTTTTTTTTTTTTTTGAATTATTAATGTAATTTTAAATTTAATGTTTAAAAAAATGAAAATGAGGAAAAAAAAAGGTTGAGGTGGCCATGACTCGATCACCCATTGCGGCCGGTTGGTCATAACATAGTTGTAGAGAGAGAAATATAAGTTAACGCTCATGCGGTGGTCATGACTCGGTCATCATTACGGGTAGCCTTAAATTTGTGTTGAAGTAAAAGTATTGGTTTATATTAAATTATTAAGTCACAATCTTAAAATGTTTTTTTTAGTTTAGACCCCATTTTCCCTTCATAAATGCCAATCATAATCCTTTCCTCGACAAAACTCACATTGTTGCGGAGGTAATTAGAGCGGCGAAAACCCAAAAGAAAAAGTAGTGCGATTAGAGTTACCAGGCCATTTCTATTTGCACTGTAAAATGAATCAATTTAACTCATATGAGTTCTTGTTTTGACATGTTACCGATCTATTTACATCTTTATTCATAGAGCAAACAAGACTTTAATAAACTATTATCTCAAATGAACAAAAAGTCTCAATAAACTGAAAATTCAAATTATGGAAAAACAATATCAGAACACATTTTTGTTACAGTAATTCTAAAGTTTTAAAACAAAAGAATCAGCAGGATCTTATATGCCTGTGAATAGCAACTTCATAACTTTAGCCAACTAGCCACAAGTGACTAAATGGTGGAACATCTGCAAGAAATTAGAATGTGATTATGCTATACTCTCTCTGAAATCTTTACAGGCTTCTTGGGGATCTTAAAAGCGGCAAATACAGACTGACTAAGTTCAACCTTATGATCCTCCTTACGAACATTGGATTGCATAGAAGATTGCTTGAGAATCTCAAAGAGTGAGTTCGTGCTACTGCTTTCGGTAACAAGCTTTGTAGTTTGCGTAAGTGATCTAGCTTGTGACTGTGAACTGTTGTACCTGGTTGCAACCTTTTTTGTTTGGACTTCTCTTGATGTCTACATAGTAAAAAAAAAAAAAAAAAAAAAAAAGGCAAAATCCATCAATAAGTGTTGATTAGACTCCAACGTCGTAGCCAGCTAGACATCACAAAACTACTGGATAGTAAAAGGAATCAAAGATAAGTTATTTACAAAGCTCACTAATCACCAAGCATTAGCGTGACAAGTTCAGTGAGTATACCCGTAATAGAGGTTGCATTTTCAACCAATTTTCATGTATATAGGTCAATTAAAGTTGATATTTTCACAAATGAGTCAAAATAGACAATAAACTAAATCTAACATGGAAACGAATTATGTTGGCGACAAGTAGTTATGTATTTAAAGGGCAAATTGCATAAAAGGGTATCGCACTTAAAGTCAATTGTGATTTTAGGCACTCAACTTTTTTTCTCTCAGTTTAAGGTATCAAAGTTATTTTTTGTGCAATACAAGGTTTTTTCGACTTTTCAAAAGAGATTGCCGGTCATAATTTTAGCCGAAATGACTTTTAAATGCTCAATTATAACGATATATCACATTAATTAACCAATTCAGCTGGAAAAATGGTCGATACACCTTTCGAAAAAACCTTACGTTGCACAAAATATAACTTGGATACCTTAAATTGAGAAAAATAAAGTTAAATACCTAAAATTCAAATTGAACTTAAATGTGATACCTTTTTGTGCGATTTGCCTGTATTTAAATGCACAAGTTCTTTTATTGTTAAGATTAGATTAATCTAGTTTTAAAAGATAGAATTTAAAATGATGTATAACACATCTATTTAAATACAATCCAACAAGTTTAAAAAAAGAAAAGAAAAGAAATGTTTGCGGTCAACCCAACCTTACCCATTTTGACCAGATCCCATTTTTGCCTGTTATTTACAAGAGTACAAGCAAATCTTTTATGTTTATAGTGTAATCACGTATGTATCATCTCTAAGTGAAAAATGCATACTAAGATAGGATACCTTCAAATAAGATGTGTTTTCAAGAGAAAAACTTGTCAATCAAATAATAATGTTGTTCCCTATTCACAACCGTTTAAAACAAATAAGTACTTAAAACAAATTAATAGTGAACAATGACTGAAATTAACGTAAAGGATACCTTCAAATAAGATGTGTTTTCAAGAGAAAAACTTGTCAATCAAATAATAATGTTGTTCCCTATTCACAACCGTTTAAAACAAATAAGTACTTAAAACAAATTAATAGTGAACAATGACTGAAATTAACGTAAGTAAAACACACTGAGTAATTTTCAACATCATATTCTTTATTAGAAATCAATCAAAAAGAATACGTTACCCAAGTACTTGCGAAACAGTACTTGGGATTGAAATGACAAAGTTTGGTGACTCCTCTCTAAGCTCAGGCTAAGTCTTAGCACAATTCTTAGAACCCACTGAGCTATCTCAGGGATTAAGTTGTATTTGGAGGAGTGAAAAGATGGCTTGCGTGTATGTGTGTTTTTACAATTCACAAACTTAATCTTTTCACTCCATCTCTTATGCTATTTATACAAGTATGAGTTTTAACTCTTTCCTAAGTGACAAACTGACATCTTACAGAAGACAAAATACTGATGTATTTTGTCTCTGTTTACAAAGACTATTTTAGGTAAGAGACAATACTACTTTCCTAAGGTCAGTGATGACATTGAGCCTGATCTTTTGCCATTCAGGGAAAGTTGACAATGGTTGATAAGGACTTCGTCTTTATCTGATTCAAACTTATCCCGCCTTGTCCCGCTCATTCTTCAGTCTTTACATCCTTCAGTCTTCTACTTCAGTTTGTCTTCATTGTAAGTAGTTGGAGAGGAGTCTTAGGGATTCAATGAGTTATTGTCATCACTCACTGAATCCATCATCTTCTTCTTGACTCAGTCTTCACCCTTTAAGTTCCGCCTTACTGAGTGGAGAGACTACTTCTTCACCTCATACCGAGTATCCTGAAGATGACTCACTGAGAGACTATGCACTCAGTGACATGTTAGTGTTTAACGGACTAAACACTTGGGCTATTTTCTATTCAAATCCTAGATTAAGGGGTTTGGGTATTTACTGAACCCAACAGTCTTCCCCTATTTGGATATACAAATAGCCTAAGTGTTTGATCAGTGTAAGTGAGCAAATGGCTTCTTCTTACACTGAGTATTTTAACAAAAGGAACACTGAGTATTTTAACAAAACATACATCTTTTATTGATCACATTACATGGTTCCTATCACTAGTACAAAAAGATAAATCAAAATGATGTCAGTCCAGATGGATTCCCAGTGCTTCAAGCTTGACTTTCTAGGTGATAAGTGTTTCTCTGTCAGGATGGTCTCTTATCTTGGCGTTTAAGTCAGCACAGAACCTGTCATTTGCAGGAGTCTGAATTTGAGATGCCACTGGAATATAACTGAGCATTGTAGCCACTCCTGCCTGATCGATATCACTCCACCTTTGGAATGCTGGGTTTCCATAGACATCAATAAAGAATAGCCCTCTTTCAGGCTTTTCAATCACCAGACAATTCACGAACTTAACACCTTCAGACAGCTCCCTGTTGCATTCTAGTCAATGCACTTTGATCTCAGGCCGGAACTCGACCCTCTTCCTTTTGCCCTGTGATGACTGGGGTTGAGATCCTTGTAGTGCAGTTAAGGCAGGCTGAATTCCCAGTTGTGCTGGTGTATCTCTCAGTCTTTCATACCTTTTACTGAGCATCTTCATCAGCTCCTTAACCACCGCATTTTGCTTCTTTTCAATTATTGGACCGAGTTCATCGAGTTCAGTGATCCCAAAGTCGGTGAATTTTAGGGGATCATGAACCTCGAAATGTCTTTTATCATCCCCCTGTAGACGTTCATTGCGGTGAATGATTTTGACATCGATGATCTTCTCAGGCGTCTTCGCTTGTCATTGTCCAATTATAATGGTCAATTCTTGCTTTTCCGATGGCTGCAGTTCTTTTGTTCTTTTCTTCCAACCGCTTTTCATTTCACCATTTTGCTTGCTGAGCATCCTTGAACTTACGTTTCCTGCCTGACCCTTTTCAAGCTTCTTAGCATCTATTCCAATGTTTTCAGCTTCCTCATCAACTACTTGTACCAGTGCTTCTCTGCTCTTTCTTTCCTCTTCAGCAAGTTTCTTTTTCCTTTCCTCCTTAGCAAGGTGTGCACTTAGCTGTTGTGGTGTGAGCAGGTACACAGTGTTGCCGATCTTAAAGGGAATCTTCTCAGGCTCAGGTGGTGTTGTCATTATGCCTTTTCCTTTATCCTGGCCTGAGGAAGATGATGATGCTACTAGTGGTGGAGTTGTAGTTGTTCTGGGTGTGACTGTCATGGCCATTGTTGTTGTTGTTGGTGGTACTGATGAGATGGGTATTGCTGAGACTGGTGGTGATGATGATATTTAAGCTTCAGATACTGGTGGTGTTGGCTCCCCCTCAGTGTGAAGAGGAGTTTCTTCAGCAGTATTCTCCCCCTCAACTATTGCCGGAGCGTCAGTGAGGGCAAGAGATGGTGTTTGTGCTGAGGGGGACTGAGCTGCTTGACCCTTGAAGGCCTGATAAATTTCAGTGATCATTGCCTTGATATCTGAAGTATCTGTTTGAAGACCAGTGACTTTTGCTTCCAAATTTGCCTGAGATACTTCCAAAGCAGTCATTCTGGGCCCAAGATTCCAGGCCAAGGAAGAAGACGCCTGAGCCAAAGTAGCCACATAAGTGTTCACAGAGCCCAATGTAGCTTGAAGAGACTGGACTGAAAAATGAAGACCCTGGACATTTGCAGATTTGAGCGTTTCGATCAGTTCAGTGAGGCTGGAGGATTGTTTCAAGTAAGCCTCAGTAGCCTCCAGCACTTTAGAGTTGAGCGATAGGTCTTCTTTGACAGATTCCCGGATTTCATCTATCTTTGTGCCAACACCCTGAAGGTGTCTGAAGAATTTAGCCAAATTTTCATCTAGTCTGTGAAGATTGTCATACATCAAATCCCTGTGCTCATGAACGTTTTCATCAAAAGCTTGTACCTCAGCCTTCATATCTGCATAACTGGCACCAGCCTCAGTGTGTTGTTCCCACAATGTTTCAGTAACCCCGGAGTATAGCTTTCTTGAAGCTTTGGTGATCCACTGAACAAGCTGCCTCTCGGTTAGTGGAAGAACATTGTCAAATCTTTTGAATTCATCAGTGGAGGAAGAGGAGTCATTATTGTCAGGCTGGAATGGTGATTCAGTATGCTCCTGTGGATCAGGCTGAGGTTCTTGTTCAGATTGAACCTCAACGTCCACTTCTTCCCCTGCTGATAAAATAACATCTTCACTTTCAGCAGGTTCATCATCGGAGAAAAGTATCCCAGTAACATCAGCAACAGTCAACAAGGGGTTGGTGATGGGTTCCATATCAGCGGGTGGTATATTTTCCTCTGAGTCTTTGTCCTCCGTTGACCCCTCAAACACCGGTGGGAGTTTCCCAGTGCCTTCTCTGGAGTCAGGATTGGTTTTGGGTTTCGTATCGGCGGGTTGTTCCTTTCCCTCCGAGTCTTTGTCCCCCTGAGACCCCTGAGACACTGATGGTTTTTCCCAGTGCCTTTAGCAGAGTCAGTGAAAGTGATATCCCTATCATCGGGTTGTTTAGTTCCCTCCGAGTCTTTGGGATCATTCAGTGTGCCCTCAGACAAAGGCTTTGATTTGCTAATGTCATCATTGGGCGAAGTGGAAGGCGCTCCCCTACCAGCGGGTTGTATGTTTCCCTCTGGATCTTGGGGAGTAGTAGTTGGGACCAAGGGCACTGATTGTGATGTATCAGTGTCTTTCGTTGTCACCGGGGTAGATGATGATTGGCCTCCAGTGGGTGTCTAATCAGTCTTAGGTCTACTTTGCCTTTTGGCCAGTGCTCCAGAAGCCTCAGGGCCCTGAGACTTGGGTTTGGTCTTAGTCCCAGTCTGAGACTTCCCCTTTCTCTTTATAGGAGCAGGGTTAGGAGACACTGATTCCCTCTGGTTGTTTACAGCAACCATATGCGCCGTCCATTCAATATTAGTGACAAGGGATGGGTCCTTTTGAAAGTTTGATTAGCTCAGGATGCCAGGTAAAGCACCAAATTTTTCTTCTTGAGGATAATTTGAACCCAGTAACGTTTGCAAAGCACAAGAGACAAACCTAGGATACGAAACGTATTTCGTCCTAGTTTTTCTCTGTAGCTTGGTTATGAGATCACTGTAAATGATCTCCCCTATGTCGACAGTGACCCCATTCATCAAGCAGTATGCCATCATCAACTGAATAGAGTTAACTTGTTCAGTGGATGAGTGGTTCCCGCCGAGGACCTGACTCACAAAAGTGAATAGGATCCTCCAAGCCATGGGAAATGAACTTTTGATGACTGGGGTCTTGTCCAAAAATGTTGGATCTAAAACGATTTGTTTTAACCCATGCATCACTGTGGAGGGTTCAGGATGGGTGACATAAACTCCCTTGTTTTAGTCTAACCCTGTTGAAGTGCAAAAAGTTTTATAATCCAGGGTGAATTGCTGTCCCCCGTTAAGACTGAACCTGATGAGATATTCCATGAGTGGTCGAAGATTATTCTCATCAGTAGAGGGTGTCGGGTCAAAGGCCTTAGCTGTTGCCCAAAACTCCCTGAGGAGGTTTTGGTACAGTATTGAGGGACACTGAACAAAGGTCATTTTCAATGGGCAGCTATACAAAAAATTCATAATGTCCTTATAGGCTGGGACAGTTTGAGGATATTCAAAATTTCCTATGACATTATTTGTTTTAAATTCAACATTGCTAAGATCACCTACCCACTGTGAAGCAAACTGAAGAGATTGTGTTCTTGCCATTTCCATTAAAAGGTTTTTAGGGTTTTGGAGAAAAAAAAATCTTGACAAGAACAATCAAAGGTTTTGAATCTCTTAAGTTGTGATGAAAAACTTTTGTAAAGGTTTACAAAGAAGATTTTTTCAGAAAGGATTTGAATAACACAAAAATTTCTGGGTTTGAAAAGAGATTTTGACAGAGTTTTGTTAGCAGAAATCTTTTGTGTGTGTTCTAAGGATTTTGTGAGGGTATTTATAGTGTTTAGAGGGGTAGTTTGTGCATACTTGTGGATTTGTAAAGTCGGTTTTTGAAAACGTTTTGAATTTCCACATTTAATGCCACCCTCCACTACCCTCAGTAAAATCCCGTTTTTCAAGGAAACAGTTGCAGTGTACAGTAAAAGTGCACTTTTTGCAGTAATAAAATATCCACAGGATATTTTATGTGTGAGGAGGCATTTAATACCAAATGGGATGAGGTAAGTATGAGGGACCCTTGACAGTAAGATACAAAGACATATATTCCTTCATTTAATTGTTGTGATTTCCAACCTAGGACATTTAAGTAACTAATACTTGATGCATTCAGTTACTCATTCAATGCTCAATATCAAAAGTCAGGGTCCCTGAATGAGTCTTACTCATTCAGTGAGAGGGGTTATTGAGGTTTCAGGGAGGCGGAACCATTAGAGAAATACTCACTGAGATTGGTTTTCAGATTCCTGACTTTCAATGTCAAGCATTCCCAATTCAGCTTTCAGTCTCCTGAAGGTAGGTTCATCCAAGGGTTTGGTGAAGATATCAGCAAGTTGATATTCAGTAAGGATGAAATGAAGTTCTCTGTCTCCTTTCATTATGTGGTCCCTGATGAAGTGATATATGATATCAATGTGCTTGGTTCTTTGATGAAGGACGGGGTTGTTGGAGATTGCAATTGCACTGGTGTTGTCACAGAAGATGGGTACCATTTTGTAATGGATGTCATAGTCACTGAGTTGACTTTTCATCCATAAAACATTGGCACAGCATCCTGCGCAGCCACATACTCAGCCTCAGCTGAAGACATAGCCACTGATTGTTGCTTCTTAGCACTCCAACAAACCAGTTTTCCTCCAAGAAATTGACAGGACCACCGAGGTACTTTTTATGTCCATGTTGCAGCCAGCATAATCGAATCGAGTAACCTTTGGGATCAAACCCTGAGCACTTTGGATAATATAGTCCAAGGCTTGGGGTTCCCTTCAGTACCGAGTATTCTTTTGGCTGCAGTGAGGTGGGATTCTTTGGGATTGGAGTGATATCTTGCTATTAGACAGACTGAGAATTGTATGTCTGGTCTGGAAGCAGTTAGATACATCAGTGAGCCAACAATCCCTCTGAAATGGGTTTTGATTGACTGACTTGCCAGTGAGATCAGGTCCAAGGTTATTAGGAGGGACCATTGGTGTCTTCACTGAGGCACAGTCAGATATCTCATATTTCTTCAAGAGATTTCTTGTGTACTTCTCTTGACAGATGGAGATTCCTTTATCAGTTTGCCTGATTTGTAGTCCAAGGAAGTATGTGAGTTCACCCATCATGCTCATTTCAAACTTCTTTGTCATTAGTTTTTCAAACTGTTTGCAGAGTGTAGTTTGTTGAGCCAAAGATGATGTCATCAACATATACTTGGACCAATATCACATCTTGTTTTGTCCTATAGATAAACAATGTATTGTCTATCTTTCCTCTAACAAACTTGTTTTGAATCAGGAAGGCTGAAAGAGTTTCATACCATGCCCTGTGAGCTTGCCCTCAGTGGGTTCACCAATGATGTTTACAAGCTCAATGTCCTGAGATTTTGTCCACCTACTTTGTGGTCTAGGATCTGAGCTTGAGAGGTCACTGGAGACTCGGGAGTGAGTTCAGGTGCATGAGACACAAAATCATTAAGAACATCTGTTGAGATGTCTTGTTCAGGTTGGGTTTCATGAATCACAGGTTCCTGATCATTTGGATCAGTGTTACCTATCCCAGCAGGGACTGATAGTTGGTTGTGACAGGTTGTGAGGCAAGACATAATATGAGATGTCAGCATCAGCTTGGTCTGAGGAATTGATTTCAGTGTTATACTCATCAGGAGGATATCTTGATGAGTTATCAATTCCTATTTCCTCCATTGAGGTGTTGGTGAACCTGATGCTTTCTACACTTTCATCAAAGGTGACATGAAAGGTTTCCTCAACTTGTTGTCTCCTTGTGTTAAATACCTTGAAGGCTTTGGAGATCAGTGAGTAACCTAGAAAGTATCCATCATCAGCTTTAGCATCAAACTTGCCTAGATGATCCTTGTGGTTATGAATAAATACAGGACATCCAAACACATGAAAGTAGCTGATGTCAGGAAGTCTACCTTTGAATATCTCATATGGGGTTTTGTTATGTCTTTTGACAATGATTGACCTGTTTTGAGTGTAACAGGTTGTTTTGACTGCTTCAGTCCAGAAATGCTTTGAGAGAGCTGAGCCATTTAACATGGTTCTTGCAGCTTCAATGAGAGTTCTATTTTCCTTTCAGCTACCCCATTTGGTTCAGGGGTGTAAGGGGATGAAAAATTTTGGGAGATTCCCTTTTCATCAGAGAACCTCTCAAGCTCATCATTTCTGAACTCAGTACCATTGTCAGTTCTGATTTGTTTTACAGTAATGTCATTCTGGTTTTCAATGTTCATGATGAATGACATTATAGTATCAGCTGCCTGACTCTTTTTGGAAAGAAAGTATACCCAAGTGTATCTTGAGAACTCATCAACAATGACAAGAGTATACTTCTAATGCTGGATTGATCTAGGACCGACCGGTCCAAAGAGATCCATATGCAGAGGTGAAGGCACTTTTAATTGAGAAATTTTGTTTTGTTTTGAAAGATGCTCTTTGGTGTTTGCCTTTCTCACAGGCTGAGCATGGTTTGTCTTTTGCAAAAACCAGTGATGGTAAGCCAAGGACCTTGTTTTGTTTTGCCAAGTTGTTGAGGTTTTTGAAATTTAAGTGTGAGAGTCTCTTGTGCCACAGCCAGTTGATTGTTTCAGTGGCTTTGGCAAAGAGACAAGTTCCATTTTGAGCGAGAGTTGACATGTCTAAGACATAAACATCATCTCTTCTAGGAGCTATCAACACAACTTCTTTGTTGGCATTAAAAATGATGCCTTGTTTGTCATTGAATTGCACAATGTACTTAGCATCACATAGTTGACTGACACTGATGAGATTGTATTTGAGACCATTGACATAAGCTATTCTAGAGAAAACTATTCCATTGCAGTATACTGAACCATAACCTTCAGTGGGACATGATGAGTTATCACCAAATACTACATTGGGTCCTGGTTCCTCTACATATTTGTACAGATACTCCTTAACGCCAGCCATGCTTCATGAGCATCCACTATCTAGATGCCAAATAGGCTTCCTGGCGTGTCTCTGCACAAATAGTAGACAGGATTAGTTTCTCTTGCTGACCCACATACTAGTGAGCTTGGGTTTAAAGGTCTCTTTGAATTTGGCAATTAACTCATGGTCAGTGGTTGAGTGCATTGTGCTACCACAGGTTTTGCATTTGGAGACTGAGGATGACTCAGTGATTTTGGGTTGCTAGGAATATCTCCTTGCTTGAATGACACTGTCATGCTGAGATGTCTTATGAGCTGGATTTCCGCAAATATCACAGCATTTGTTCATGAGACAATCATCAGGATGATGATCATTAAAGCCACAGTGTGGGCAAAGAGGAAAAGGTTTTGCTCTAAACTTTTGAGCAGGCTTGGATGTAGAAGCATACTGATGACCAACTTTGGTGTAGTTTGCTTTACTGAGAAAACTTACATATTGTAAGTGATCAGCAGTTCTGTGATCATCCTTTTTGCAGATCATACAAAACATGATTCTATAACAGTTGTCAGTGGTATGACTGGTATAGTGGCACAAATCACACATCTGCTTGTTTTTTGTGGTGGCTTTTGACTTTGAGGTACTAGAGGAAGCTGACTTAGTTTCCTTGACTGATTCAGGGACTTTTTCGATTTATTCCATCTTGTCAGTTAGCTTCTTCACGAGTTCAGTCAGTTGCTGAATTTGGTCAGCTTCAGTGGGGACAGAGGATGTGGAAGTTTTAGTGGGGGTAGACTCTTGTTGAGTTGGTTTTGATGGTCTTTTTAGGATAGTTCTACCAAGTCCAGACCTTTCTTTTGGTGAGTGTGGATTGTAGTGTAATGGAGTAAGCTCAAAGCTGGGAGCAGCACCCTGAAGAGGTTCCAAGGGTGGAAATGGTGCTTGAGATTCGGCTTCAGACTCAGAGATGTGTTCAGTACTACTGGGCACATCGGGAAGTCCAAGCATGCTCTTTAGAGCTTGACTTTCGGCTCTAGAATTCTTCCGAATCAAAATTTGGAAGCTTACTCTCGGGATTAACCCGTTCAATCCAGTCACTGGGCTTGGGACTAGTCAACATACTGGTAACCATGCCACCAGACACAAATGGCTTAGGACCCTGGTCTTTGTTGAGAGAGTCAGGAAGATGATCTTCACCCAAGACTCTCTTCTTGCTACTAGGGGCTCCCACAGCATCAAAGACCCTGGGATTCTTAGCAGTCCAACTATTAAGGATATCTTGAACCTTTTTGAGTTCGTCTTGAAGAGCCTGATTTCTTTTTACTAGTTCAGTGTTTTGAATTTGCAAAGTGACAGCCTCAAGCTTAGCTTGTTTTAAAAGAAGCAGTTCATCCCTACACTTGTTTAATTCAAAACTTAGCTTGTTGTATTTTGAAAAAAGATTCAGTCTTTGCTGTTCTACGAACTTAAGGTCAACATTAAGATAATTCATGTAAGAATGCAAATCAGAGTCATCATCCATAGAAAGTAAAATATTTACCTTCTTCATTGTGATATTGACTCATTCTCCATTCATGGCATGATTCTTTCCAACAGCTAGCTTGTCCTCTTCTGAGAGGGCCATCAGTGCACTGACATGCACCATTAGATGATGACACTGGCTCTTCATCCCAGTCGAAGGTTTCAGCAGCAAGGCCTTTGTTTTACCACCGCAGATTGAACACTTTTGTTGTTTCGAGGGACCGGCCTCAAGCAATGCAGGCTTAGCTTTGACTTTCCTATACTTAGCTTCAAAATCAACAGTTTTGTTTTGATCAGATTTGTTTTGAAAGTTTTGATGAGATAGATTTTTGGTTGAAATTTGCTAAAGCCTGAGGACTGATTTGACCCTGATGGTTTATAAGAGGGTTCAGAAATTGTTTTGAAAAACAGTCTTTTGCAAAATGACCTCTTTTGTGACACTTAAAGCATTCAGTGTCCTCATTTGCTTTAGCATTTGAAAAACCTTTGTTTCTTTTTATAAAACTTCGAGAGTTAGCAAGGAGTGCCCTTTCCTGAAATTCAACGTTCAGGTCATTTAGGTACTCCTCACTTGATCTCTCATCAGGCTCATCATCTGAATTTTCTTGAAAGTCTTAGAACCATATTGTTGGAAAAGAAAGCAGTTGATATAGGTGTTGAGGTGGTGGTCAGGGACTTCTTGACTTCCTGAGACTTCTTTAAGTCAGGGTATCGTCTGTTTTTCCTCATAGACAAATTTCCCATAAATTTCAGGAAGTTCAAGATTTTGGATATGGTTAGCATTTCTGAGTCCTTGAGAGAAATTCAACCACTTCTCAGGGAGACTATTGACAAAACCAACATTTATTTCATGTTTGGACAACTTAACACCATCATTAGACAGTTCATTTAAAAGAGTTTTGTAGCGGGTGTAAGTTTGAGACAGAGTTTCTGAGTCCTTAGCCCTGAAGGTGTTATACTCAAGTTTCAGGTCCATTATCATGTTTTCCTTGGTATCAGATGGGCCTTCATGGCTATGAACTAGGTCATCCAGTGTCCTGTTTAGTTGTACTACTGACTTATAAGCTGACTCCATAATATCATCAGGAAAACATGATATGATGATACTTTTAAGTCTTTGGTCCTGGTTGACCACTCTTCTCTCATCCTAAGTCCACTGAGCTTCAGGTTTAGGCAAACCTTCAGCAGTCTTTGGGATAAATGGACCTTCGTTTATACACTTGATATAATAAGGTTCCATTTGTTGAATTTACCAACTTCAAGTCTAGGGGCAACAGCTGAATAAGCTCTACCCTTTTTATCGACTAGTTAGGGTACATCAATTTCAGCCATAAGGATCCTGATTTAAAAACGTTTTAGAGCGGCTTAAAAAAATTTATAAAAGGTTTTATAATCAGCCTCGCTCTGATACCACTTGTTGTTCCCTATTCACTACCGTTTAAAACAAATAAGTACTTAAAACAAATTAATAGTGAACAATGACTGAAATTAACGTAAGTAAAACACACTGAGTAATTTTCAACATCATATTCTTTATTAGAAATCAATCAAAAAGAATACGTTACCCAAGAACTTGCGGAACAGTTCTTGGGATTGAAATGTCAAAGTTTGGTGACTCCTCTCTAAGCTCAGGCTAAGTCTGAGCACAACTCTTAGAACCCACTGAGCTATCTCAGGGATTAAGTTATATTTGGAGGAGTGAAAAAATGGCTTGCGTGTATGTGTGTTTTTACAATTCACAAGCTTAACCTTTTCACTCCATCTCTTATGCTATTTATACATGTATGAGTTTTAACTATTTCCTAAGTGACAAACTGACATCTTACGGAAGACAAAATACTGATGTATTTTGTCTCTGTTTACAAAGACTATTTTAGGTAAAAGACAAGACTACTTTCCTAAGGTCAGTGATGACATTGAGCCTGATCTTTTGCCATTCAGGGAAAGTTGACTTTGGTTGATAAGGACTTCGTCCTTATCGATTCAAACTTATCCCGCCTTGTCCCGCTCATTCTTGATCTTTACATCCTTGATCTTCTACTTCAGTTAGTCTTCAGTGTAAGTAGTTGGAGAGGAGTCTTAGGGATTCAGTGAGTTATTGTCATCACTCACTGAATCCATCATCTTCTTCTTGACTCAGTCTTCACCCTTTAAGTTCCGCCTTCCTGAGTGGAGAGACTTCTTCTTCGCCTCATACTGAGTATCCTGAAGATGACTCACTGAGAGACTATGCACTCAGTGACCTGTTAGTGTTTAACGGACTAAAACCTTGGGCTATTTTCTATTCAAATCCTAGATTAAGGGGTTTGGGTATTTACTGAACCCAACAAATAAGAGCTATAATGTTCTTAATTATACTTGAAACACTTACAATAGTATCTGATGTGTCCTCTGAAATTGAGATTGAACTTCGGCTATTGCTGTCATCTCGTCCAAATATAAAAGATCGCACCCCGCTTGATCCTTTCTGCTTAGAAGAAGTTGGAACAGAATGGCTTGACGCTCAACTCAGAAAAGATGACTGCAACATTGAGATCACAAAGTGAGCTACTATAATTCACATGTTTGAAAGTTTAAAAGCCATAAACATATAAGATAGCAGGCACAACTCTGAAAGTATATGTACTACTAATCCTTAAGTCATATAGTCATTTCATCAAATAACTACTCTCAAAACATTAAGTTTTTAACTGAAATATGCATTATACACATAATATCAGAGGCTTGGTTGTTTACTAGTATAACATGAAAACTCTTCCAGTAAGACTTGTGAACTTGTCTTTTGGATGTGGCACAGGATCCCCCTGTTCTACAACAATTAATCAAGTTCTATAACAACAGATTACATCAGATATGGTAGAATAACAATGCTCAAGTATGCATAATGAATCTATATAGAATTGAACCTATAACTTCATGTGAGTAATCAATTTGTATGTGGAAATTTTGACTTATTACTTATGCATTGTCAATCTGGGAGCTGTTTTATCTAAAACGAGTCAAACAAAAAACATAGTATAAAAATAAATAAGTGAAATGAGTGGAGCATGTAGAAAGTTGTTTTTTGACGCATATGACCTAGATTGCTTTAATTAAAAAAGTGTTGTAAAAATCGGTCATTGCGGCCAATATGGCGGTTGGCGGCGGTCCACAGCCACGAAATTTGCATATCGGTCAAATATATTGGTCATGTCAAAATTGGTCAAAATCGGTCATTTTGGCAGTCAAAATTGGTCAAACTCTGTCAAAAAAAATTTTAAACTGATAAATAATTATGGACTAATGGTTTTTATTTTTCAAGCATGTTAAACTTTTTAGTTCTTTTTTTTTTTTTTATTGACTTATTTTGTTAGGATATTGCTAATATTTATTTTTTAAAAAATAAATTCCTTTATAATTTATGGTCCCCGCCGAGAAACCGATATATCGCCGCCAAGACCGATATATCGCTTGAAGGTGGTCGATCAACACGGTACCGCTGACCGATTTTTACAACCTTGATTTAAAATGGAAAAAAACAAAAACTTATTTTTGGACCAACCCAACCCACGCCAAATATTAATTCATTTCAAACTCTGAACACAACTTTGAAGCATTAGCACCATCAACCAACACGCCCTGCCGGCTGCCACCCATCTTGCAACCCTTAAAATTTGTTTTACAATAGTTTGATTCTCAAAGAGACCATGTCTAGCTCTTTATGAATGCTACATGAAATACGAAGAAATTTTTTTTAACTCATTCTATTCCCGCTATCATAAGTCAAACCAGTTTACCTTAGAAGAGCTGTTGCTATTCCCTCCTGTAAGCATTGTATCAAAGAAAGCTGCAAAAGAAGTATCAAATTAGACCGAGATAAGAGTATTTAAAGTTGTCTACTATCTAGCATTTATACACATTTAAAAAGTTATATATGTTCGCCAATCAAATATTTACAGTCAACCCATTGCAACCTGCAGTAAAACTACCCATTTTAAGCTGTTCTAAAAATACATTTCAACCCGAACAAATTTGGGCCATTATCAGCATCCGCTTTGTCACTTTTAATAAATACTAATAGTTCTACATAAACATAAGAGCTTCCTCTTTATAATGATTTGAGCTACTGCCCAACCAACAGACAAAGAAAGCTGAACGGAAACTTACAGATCATCAGGGAAAGAATCGAACTTCAATTGCATAGTTAGCAACGAAGGTCCCATTTCCTCTTCCTGAGAACTAGTAGTTTGCTCACCCGATTACTCATCTTCAGACTCTTTACTGTCGGTTGATTAAACTCATCGCCAAAAAGTTCCTACAATTAGCAAAGTAACTTAGCATACTAGGACAATAGGAAACTGAATACAACTTCTGATCAATCTTTTATTTTGAATTAAATTAGAAGCTAAAACTAGCCTGGGTATCATCAATTGGAGCTCGAAGAACAGGTGTAGACTCTACATTCATAGCGTGTAATGAGATTAAAAGAGAGAGATTTATATTAAAACTTCTTCTGAATAACAAGTGAAATTTTATTTACATGAAGTGCAATTAACAAGACTTGTTTCATAGTTATCATTTATCACCCCATCACTCATATGCGAATCATTATTTTGAGTATGTGCACTGAATCAACGTAAACCCTAAACCATTTCGGACATGTGTTAATCATACCCACAAGTAGTAAGACTCTAGTGACAAGATCTTAAATATACATTTTTTTCACAAAATAATTAGTAAAAATGAACCCAATGTTTGATTTCTAGCAAAGTTTTTTAGATTCCAAGCACAACAACAACAACAACAAACCCAATCCCGCCAAGGCAGGGTATGGGGGAGGTAAAATGTAGACAGATCCTACCCCTACATCAGGGTAAACCCGTGTGTAGAGAGACTGCTTCCAACGAGACCTCCGGCAAGTGCCTGTGTGCTAGTGCGAAAGGATAGATATAGCATGCGACAAAAACAATAGGCAAAAGCGTAGTAAAGAAAGCAAGCAAACAAGCAAACAGGGCATACAGGAAAAAGAACCACGCACAAGCACACCGAAAATAAGCCAAAAGCAAAGCGCAACAGAAATAAAACCAAAAGCCCAGGCACACCAAAAGCAGACCAACAAAAGGGGGCAACACAGAGCAAAGCAAAGAAGCACACGAGGCATAAAGCTAATGAAAAGCACGTAGCACCAAAACCAAATGCAGGGAGCAAGACAAAGCAGGAAAAACCTAAGGGGGCAACAACAGAGCAACGCAAACCACGCACGGGGCCTAAGACTACGGCAAAGCAAAAGAGAGGCCACAAAACAAAACACGCAAGGGGGCAAAAGGGGACACCTAAAAGCCAAGCACCTAGCACCACAGCCCGCAAAACAGTCAAGCACCTAGCACCACTACCCGCAAATCCTAATTCTAACCCTCCACCCCTTCCTATCTGAGATCATGTCCTCAGTCAAACTAAGCTCCGTCATGTCAAGCTTAAGTCTATCCTCCCACCTGATATTGGGTCTGCCTCTCCTTCTCACGCCATCTACACCAAGCACACCCTTTCAAATTGTTAGTTCATCCATGAAGAACTCTTATATTTACAAAAGCCCAAATAAGGGAAGAGACCAACAACAAAACTTAGAAAATGCAATAGTAACAGCAAGATTATGCCATTCAAAAAACAGCTGTATTCAGCATAAGAAGATTAATTCACCATTACAAACCGCATGGTACTGAAACAATATTCAAATTCTAAATCTTGTAATTTTGACCGTTGCAGTATTCCATAAGAAGTGTCTAACGTTTATTAAGTGGTCATAAGTATTAGCAAGTGATCTAATAAGATAACAAGATCTTGCTTTGTTCACTTCACCTCAACGCCTTTAATACCATAGAACCAAAAATAATTGACACATAATATATACTCGTAATTCTTTTGTAGCATAGTATACCTTTTGTAAACAAGCTTTGTCACGATTCTGTGGTTCTTTGGATACATCGGTTCTCCATTCACGTCACTTGAAACTTTCTCCTTTTTCTCTTCCAACGTCTCTGATAAATCAACATTTTCTGTTTCTACACTCTTGGAACGATCCATCACATCCTCTTTTATGCAGTCATCGTCTTCCTCAACCGGGTCATTACTAACCGACTGCGAAAACCTGCAAATAAATAACACTAGCAACATAGGCGCATGCCACATATATCAAAATGCAAACAAACCAATATCGATACTCACTTCTTTGACATCTCAAGCTTCCTTTGTCTAATTCTTTCCAAAAAATAGACGATATCGGCTTTTGCACAAGTGGTACAGGATTAAAGGAAACACCTCTAGTTTCTAACAATGAATATAATAAAACTATTAGACATTATACATCGCTACGATTAAGTGGGTGTTTGTTTAAGCTTATATGTGGCTTACGAGCTTATTTGATTTTCAGCTTATATTTCATAAGCCTCAATTTTCTGGCTTATTTTGAGGCGGGCTTATATAAGTTTATTATGATATGGTAAACTTATACTAGTATAAGGCCATAAGTCTCAAAATAAGCCGGAAATTGGGGCTTATGAAATATAAGTCGAACTCAAATAAGCTAATAAGCCCACATATAAGCTTAAACAAACACCCCCTATGTAAAAGCAACTGATAGTACAGAATTAAAAGCAAAAACCTCTTAAAAGCATCTGAGATTCAGCATGCAGCTGTTCAAGATGAGCTTTTATTTCCTGTAAATTCAACAGCTTATTACTAATACCGTGAAAACACGCCCACAATCGAGCTCTAATTTCAATCCAATCAAGTATCGTTTCATTTGATTGAATCTTGTCAACTTAATAGACTAGAAAGAAAGAAAGAAAGAAACTAGGACTTAATTGCTTACCCTATGTTATGAGAGGATAACAAACATAGTTGTGGTGGAACAACCAATTAACTATGTTTAGAAAACAAAAAAAGAAACAAAGCACATAGGTCATTTAAGAAGTTTGTAGGAATTTTGGGCGAGATTTTTTTTCTTTTTTTTTCAGTTTTGATAAACAGACATGGGTTAGGTTTTTTAAGGTTTTATCATGATCTTTAAGTTCCTCAATGATGTGTTTCATTGGCACGACATACTTTTGTACAACCTGATGTTTATCAGAAAATAATATGAACTTAAAATGCAAGAAAATAACATAAAACTTATAACAATAACATAAAATTGGCACATTATAAAAAGAAGAAGATTTTACCTAATTTCCGATACCATCTATTCCAACTACGAGCGAAAGACTTTTCTTGCTTGTGTTAAATAACAAAAGCCGAAATAATAAATGGTTTTGAGCATGTGAGGTATGATCTTCACCAAAGCTTAGAGCATGGGGTAAGGTGGCGAGTTTGCTGGCTATTTCCTACGTGGCTAGCTCGTCGGAGCCTTTCATCCCTCGCCACCACACCAGGCGAGCTCGTCGTTGGTGTTTTCGCCATTGCAACGACGAGGAAGAAGACAAACAGGAAATGAATATAACCGTTGTTAAACTGTTCGATTTAAAAAATATATATATATTTTTAAAATTAAACTTTACTTACCCTCTTATAAATAATACCCCATTTTTATAAAATCATTCACACTCTTTTCTTTCAAATCATTCACACACTACTCTTTCAAATCTTTACATCTTAAGCACAAAAAAAAATAATAAAAAAAAAAAAAAAAAAAAAATGGGTGGTTCAAATTCGGATTCCGATATTGATGATTTACAAGATATCGAGATGATTCTGAAAGTTGCAGTTTATGGGCAATCGTTGGCAGAACAGGAAGCTGAAAGTTCACGCACCCGTAATTACATCTACCTTGACCGTGAAGTTGCTGAAGAACGTCTGATATCCGACTATTTTTTTGATTGTCCAAAATATCCGGACTACAATTTTAGGCGTCGATTTCGTATGAGCCGTAAACTATTCTTAGAAATAGTACAAGGTATTGAAAATCACATTCAAACTGCTGATCCTCTTCCACCGCATTTTGATTTCTTTAGAGTCCGACCCGATGTTACGGGTGCAATGAGTGTGAGTATTATTATGAAATGCACATCCGTCATACGCCAATTGGCCTACGGCACCGCACCTGATGCATTTAATGAATATTTGCAAATGGAGCCACACACGGCACGCGATTGTCTAGATTTTTTTACTATGTGTGTAATTAAATTGTTTATGCCCGAGTTTTTAAGAAAGCCTAATTTGAATGACATTCAAAATTTATATAACGCACATAACACGGTCCATGGGTTTCCGGGAATGCTTGGGAGCATTGATTGTATGCACTGGGAATAGAAAAACTGTCCCGTTGAGTGGCAAGGGCAATTTCATAGAAGTGATAAAAAATATCCAACTATTATGCTTGAAGCCGTTGCGTCATACGATTTATGGATTTGGCATGCATTTTTTGGGGTAGCGGGTGCGAATAATGATTTAATTGTTTTGAATAATTCACCGTTATTCGACGACCTTCTTGATGACATCGCCCCAAGGTTCCGTTTCAAGTAAACGGTGCAACATTTGAACACGGGTATTACCTAGCTGACGTGATTTACCCAGCTTGGTCATCTTTTGTCAAATCATTCTCGACAGCATATTCGGAGAAAAATGCCTTGTTTAAACAAAAACAAGAAAGTGCTCGCAAAGACGTTGAAAGAGCTTTCGGGGTCCTCCAAGGACGTTGGCATATTATAAGCCAACCGGCGCGTGCTTGGACTATCAACAAGCTACGAAGAGTCATGTACACGTTTAACATATTGCATAACATGATTTTGAAAGATCAAAAGTTTGCTATATCCGAAATGAACGATATTTATGTTTGTCCGCGAGCAAATATACAACGGACATGGGTTGAGCGATGCGATATACAACGCAAGAATGCCAAAGAACTGCGTGATAAAGCAACCCACGCAAGACTTCAACGACATATCATTGAGCATGTTTGGCAACTACATCAGCAACAACAAGATTAGTTTAAATTTCGTATGTTTTTTATTTCGCAATGTATTTTAAATTTCGTATGTTCTTTTTTTACTATTGTATGTTGTATTTTTATTTTAAATGAATGAAATGAATTTAATTGTGTTTGGAAAATATGAAAAAGAAATAAAATGAGGGTGGGTGGGACCCAAATGAAAAGGTTTGAGTTAGTTGTGATTTGGGGTATTTTTAAATGAGTGTGTTGAAGTGATGTGGAGGTGATGTGGCACAAGTGGGGCCCAAATGAAGAGAAAAAACACTTCATGATACCCCATGCTCTTAAAACACCACCTTCTTAAAAGGGTCATCACCACCACCACAGCCATATCAGAAATTAACTTGTTATATCTTGGGTAGTATTTTTTTTGTTGGTGAAAGATAAGGTTTACTACATGTATAGTTAAATAGAGAGAGAAGTAAAGATGAGTAGGTAAGAGAGTAAATATGAAGTTTAACAGGCAATCAATGAACTCAACTGTTGAAGCCTCTTTCATGTATTGTTAGGGGTGGCAACACTGTGAGGTATGGATTCGGTATGCTTAGGCATGGTGCGGCATACCATTGCCACTTAATCGGTATGGCCAAATCGGCATGACCTGCGGGTTCACAAACCGCAGCGGTATGGCCAAATTGTGAGAGGAGCGTGTGATGTTTTTTGAATTTTTGTACCGTTGCATTCATTGTACATAAAAAAAAATAATAAAAATAAAAATAAAATAAAAATAAATAAAAATCCCCTTCCCTTTATAAGTAATACTCCTCACAACACATTCCAAATCACATTATTTTTACACACACAAATCAAATATAACATTCAAAAAAAATGTCTTCATCATCCTCTTCTTCGTCCGATGACGAATTAATTTTTCCCGAAGAGTCGTCCGAACTCATTTTGTCCACCGGTAGTACTCTAGAAACCTATTTCGCTATGCGCGATTCCCTTCAAGACACCGCTAGCTCAAGCAATACTCGGGGGCAATCTTTGACCCGCTTTCGTGATAAAGCATTAGAAACTTTAATGAATGACTATTTCGAATCCACCAAAGTTTCCCACCGTTTTTCGTGAAAGATTTCGAATGAGCAAAAGCTTGTTTTTAAGAATTGTTGGCGATGTTGAAGCGACATTTGAATGGTTTAAAGAGGGCCGAGACGCGAGGAAGAAAAAAAGTTTAACGGCGTTACAAAAAGACGACGGGATGGCAATATCACCGGTTCATATAATGGATCAGCCGGTAGCGCCAGTTTACGATGACACTGCACTACAGGAGTTACTAGACGAAGATATCTATAATCGTCTACGATTTGATCTTACGGAGCATTTGGCGGCTCTAGACTTAGCATACCTCGATGACTAGTTTAATTTTCTTTTTATTTCAACGGTGATGTAATTTTTTTTTACGTATTATGCATTTTTTTTATTATTAATGAAATATTATGTTTTTATTTAATTGTTTAATATAAAAAACTATGGTGAGATATGAGATTAGGTGGAATGAAATTATTGGTGGGTTGTGAGGTGTGGTGAAGTATGGAATGAAAGTGTTGCCACCCCCTTAGACCGGGCATACACGCACGTGACCAAACCCAAAGAGTATAAAAGTGACCGTGGTCATTTTATTAAAAAATAAGTGGTGATATATTAAGTCACAATCTTAAAATGTTATTTGCAGTTTAGACGCCATTTTTCCTTCCTAAATGCCAATTAAAATCCTTTCCTCAAAAAAACTCACCAGTTACCGGGCAATTCTATTTGCGCTATCAAATGAGTCAATTTAACTCATATGAGTTCCTGTTTTGACATTTTACCAATCTATTTCCATCTTTATTCATAGAGCAAGCAAGACTTCATTAACTATTATCTCAAATGAACAAAAAGTCTCAATAAACTAAAAATTCAAATTATGGAAAAACAATATTAGAAGACATTTTTGGTACAGTAATTCTAAAGTTTTAAAACAAAAGAATCATCAGGATCTTATATGCCTGTGAATGGCAACTTCATAACTTTAGCCAACTAGCCACAAGTGACTAAATGATGGAACATCTACAAGAAATTAGAATTTGATTATGCTATACTCTCCCTGAAATCTTTACAGGCTTCTTGGGGATCTTAAAAGCAGCAAATACAGATTGACTAAGTTCAACCTTATGATCCTCCTTACGAACATTAGATTGCATAGAAGATTGCTTGAGAATCTCAAAGAGTGAGTTAGTGCTACTGCTTTCGGTAACAAGCTTTGTAGTTTGTGTAAGTGATCTAGCTTGTGACTGTGAGCTGTTGTACCTGGTTGCAACCTTTTTTGCTTGGACTTCTCTTGATGTCTGCATAGTAAAAAAAAAGGCAAAATCCATCAATAAGTGTTGATTAGACTCCAACTTCGTAGACAGCTAGACATCACAAAACGACTGGATAGTAAAAGGAATCAAAGATAAGTTATTTACAAAGCTCACTAATCACCAAGCATTAGAGTCACAAGCTCAGTGAGTATACCCGTAATAGAGGTTGCATTTTCAACCAATTTTCATGTATATAGGTCAATTCAAGTTGATATTTTCACAAATGAGTCAAAATAGACAATAAACTAAATCTAACATGGAAACGAATTATGTTGGCGACAAGTAGTTATGTATTTAAAGGGCAAATCGCATAAAAAGGTATCGCACTTAAGGTCAATTGTAATTTTAGGCACTCAACTTTTTTTCTCTCAATTTAAGGTATCGAAGTTATTTTTTGTGCAATACAAGGTTTTTTCGACTTTTCAAAAGAGATTGCCGGTCATAATTTTAGGAGAAATGACTTTTAAATGTTCAATTATAACGATATATCACATTAATTAAACCAATTAAGCTGAAAAAATGGTCGATACACCTTTCAAAAAAAACCTTACGTTGCCCAAAATATAACTTGGATATCTTAAATTGAGAAAAATAAAGTTTAAGTACCTAAAATTAAAATTGAACTTTAAGTGTAATACCTTTTTATGCGATTTGCCTGTATTTAAATGCAGAATTTCTTTTATTGTTAAGATTAGATTAATCTAGTTTTAAAAGATAGAATTTAAAAAATGATGTATAACACATCTATTTATACAATCCAACAAGTTTAAAAAAAAAATGTTTGCGGGTCAACCCAACCTGACCCATTTTGACCAGATCCCATTTTGCCTGTTACCTAGCCCACCCAACCCCTCAATTTTGCTACCACTAATAAGTATAATTTGTTCAAGTGATCCACTTTTTTGCATGTTCTGGCTACTAATTTTCAGCACCAACATCAGAAGGGCCACTAACATATGTTTCTATTTTCATTTTACGCATTTGTATTCTTCTCTATAAGGTTCACTCTACCACATTTGGCACTTTTAATAAGCAAATATTGAATGTTTATGTAGTGTAGGTATCATATTCAACAGCAAAATGCAAACTTTTCAGGAACAATGGCCCTTTATTTACAAGAGTACAAGAAAATCTTTTATGTTTATAGTGTAATCATGTATGTATCATCTCTAAGTGAAAAATGCATACTGAGATAAGATACCTTCAATAAGATGTGTTTTCAAGAGAAAAACTTGTTCATCAAATAATAAGAGCTATAATGTTCTTAATTATACTTGAAACACTTACAATAGTATCTGATGTGTCCTCTGAAATCGAGATTGAACTTCGGCTATTGCTGTCATCTCGGCCAAATATAAAAGATCGCACCCCGCTTGATCCTTTCTGCTTAGAAGTTGGAACAGAATGGTTTGACGCTCGACTCAGAAAAGATGACTGCAACATTGAGATCACAAAGTGAGCTACTATAATTCACATGCTTGAAAGTTTAGAAGCCATAAACATCATATAAGATAGCAGGCACAATCTCTGAAAGTATATGTACTACTAATTCTAAAGTCATATAGTCATTTCATCAAAATAACTACCCTCACATTAAGTTTTTAACTGAAATATGCATTATACACATAATATCAGAGGCTTGGTTGTTTACTAGTATAATATGAAAACTCTTCCAGTAAGACTAGTGAACTTGTCTTTTGGATGTGGCACAGGATCCCCATGACAGGCTAAAACACAAACTATACCGGTTCTACAACAATTAATCAAGTTCTATAACAGCAGATTATTTCAGATATGGTGGAATAACAATGCTCAAGTATGCATAATGAATCTATATAGAATTGAACCTATAATTCATGTGAGTAATCAATTTGTATGTGGAAATTTTGACTTATTACTTATGAATTGTCAATCTGGGAGCTGTTTTATCTAAAACGAGTCAAACAAAAAACATAGTATAAGAATAAATAAGTGAAATGAGTGGAGCAGGTAGAAAGTTGCTTTTTGACGCATATGACCTCGATTGCTTTTTATATAAGTGTTTTAAAAATCGGTCATGGCAGCTGATATTGCGGTTGGCGGCGGTCCACAGCCACGAAATTCACCTATCGGTCAAATATATGGGTCATGGTCAAAAGCGGTCATTTTGGCTGTCAAATTTGGTCAAACTCGGTCATTTTTTTTTTGTTTTTTTTTAAATTGATAAATAATTATGGACTTATGGTTTTTATTTTTCAAGAATGTTAAACTTTTTAGTTTTTTGTAGTTATTGATTTATTTTGTTAGGATATTGCTAATATTTATTTATTTTTAAATAAATTCCTATATAATTTATGGTCCCCGCCGAGAAACCGATATATCGCTTGAAGGTGGTCAACCGCCATGGTACTGCCGACCGATTTTTACAACCTTGATTTAAAATGGAAAAGGACAAAAACTTATTTTTGGACCAACCCAACCCACGCCAAATATTAATTCATTTCAAACTCTGAACACAACTTTGAAGCATTAGCACCATCAACCAACACGCCCTGCCACCCATCTTGCAACCCTTAAAATTTGTTTTACAATTTTAGTTTGATTCTCAAAGAGACCATGTCTAGTTCTTTATGAATATTACATGAGATACGAAGAAATTTTTTTTAACTCATTCTATTCCCGCTATCATAAGTCAAACCAGTTTTACCTTAGAAGAGCTGTTGCTATTCCCTCCTGTACGCATTGTATCAAAGAAAGCTGCAAAAGAAGTATCAAATTAGACCGAGATAAGAGTATTTAAAGTTGTCTACTATCTAGTATTTATACATATTTAAAAACTATATGTTCGCCAATCACCACTTACATGTTGTCTTTGCCTTCTTCCGGGCCTCAGGCACAGTATTTAGCTTCTTTATAAGACCGAATACTTCTCTTGAATCTTCATCATCACCGGGTGACACTAACTTACCCTTATTTTCCTGTTCAGTCAGAATCTTAGTTAAAATTCTCTCACCTGAATATACAGTATACAATATAGTGGCTTATTGTTGACTTGTAGAGTCTAAAATAGTAAAATGTCACCTAATGTCCATGCAAACCGCATTGTATCACTATATATCAATATTGGAGACTATATAATAACTGGAAAGGGTTTCCAAAAAAAAAAGAAAAAAATACTCACAGCTTTGTTAAGGACACGTTCTTTGACTAGTATCTTCTCGGTTTCCTCATCATCGGATGATAAGAAATCTTCATCTTTATCAGTGAACATGTTAGCAATCAATTCTTTTGCTTTCTTTGAATCTAATCGAGCAGCACGTGGCCGTTCTTCTCGTTCTTCATCTTCTTCTTCATCATCAATCATTTCTACATCTTCCTCACTGTCCTCCTCATCTAGCAAAGATGCTTCTCTAAGTTTAGAAGCAACATTTAATCTTCTCAAAAGATCGTCAGTTCCAGCTGCATCTTTTTCTTGAAGCCATTTTTGATGAAGTTCGTCTCGGGTTTCTTTATCAATTGGTTTTTCTTTATAACTAGTTGCTATCATCTTACTGAGCTCTTCAAGGTCATCATCATCTTCGTTTTCTTCTTCATCTCCAAACAGCATTCGGTCATTGTCACTGTCGTCTTCTTCCTCAGCCTCTTCATCAACAAACGCTTTCACAGGATCTCCTCTTGGAGATGAAGAATCTTTCACTTGTCTTTGACCACGGGGATTGGCATTCTCTTTGTCATTTTCTTCTTCTTCGGAACTGCAAAATTGGCAATAAGTCACATGCTTAGATTATAAATTTAAAATGAGTTTCTGGTAAATGGCCCATTTTGGGTTATATTTTTATCTTAAATGGTTCAAATAGTAAAATTAGTAGGTCCAACAGGTTAAACTTTGTCCTAACTATAGTTAACAATTATTCAATATATAATAATAATCCAAAAAAAATTAGACAAATATTTACAGTCAACCCATCTCGACCCATTTCAACCTGCAGTAAAACTACCCATTTTAAGCTGTACTAAAAATACATTTCAACCCAAACAAATTTGGGCCATTATCAGCATCCGCTTTGTCACTTTTAGAAAATACTAATAGTTCTACATAAACATAAGAGCTTCCTCTTTATAATGATTTGAGCTATTGCCTAACCAACAGACAAAGAAAGTTGAATGGAAACTTACAGATCATCAGGGACAGAATCGAACTTCAATTGCATAGTTAGCAACGAAGGTCCCATTTCCTCTTCCTGAGAACTAGTAGTTTGCTCACCCGATTCCTCATCATCGGACTCTTTACTGTCGGTTGATTGATCATCGCCAAAAAGTTCCTACAATTAGCAAAGTAACTTAGCATACCAGGAAAATGGGAAACTGAATACAACTTCTGATCAATCTTTTATTTTGAATTAAATTAGAAGCTAAAACTAACCTGGGTATCATCAACTGGAGCTCGAAGAACAGGTGTAGACTCTACATTCATAGCCTGTAATGAAATTAAAAGAGAGATATTTATATTAAAACTTTTTTTGAATAACAAGTGAATTTATTTACATGAAGTGCAATTAACAAGACATGTTTCATAGTTATCACCCCATCACTCATATGAGAATCATTATTTTGAGTATATGCACTGAATCAACGTAAACCCTAAACCATTTCGGACATGTGTTAATCATACCCACAAGTAGTAAGACTCTAGTGACAAGATCTTAAATATACATTTTTTTCACAAAATACTTAGTAAAAATGAGCCCAATGGTTGATTTCTAGCAAAGTTTTTTAGATTCCAAACACACCTTTCAAATTGTTGGTTCATCCATGAAGAACTCTTATAAACTTATATTTACAAAAGCCCAAATAAGGGAAGAGACCAACAACAAAAGTTAGAAAATGCAATAGTAACAGCGAGATTATGCCATTCAAAAAACAGCTGTATTCAGCATAAGAAGATTAATTCACCATTACAAACATCATGGTAATAGCATCACTTATTTCATAATGTAACTGAACCAATATTCAAATTCTAAATCTCGTAATTTTGACCACTGCAGTATTCCATAAGAAGTGTCTAATGTTATTAAGTGGTCAAAAGTATTAGCGAGTGATCTAATAAGATAACAAGATCTTGATTTGTTCACTTCACCTCAACGCCTTTAATACCATAGCACCAAAAATAATTGACGCATAATATATACTCGGAATTCTTTTGTAGCATAGTATACCTTTGGTGAACAAGCTTTGTCACGATTCTGTGGTTCTTTGGATGCGTCAGTTTCATCTGCGCCAGCATCAACCGACTCCGGTTCTCCATTCACGTCACTTGAAACTTTCTCCTTTTTCTCCTCTTCCAACGTCTCTGATAAATCAACATTTTCTGTTTCTACACTCTTGGAACGATCCATCACATCCTCTTTTATGCAGTCATCGTCTTCCTCAACCAGGTCATTGCTAACTGACTGCGAAAACCTGCAAATAAAACCAAAAATAAATAACACTAGCAACATAGGCACATGCCACATATATCAAAACGCAAACAAACCAATATTGATACTCACTTCTTTGACATCTCAAGCTTCCTTTGTCTAATTCTTTCCAAAATAGACGATATCGGCTTTTGCACAAGTGGTACAGGTTTAAACGAAACACCTCTAGTTTCTAACAATGAATATAATAAACTATTAGACATTATACATAGCTACACTTAAGTGGGTGTTTGTTTAAGCTTATATGTGGCTTACAGGCTTATTTGATTTTCAGCTTATATTTCATAAGCCTCAATTTTCCGGCTTATTTTGAGACGGGCTTATATAAGTTTATTATGATATGGTAAACTTATACTGTATAAGGCCATAAGTCTCAAAATAAGCTGGAAAATTGGAGCTTATGGAATATAAGCCGAACTCAAATAAGCTAATAAGCCCACATATAAGCTTAAACAAACACCCCCTAAGTAAAAGCAACTAATAGTACAGAATTAAAAGCAAAAACCTCTTAAAAGCCTCTGAGATTCAGCATGAAGTTGCTCGAGATGAGCTTTTCTCTCCTGTAAATTCAACAGCTTATTACTAATACCGTAAAAACGCGCAAAAAAGCATTTGAATTTAAATGAATAAATACGGAGTAAAACTCTACCTTTTCTTCCTTTTTTTTGTTTGTCGGTTTTTTCGGTTTAATCTTCTCTCTTGATCTCTTGCTTCTCTTTTTCTTCGTTATCTCCCCATTTATCGCGTCGAAATTACCATCCTTCTCATCATCTTGGCTACTTTTCACATCTATCAATTTCTCGGATTCTCCTTCATTTCGCAAACTTTTAACCAAATCACTTTCATTAAACTCGTCATCGAAATCCAACGCTCTCTTCGTTTCCTTCCGCTCCACTCTCACCGCCACGTCACCATCTCCCAAACTCAAATCATCTCTTTTACTATCATTCCATTCGCTATCGACTCGCGTATCGTCATAACAAGACCTCAGCTCCTTATCCTTTCCACTATCATCATCGCCGTCATTATCATTATCGTTAACGCCATTATCGAAACCCTCGGATAACGCCGCCTCACCAGATTCCTCAACAGCGCGAATATCGGACATTTCTAGGGTTTGAAATTTATCAGAATCAACTACATCACTAACTGGCTTCTCAACAGTAACTGATTGATCTGAGACAGCCTCGTCTGCTTTTTCAAGGCGTTTGAGGCGGCGGTGTTTCGGCGAGGGTGACAGCGAGGTTTTTTCGGTGTCGTGAAGCGAAAATGATTCGTAATCGTCGTCGCTTTCCATTGATGTGTGATTGTAGGTTTAGTGGATTTAGGGTTTGTGAAGGATGGAGATTGGATCTGGATTTGAAAGTGGGAGTAATGAAAAGGATAAAAAGGGGGAAATGGAGGTTATAGAGGGAGATTGGAATTTGGGGATTTTTTGGCGGGAGGTTTAGAAATTTATAATTTAAGGCGCTAAAACTGTCTACTTGGTTTTTGGCAAGCTCAAATTTGGACATCAATGATTAGTAAATAGAAGATTTTGGTTACTTTTAGGGATGATTTTTTTGACTGAGATAGCATAAATCGCGGTTTACATTTGAATAATACCACACTGAAGGACCAACATCATGATCTGAACTTAAGTATTTAGCGAGGTAATATTCAACTGGTTTCTTAGCATGTAGATATAAAATTAACAAATTTCTTTTAGCTTTTTTTCTAGTTGACAGTGAATTAATATAACGATCCAAACACTTAATTTTGATTTAATGTACATGTATACCAAGTGTTTGATACTCTTAGACCGAGGAGAACGAGTTTTATTCAGAATGTTGTGACAAGCATGGGTCCTTTATATATCTATCTTATTTCGTTAAAAACCCAAATGAAACACATTTTGTGTTCAACAAAATATCATTTTCATTGTTTTGTATAAAACAAAAAAAATTAGATATTGCATTCAAATCAAATGTTTCTCACCAAAATCTCTACAAAACATATTTTCTTTGTTTTCCTTGTAACCTCCCTTGTTTTATTTAAAATATAAAACAATATCATATAAACACGTTTTTTATGTTTCGTGGAAAATTAAATCTCCTTATTTTTACAAATCTGAAAAAAAAAATAAGAAAAATTTCTTTAACTAAACGCGCCCTATATGTTTTTGCTCTAGGCGGCCTTGCAGTGGCATATTGGGTATGTATGACCGTGTGTGGCATAATATTGGCTTACTTTGCTTCTTGGGAAGATTTATATTTCGCTGGGCACTAGTAGAGTTGAACATGTTGTTCTCCCACGAGCGGCAGATTGGAAAATTTGAAAGAGTAGCACGAAAAATCAAAATTGTAACTAACATGGATCAAAAGTTTGCTATTGCCAATTAGTTTGTGTAGATACTTGATATGTTAACGTGTGAAATCACCACAACAAGAATCACACACCGCAATTTTAAGCGATGTCACTATCATCACAACTTAATCAAAGGATATGAGGTAACTCCTCTCAGCCCTTGTTATTGCTAGTAAAAGTGTAGCATTCGTGCAATGATAATCGACTTGAGCATTGGAGTGATTTACAAAGTGATAATGTAGCCACTTCTTTGTTATCATTTAGATTCACCATAGTATTCCCGATTCAATTAGAGTCCATATATAGCCGACTCATAGTCCATATAGTCTGATACGTAAACATTGTGTCATGATTGATTGTAATGTGTTGAGTTGAGTTTAGGTTTCTATGTGTTGAAAACTTTGTAAAGCACCCGCTAAATTTATAAGTAATTATTTGCTATTAAGTTCCACTTACTGATATAAATCTTTCCAAGAAGCTACATAACAAACTAAAAAAAAATCTAATCATACAAATAAAAATAATAATGGGGTTTCTTGCAGGCAATAATATTTTATATAGACCAAAATGGAGCTATTTCCCTTTTATCGTTGAAGTAGACGCCAAAAGGTCCGTCATCAGGCAACAAAGCAACCATTACCGGACCTTTAGCACCTTCTTCTGCGGAACGGAATCCTGTGTGAGAAGTCATATCGGTTACACAATACCCGGGACTCACACAATTCACAAGAATGTTTTGATGCTTTCTTGCCATTAATCTTGTGTATGCATTAAGAGTGGCTTTCGAAAGTTTATAAGCAGATGGTGTAAGAGGCCATCCATTTTCTCGCAGCTTAGCATCCTTAAAATCCCTCAAAAACCATTGAATAATCTCGTCAATCCTTTCTTCAGTTAAGTTGTCAATATTATGCAACTCTTCTTTCAACTTCTCATTGCTAAAAAACTGAAGAATTCAACAAGAAATTCTTATGCAAGTCTTTATCATAACTTCATAAGTGAAATTTCGTCATTATTAATGTGAATGTGAGTTACTTACGGATAAATCTCCAAAACCAGAAGACACGTTCACGATTCTTGGTGATTTGGAGAGTTGGAGCAGATGAACAAGTGCTTCTGTAATTCTTTTAGTTCCATAATAATTTATGTTCAAGCATTGTACTCCCAACTCATAAGGCTCTTCATTAACTAATCCTAGAATGCCGACATTATCATCATTCACTTGCACCTAATGGTACCAAATAGCACATTGAGCTTGTTAATCGTTGTATCATTGAAAACCGGCACCAAAATAGATCAAGGTATTTAAGGTTTATGATTATACATGTTAAAAACATACTTGTTACACACATAATATGTGTGAATTGCGATAAGTTTAAGTAAAACAACTTCATAACTTAAAGTAAAACAGGTCAAATATAGCTAAATCATGTTACCTGGCAACAATTTGATATGCAAGTGACAAACCTTCTGATGCTAAAAGACGAGCTTTTGATGCGCTTAAATGAACTTTTGATGCAGAGAAGATAAGATTAACAGCTCTATATTTACATTAATTGGTCGTCTTTAGGCATCATAAGTTTGGTTGTTGGCATCAAATGTACGTCTTAGTGATTAAGTTTAATTGGTCTTTACTAATTAAGCTTAATGTGATCGCTAACCTAAAGCAAAGTTTTGTGCAAGGTTTACATATAAGTACATACTTACATTTTCTCCTCCATCTTTAAATTTGTTTTCATCAACATAAACAACTCCAATTTCTGCTGCATTGTTGACCTGAAATCAAGATATTCTTCAATTTAAGACGCTTGTTTGGTTAAAATTCGTTGTAATAAAGTTCACATTAAAAAAATGTAACATAAATGTGATTACACATTTGAAGACAGAATACAAATGTTGTCTTTAAAAATTAATAAATAAAAAATGGGAAAATCATAGCGAATGGATATTCAAATACCATTTGAATTTTCATAACCTTCCAACGGGTGTATTTTGATTAAGATACTATAGGCTCTTATCTTCTTTCTGTACTATTATAAATCAGCTATAACTTGTAGTCTTTTTAGCTAGTGAATTCGAGTCAAATAAGATCAGAATTCTATGATCAAAATACGGGTCATACTAATATACCATGCCTAAAAGGATTCTATCAAAATCGAGATGTAAAAAACCAAAAAAAAAAGTCTGTTGATTAATGATTATTACATGTAACTATAAATTAAATCCCTAAGTCATTTACTTACCAAGATATCGAGTTTTTTTAAGTTGGTTTCGATGAACTTGACCAAATTTTCTACGCTAGTGGGATCTTTGATGTCAAGTTGATGAAACACGACATTTGAAAGGCCAGAAACATTGAGTTTCTCGACAGCTTCAACACCTCGAGTCTCGTTTCTAGCTGTTAGTATAACTTCTATCCCGTTTAAAGCAAGCTGACGACATATTTCAAATCCAATCCCTTTGTTTCCTCCCGTAACAACTGCATATCTATAATAATACCAAACAACAGATATTTATTGTTGGATGGCAAAAAGAAATATCATGAAAGAATTGTTGATGAATTATACCTTTTCTCATCCATTTGGTTGATAAAAGAGAGCTCAAAGGGATAAAAAAAAAACAAAAACAAAAAACTCTGCTACTTGTATATATCATTATTAAGCGATAATTTCGTCCATATAAATTATATGATACTAATGTATTTGGTGCGAAAATATGTGGCTCATCATGAATCATTTATTTCTGTCAGAAAGAAGTAGAAAGTTAAAAAATAAATCATGAATTATATATAACTAACTGAGTAAATTGCAAAACAATATATGTTGAAGGAAAAATGTTGCCTAATAATAACAAAGTTTCATTATTGTTTCAATTTAGTCACTCTTATTGTTTCAATTTAGTCACTCAATTTTATATTAAGGGTTTTTCTATTATGTGCCCTAAGGCACATGATAAAAAGTGAAAAAAATACATAAAAGTATATGGAGATCCACAAAAAATATATCTTTTATATGTACTTGTGTCCTTTTTCGTGAATCCCAATGTACTTTTATGTACTTTTTTCACTTCTTATCATGTGACTTAGGGCACATAATAGAAAAACCCTTATATTAATCACAAAAATCACTTAAATTTTAAAAATGTTCTATTATTGTGTAAATGTTCAAAATAAATGCATTGTTTAGTTGTACCTTAATAATAAACACCCACCCTCCTGAATTTCATTAATCTCAACTAACTAAATGTACAACCAACTTATGCACACTTAAACAGAATATAAGTCACAAAATAATAACCAAGTTTGAGAACTGTTCCGTTTTGATCACTCAAATATAAAAATTACATAAGAATGGAACACTTGTGAAACTTGAGTGATTAAATCTCATCAAAAAAAAAATATGAGTTACTAAATTAGAACACTTATGAAACTTCATTACTATTTAATGATTTTTTCCCTTTTCAAAATTGCAAGCGTAGTGTTTAAAACTTAAAAAATGCAAGCGTAGTTTCTCTAGAGTACAAACTTATAAAATTTGAAAATGTAGACATAATCTTTGTCAGGAACAATAATTGCACATCAAATGTACTCATAGAAACTACAGATTTTTTTATTTATTATTTTTGTTTTAAAACGGCAATTTTGTTCCACACCTATTTCACAAATACTTACAGCGAGGCTAGAACCTACAAGCTCTAGGTTGGTAACCAACTCACATACCACTAGACAGAAGGTATTGGGTAAAAACTACAGATTTACTTTTGAAGTTGTAGTGTCTCCAATTTAACCGAACCACACGGACAATTTTTCTATTTACTCTAACAAATTTATCAACTTAACAATAAGAGAGATTTTGTATACGATTTGTTTGTATGCTAATTAGTAGGCTATGTTCTCGTGTGACAATATATATACTAAAGGTCACAAGAAAGTTGACAAGTTGCATCGTTTAACTATAAATGACCAAGTCGCATGGTAAACTCATATATACCAGGCAACTTAGCTAATTATAATTACATAATACTTATATCAACTTATATGTGGGACTAAAAGTTTCATACAAGTTTTAGAAAAGTTGCTCAAGAGGCACAACATCTTCACTACTGACTTACTGCAGCTGAATGATATGTGCTTTCTATGCATCGTTTTGTTTTTCTTTTGAAGCTATGAGAAAATTTAGTCCAGACTGATAATAAAATCAGATGTACTCTCTCGCTCGTGCAACCTTTATAAAAATATTAAGCTGTTAAAAAATAATGTACCAACTTTGAGTTAATAAAACAACGTCCACTAAGCTTTTAAAGTGTAGGTAAATGTAAATTTGAGTGTATTAAATTCAGTATCACATTTTAATTATAAGTTCAGTTCATATTTATTAAGTGGATTTTTTTGATTAAAAAATAAGTTTTAGTGTCTCAAGTAAACGTAAATGGTTTTATTTACATTTTAAAACGTGCAAAATCCCATAAAACAAACAATATCTATCTCAATTATTTTAGCGGCAAATATCATATAGAGATGGTATAGAAGAACTACTACTTATAATACCCGCGTATATATTGTAGTTTTTTTTTTAAAAATCGATTATTAATTTATTTATTTTATATAAATTTGTAAATTATTGATATATGAGATGAGATCCATGACAAACAGTGGGTATCTAAAGAACAACCCAGAAGATCCCAACCACCCATCTTTCTTTCATCCAACGGCAAAGATCAAATCTGAAAATAACAAATAAGGGCAAATCAGTAATTCACCTCTCTACTATTAAAGCAAAAAAAGTCTTCAATCATCTCCATTATTCAACCTACTTTCTATCTCATAAAAGCTCACAGATCCAGATCCGGTTTCTCTCTCGTCACAAAAAACCGTCGTCGGAAAGTCAACCACTAAAAATAACCGTGGGTTTAGGTGAAGGTGAAGATGTGACGTTCCAAATGTCGAACGGGGAATTCGAAGGTGAGGTCATTGACGGTGGTTTTGTTGCCGGAAAGTGATCAAATTTTTTTTCCGGTGAGGTGGCGTAGACAAAGATCTTCGTGATGATGAATCTACATGGGTTGGTACTCACAATCAGTCCTTAATCGAAGGTACCAAAAGCAGAGCTGAAAACCTGGTTGACAAACTCAAGTGGCAGCAGATGTAAAGGGAAAATCTAGTCAAATAATTAATAAAGTCATCAAAAAGATACTCTTTTTTTATATCTCAACTGAAAGAAATGGCGTCAAAGGCTATGAACCACGTGGGTGATGTCAAAGATAGTGTTGTGTCGAAAGCCAATGGTGTGATGCAAGAATTACAGCAAAGTTCAACTTTGTTTATTTTGTTGTAATTTTTGTAGACCTCACTTGCTCTCACACTGTATTTGCATATTGTTGCAAATTGTACCCATGAGTACTAGCTCTTGGGGGCTGTTGGGGGCTGTTGGTACATAATTGTGGAGAATAACAAATAACATTATTATTTGAACCAACTCTTTAGTGAACACAAAGCCTCTCATTTAATGTTATGTAAATTAGTGGAAATGTAGATGAAGAAAAAGTAAGAGAGACATGTAAAAAATAACCCAAAAGAAATACATTAGACCATAAACACATGTGATTGGTATAAAATCCCATGTGATTTTTTGGTGGATCATGTGTGATTCTCTCATAAAAATTTAAATTCTACACTCTTTATTAGTTTTGAGATTCTTTTACAGCAATCACATGTGATTTATACAAAATCTCATGTGATTCTTTGGCGGATCACGTGTGATTCTCTTATAAAAATTTAAATTGTACACTCTTTATTAGTTCTGAGATTGTTTTACAGCAATCACATGTGATTTATACAAAATTTCATGTGATTCTTTGGCGGATCACGTGTGATTCTCTTATAAAAATTTAAATTGTACACTCTTTATTAGTTCTGAGATTCTTTTACAGCAATCACATGTGAGAAATACAAAATCTCATGTGATTCTTTGGTGAAATAATAATAATAATAATAATAATAATAATAATAATAATAATAATAATAATAATAAATTATTTATCATCTTTATTAATCTACATTACAAAACAATTTTTTTTAAAGGCAACAAGACTTTATTACCACTACGAGCAAACTATTACAACATGATGGCATCCAACTCCTCAATCAAGCGGATTAACGGATAAGAGACCTAAATAATAAAAAAAAACAAAGACCCCAAAATTTGGTTATTACAAACTAAAAATCAATACAAAACGCAAGGGCCAAACACAAACAAGAAGTAAATCACGCGTGATTCTTTTTTTTTTTTTTTTTTTTTTTTTTTTTTTTTTTTGTGATTCGTGTGTAAATCACTTGTGATTCGTGTGTAAATCACATGTGATTCGTGTGTACACCACATGTGATTTACCTTAAAAAATAATTTGAGGTACCTAACCCCTGATACTTGATCGCCATTAGGATTTGGTTGGAATTATTACAAGTTCCTGCAAAATTAGTATAAATATTTAGATCAGGACTATATCCAAATGATTCTGATTATGTTTTCATCTAAAAATGAGTAAATCACATATGATTCTGATTTTTGTTGTGATTCGTGTATAAATCACATGTGATTTGTAGAATCACTTGTGATTTGTTATTTTAAAAATCACGTGCGATTTTATAAATTACAAAATCACATGTGATTTTAGCCGCTTGCAATGTCGAGTCTGAAACACAGTTTACCAAAAAAAATATCACATGTGATTTTACATGTCACATTCGATCTTTAGAGTAATAAATCAAATGTGATCTTTAATTTCAAATCAATTTTTTCCTTCATTTTATAAAACAAATTTCTGAAATCACGTGTGATTCTGTTATTTATATTTTTGCTTTGTTATGAAAAATGTAAATTACGTGTGATTTAGTCTTTGTTGTTATAAACTGAAACACATACGTTTTAATATAAAAATGAACAAATCACATGTGATTCACTTTCAAAAAAATAATTTACGATAAATCACATGTGATTTGAGGTAAATCACATGTGATTGGAGGTAAAAGCACATGTGATTTTAAGTTAAATCATATGTAATTTACACAAAATCTCAAGAGCTATTTTGAAAACATTTATTTTTTACTATATCACAAATCCCACCGCAACAAAAACTAATTTTAGTCACATGACTCCCTTTACAAAACTCAAATAAAATGATTCAAAAAGTCAAATGGATATTTTCTTATTACACTACGTTGACTTCATTTTAAAGTTATAAATCACATGTGATCTTCAATATCATATTAGCTTATTCCTTTCTTTTATAAAACAAATTAATGAAATCACGTGTGATCTATTTTTTATTTTGTTACGAAAAAATGTAAATCACGTGTGATTTACTATTTGCTTTTATAAATGAGTAAATCACGTGTGATTCTGTTTTTTGTTATGATTCGTATGTAAATCACATGTGATTCATCTTAAAACATAATTTGAGGTAAATCACATATTTGAGGTAAATGTTTAAAAATATCAATGGTTTACTTTATCATAATTACTATTTTATTAGATAAATTATGCATTATCAAAAGTAAGAAAAATACAATATTACCCAAAAATGTTTTCATATGCGTTTCATATACAACTTGATATTAATATTTACCAGTATATATCTTTGTACTAAGACCATCCCAATACTTCAATTCTTTATACATCTTCGTGTCATAAGCAAACTTCCGGACCCAAACCATGACAAAAAAAAAAAAAAACAAGCAAAAATCTCTACTAACTCAAGCCATATTATAAATCAAAATAACTTTAGGGCGTGCTTGGTTAGGGGGTTAAGGGGGGTGGGGAATGGGTAAGGTATTCAAAAGGGCCCACCTCACTCATAATATAGTGCTTGGTTAGGGAGGGGTAAGGGATTGATTACCCCGTAATGGGTAATGAACCATTATAGAATAAATTGAGGGGTAAGGGATTGATTACTCACTTCACTCATTCCTTTGCATTCCCTTTCCCTTTCCTTTACCCTTTCCCTTTCCCCACTTTGAACCAAGCGGGCCCTAATACATCTACTCATCACACAACCATCATAAATACCATTACCAGTCCAAAATAGCACCAAATCTCCATATTCCATAACTCCCCGACATTAAAATTCAACAAACATTTAAAAGTGCAATTATACCAAACACAACTATTTCCATACTTTTCACTCAAATAAGAATGAACAAAAACCAGCCAAATCTCACCATCATCCAAACCAAACCAACCCATAACACCAACACTAAAACCATCTCTAACAATCATCCAAATCTTCTCACGATTAAAACTGAACTTTCTTTCTACCATTAATCTTGTTCACATGAAATTCCTTCTAGTGTTTTTTTTTTCTTTCTTTGCCTTCCTATAAGTTGGTCCCAAATAACTTCATACATCATTTCTATATAAATCCGCCTCTGACCGCCGTATTTCAAACCATCTAACCATGTCATTTTTCGACGAATCACCGTCACCAAACCACCACCACATCATCGACTCACCACGGAGTCTGGTTTTGAACAAATTCAATTCTTCTTATTTCCAACAGATTATTTGTACGGCTTTCACATGTTGAATTTGGTTATTATTGAATTATGAAGTGATAGAGTTTAGATCTTGAAGATGGGAACTTTGATGAGAGAGAAATAGAGAGTGGTGTAAAGAAGTCTGAGTGTGTGAGTGAGTGTGGGTGGGTGGTAGACTTTTAGGTAGAGTTAGATAATTACTAAAAAGCCCCTCCGTTTTTAATAAGAATTAATCTAAACCATCAGATTTAAAAGGATTGAATGGATGAGATTTAATCATTTGTTCTTTAAAGAAAATGTGTTATGCATTGAACTTTTGTCATTGATATATAAACCTTATAATTAATTTAATTATATTAATTAGGGGTAAGGTTTTCTTCACTATGTATAAGAACTTTTTTTTTAACTATTGTCAAATCCGGAATATTTGAGTTTTTTAATAAATATTTTAAAATAAAAATAATAATTAATAAATAAAATCTTACTTAATAAAGGAAGGTTGAGTTTTTTTAAATACAAAAATCTCCCCTTGTGGTTTTGTTTTATTATATAAAAGATATGTACATTTCATCTTGAATGTTGACAGCTTGTACCTAATGATTCTAAACCGAATGATTGTGACTAAAAAAGTTGTTATTTTGATACATTATGGTTTTTATACTAACAATATTATGGGGTTTTCTGAAGTACAAAAGTCACGAGTTTTTCACCTCCTTGAGGAAAAGTGTGAAAAGCTACCAATGCCTCGCCACGTCGCCAATATAAACTGACTGGCAGGGATAATGCTACACAAACCAAGCAATGAATCAAGCTTTGCCCCAAGTTGTGAGATTGAAGCTGAAGATAAATATAGTAATGAATACGCCACAAAAATAGTTTACACGATGGCGGGGATTATTCATGTCGAAAATCGCTATAAGTCTAACTAATTATATATTAATATTAACATAGTGTAGAGTTAAAAATTGCGAAAACTGCGAAAACTAATCTGAGTCTTTTATTTTTTGATCAATGGTTAAAAATGATTGTGGCATAGATGTAATAAAGTAAAAGATCATGTATTATTTCATAAGAGATGAAGGGGTATAATGGGAATTTAATCTTAACTCCTTCAAAACCGTATTTAGTTGATTTTAATATTAATCGCTCTCTTACCCAAACCCTAACCACTCTTCAGCCTCTGTAGGATCATTATTTATGTTGTTCATATGATTCGGGTAGTCTAGGATTGTGGAAGAACAAGTTAGCATTTTAGAGAGAGAAAAAGTTTAGAGAGTAGCTTTCTAGAGAGAGAAATACCTAGTGTGTGTTTATTAAAATGAAAAACCACCAACCCTTCCCTTAGTGGGAAGGGGTATTTATACAAACTACTAAACGCCACCTACGGGATGTGGATCAGGCATACAGTGGGTAAAGACCCGTCCGTCCCCCACGGTATTACTAAACTAACTAAATAACGTAATGTCTACGAGCTAATATATGCTAGACTATTATTAGGGTGACCGACACTTCAACATGGATTTTTTAAATCCCAACAATCTCCCCCTAAGGGAGGTCACCCCGTGAGTTACATTTTGAATCCTAGCATTCTATCTTTAACTTCATGCTCGAGCTCGTAAACTTCAATTCTTCAATTTCCACAATCTTTGTGCTTAAGCAGTGCTTTTTCAAAGTTTGCATACTTTGTACTTTCAGTGGAGGTCTTTGAACTGATCCACGACTTGGTGATCTTTGAGCTTTCTTCGAGATCATCAACCACAGTAAATCTCTGGATCATCTATTGTTGTATCGCCTTCATGTGATCTTGTGACTTTTGGACCGACATGCTCACACTTTCTGGATCATGACATCTTTTCATCAGAGTAGCGGAAGCATTGTTGTATGTCTTTGATTGTCATGATTTTCTTCAATTATGATTTGTGTGTTGTAAGCATGCGGTTATGAATTGACTTCTCAATATCGATCAGCTGCAACCGTCCGATGTTCCTGCAAACAACAATTAGCAATAAAACACACGAAAGTGTATTTGTTGACTTTCGTTGAATACGGTTGCAAGAACCATGGTTCCTCGTTGATCAGTATAAATACTGCCTGTGATCAGGTAGAATTCCTAAGAATCTCCTTGACAAGGTTTCGCAGCTTGATCTAGCCGTTTTTAAACCGGAGCGTCCCAAAGTAGACAACACGGAGTGAGTGAACCAGCGAATTGAGATTCACTGATTGATGAAAAATTGATCTGAAAAGCAATCGCGTATTGCTTAAGAGAAAGAGTTTTGCAATACGACGAAGGTTTTATGAGAAAGATCAATTTTCAATCATAAACACTCTTTTTATATTTGAAAAATAAATACACAGACGATGTGCTAGAGAAAAGAATAGATTTGCACATCGAAATCTTTTTCAAAAGTATTTGTCAATCCATTTCCTGGACCAAGGTTGATTTAAGAGTGAATCGCCCCATTGTTTCTATCCAGTTGTCACAAGCTTGATTCTTGAAGAATCTCACATGTCACCCACCAAGAGCTTGTTTGATGTTGGCTCTAGAAGGATTTCCATCTTCATCGTGAATACTTTACATATCACTCGGATGTTCTGGCAATACCACAAGGATAATGCGTAGGACTCTCAATACATATATTCTTACCTTTCAAAGTGTATGAAACAGTAAGTCTTCATAAATTGTGTGTCCTAATGAGATTAATTGTGGATGACCTCTTGGCTTTAGACTCAATTGTGCACTTTGGTTTCCTATTCGGAGACTAGGGAGAGGGTCTCCTTCTTCAATATCAACCATCTTTAAGAGAAAGTCGATAGATTATGTAGGTTCCCCGTGAGAATGAAATGTTAGGAATTAGAAATTCCATAGTGAAGAGTCGGTCACCCCAAATATAATCTAGCATAAGTTAGCTCGTAGACATATCGTTATTTACGTGTTTATTAGCTTAGTTATTAGCTTAGTTTAGTTTAGAGTAACACCGTGGAGAAATGATGGGTCTTTACCCACTGTATGCCTGATCCACAGTCCGACAAAAGGACGTAGTGTCTGTAACTATAAATACCCCTTCCATCCTTGGAAGGGGTGGAGCTTCTTAATCTAACATTTTCTTTTTTGTTTTATCTCTCTCTCTAGAACTCCCTCTCTACTCTCTTCATCTCTCTAAACATGGCACTCTTGTTTCATCATAATCCTAGACCACCCGAATCATCAAACAACATAAAAAGTGTGATCCTAACAATTGGCATCAGAGCCAGGTTTTGTTGTTTTGCTGATTCGTATGGTTTCTTTGTATGCGGTTTGTTCATTTTTGATTCGGTTTGATGCGGTTTTGTGATGTTTTGATGTATTTTTGATGATGGTTGATGCTGCTACTGAATCTGTTGTTAACTGATTTTAAATGTTTATGTTTCTAGTTGGTCCTTAAAGGTTTATGTGTCTGATTATTTGATATCTGGTCTGCTGCTGTTGTGTTCGTCGCTGCGGTTTGTGGTCATTTTCTTCGATGCGGTTTGTCAGTTTCAAAAACTGGATGCGGTTTGACAGTTCAAAAAGTGCGTTTTGACGCCTTTTACATATGCGGTTTGATCTAAAAGTACTATGCGGTTTGTCTTTACAAACTGTCCAGATTCGATGTACCGGAAGAGGTTTGTCTAGTATGCGGTTTGACTTTTGAGTCAACTGTGATTTGTCGATAAATGGTCAAAGGTCAACTGCGGTTTGTTAAAGTCAACTGCGTTAGCGGTTTGTCATGTTCAAAAAGGTAAGCGGTTTGTTTGAAAGAGCATCTTGAAGAAAAAGCTGCGGTTTGTCAACTTCTAACTACAATGCGTTTTGAAAAGTTAAAACGGTAGCAAAATCATATATCATCACAATCACAAACAACAATATCATTCTCAACAGATTCATACCATTAACAATATCTACATCAAAATATTCAAACATCAACAATCATAAACAACCGAAACATCAGATTCTTATCTACAGTGATCTCAGGTCTGTTCGTTTTTGCATATCAGTGGTATATCAAGACTCTTGAAGGTCTTGTTAACAAACAACTCATCATCAATCAGTTCATTACTTGGCTACATTTAATCATACTAATCTGATACTATTCGAAACTCATTAAGATAAAGTCTTAACAATACAATTAAACTTTTCTTTGCTTCGACACTCTATCGAGAACCACTTTTGGTAATTGAATCTCAGATTAGTCTCATGTATACTCGAGGGTAAATCACAAGAAACATCAATCATCATAGATCTATCCTAATCAAGACTCGTACAACCAGGTTAAGCAATCTAAATGATCTCAGCTCATATTTCGTGGTTCTCAAAAAGGAAACATCAAGACTATCGAGAGTCTAAAACACAAAATAGTCATTCATCATAGATCCAAATCGACAACCTAAATGTCTAATTCTTTCGAAACAACCAATGGAAATGAATTTCTCAGATTCTTTGTTTAGTGCAAGAATAAGAAAACAGTCTCATATCAAATAACATAATCAATATGCAAGATCTCAGAGTTGTTCTTCTCTCATGCTTTTCGAAGTACTATTATGCCTCAAGGGTCACGCAAATGGGAAGAACTCAAAACATCATTGATCAAACGTTGTTGATAATATCCGAAGATAAAGAAATGACTTCAACAATATTGCTGAATCACATCTTTGTTTCGGTAAAAGTTAAATAACCGAATCTAAATCAATGAAAATATACGAACTAAAAGAAAATGAAAGTAATAATCATGTTAAATCATTTTTGTTGATTCGTTTGTGACTCTATAACAACAAAGGAACGAACTTTAAACCTACTGTGTAGCTGCTGTTTGATATCGTGCCCTCCACTATTTCATCAAGCCATCTATGTGGTGAACTCGTCTTGAATACGAGGATGATTAGGGTTTTGATGTGATTCTCTGGTGTGCGGTTAGAAGATGGGGGCTGTTTTTCTGATAAAGATTGATTTGGGTTAAGATATGAGTGGATTTAGGGTTTCATGGAGATTAGATGTATTATTTGAGAAGGGAGGCGTCTGCTATAAGAGGTGGATTTTGTAATACCTGAATTTCTAAAATTCACAAAAAGACCAAAATACCCTTATGATCAAAAGTAAGAATAATTAAATAAACAGAATACCAAATGAGCTATGTAAATTCAGAAAACTTATAAGAAATATTACGTATGATCCAAATAAATATTGAATGACTTTGTAAAGTTAATTTTATAGATTATAATTTTCTAAAATCATTTATGTATTTTATATAATTAGCCGTGTATAATTAATAGTTTTATAAAAGAATTTAATTAGTAAAAGCCCAATATAAATTTATATTATTAAGAGACCATTTATTTTAAGTCCAATACATTATAAAGCCCACAAGAAAAATTGGAAAAGTATATATATACATATATTCGGTTCACATTTATCCCTAAATACCGATTTATACCAAACCGATTTCCAAAACCCTTCACAAATCGATTTCCAGTTTCCAGAGCTTGAGACCAATTTTCTTGGACAATTTTGAAGGTAAAGAAGGTGGGAAAAATAGTGATCGAGTTCCAAAGCTGCTGGTTTAAGCGTGGTGAGTTTTGAGTGAATTAGGGTTTCGACAAGTGAGGTTTTGTGCTTCTTTTGTTCTAACGATCCAAGCTCATTAAGGGTAAGTTCCTAATGTTGATTTCAGTCCTATAAGTCATATATAACACGTAAAAATTAGCCATGCATGATTTATAAGTCGTATGAAATTATTGGAATCTAAAACCCTAAAATCGTATATTAATAATGAATGGGCGTATAATATTTTTAGAGATCATGAATTGATTTTTCCAGAAGCTATTACATGATATAAGACCTGAATAAAATACATATTTGTGAATTCAAAGCTTGTATAAATTGTTTTGAGTTTTAGGGTTCGATTAAACGTGGAAAAAGGAAGGTTTTTAAAAGGAACGATTAGGGTTTTGCATGAATTAGGGTTTTCTTGTAATAATTAAAGGTGATTAATGAAGTAGTAATGATGAGCTAATGATTGGTTTAACTTAGGCTTAGGGTTTGTACTTGAATTATACTTATTCGGTTTTAAACAAAAGTTTTGGGTTGGTTTTGTAAACTATGAAACTTAAAGGTGATTTTTGGGAACAGTAAAATAAAGGTATTAAACGTATAAAAATAAGTGTGGGGGTTAAACGTGTAATTTTGGATATTAGAGGGCCATTCGAATTGTATTTAATTTATTAGGGTACGTTTTGTAAATTCTAAAACCTTTGGGTTAAAAGTGTAAAATCTGATAAAGTAAGGTTAGATTGTGAAACTTAAAGATGTCAAGGGTGTAATTTGTAATTTTGAGTAATTATGGGTTCAACAAGTGTAAATTGATTTGGTAGAGAGACGCATGAGTTTGAGTTAATTTCGGTTTGTTATCATTCACGTTCTAGGTTAAATTGGGAAATCATTAAAAGAAGTAATATGTGAATTTAATGCGTATTTAGTAATATTTAAAGAGTATGGGAAACCCTAGAACCTAAATTGGAAGTTGGTGAATTAATGAGGAATACCCTAAAATGTTGAGATTTCGTCTGTCACTAAAATGAGAATATTCTGACAACTCTAAAAGTATTAATGCGATAAATCCGTTATAATATTAATGATGCTAAAATATTAAATAAATCATAATCCGTGTAGATTCGTTGGAGGAGACGCGACGTTACATCTTCGTATTCGTTCATTCGTTACTTTTCTCTCAATTGCTTTAAGGTACGGATATTCTGTCTTACCTTAAGACACTTATGCTATCGTACATATATTCTGACCTTCTTAGTAAAGGTTCCTTATGATGTTCTTTTCGTTAGCTTTCCTACTTTTCTTATTAGGGTTTCCGATGCCATTGCTATGAACCCTTTCTTGTTTGTTTGACCTGTTGTTTATCTGAACTTATGTTTTATTGAACCATGCGTTATCTGATTTGAACTTTATGTTAGGAAGACTTTGATGTGCATATTTGTTGAACCTTGTTATATTTGAATATGAACCTTATGATATGAGTTATCTGATATGATATCTGTTGAACTTTGTGTTTGATTATGATCTGTGTCATTTATGACAATTTGTTTGACCTAAGTTAGTTTGACACCCGAGCCAAATTATTAACTAGTCATGGGGGTTCCATGTCCGTGTCAGTGATGCACCATTGACATGACTCTAGGGCAGTAGAGTGAAGTTCTGCCACGTCCCTTATCTGTTATTTGTTATGAGCTCAGTTGGTATTATATTACCTATATATGTCTGTGGGGCGTATGGATGCATCCTAGATCTGATCTGTTATCCGATATGATTTTTCTGGTGAATGATGTCGTGTGCAAATTGCGTCTTCACAACTTTTGGGAGCTAGCTACTCCAAATTATTTTCTGAGATTATTTCTGTATAAGTATGATGTTTCTGATATGATATGTTCTGGGCTCGAGGTAGTTAACTAAATCTGTATTTGTTATTTATATGATAAGTATTCTGATTATGTTTTGGTATGTTGATGCTTATGATTATGTCTTCGGCTTATTATATGTTCTATTATATGTGTTTATACTTTTGTATGTTTAGGTGACTACTGTCTGCTATGCTAAGATATGATTAATATGTTTAAATATGATTCGCATGCTGTCATCTGATATTATGTTAGTTTATCGTTATGTGGATTCGTTGATCTGTGAGATGAATGTGCTAGTATGAAAGTGAGTATTCTATAAGTTTAGTATGTATAATTTGATCAGTTAATTTTGGGAACTTTGCTTATACGTTAGTATTTTATTTCCTATGTGACCTGCCATGTTTGGACTCAGCTGATGATAGGATTTGATCTGAGAACTGGTTTAGTTTATGATAGTTGTTTTGATAATTGCTAATAGTTATGCTATGTTTTGTTTGGTCTATTTAATTTTAGTTGTCTATTATGTTTCTATTTATTTGTGAGACTGCCATGATTTGGACTGCTATATTTTCCGCTGCTGCAATATTGGATTAAGTGTATTAATGTTGATTTCTTGATTTGTATGAATGCCATGTTTATTTGTTTAGAAGTGTTTTCCGTTAGTCTTTAGACATTCCGTTTGGCTTATACGTAATCTGTTATTTTGGTATGCAATGTGTTTGGTTGTTCTGATATGTTTGTGTTTGTGTCTTTGATGTGCTATGTGATGTCTAAACTATTTTGTGGTTGTTTGGATTTCTGTATATTTGAGTTCCGCAGAATCCTAAAAGATCCCTTATCATTATTTCATTTTGATTTCGTCATTTGTATATTTTGTTTTGTTTAGCTTTTGTTTTCGTTATATCTGTTCACTGGGCTTTGTAAGCTCAGCCGCACTTTTCTTTTCCTGCGGCAGGTATTAAGCGTTCAAGATAAGCTTATGGGATAGCTGATCTGGGTTGAGAGTAGAGACGAGAGCGAGATTCGATTATAGAGATCTTAGATTTATTTTGAAGTTTAGTTATTTATGTTTTCTCTTGAGTTTTTGTAAAGGCTTCCGCTATTGTATAGTTATTAAAGTTCTGATATGAAACCGTATTGTGATATCTTTACCCTTGTCGGGTCGGGGTGTTACAATTTATGGTATCAGAGACAGGTTTTAGGACCCTTAGAGCTTAGGCTATGACCTGTGAGGATTGGGTAGATTTAGGATTTCCTTCTGCTTACTTTCTTTACGTCCCCTACCGCACTTAGACTTTGCTAATAGTTGATTGTCCTTTTAGATGGTTATTCCCCGTCGCTCTAGTTCGTCTGATAGGAGCAATCAAGGACCTGCTAGACAACCTAAGGAGAAGACGAGGTGGGCTGTTGTTATTGCTAAGGGCTGTACGAGGTTTGGTAGGGTGAAGCGAACCAATAAGAGGGTACGAGTTCCGGCATATATGTGGCCATGCACGATCGAAGAGAAGCTGACCTTGAAGGAAGTGGACGGAAAAGTGGTAGAGGATTATGAAACTAAGGTTGTTGACAACCAAGGTTTCACCACTACATATCATGATAGGTGTCCCAAGTTCGTTGAGGATGAAGGAGTAGGACAGGCTGAGAGTCACGATCTATATGCTTTTGTGGATCGTGTGCCGGAGGAGGAAGAGAGGAAGAGGAAAGGTGGCTTTGCTAGTGGCTTACTACCACAGCATGAAGGAAACAAGAACGGATGGATAAGCGAGGAGGAAGAGGAAGAAGAGGAACCCGAGGAAGAGTACGAGGTGGAGTCGGAATTGGAGTCTACGGCTACTAGTAGGTTCAATCCGACATAAGAATAGGAATTTCGCTTCTGAGTAGTTGCCTTCGTTATGAGAAGCTTTGACATTGATTTTGGGTTAGGTCCTTTTGTTTCGCTCGACGATTGAATCTTAGATTATTGAGTTTTATTTTGGGAGTACATCTTTTGACGATTTTGAAAATTTTGTTTGATTAATGGAATAAATCAAATTTGATAGTATAATTCCTGTTTGTTGTTCTCTTTCTGATAGATTCGTTGAGTTTCCGTTAGTCCTCATCAGTTTGATCGCTATTTATTTTCTTTATGATGTTGTTTTGTTGCCGCTTGATTATGTATTACCATTATGATGGTATACTCATGTGGTTTTGGCCTGTTGTAGTAGGATTACTTGTTATCCGTATATTTTCTCTATATGGTGTGTTTTGCTATGATATTCGTTATGTGTTGTGTCATGACCCGAGACCAAGTATAGTGACAATAAGAACTTGTTATATGATGCAAGTATTATGACGCCTGATCAACGTAATAATACCGAGATCATATAATCTGAACTTATTGAAAGTATACAACGTCTGGGAAATGCCTGTGGTTGATAGATGTATGGATTTGCCTTGTATTAGTTATTTGGTACTCTTCATATTGGGTTGAGACTCGGTATTTAATTGTGAGATTTTCGTCGGTATCTGTTGCATATAAGTTTTGTACCATTGGGATCCGAAGTTGTTATTATCTGCGTTAACCTATAGATTGTTATGCCTGCCTTAGATCTGTATGTGTCCACATACTCCTGCGATTAGTAACCGTTAGGATTCGTTCCATCTATGCATATGATAGTTTTCATCATTTGATACCTGTGTAAGTTAGATTGTGTTTTGAATTTTCTTTATCTCATCTTTTACTGCTAATACTTTAATAAGTATACGATTAGCATTCGTCATATATTCCATGAAGTTTCGTGATCCACATTTGTCGCCATACTATTCCGTCTTGTTCAATTTCGAGGACGAAATTTCTTTTTAGAGGGGAAGAAATTGTAATACCTGAATTTCTAAAATTCACAAAAAGACCAAAATACCCTTATGATCAAAAGTAAGAATAATTAAATAAACAGAATACCAAATGAGCTATGTAAATTCAGAAAACTTATAAGAAATATTACGTATGATCCAAATAAATATTGAATGACTTTGTAAAGTTAATTTTATAGATTATAATTTTCTAAAATCATTTATGTATTTTATATAATTATCCGTGTATAATTAATAGTTTTATAAAAGAATTTAATTAGTAAAAGCCCAATATAAATTTATATTATTAAGAGACCATTTATTTTAAGTCCAATACATTATAAAGCCCACAAGAAAAATTGGAAAAGTATATATATACATATATTCGGTTCACATTTATCCCTAAATACCGATTTATACCAAACCGACTTCCAAAACCCTTCACAAATCGATTTCCAGTTTCCAGAGCTTGAGACCAATTTTCTTGGACAAGTTTGAAGGTAAAGAAGGTGGGAAAAATAGTGATCGAGTTCCAAAGCTGCTGGTTTAAGCGTGGTGAGTTTTTGAGTGAATTAGGGTTTTGACAAGTGAGGTTTTGTGCTTCTTTTGTTCTAACGATCCAAGCTCATTAAGGGTAAGTTCCTAATGTTGATTTCAGTCCTATAAGTCATATATAACACGTAAAAATTAGCCATGCATGATTTATAAGTCGTATGAAATTATTGGAATCTAAAACCCTAAAATCGTATATTAATAATGAATGGGCGTATAATATTTTTAGAGATCATGAATTGATTTTTCCAGAAGCTATTACATGATATAAGACCTGAATAAAATACATATTTGTGAATTCAAAGCTTGTATAAATTGTTTTGAGTTTTAGGGTTCGATTAAACGTGGAAAAAGGAAGGTTTTTAAAAGGAATGATTAGGGTTTTGCATGAATTAGGGTTTTCTTGTAATAATTAAAGGTGATTAATGAAGTAGTAATGATGAGCTAATGATTGGTTTAACTTAGGCTTAGGGTTTGTACTTGAATTATACTTATTCGGTTTTAAACAAAAGTTTTGGGTTGGTTTTGTAAACTATGAAACTTAAAGGTGATTTTTGGGAACAGTAAAATAAAGGTATTAAACGTATAAAAATAAGTGTGGGGGTTAAACGTGTAATTTTGGATATTAGAGGGCCATTCGAATTGTATTTAATTTATTAGGGTACGTTTTGTAAATTCTAAAACCTTTGGGTTAAAAGTGTAAAATCTGATAAAGTAAGGTTAGATTGTGAAACTTAAAGATGTCAAGGGTGTAATTTGTAATTTTGAGTAATTATGGGTTCAACAAGTGTAAATTGATTTGGTAGAGAGACGCATGAGTTTGAGTTAATTTCGGTTTGTTATCATTCACGTTCTAGGTTAAATTGGGAAATCATTAAAAGAAGTAATATGTGAATTTAATGCGTATTTAGTAATATTTAAAGAGTATGGGAAACCCTAGAACCTAAATTGGAAGTTGGTGAATTAATGAGGAATACCCTAAAATGTTGAGATTTCGTCTGTCACTAAAATGAGAATATTCTGACAACTCTAAAAGTATTAATGCGATAAATCCGTTATAATATTAATGATGCTAAAATATTAAATAAATCATAATCCGTGTAGATTCGTTGGAGGAGACGCGACGTTACATCTTCGTATTCGTTCATTCGTTACTTTTCTCTCAATTGCTTTAAGGTACGGATATTCTGTCTTACCTTAAGACACTTATGCTATCGTACATATATTCTGACCTTCTTAGTAAAGGTTCCTTATGATGTTCTTTTCGTTAGCTTTCCTACTTTTCTTATTAGGGTTTCCGATGCCATTGCTATGAACCCTTTCTTGTTTGTTTGACCTGTTGTTTATCTGAACTTATGTTTTATTGAACCATGCGTTATCTGATTTGAACTTTATGTTAGGAAGACTTTGATGTGCATATTTGTTGAACCTTGTTATATTTGAATATGAACCTTATGATATGAGTTATCTGATATGATATCTGTTGAACTTTGTGTTTGATTATGATCTGTGTCATTTATGACAATTTGTTTGACCTAAGTTAGTTTGACACCCGAGCCAAATTATTAACTAGTCATGGGGGTTCCATGTCCGTGTCAGTGATGCACCATTGACATGACTCTAGGGCAGTAGAGTGAAGTTCTGCCACGTCCCTTATCTGTTATTTGTTATGAGCTCAGTTGGTATTATATTACCTATATATATCTGTAGGGGCGTATGGATGCATCCTAGATCTGATCTGTTATCCGATATGATTTGTTCTGGGTGAATGATGTCGTGTGCAATACGCGTCTTCACAACTTCTGGGAGCTAGCTACTCCAAATTATTTTCTGAGATTATTTCTGTATAAGTATGATGTTTCTACGATATGATATGTTCGGGCTCGAGGTAGTTAACTAAATCTGTATTTGTTATTTATATGATAAGTATTCTGATTATGTTTTGGTATGTTGATGCTTATGATTATGTCTTCGGCTTATTATATGTTCTATTATATGTGTTTATACTTTTGTATGTTTAGGTGACTACTGTCTGCTATGCTAAGATATGATTAATATGTTTAAATATGATTCGCATGCTGTCATCTGATATTATGTTAGTTTATCGTTATGTGGATTCGTTGATCTGTGAGATGAATGTGCTAGTATGAAAGTGAGTATTCTATAAGTTTAGTATGTATAATTTGATCAGTTAATTTTGGGAACTTTGCTTATACGTTAGTATTTTATTTCCTATGTGACCTGCCATGTTTGGACTCAGCTGATGATAGGATTTGATCTGAGAACTGGTTTAGTTTATGATAGTTGTTTTGATAATTGCTAATAGTTATGCTATGTTTTGTTTGGTCTATTTAATTTTAGTTGTCTATTATGTTTCTATTTATTTGTGAGACTGCCATGATTTGGACTGCTATATTTTCCGCTTCTTTGCAATATTGGATTAAGTGTATTAATGTTGATTTCTTGATTTGTATGAATGCCATGTTTATTTGTTTAGAAGTGTTTTCCGTTAGTCTTTAGACATTCCGTTTGGCTTATACGTAATCTGTTATTTTGGTATGCAATGTGTTTGGTTGTTCTGATATGTTTGTGTTTGTGTCTTTGATGTGCTATGTGATGTCTAAACTGTTTTGTGGTTGTTTGGATTTCTGTATATTTGAGTTCCGCAGAATCCTAAAAGATCCCTTATCATTATTTCATTTTGATTTCGTCATTTGTATATTTTGTTTTGTTTAGCTTTTGTTTTCGTTATATCTGTTCACTGGGCTTTGTAAGCTCAGCCGCACTTTTCTTTTCCTGCGGCAGGTATTAAGCGTTCAAGATAAGCTTATGGGATAGCTGATCTGGGTTGAGAGTAGAGACGAGAGCGAGATTCGATTATAGAGATCTTAGATTTATTTTGAAGTTTAGTTATTTATGTTTTCTCTTGAGTTTTTGTAAAGGCTTCCGCTATTGTATAGTTATTAAAGTTCTGATATGAAACCGTATTATGATATCTTTACCCTTGTCGGGTCGGGGTGTTACAGATTTGTAGTGAGAGAATTTTTAGGGTTTGTAAACTGAGTTGTATGGTGCGTTTTGTGAGGAGGGGGCGGAATTATTTTGATAGGATTGGGGTGTGCTAAAGATTAGGGTGAAGTGTAATTTGTGGTGTTTTATAATCAGACTTTTTAGGGTTAAGTTATGTGGGCCTAAACCGGGTAATATTACTTTCATGGGCTGAATATGTGTTAAATAGAAATGGGCCGAGATAATACTAGACCTTAAGAAATAATAGAAATGGCCATACTAGACCTTAAGAGTGAATGGGCCACCCATTTTTTAAACATAGAAATGGGCCTCGTGTGAAGGATCATTTTTTTTAGGTTTGAGATTTTTTTAACTGGTCGTGTTCTCATTCGTGATATGTGGTAATTTGAAATTTGTGTAATAGTCTTGGACCCATGAAATATTAATGGCTCGGGTATATGAGTTGTGGTTGAACCGAACTTATTCTCCAATTGAGCTTTGGTGCGATAATGATGAGCTGAATTTATTTGGATGAGCTGATTTATTGAGGAGGTCGGTGAATATTAAGATGGACTTTGTGGACAAATGAAACAATGTTTGGTCATTAACTTTCAACGAATGATACATTTGTTTACGGCTAATGTTGGTATTTCATTTGGCTAAAAGGTTGAGACTTGATATTGAGATTTGTTGAGATGATGAGATTTGGTTATGAGGATTGGTATTTTGGGTTATACATTTTCACGGAGAATATTATGTCACGACTTGAATTAATGGTTGAACAAAGTCGACTACGGGGTTGTTTGGATGGTATTTCTTATTTGGATTTGCAGTGAGATTCTCCGGGTGTGTTTACTTATTTCTTCTTCTTTCTATCTACCCTTCCGCGAAGATGACTTGTTTGTGCATTTATAGAGTGTGATAAAGACTTGGCTATTTAGTTACTTCTGTGATTCTTTATCGCTTAACCCACAACGTAACTATCACTTCGGTGTCTCACGCAGTTGAGGATACGTCAAGGGGTTTTGTACATTGGATACACCATTTCTTTTTCACAAGGATTAGTACAAGATTAAGTAACAAATCTGGGGAATTCTACTTCTTGTTCATGTTTGGTATATCGGGTTTACTTCACCAAGTAGTCACTGTAATAGCCAACAGAATGCATGAATGATGTGATTACCAAAGTGCGTATTGGATGAGATGTGATCAGCAATTCTCATGGAATATTCTTCGCTACAAAATGTCAATGATACTTCACAGTCTAAGCAAAATATTTCTAAAATCTTCAGTGTCTGCCATGATTCTTCAAGATGTTTGCTTATGACAAGAACTTTTCGTGCAAATGATCGCACACGTTAATGATGCTTCCGAAAGTTCGAAACCATCATGGGGGAGAAACGTGTACTTTGATGTTTTACGATCAACCTCAGGGGGAAGTAGTGTATACTACTCGACTTAGTATGGTTTGTGAAGTTGTCTACATATGGGTAAATAATTGTTGATGATATTGATGATGATGCAGAATGAACCGTTGATGAACCGCTGCAAGTTCCCCTAAAAACATATTTTCACCAAAACCAAAGTTGTCATAAAACATTCAAGATGACATTGTTTACGGTTTAGTCTTGATTTTGTAAAATCCCGCGAAAAAATCTATTTCTCGGTTTAAATCAAAGATTTGTAAAATCCCGTGACCATGGAAACATCCTGGTAAATGTAATGTGCATTTCCGGATCTATCTCTCGGTTTATTCTTGGTTTTGTAAAATCCCGCGAAAGAAACTATTTCTCGGTTTGAACCATAGAATTGTAAAATCCCGTAATGATGGAACCATCCTGGAGAAAAGAAAGCGTATTTTTGGATCTTATCTGATACTGATGCAACGATTTCTACTTCAAAGAAGGGATAAAGAGTGTACTTCATGAATTGGATGTGTGTTTGGAGTTTCTTCATGACAGATTGGTTATTACAAGGTTTTATGGGGATATGTGCTATTAACCATTGTCGGGATGAAACCATTATCATAGTTCACTTAAAACGTCAAAGGAGGCTAGATTTGAGTTTTTAACCCGAAAATGTGACAACGACATTAATTCATTATTATCTATTTGAGGTTGAAGTGAAATTTCACGGGCGAGTGTACTTAGTATCTGAAGGTATCGGGGATGGTTGGATGAAGATTCTTCGAGATCCTTGTTCGAGTTTTTAACATTTTCAAAAAAATGAAGACTTGGAAATCTAGTTATTTTTGGGTGATTTTTCCTTTTCTTTTTACCACTTGGGGGAATTGGTCTCTTACCACCACAAAATAACTATCACTTTAAGGAGTTACGTTGTAGTGCTCAGTGTCACATTAAATTGTGGATTTTCAAGAGGTGATGTACGTCATACTTGATGGTTGGTTGGATGAAGAGTATAGAGTACTTAGAGATTCAAATGGGGTATGAATTCTCGGCACCGCTCTTTGTTACATGTGTGCAAGTTTAAGTCACGAGTTCGGGTAAGTTCACTTCAGGGTCAAATTCATCATATTGGGTTTTTCTCCATCAGCTGTCACGACAAAGAGCCTACTTAATGATAATGGGGCTGATTACAAGTTTTGCCAAGAGATGCTGAAAAGAGAGAGATTATGACGTTTGAACACAACAGTTCAAGCCTCGTTCTCTAAAGAAAAGAAAAGTGTACGTCTCAGTGCACTTTATCTTCCGAAGAAGAGAAATCTTCTTATGACGTTTGAACACAACAGTTCAAGCCTCGTACTCTAAAGAAAAGAAAAGTGTACATTTCAGTGCGCTTTATCTTCGAAAGAAGAGAAATATTCTTATGACGTTTGAACACAACAGTTCAAGCCTCGTTCCTCAAAGAAAAGAAATGTGTACACTTCAGTGCGCATTATCTTCGGAAGAAGAGAAATCTTCTTATTTATGACCATTCTCATCAACATGCTTCATAATTTTTCCATGCGCTTTTATTTATCAAGTGAACCGGACTATCGTTGCTAGTTCTCCTATTCCACTTGCTCAATTAAAATGGTGATGACGACATCATTTGCAACCTTTGAGGGGGAGAAGTGTGAAGAGACTACATTTTAAAGATATTCACTTCTCTAATCAAGAATGTCATCTCCGTATGCAATTCTTGAGGGGGAGAAGAAGTATGATAATTCTAATGTTGAGTTATATTTGAGAATATATGGTCATACGGCTCCTAACTCATGTAAGAACCGAGCTTCTTCTTATCGGGTCATCTTTACATGGAGTTTCTTCTAAGAGTCATTGGTTGACATCTTCTCATGGACTGATGAGTTTAACGACAAAGTGCTTCCAGTTGCGGGGCTGATTTCCTTGATGAACATCTTTCTGTTCTTGTTTGATTGGGAGGGATTTGACTTAAGGGGATTTGCTATATACAAGTTAACGGGAATGCATGTGGTGAGAAGAAGATGTTAACTTTCTATTCCCCAAAACGGACAATTTTGAAGAAGGTCGAGTCTACAGTCTGTTCTACATTTTCTGCTGCATGTTAGAAGACTAAAGACGAGTTGCATTTGATTACCCAAAGACTTCTTCATATTCCGGACATTGTCAGTTTATGGGAGAGCACTAATTGGGGGAGAGTGAAATATCAAATTTAATCCCTAATTATACTTGCTCATACTATTCTTTAGCAAGTTGATTCTCACAAGACTTCAAATGGTCTTCTCACAAGATTTCTAGTATATGGGCTTTGAATGTGTTGCTGATTCTGAAGTATCAAAACCAGCAAGGGGGAAGGAGACACGCATCCAAACGCGAGTAAACTTGCTGAACTTAATACTTCTAAGTGATTGAAGATATCCTGGGAAGACATATGTCATTACCGCAGAGAAACTCAAGGTTTGACTCGTGGCGTTTAGTGCTCTTATTCCAACTATGTGGGGGAAGAGATGGAAGAGTTAGTTTCTGGTGATAAAAGAGGTACACAAGTGTGTGATGATTTCGATGCTATCACAATCATCAGGGGAGAGAGATTGTGTACATTGGGGACGCTCAGCTGTTTCACTTGAGAGCTTAATCAGTGATTCAGAGATATAATCACTTATTCCGGAGTTGATATCTGCAGAGATAATCAGTGATTCAGTCTGCTTCTTCAATTTTATCGGTTATTCTCTCTTTGGGCATTCGGGTACTTCGGGTTCTTGAGCTTCATACACTATCATCAGAGAAGAGAAAAGTATACATCGGGGTTATTCTTTGCATATCGGACTTAATCTGCTACTTCGGTGTTATCAGCTATTCTTTCTTCGGGTATATGTGTATTCGGGTTCGTGAGCCTTATTCTATGAGACTGACTGCATCACTTCAACTACTCGGGGGAAGTGGTCTCTTGACACCTTTTGGGGATGCATCGCTGATAACGCTACACGCGTCGTTCGGGGTCAAAGGAACTTCCTTTTCTTCGAGCAAGTTTTATAACACCCTAGGCAGTGAACCTAATCGTTGTAGTGTAGTATTAGGGTAAGCCACGGGTATTGATATCGTTCTCTAGGGGAATAGGAATGCTAGTGAGAAGTTACTACACTAAGGTTGGGGTTGAGGAAGATTATTTTTTATCTTTTTATGTTTTTTTAGGAAATGGAAAGGTACGAATCTCGGGGTTTGGATTTGGGGGTTGGTATTGCTACCGATTACTCTACTTATCTAATTATCTAATCTAAGGTGTATGTAGTCTATGTCTAATTATTGTGTGCTCGTATGATAGTTTAAAGATGTGTTTACTTAGGTTTTACTACTCCTTAATTATCTTCTATTGGTGGTTGAATTGTCACGTCCTTATTCTTAATCGCGTTGTGTGTCTAAAGTCGTAGGGTATGCGTTTATCCCTAACTCTTTGAACTTACCAAAGGGTCTCGTCTACAAAACCCACTAGGGAATATAAACTCTAACTTTAAGGCCTCTTTGGATGGTTTAGCTTACAACCGCTCTAGGTGCTATAACCTAAGGTTCACAAAGATTAATCAAGCATTAAGTACACAACGAATGACCTATCGCATTACTAGATCATTAACAATTAAGATAAGAGACAACCAATCAATATTCAATAATTAAGTTTCATATTCCCTAAGCAAACACACAAGTAAATTAGCCGGACATGGAAAACATGCAAGCATACACACAAATAATCAAAGACATAATTGAATTAATGAAGTAAAACACTTATCTTGATGTAAGATAGGGTTTGGAACCCTAAAATACTGTACAAGACAGCCTTGGTTCGGTTTAGGTTTTTACTCCAAAAGACTACATACTAAAACTAAAAAATTCGGATTCTATATATAAGATTACATATGCGACGGCGTCACCTTATGTTTTGTGACGCCGTCGGATCGCCGTCATTAGGGTTTCGTCTTGGCCACGTTAGTCTTGCGACGGCGTCACCTTGTGCTTGTGACACCGTTCTCTTCAGCTTATGACGCCGTCTGGGTCAAATCTAGGCTGTCTGAGTTGCGACGGCCTACTCTTTTAAAGCTTGACACCGTCACTTGAAAATAAGAAATTTGACTTCTGTCCCGTCACAAAATGCTCCGACGGCGTCGCAGTTAAGCAGTGACGCCGTCACCTTGTACTTCAGCAGCTTGAGTGTCTCGATTTCTTGACTTTGGCCATTTTCTTCGTATATCCGCCTTTTCGTCCAAATAAGTGCAATTACAGCAATTTGCCTTCAAGAGACCTAAAAAGTGAAAAGGAACGATATTAACTAATAACGGATACAAAAGTGATCAAATAAGGGCTTAAATGACCCCTCAAAAAGGTACATTTTAAAACCTTATCAATCGCTTCAGACGTCAGTAAAGAAAATTGAGAAGAATCTTTCAAGTGTGGGATGATACGTTGTTGTTCTATTGGATGATATAACCCCGAACGAAGAATCACAAAAACCATTCTTAAAAGGAGCAGCAAGATCGATGATAATGGTGTGCTTCCTTGTGCACCTGGCTAAGGCAAACTTGAAATAGAGCTTCGAATCTGCTCAACAAAAGGATTTTCGGTTTGGGGGGAAGCTGCCAAAGTCTCACTTCAGATGGTTCAACATCTTTTTGTACAATACAAGAGCCTCGAAAGCTTTGGTAGTGAAAGTTTAAGAGATGACAATTTCTATCTTCTACAACGAGTTGTTCGATATACTTACCTCGGTACTCGTATCATCATCTTCTTAAACTATATCATCTACTCTATCTTTGTAAATATTTATCAAAAACCAAATAGAAAAATATAAAACCAACAAAATCCATAAAAATCAGTAAATTTGAAAAAGACCAAAAATATTGTTTTTATCAAGACATGTCTTCTGGTATCGATAACATCTATGGTCTTAGAAATGTCATTCAACAATGGCACGGGACCATAGATGAAGTTCGAGCAGGAGGTGTAAATATTTCTTTTCAAAACATGTCACAAACTATGGTTTGCAGTTACTTCAGACTGTAACCCGTGCTTAAACCATGGTTTGCTATTATTTCTGATAGCAACCCATTTTTCAAAGAAGGAAAGTGCTATGCTTAAACGATTTTCAAAAATTTCGTGCACTTATCCTAAAACAAAATGAGGAAAGTATGTCGAAGGACTGCTGTTCCTACTCAAATATTTTTCCTTCTAATATTCTTCAGAAAAATATTTGTTTTAACAAAAAGGTGGAAAATGAGTTGCTTGAAAAATCAATCAGAATCAGAGTTTTCATAAATTTTGGAAACTCAATCAATGACTTCAGCGGTTTTAATCTTTTCGTAAAATGAATCATTGATTGAGGGGGAGAATGTTTTCTAATATATATCATCTAACGGGTTTATATAATCATCCTATGTGCTTAAAAGAAAAATATGTTTGCCTACGTTGAAGGAATAGGAATTTAGGATATGATTGTTAGGATTAGATAATTAGAGTTTGATGAACACATAAATCCCATGCCTTATATGAACTGATTGATATGTTGGATTGACTTTTATTAGTCGATTGTTGTTTGGGTGATGTCGACCACCATACATCTGTTTGTGTCCACTAACGTATGCAGATATCATGGTATAAAAGAATGTTTTCGATCCGGATCCCACATAAGATGATGATTGGATGCCCAAAGGAAAGGGTAACTATCTCTTGGATCGACAAAAGAAGAAACGGGGCTTAATTGGACCTCTCTATGGATAGTTGGCACGATAGATGCAACTTCAGAGGTCTTACTGCATCAGCAGATGGTTTTCTTTCAGCCTTATAGCAACAACAGAAGCAGCTTATACACCTAACGTATCTTTGTGCAGGACAAGTAGTGGATGATACCATTTTATAACAATTTTGAAAATATTGTTTTGAAAATGGAAAAATATTGTTTTGAAAATAAATTGAACTAAACTTTGGAAATCAACTGGACTTCACTTTTTCAAAACTTAAGTCACTCAATCAACGACTACGGTCATTGATTGAGGGGGAGAGTGATCTAAAGTCTGGTTTGTACAAAATTAGTGGTGATCTAAAGATTTAATGTTATGTCATAGTATGATTTTCTTTAAAACTCAAAGATCTTTCAAAATGAATTTTTTTCTGTTCTTTTTTGATTGTGAAATTGTTTTATTTTACTTAAAGATCTCTTAAAACTATCATACCTGACACTAACAATCTTTATTGTCTAAAATTGATCCTTATCAGTTATTTCAAAAATTAAATCAAGCCACGTCTTTCCCCATAATTTTCTAAAATGATTTAAATCAATTGGGATCACAAATCTTAAGAGGTTTGAAATTTTTGATCGGGGGAGAGATCGTGATTTAAATCTCAAATCAGTTTTAAAAGGGTGATTGTTTCAAAAGCACTCATTCCTTCATGTGCCAAATGATTTCAAATACATAATGCACATGAATGAGGAGGAGCATTTAACCAAAAACCATAAGAGAATTTAAACCAGGCATATTTTCTCCCATTTTTTCTAAACCTATTTAAATCACTTGGGATCTAAAATCTCAAAGGATTTGATATTTTTGATCGGGGGAGAAAATGTGATTTAAATATGAAATCTGATAACAAGTGATCGTTTTGACTCAAAGTGCAGGCTGCTCTCCCATATGTGCTAAATGCTTTCGAATCTCGAAGCACATATTGAGGGGGAGCATTTCAAAAGAAAATATACTATCAAGGTACAAATGCTTTTATGTTTCAACATAAGTACCTTGATTGATTTTCTAATGGTTTCTTAATGGCAAATGTGATCGTGGAAGTTCTTAAAAAACCTCCTTCCTCTATGTGTTAAATGATTTTAAATAACCAACGCACATTTTGAGGGGGAGAATTTACCAAGAAAATCAAATGGATTTTTCCACGGAAATTGAGATCAAAGAAATTTTTCAAAGACCTCTTGCCTCCATGTGCTAAACAATTTCAAAATCATAAGAGCACATGTTGAGGGGGAGCATTTCTAAATGATCAAAACAATTAAGGTACAAAATGCTTTGATATTATATCACAAGTACCTTGATTGATTTTCCAAATGATTTTTCAATTGGTTTCGAGAAGGAATGAACAATACCAAAAGACCGACCAATTTACTTTATGCATGGTGTTATAAGGATGGTTAGGTTAGGTATTCGTTCCCACGATCCTGCCAGAGCTGGAGGGATCTACCCAGGGACAATCCACTAGATAGTGTAGAAGTCCTTAGGTATGATGAAAAAAGGAGAAAAGTGAGAGTAAGGGAAGAGTGTCGACTGAGATAGAGCTAGAACTGGAATAAACCCAACAAGGTTCTAGTTATGAAGTCTCGGCAAGCACTGAAGGGGTTGAAGAATGAAAAAGAAATGAAATGAGAAAAGGGTGAAAAGAAATAGCCCTCCAATAATTCAACCTTAGGGCAGAAACCGGGTTCAATTCATATGCTATTGGTTGTTACTAAGGTAATACCGGTATTGAAGACAAGACGTCATGGACCCAGTGACGCACTGCACCTAACTTCCCAAGCTACTCAAGTTCCTCTTAAAAGGACTTGTTTTATTCTCACGGGGAACCTACATAATCTATCGACTTTCTCTTAGAGATTGTTGATATTGAAGAAGGAGACCCTCTCCCTAGTCTCCGGCATAGGAAACCAAAATGCACAATTAAGTCTAGAGCCAAGAGATCATCCACAATATCTCATTAGGACACAAAATTAATGAAAACTTGTTGTTTCACACAATGTGGAAAGTAAGTATATATGGAGAGTCCTACGCATTATCCTTTTGGTATTTCCAGAACATTCGAGTGATATGTTAAATATTCACGATGAAGATGGAAATCCTTCTAGAGCCAACATCAAACAAGCTCTTGGTGGGTGACATGTGAGATATTTTCATAAGATCAAGCTTATGACAACTGGATATAAACAATGGGGCGATTCACTTTTGAATCAACCTTGGTCCAGGAAATGAATTAACGAATACTTTTGGAAAAACCGTTCGATGTGCAAATCTCTTCTTTTCTCTAGCACATCGAATGTGTATTCTTATTTCAAACACAAAAGTATCTCTGATTGAAAAAATACTTTTGGAAAAACCGTTCGATGTGCAAATCTCTTCTTTTCTCTAGCACATCGAATGTGTATTCCTTTTCAAATACAAAAAGTATTTTTGATTGAAAATTGATCTTTCTCATAAAACCTTCGTCGTATTGCAAAACTCTTTCTTCAAGCAATACGCGATTGTTTTCAAATCAAATTTTCATCAATCAGTGAATCTCAATTCGCTGGTTCACTCACTCCGTGTTGTCTACTTTGGGACGCTCCGGTTTGAGAACGGCTAGATCAAGCTGCGAAACCCTGTCAAGGAAATTCTTAGGAATCCTACTTGATCACAGGCAGTATTTATACTGATCAACGGGGAACCATGGTTCTTGCAACTATATTCAACGAAAGTGAACAAAGACACTTTCGTGTGTTTTAGTGCTAACTGTTGTTTGCAGGAACATTGGACGGTTGCAGCTGATCGTTATTGAGAAGTCAATTGACAACCGCATGCTCACAGCTTACACCAATATAATTGAAGAAAATCACGATGAAAAGATGTCATGATCCAGAAAGTGTGAGCATGTCACTCCAAAAGTCACAACATCACATGAAGGCAACACAACAAAGGGTGATCTAGAGATTTACTGTGGCTGATGATCTCAAAGAAAGCTTAAAGATCATCAAGACGTGGATCAGTTCAAAGACCTCCACTGAAAGTACAAAATAATCGGACTATGAAGAGTCACTGCTTAAGCACAAAGATTGCGGAAGTGAAGAATTAAATTCTACGAGCTCAAGACTGAAGATAAAATAGAATGCTAGGATTCGAAATGTAAAACATGGGGTGACCTCCCTTAGGGGGAGATTGTTAGGAATTAGAAATTCCATAGTGAAGAGTCGGTCACACCAAATATAATCTAGCATAAGTTAGCTCGTAGACATATCGTTATTTACGTGTTTATTAGCTTAGTTTAGTTTAGAGTAACACTGTGGAGGAAGGACGGGTCTTTACCCACTGTATGCCTGATCCACAGTCCGACAGGAGGACGTAGTGTCTGTAACTCTAAATACCCCTTCCATCCTTGGAAGGGGTGGAGATTCTTAATCTAACATTTTCTTTTTGTTTAAACTCTTTCTCTAGAACTCCCTCTCTACTCTCTTCATCTCTCTAAACATGGCACTCTTGTTTCATCATAATCCTAGACCACCCGAATCATCAAACAACATAAAAAGTGTTATCCTAACATGAAACAAGTCTTTTTAAGAGAACTTGAGTAGCTTGGGAAGTTTAGTGCAGTGCGTCACTGGGTCCATGACGTCTTGTCTTCAGTACCGGCATTACCTGAGTAACCACCAGTGGCATATGTATTGAACCCGGTTTCTGACCTAAGGTTAAGTTATTGGAGGGCTATTTCTTTTCACCCTTTCACTTTTCATTTCTTTTTCATTCTTCAACCCCTTCAGTGCTTACCGAGACTTCATTACTAGAACCTTGTTAGGTTTATTCCAGTTCTAGCTCTATCTCAGTCGACACTCTTCCCTTATTCTCACTTTTCTCCCTTTTTTTTCATTATACCTAAGGACTTATACACTAACTAGTGGATTATCCCTGGGTAGATCCCTCCAGCTCTGGCGGGATTGTGGGAATGAATACCTAACCTTACCATCCTTATAACTCCAATGCATAAAGTAAAATGGTCGGTCTTGTGGTATAGTTCTTTTCTCCGTGTAACCAATTGAAAAATCATTAGGAAAATCAATCAAGGTACTTGTGATTTAATATCAAACCATTTTGTACCTTAATTGTTTTGATCAATTTTATAAATGCTCCCCCTCAACATGTGCGATGTGATTTTGAAGTTGTATAGCACATGGAGGAAAGAGGATTTTGAAGTATTTTCTTAATCACAATTTTCAAAGAAAAGCCTTTTGATTTTTTGGTAAATACTCCCCCTTAATATGTGCGTTGTTTATTTGAAATCATTTATCACATAAAGGAAGGAGGTTTTTGAAGTACTTCCACGATCACACTTGTTATAAAGAAACCATTTCAAAATTAATCAAGGTACTTATGTTAAGACATGGAAGCCTTTGTACCTTGATAGTTTATTTTCTTTTGAAATGCTCCCCCTCAATATGTGCATCAATTAATGAAAACGTTTAGCACATATTAGAGAGAACCTTCACTTTGAATCAAAACGATCACCTTTTATCAGATTTCATATTTAAATCACATTCTCTCATCCGATCAAAAATATCAAACCCTTTGAGATTTTGAATCCCAAGTGATTTAAATATGTTTAGAAAACATGGGAGAAAATGTGGTTCTTAATCAGGCCACATTAAATGCTCTTCTGGATTTCTGGATAAATGCCCCCCTCAACATGTGCATCTAGTATTTGAAATCGTTTAGCACATAGAGGAATGAGTGCCTTTAAAATACTGGATTAATCACCTTTTTAGCAGATTTGAGATTTAAATCACGATCTCTCCCCCGATCAAAAATTTCAAACCTTTTGAAAGTTGTGATCCCAATTGATTTAAATCATTTAGAAAATTTTAGGGAAAGACATGGCTTGATTATGAAATTAACTGATTCGGAATAATTTTAGATAATTAAGATTGTTAGTGTCAGGTATGATAAGTTTAAGAGATCTTTAAGCAAAATAAAAAATTTCATTTTAAAAAATCTTTGATTTTAACGAAAAATCATACCCTGACACATAACATCAAAACTTTTAGAACACCACTGATTTTGTACAAATGGACTCATTAGATGAAATATCGTTTGAAAATATTTAATTTGAAATCACTCTCCCCCTCAATCGATGACCGTAGTCATTGATTAAGTGACATATGTTTTGAAAAATGCAGTCCGATTGATTTTCAAAAGTTTGAGTCCGATTTATTTTCAAACAATATTTTTTTCACCATGAGAAATACAAGCATGGTATCATCCACTACTTGTCCTGCACAAAGATACGTTAGGTGGTTGAAAAATAGAAGATGCTTCAGTTGTTGCTGTAAGGATGGAAGAAACCATCTGCTGATGCAGTGAGACCTTTGAAGTTGTATATAACATGAAAAATATCCACAGAGATCTGATTAAGTTCCGTTTCATCTTTTGTCGACCCAAGATATAGTTGCCCTTTCCTATCGGCACCCAATCATCCACTTTTGTGGGAGCCGGAGCGGGAACATTCTTATAGACCATGTTATCTGCATACGTTAGTCAACACAAATAGACATACATACAAATATATGGTGACCGACAACACCCAAACAACAATCGACTAATAAAAGTCAACCCAACATAGAAAATCATTCAATCAGATCATAAAAGGCATAAGGATTATGTGTGAACATCAAACTCAGATCATCTAATCCTAACAATCATATCCTATGCTCCTAGCCTTTCAAAGTTGGCACACACCTTTTTCAGTTAAGTATATAGGATGATTAAATAAGCCCGTTAGATGATACGAATTTGAAACATTCTCCCCCTCAATCAATGACTCATTTTATGAAAAGTTTAAAAACGCTGAAGTTATTGATTGAGTTTCCAAATTTTATGAAAACTCCAATTCTGATTGATTTTTCAAACAACTCATTTTCCACCATTTTGAAAAACAAATATTTTTCTGAAGAACTTTAGAAAGAAAAACATTTGTGTAGGAACAACCGTCTTTTTGGCGACGTGATTTTCTCATTTTGTTTTCACAGTATTTATGAAAATCGATTTAGCGTAGCACTTTCCCTTTTTGAAAAACGGGTTGCATATCTGAAATAATAGCAAACCATTGTTTTGAAGAGCGGGTTACAGTCTGAAGTAACTGCAAGCCATGAGTATAAGACATGTTTAGAAAATATTTATACCTTCTTCTCGAACTTCATCTAAAGTCCCGTGCCATTATTGAATGACATTTCTATGACCGTAGATGTTATCGATACCAGAAGACATTCCTTGGGAAAAACAATATTTTTGGTATTTTCAAATTTTTTGATTTTTATGGTTTTTGTTGATTTTATATTTTTCTATTTTCTTTTTGCTGGTTTTATATTTTTGTATTTTGCTTTTTGAAAAATATTTACAAAGAAGATGATATAGTTTAAGAAGATGATGATACGAGTACCGAGATAAGGATATTGTTCAGCACGTTGCAGAAGATAGAAACCATCATCTCATAAACTTTTACCACCAAAGCTTTTGAGGTTCCAGAATAGTCGTCAGAACATGAGCCTTCAAAAAGTATGACTTTGGTAGCTTCCCCCAAACCAAAAATCTTCTTGTTGAGCAGATTCAAAGCTCTCTTTCAAGCTTTCCTTAGCCAGGTGCACAACGGAGCACACCATATTATTGATCTTGCTGCTCCTTTTAAGAATGATCATTGTGATTCTCCGTTCGGGGTTTCATCAACTAGAATAGCAACGTATCATCCCATGATTGAATAACTCTTCTCATATTTCTTTCCACTGAAGTCTGAAGTGATGCATACCAGAAGTGTCAAGAGACCACTTCCCCCAAGTAGTTGAAGTGATGCAGTCAGTCTCATTGAATAAAGCTCAAGAACCCGAGTACACATTGTAGAAAACTAGAAGGGGGGTTGAATAGTTTACCAATTAAAACTTTGTTTTGAAACTTATTGAAAGATCAATTGATATTGATCTTAGATATGTTAATGAAATATGCAAGCAATATGTAAAGAGTAAATAAGGAAAGAAATGATCAAACCACAACAAGTTGTTTATAGTGGTTCGGTCTACAAGGACTCTTTTTCCTTGCCCTACTCCACTCCCCGAGTCTCACACTCGAGAGTTTAACTTCACTAGTCAACAAGCTCCTTTCACCGGCGGAGAAAACCTTTACACTTTGCTTACACTATTTCCGACACTAAGCTAGATGTCGAGTTCTTTCCAAGGGTACAACCACTCCCACATACAATGTATTTTGAGGACTAAAATACTAACCACTCACACTCACAAGATTATGATGGTTTAATACAACAATGAAGTATGAATCAACACAATATCATACAACACTAAACAAACAAGACTTCCAACTTCTCGTTTGAAGCTTGAATGTGACTTGATCTTCTTTGCTACAAAAGAGATCACTAATATGATATGAAACTGAGTTAGAAAGGTTAGAGAGAAGATATGTAAGAGAGTATGATAGAAAGGGATGAAAAACTACTTGGTTTGGCTTTGCTATTTATAGCCAAAACCATCAGCAGCATCCACGGACCGCGGACCCCTTAAAGGGTTCCGCCCGTTGTGGATTTTGGTGCCGCCAGGTCTGACAGCAAGATATCAAGGTCTGACAGCAAGATATCAAGATCTTGCCAAAGTCAACCATATCTATGTAAGATTGTGTAAGATATGAAGAGTACAAATCCACACAAAATATCTAATGAAATCTTCCAATGATTTCCATGATGCATCACATGATGTCATATGTTGTATTTCTATTTTTAGAAATATGCAAGTACTTAAGTAGTGTTTGGTTTTAAGAACCTAACACATTCTAAAACTACTATCATACATAATGATTAGAGTCATATTAAGATATGACTAATCACAAATGTAAATGCTTGAATGATGAAGATATTGTTTGAGAAAGCTTGTTTTAATATCTATTAAACTTGACAAGCTTTAAGCTTTTATACAAATTAAATTTACTTTTGTCGTTAACAAAACTTAGGTAAAGATCAAAAATATAAATAACGTTTAATGACGATATTTGTATTAATAATCTCCTCCTTTTTGTTGAGAACAAAATATAAATTTTATTTTTATAAAAGATACAAAGTTTGTACAAGAGTTATAAAAATATTAGTTTTAGAACTTGAAAAGAAAATGATAATGCAATGTGTATTATGTTTGACTTTTTCAGAAAGTCAAAGTATGCAGTTGACTTTTTCAGAAAAGTCAAGTATTACCAATGAAGTATCATGTTTGACTTTTTCAGAAAGTCAATGTATGCAGTTTGACTTTTTCAGAAAAGTCAAATATAAACAAGTTCTATATTTTCTCCCCCTTTTTGTCTCAACAAAATGAAGAGGCGATGAGGAATGTAATGAGCCCGAGCCATTATCTCCCCCTTGATCAAAGCTCCCCCTAAATTGGGTGCTTAATGGGAAGATACATGGATTGTGAAAATAAAGCTACAAAAAAAATGTTAGTAATAATGATCATTCACAAGCATTTCCAAACACTATGTAAAAGCACCAACAATATAGAAAAACACCATTCATTAGCTAAAATTTTTCATGAATAAAAATCATGAAAAGAGAACACAATGATGTGTTTTTAGTACAAGAAAATAAATAATCCTAAGAAAAAGAAAAACTTAGAAATGCTAAACTATGACCATCCTAATGAGATGGTGGATGAGAAAGAGCGTTGAGGCGCTCAAGAATGTGATTGAGGATGAACCTCATTTCCTCTTGAAAGTCATGGACCATAACCCGGGTCCGTTCCACGGTTTGGGCCGTTTGCTCACAAGTTGAGCAACCATGCCTAGGAGGATAGTATGTTTGGTGAGGTTGTGGTGGTGGAATGGTAGATGTGTTGGTGTTGGTAGGAATGTTTGGGGTGGTCATGATGGAGGCTAGCAAAGCATTTTGCATTTGCATAGTCTCACTAAGGTGAGAATCCACCATGCCTTTGAATTGGTGGAGGTTGTGGAGTTCCGCTTGAATCTCCTCTCTTGTGGGATTAGCATCCCACATGCACTCCTCAATGTCCTCTAAGTGAGGGGACATTGATGTGGGGAGTGATTGGTTCCCATACAAAGGACCATGAATGTCTTTGTGAATGGGGTGGAAGAGAAGAGGTTTTGGCCCTAATGGGGCGTTTGGGTCAAAAGATGACCGAGGTGACTCATGAGCAATCCGCTCAATTGTGCCAAAGGATGGCAATGGTGGTGGATGATTTGGCCTAGGAGGCAAGTCATCCAAGTCCTCCAAGAAAGGATTTGGTGAAGTTGGTGGTGTGGAAAATAACTCCATAGGAATGAGAGTTGGAGACTTTGGTGGTGAGGGTGGTGAGGGTGTTTTGGATGTTTGGATGGGTGCCGGTGGAGGTGAAGTTGGTGTTTTTGTAGGTGGTGGAGTGGTGATCACAATGTGTGATTGAGTAGGTGTAGCCAAGGTAAGGCTTGTATCATCTCGGATGGGAGATGAGATTGTGAGTGGAGAAGACTAGGATGAGGAGCTTAAGGTTTACGGCAACAAGGCCTCACACTAATTCTAGCGGTTTTCTTGTAAGGTTTAGGAGAGGATTTTGTCATTTTGACTTGTGTTTTTCTTTGCTAGATGATGGTAAGAATGAAGAAGGTGTGAGGATGATCATGGTAAAACCTCTCAATTTATAGAAGTGAAAAATTATGGAGAAATGTGTTTGATTTGATGTTAAACCATTGAAGAGATGAGGTTCCTAATGATTTGGAAGTGGGTTGAATGCTAGTCATATCACCCAAGTCAAGCCATACAAGAGAGATGGAGTGAAGAAGAAAAGATTTGCAATAAATGTGTTCTAATGAGTGGAATTTCCTAACAATCAGATTACCCACGGATTTGAAGGTACCAAAAATTTGGTTCCTTCCTTTATGCCAAAGGGCTCCTTGGGTGGATTTTTCAAATTTTTGAATTTTGGTGGGAAATGGATTTCTTATATACCTAAGTGAATTATACTAGTTCTAATAAGTGTATAAACTAGTTAAGATTGATTTATAAGCAATGGATGGTAATTTGGAATCATGAAAGAGTCGAAATTCATAAAGTTACCTGGAGGATCCACGGCACCAATCGTTTACACGGACGGATCCCTAAAAAGGGTGTCGTCTGGTCCGCCTATACAGGTACAGCAGTACCATTTCACATAACAGACGGAACTAAAACGTTGGTGCCGTCTGATCCGTGAAGTGCAAAAAACTTCACAAAGTAGATTTTTAGGTGTCGGGGACTTTTCCGAAACCTGAAATTTTTCTCAAAACATGTGACACTAAACATTTCTAGTTATGGAAAGTAAATAATACATGTATAAACATAGTGGAGCATAGATTTTGAGAAAGGCCTAGTGATTTTCACATTATAGTGAAAATGGGTAAAATTTGATAGCATACTTGTGCTATCCCCCTGCATAAGTTTGTTAGCATACATCATTGTTTTAAGTTAGATTATCATCCTACACAATAAAAGCAACTAAATTGTATCAAACATTAACGAAAATGTATTGTTCCAAACACTCCTTAATGGACCCTCATTTGTCCAACTTCTTGTAGATCTTGCTCATCATCCTACCAAGGCACTTGAACATTCCCTTAGTTTGCTTGAATTCTGCTGATTCATTCTCGATCTCGGGAAGAGACGCATAATACTCATGAGGTGGAAGATGAGAGCTTGGAAGACCATCCTCGGAGCTATTTGATGATGATGGAGTTGGAGGTTTTGCTCTCTTGCCTTTTGTTTTAGCAACTCGTGCATCACTTAAAGGTACAAAGATGTGAGGGATGAGCTCATAGTGAAGGTGCATCCCTTTTGGGCTTGGTGGAATTGGTGCAAAGTTTCTATAGAGACGGGTGAGAAGCATCCCGTATGGAAGAGCAACCGATCCTTGAGTTGGAATATCAATCATTCTCCTAGCTATGTAGTAAGCTAAATTGAATGGTTGACGGGTGGACAAGTTGTAGAGCATGTGACAAAGGCAAGCGTTGATGTGATCCCTATTTCCTATGGTGCTAATGACATTGGCTCTAAGTAGCTCCTCCCATTTCTTAAATTCGAGCTTAAGTTCATTTAGCTCCATTCCATATGGATCTCGGTTTACCTCCTTTCCCTTTCGGGTAACTCGGGTTGTATCACCCCTTGGGTTAAATAGGTGTTCACGGATAACATCCTTATCGGCCAAACGGGTTTGGTAGGGAGGAGTGCGGTCATTGATTGCATCAAGAACGGTGAGTGACCACTTATCCGAGTAGACACAAGTCCCTCGGTTGGGAATTCCTAGCAATTGAGCAAAGTTGGCTAAGGTGATGGTGTAGTCGTTTTGATTGATTTTAAACCTAAGACAAAATTCATCATCGTCTTCATCATTAAAGCCGGTCACACTAGCATAGAATTCTAACACAAACCTAGGACAAATTGGTTCATCGATGTCAAGGAGACAATCGAATTGAATGGCGGCTAGTTCTTCACGGAGATTGGTATTTTCAAGGAAGGATGGGTGAATGGTTCTACCCTCATGGAAATACCTTGATTCTAGACTCTTAAAGATTTCTACTTGTTCCTTGGAAAGTCCTTTGGTTTTTGATGTTTGGGAATGTAAGCAAGGGTGTCTTTGTGATCATAGAATCTTGCGGCTACCATGGTTATTCCTAAGAGCAAGAATTAATATGTTAAAAATGAGACTACACTTTAACGTTTTGGTTCTAGTGTGTGCCTATATGAAAACGATTTGGAGTTGCGGTTATCTCGACTCATTTTATGCACAAAATGGTTTTAGTGGGGTGTTTGGCAAATACCATGAGATAACCCAAATGCTCCTAATTCAATGTGGCTTCATTTGAATATACCCGGAATGCATATTAGTTATGCAATACCTTTAGTATTCAAGAGCATGCAAGTGATGAAAATCTAACGTTTCTATTTGTATTAACAATGAAAAATTGTTTTCCTACAAGTGAGAAGCTTTTCAAAATTTTGACATGGGGTGTTTGGTTATTTGAATAAGGCCTTATAGTTATTATCTATTGATTAGTGGGAAGCATGATTTGTTTATGCAATATGATAATGTAGTACCTAATTTCAATGACTAGTTATGCAATTTGCCAATTGAATTCATATTTAGTATAAAAGCATACATAAAACCCCATGTAATGATTTGTGATAGTTTTGTGCATAAATAAGAATCCTAGACTCAGAATTTAGAGATAAAATGTAGTTAGGATACTTACAATGATGTTATCTTCAGTGATTAGTGAGTGGGAAGGTGTCAATAATGAGCTTGGTTTAATGTTTACACGTTTTGGTAAAGTGGGTTTTGAGGAAGAAGATGTTTTGTAGGTAGCATTTGTTTCAGAGACACCACGGACTAGACGGTACCAAAATTTTGGTTCCGTCCGTGTTGTCGTTTGGTGCCGTGGCTACAAGAGATACAAAACAAAATTATTTTGTTTTGACTATTCTAATGTTTTGGGCTATGTTTATCCTACATGTTTGGTTCCATTAACCCTAAACCAAGTCTAAGAAGATTAAAAGGTTCTCGTTTAAGAGGCTTAGTTAAGATGTCGGCAATGTTGTCTTCGGAGGATACTTTCTCGATTGAAATGTTTCCTTTTGAACATTGTCGCGAAGAAAGTGATGGCGGATTTCAATATGCTTTGTACGAGCATGTTGGACGGGATTCTTGCTGAGATCGATGGCTCCTTTGTTGTCGCAAAGTATCACAATGTCGTTGAGATGAATTCCGTAATCTATGAGAGCTTGCTTCATCCAAAGAGCTTGTTGACATGCTTTTCCGGCTGAGACGTACTCGGCTTTAGTAGTTGAGATGGCTAAAGCCGTTTGCTTCTTTGCAAACCATGAGGTGAGACAATGTCCAACAAAAGTGCAAATACCACTTGTACTTTTTCTATCGACATAATCACCGGCATGATCCGAGTCGGCATACACTATGGTTTCTACATCCGTTCCTTTGGGATACCATAATCCTAAACACGTTGTTCCCTTAATGTATCTAAGAATCCTTTTTAAGGCTTCTAAGTGTGATGCCTTTGGGTTTTCTTGAAAGCGAGCACATAGACAAACACTAAACATAATGTCGGGTCTACTAGCCGTAAGATAGAGTAGGCTACCAATCATTCCTCTATATTTAGTGTTATCTACGGATTCACCTTCTTCGTCCTTGGTGAGTTTAGTGTCCGAGGACATGGGTGTTTTAGTTGGTTTGGAATCTTCAAGACCAAATTTCTTAAGCATGTCTTTTATATATTTAGATTGGTTAAAAAATATGCCATCTTCTAGTTGTTTAATTTGAAGTCCTAGAAAGAAATTTAACTCACCCATCATACTCATTTCAAACTTGTCGTGCATGATTTTAGAGAAATCATCACATAGTTCTTGACAAGTTGATCATAATATAATGTCATCAACGTATATTTGAACAATGATAATATGTGATTCCTTTTTCTTGGTAAAAAGAGTATTATCTACTAACCCCATAGTGTATTTGTTATCAATAAGAAAAGTCTTAAGTCGGTCGTACCAAGCTTTTGGTGCTTGTTTAAGGCCGTATAATGCTTTCTTGAGTTTGAAGACATGATGTGGTTTCTCAAAGTCGGTAAAACCGGGACGTTGAGCAACATACACTTCTTCGTTAATAAACCCATTAAGAAAAGAACTTTTAACATCCATTTGAAATAATTTAAAGTCATAAGCACATGCATAAGCAAGTAATATTCTAATAGATTCAAGTCTAGCTACCGGTGCATAAGTTTCATCATAGTCAATCCTCTCTTGTTGATTATAACCTTGTGCAACAAGCCTAGCTTTGTTTCTAGATACTACACCATTTTTGTCCATTTTATTCCGAAAGACCCATTTAGTTCCAATTATAGTTTGATCTTTGGGTTTTGGAACTAATTTCCAAACATCATTTCTAACGAATTGGTTTAACTCTTCTTGCATGGCAATTACCCATGATTAATCTTTTATTGCTTCATTTATGTTTTTCGGTTCAATGGTGGATACAAAACAAAAATAATTACTTTGATTTTGGGCTTGTGACCTTAAGGTTCTTTGATTAAGTTGTCCTATGACTTTGTCTAAATGATGACTTTTAGATTCTTTGATGTTTACAATTTCCTTATTTAATGGTTCATCTTCCTTGTTATTATTAATTATTTCTTGACTTTCTATAATTTGACTTTCAACTAAGTCATCATCTACCAAAGGTGATGTCTTAAAGGGAGGTGGACTTTCGTCGAATGTTATGTTCAACGATTCCTCGACTATCATTGTTTCTTTGTTTAGGACAATGTAAGCTTTACTAGTTTGAGAATAACCAAGAAATACACCTTCATAAGACTTTGGGTCAAACTTGGTGAGATAATCTTTAGTATTAAGAATAAAGCATTTACAACCAAAGACTCTAAAATATCCTAACGTTGGCTTTTTACCTTTATAAAGCTCATATGGTGTTTTGTTTAAGAAAGGACGTATTAAGACTCTATTCAAAATATATGTAGAAGTGTCAACGGCGTTACACCAAAACTTTTGAGGAATGTTTTGTTCATTAAGCATTGTTCTACTCATTTCTTGAATTGTTCTATTTTTACGTTCTACTACTCCATTTGATTGAGGTGTTCGTGGAGCGGAAAAGTTATGTGTTATACCATTTGTATCACAAAAGTTTCCAAATTGAGTTTCGTTGTCAAATTCACGACCATGATCCGTTCGGATTGACACAATTTTAACACCTAGTTGATTTTGAATTTTCTTGCTAAGAATTTCAAATTTATCAAAAGCTTCATTTTTGGTTTTCAAAAACAACGTCCAAGTAAACCTTGAGTAATCATCTACTATGACCAAAGTGTATAAGTTGCCTCCGTAGCTTCTTATAGCGGATGGACCGAACAAGTCCATATGCAATAATTCTAGACACTTAGATGTGGACACCATATTTTTAGATTTGTGACTACTATGGGTTTGTTTACCAATTTTGCAAGCGTCACAAAAGTGTTGGTCATATTTTAGTTTCGGTAAATTCCTAACTAGTTCTTTTGAAGATAGATTTTGTATAAGTCTCATATTAGCGTGACCTAAACGTCTATGCCAAAGTGATGAGCTATCATCTAACGTTGTTAGGCAAAGTTTGTCATTAGATGTTTTATCTATTTTCATGACGTATATGTTATTTTTCCTAACTCCTTTAGCTATGGTGATACCATCTTTTAGTATTTTACTACCATTTTCATCAAATAGTACTTTATACTTTTTATCACATAATTGGCTAATACTAAGTAGATTAAATCCTAACCTATCTACATGAGCAACATTTTCAATAGTTAGGGAGTTATGAGCGATCGTACCTTTGCCAATGATTTTGCTTTTGAGATTGCTACATAAGTGACATTACCTCCGTCATACTCTTGGTATGATGAGAAGAGACTTTTGTTGCCCGTCATGTGTCGTGAGCATCCACTATCTTTTATCCATTCATCAGGTTCCAATCCAACTTTCAAGCACACCTAAGAAGCAAATAACTCAAGCATTTGGTCCCCAATATCTCATGGGTCCGTTTGGGTTAAACATACCATTTATTTGATTCATGTATGGAAACGATGGGTAAGAGTTCCATGACATGTAATGGTCTAGGAAAGTTTTGATTCCAACCATTGTGTTGGTAGTTGGGATGTACGTTGTGGTTGCTTTTAGGAAAGGGGCATTTGGCAAAAGGTGTTTTATGTCGTTGTTGAGTAGTTTTTGATCTAAATTCATTTTTTGCAAGTCCTACTCCTGATGTAACAGCTGGTTTTAGTTTAACAATATCCTTGGTTTTCTTTGTTACTTTGACAAATTCACTACGGTCCATATCGCAAACATTTTGTCCTGCTGAAGTACCCACGACACCATTTGGTTCAACGGACGGAACCCTTATTTTGGGTCCGTCGGTCCGTCTGCATCACAGCAGTTTTGATGTTTGTTCGTCCTTTTCGGCCATTTTGTTTTGACTCTTTGGAATTAATACTTCATTAAATCCTAGCCCATTCATGTCTCCTGGTGTTTTATGTATTTTAACTATTTCATCGGCAAGTGCGATGTTTTTGTTAAACCTTTTAAATTTAGAATTTTGTTCGATTAGAACATCTTGTGTGAGCTTTAGTTTTTCTATTTCAAGATTAAGCTCTTGACATGATTTACAATCATCGTCATTTGCTTTTCCTTTTCAAGTCGTTTTGCTTTTTCTTTTAACTCATAAACTTCATTTTCCAAAAATTCCTTTTTGGTTTTAAAATTTTTTTTTTTAGTTATGATTTTTAGACTTAGCTCACACAATTGATTATATTGTTTTTGCAAAGTGTCATCATCAATAGAAGAATAAGAAGAGTCGGAAAGTACCTCATTTGACTCATGTGCCATTAGAGCGATCTCTTCCTTGCTTGATTCTTCATCGTCTTCACTATCACTCCAAGCACCACTTACAAAAGCTCGTTGAGTTTTGCTTTTAGGTGGCTTGGGACATTCTCCTATGAGATGACTTTCATCACCACATCTAAAATACTTTCTTTCACCTTTACCCTTTTTGTCATCCCGATCTTTTCGGAGTGGCTTCTTTGCTTCTCGATGTTATCTTACAAACTTTCCTCTTCTTCTAAAGAACTTCTTAAAATCTCTAACGGCCATGGCATACTCCTCATCTTCACTACCGGAGCAAGATTCGTCGTCATCACTTGATTCCGCCTTTGATTTTAGAGCAACGGATTTGATCTTCTCCCTTCTTCCTTTGATGATCTCCAAATCTTTCTCCATTACCATTTCGTGAACTTTGAGGTTACCGATTAGCTCGTCTAGTGACATTTTTGAGAGATCTTTTGATTCTTCAATAGCGGTCACTTTAGCTCTCCATTTGGTATAGAGTGCTCTAAGAAATTTCCTGACAAAGTTCTTACTACGAAAAGATTCATCAAGTGCTTTAAGTGATGTAATAATAGTATTAAAGCGAGCAAAGCCACAATCAATGGTTTCATCTTTAGGGATAACAAATTGTTCATATTGTTGAACAAGAAGATCAATTTTGTTATCCTTGACTTGTGAATTACCTTGATGTGTAACAATTAAAGATTCCCAAATATCTTTGGCGGTTTCACACATAAAAATTCTTTCATATTCTTTTCTAGGTAAAGCATTATAAAGCATCATTTTAGCTTCATTATTTTTAGCAACTAATTTCTTTTGTTCATCAACGAAAATATCCTTTGTTGTAGAACTAAAATCCCTTTAACAATAATAAACCAAAGATCTATATCTTTTGATTTTACATATGTTTCAAAACGGTTTTTCCAATAGATAAATCCATTGGTTTCAAAGAGTGGTGGTCTTTGCATAGATTGCCCTTCTTTAAAGTTTTCGAATCCATGGATCGTTTCAAGTTTATAAAATACAATATATTTTAGAAATTCTTGAGCAACGAGGCTCGGTACCAATTGTAGAAAACTAGAAGGGGGTTGAATAGTTTACCAATTAAAACTTTGTTTTGAAACTTATTGAAAGATCAATTGATATTGATCTTAGATATGTTAATGAAATATGCAAGCAATATGTAAAGAGTAAATAAGGAAAGAAATGATCAAACCACAACAAGTTGTTTATAGTGGTTCGGTCTACAAGGACTCTTTTTCCTTGCCCTACTCCACTCCCCTAGTCTCACACTCGAGAGTTTAACTTCACTAGTCAACAAGCTCCTTTCACCGGCGGAGAAAACCTTTACACTTCGCTTACACTATTTCGACACTAAGCTAGATGTCGAGTTCTTTCCAAGGGTACAACCACTCCCACACACAATGTATTTTGAGGACTAAAATACTAACCACTCACACTCACAAGATTATGATGGTTTAATACAACAATGAAGTATGAATCAACACAAGATCATACAACACTAAACAAACAAGACTTCCAACTTCTCGTTTGAAGCTTGAATGTGACTTGATCTTCTTTGCTACAAAAGAGATCACTAATATGATATGAAACTGAGTTAGAAAGGTTAGAGAGAAGATATGTATGAGAGTATGATAGAAAGGGATGAAAAACTACTTGGTTTGGCTTTGCTATTTATAGCCAAAACCATCGAGATCCACGGACCGCGGACCCCTTAAAGGGTTTCGCCCGTTGTGGATTTTGGTGCCGCCAGGTCTGACAGCAAGATATCAAGATCTTGCCAAAATCAACCATATCTATGTAAGATTGTGTAAGGTATTAAGAGTACAAATCCACACAAAATATCTAATGAAATCTTCTAATGATTTCCATGATGCATCACATGATGTCATATGTTGTATTTCTGTTTTTAGAAATATGCAAGTACTTAAGTAGTGTTTGGTTTTAAGAACCTAACACATTCTAAAACTACTATCATACATAATGATTAGAGTCATATTAAGATATGACTAATCACAAATGTAAATGCTTGAATGATGAAGATATTGTTTGAGAAAGCTTGTTTTAATATCTATTAAACTTGACAAGCTTTAAGCTTTTATACAAATTAAATTTACTTTTGTCGTTAACAAAACTTAGGTAAAGATCAAAAATATAAATAACGTTTAATGACGATATTTGTATTAACAATATCCCCCTTTTTGTTGAGGACAAAATATAAATTTTATTTTTATAAAAGATACAAAGTTTGTGCAAGAGTTATAAAAATATTAGTTTTAGAACTTGAAAAGAAAATGATAATGCAAAGTGTATGATGTTTGACTTTTTCAGAAAGTCAAAGTATTCACTAGTTAATGCATGATGTTGACTTTTTTAGAAAGTCAAAGTATGCAGATTGACTTTTTTCGAAAAGTCAAGTATTAACAATGAAGTATCATGTTTGACTTTTTCAGAAAGTCAATGTATGCAGTTTGACTATTTCAGAAAAGTCAAATATAAACAAGTTCTATATTTTCTCCCCCTTTTTGTCTCAACAAAAACAAGAGGCGATGCGGAATGTAATAAGCCCGAGCCATTATCTCCCCCTTGATCAAAGCTCCCCCTAAATTGGGTGCTTAATGGCAAGATACATGGATTGTGAAAATAAAGCTACAAAAAAATGTTAGTAATAATGATCATTCAAGCATTTCCAAACACTATGTAAAAGCACCAACAATATAGAAAAACACCATTCATTAGCTAAAATTTTTCATGAATAAAAATCATGAAATGAGAACACAATGATGTGTTTTTAGTACAAGAAAATAAATAATCCTAAGAAAAAGAAAAACTTAGAAATGTTAAACTATGACCATCCTAATGAGATGGTGGATGAGAAAGAGCGTTGAGGCGCTCAAGAATGTGATTGAGGATGAACCTCATTTCCTCTTGAAAGTCATGGACCATAACCCAGGTCCGTTCCACAGTTTGGGCCGTTTGCTCACAAGTTGAGCAACCATGCCTAGGAGGATAGTATGTTTGGTGAGGTTGTGGTGGTGGAATGGTAGATGTGTTGGTGTTGGTGGGAATGTTTGGGGTGGTCATGATGGAGGCTAGCAAAGCATTTTGCATTTGCATAGTCTCACTAAGGTGAGAATCCACCATGCCTTTGAATTGGTGGAGGTTGTGGAGTTCTGCCTGAATCTCCTCTCTTGTGGGATTAGCATCCCACATGCACTCCTCAATGTCCTCTAAGTGAGGGGACATTGATGTGGGGAGTGATTGGTCCCCATACAAAGGACCATGAATGTCTTTGTGAATGGGGTGGAAGAGAAGAGGTTTTGGCCCTAATGGGGCATTTGGGTCAAAAGATGACCGAGGTGACTCATGAGCAATCCGCTCAATTGTGCCAAAGGATGGCAATGGTGGTGGATGATTTGGCCTAGGAGGCAAGTCATCCAAGTCCTCCAAGAAAGGATTTGGTGAAGTTGGTGGTGTGGAAAATAACTCCATAGGAATGAGAGTTGGAGACTTTGGTGGTGAGGGTGTTTTGGATGTTTGGATGGGTACCGGTGGAGGTGAAGTTGGTGTTTTTGTAGGTGGTGGAGTGGTGATCACAATGTGTGATTGAGTAGGTGTAGCCAAGGTAAGGCTTGTATCATCTCGGATGGGAGATGAGATTGTGAGTGGAGAAGACTCGGATGAGGAGCTTAGGTTTACGAAGCAACAAGGCCTCACGCTAATTCTAGCGGTTTTCTTGCAAGGTTTAGGAGAGGATTTTGTCATTTTGACTTGTGTTTTTCTTTCCTAGATGATGGTAAGAATGAAGAAGGTGTGAGGATGATCATGGTAAAACCTCTCAATTTATAGAAGTGAAAAATTATGGAGAAATGTGTTTGATTTGATGTTAAACCATTGAAGAGATGAGGTTCCTAATGATTTGGAAGTGGGTTGAATGCTAGTCATATCACCCAAGTCAAGCCATACAAGAGAGATGGAGTGAAGAAGAAAAGATTTGCAATAAATGTGTTCTAATGAGTGGAGTTTCCTAACAATCAGATTACCCACGGATTTGAAGGTACCAAAAATTTGGTTCCTTCCTTTATGCCAAAGGGCTCCTTGGGTGGATTTTTCAAATTTTTGAATTTTGGTGGGAAATGGATTTCTTATATACCTAAGTGAATTATACTAGTTCTAATAAGTGTATAAACTATTTAAGATTGACTTATAAGCAATGGATGGTAATTTGGAATCACGAAAGAGTCGAAATTCAGAAAGTTACCTGGAGGATCCACGACACCAATCGTTTACACGGACGGATCCCTAAAAAGGGTGTCGTCTGGTCCGCCAGTACAGGTACGGCGGTACCATTTCACATAACAGACGGAACCAAAACGTTGGTGCCGTCTGATCCGTGAAGTGCAGAAAACTTCACAGAGTAGATTTTTAGGTGTCGGGGACTTTTCCGAAACCTGAAATTTTTCTCAAAACATGTGACACTAAACATTTCTAGTTAGGGAAAGTAAATAACACATGTATAAACATAGTGGAGCATAGATTTTGAGCAAGGCCTAGTGATTTTCACATTATAGTGAAAATGGGTAAAATTTGATAGCATACTTGTGCTATCCCCCTGCATAAGTTTGTTAGCATACATCATTGTTTTAAGTTATATTATCATCCTACACAATAAAAACAACTAAATTGTATCAAACATTAGCGACAATGTATTGTTCCAAACACTCCTTAATGGACCCTCATTTGTCCAACTTCTTGTAGATCTTGCTCATCATCCTACCAAGGCACTTGAACATTCCCTTAGTTTTCTTGAATTCTGCTGATTCATTCTCGATCTCGAGAAGAGACGCATAATACTCATGAGGTGGAAGATGAGAGCTTGGAAGACCATCCTCGGAGCTATTTGATGATGATGATGATGGAGTTGGAGGTTTTGCTCTCTTGTCTTTTGTTTTAGCAACCCGTGCATCACTTAAAGGTACAAAGATGTGAGGGATGAGCTCATAGTTGTGACACACGGTAAATTTTCACTAAAATTTAACTAATAATTAGTAATTTATTATTACTAAGCATAAGTCATTAAGCATGCATAAGCTTTGCCTGATCATTTGAGTAGATAACTCGCATACAGTAAACAACTGCATCACTTTTGCATTCATATCATTTTATGAATATTTCATTTTTTTCTTATGATTTAAATTGTAAGACGAAAGATTATCTCGTTTTCCCCAGTGACCGACACTACACGCGTACCGACACTATGATAAGGGCTTGATAAAACAAATGACAAATGTCCGTGATATGAAATATTACAAAGATAAAAATATTTCAGACTCGTAACAATAAGATACTACGTTATAAGAGTTGTCAAACAATGATACTTTGGTCACAATATAATTTCGCGGGACACAAAAATAATAAATACACTTGCACTTAAACAATAACTCTTGTAAGACTCAAACACAATTAATATGTAAAGGTAACACAAGTACATACATGTACACAAATAAATCATAAGTGTAATAAGTATACATACATTTTCACAATTAATACCATAAGTATAATACATATATACATACACATTTGATATAATGAAAACATTTATTAAATTTTGAGAGATATACTCTTTGTCTTCTCTCCCACACACGACAAAACCCACACAAAAGCAGAGAAATGAAGATATCAATCTTCATCTTCAACCTCCACCTCTACACCTCCCTAGTAGGTCGAATCTCCCAAAGAGGAAAACCCAACATGTTCATTCCATCATATTCTCCTCTCTCTTACCAAAATCATGTAAGTTTAGTCTCTCAAATCCCCTCCTTTGATGCGCCGGCTACCCTTCGAATGAATCCAAGAAGAATCAAGATAAAATCATCCAAGAGAAGCATATCTTCCATTGTATCTACCTTGAGCCAAAGTCCAAGATATTCTAGGATTTGGAAGTTATCTAAATTCGGCTTCAATAAAAAACACCAAGAAGAGAGATGGTCAAGTTCCTTCCCAAGATACTTCCTTTATCTCTAGTAGAGATGAAAACGCCCAAAACTCAGTTCCTCATCAATTTTACCAAAAACTAGGGTTTCTGAAACTTAGGGTTTTCAAAAATTGATTTGGGGGTTTTGCAATTGGAAGTGTGTTGGAGCTAATTCAAGTCTTGTTTGGTTCGAATCCAAGAAGCCACTTTCGTTCCTCACCCATCACTCTCGAGTTGAGGTTATTCATCTTTCTTGTTGTAATGTTTTATGTTGTTTTTATGATATTAAGCTTGGAAAAAATTAATCAATGAAATTGTCATATGTTTAGTCATGTCGATTTGTATTTGTTCTTGGATTCCATGTCGAAACTGTGAGTTTGGTTATTTGAGATTTGTGTTTTACTTTGTTTTGTTAACCTTGTTTTCCTGTCGAGTTGTATAACCAAGAGATTAGAGCAGTTAAGTTTTTTTTACATGTTATAATCTTTGTGTTTGATAAACAAACTATGTTAACTTGAACTTAAGTGGTCATTTACACAAGGGTCCGTTTGGCTTTCTGTCGAGAGTAGGGAACAAGAAAAAGGTAGATGAGTCAAGTTTAAAAAGTCTACTAGTAACCCATGTTGATACTCACATTTTCAGTCGACATTCATGTCACGTAAAGGGTGTCGAACCTTGATTATAACCTTGCGTAAGCTTAAGAAACATGCTCGTTATCTTATTGTCTTGTGACTCAAATTCCAGTGGTAAACCTTATGTCTAAGTCTCTATGTATGCCTAGGGAGAAACTCAAGTCAAATGTGCTCGTTTGCTAAAATATTTTTCGAGTAGTCTATGTTGTGTCAAGGTCCGTAATGGTCGACGGGATGAGACCAAGTTGAAGTAGTACTCAACTAATGCATGGCATCATCACTCATTTTCTCACATCTTCCTAGTTAACGATGTTAGCCAACCTTATTCGAAACAAGTCTCGTGCTTAATCATCTTCCCTTTTTAGCTTGTTTATAATAAAGTACATGGTAGTCATCACAATGAATGTGCTTGAGTCTAGGTAAGTGAGTCGACAACTCCATTGTTGTAGTACCATGTTGATGGGTCGTACTCACTAGTCGAAGAGTTCGGCTTCACGAATTGAAGCATGAGCAAACGAGAGTCTCGAGCCGAGTTGCTCACGTGAAGTCTTGAAACAGAAATTCATACATGACAATATAACACTTAGTAAAGAAAATTTTCTAAAACTTCTGGTAACAAGAGTAGAAGCAAATGTTGGGCCTACCTCCCTTTCTTCCCTTCCTTCTCGTTACAAATATCACAATGGGCCAGGCCCAAGATTTTGTACCAGGTTGTTTTCATGATGGGCCGCAGCCCATGGTTATATGTGTAACAGCTAGTTGTAGTCGAATAAGGTGATACCCGGGACAAATTATCAAGCGATAGATAACGAAAACCCTTCATCGTCTATCCTTCCTTTTCACTTCGTTACGTATCGTCTTAACGTCAATTATGTACTCTAGTTGTAACTTAACGACAAATATACAAAAGTTTGGCATGAACAACCAATATTTACAAACATGATTCACATAGTAATGTACGTCAAAATTTAACGACAATGTGTAAATGAATGTATGTCAAGTGAACTTCTCGTTAGAACTATATATATTAAGATCAAATCTTGATAAATATATAAAGATCACTACAATATTTTATAATCCATTAAAATTGGAAGACTTTGAATTTAACTCAAGCATTTTTCTAAATACGTTTAGAAAATAAATTAACTATCATTTTGACAATACCATTTGTGTCAACTTAAATAAGTATATATAAATTTATATACTTACAAGTGGAAACTTATAATTATTTTTCATATCAAACATCGGATTTTAAAACCATACTAATGTCAATATGAAAAGTATATATACTTCGTATACTTATTAGTAAAAGTCATTTTAACAATTTTTACGAACTTACGTATGGTATTAATACAATCATATAAACCATTGAACTACTTTAAGTAAGTGATACTTAAAACAATGAACTAAAATATTGCCCTCCTTATCTAGGTTGCGTGTCGGTGCCGTTTCACAACAAACACTAAATCCCGCTCTCGGATTTGCACACTTGCTAAGGTGAGTTTTCATAGCCCCTCTTTTACTTGATAAACTGTTTTATACGTTTTGGGGTGAGAAATATGCAAAACCTTTTTATGGACCAAAACTATTACATGATTACTATTACGTGGTTTAGCCTAAGCCCTTATGTCCCTAGAGAATGCCCTTTTTCATGAACCGTCAATTCCCCATTGGGAAATGCGAATGTTATAAATAGATCTATTGAGGGTGACTCCTCCGTTCGGTTGGCCATGCTTAGGCCAAGGCGAAACGTATACCATGTCGGAATCTAGTGTTGAGGGACAAAACACTCGCTATGGGCCCCTATATTGTATGACATCTTTTAGCATACAGAAATTGTCGTAGTATCGGTTGCATGAACTTAGAGCTAACGTAATAGACATTCATCCATATGTCATTATATTCGTTGTAATGATTATATGACTTCGCTTATGGTCCAAACTTACTATTTTAACTTAAACCTATGAACTCACCAGCTTTTAGCTGACCTTTTTAGCATATTTTCTCAGGTGCTTAGTTGTGATCATGGATGCAAGGCAATAGGCGGATATATGGTCGTAGTAATTTCTAAAGAAATGTTTTTATACAAAAACGATGTTTTTATATTGGGACCACTGAAATTATGGGATGTACCCATTTATCTAAACAATGATGTAAGATAATGTTTTAAAATATTTTATGAAATTAAACGGAGTATGTATTCCGTTCTTTATTACTTGTTTTGTGATTCACCAATTCCGTAACGCTCCCAATAACACGTATGCTTCCGCTAAACCAAATTTGGGGGTGTTACAGATTGGCATCAAAGCCTAAGTTGTAGAGAACTAGGTACATATAAACCCTAAACTATAACTACTTTTTACAAAAACATCATACTACGACCGCCAGTTGCCGCTTGCCTTACTTGCCATTTTACTTAAGAGTTCATTTAAATGGGATTGCATGTTTTATTTCCTATTTACTTATGCACTATTTCATATTCATCATGAGTATATTTTTCCACATACTTACACATATGCACCGTCTTGTCACAGAACATGCCTTCATCAGCCTTCCCTCACGATGTTCAGGAGGAAATCCTACTTGCTCACTCACCTACCATCCAATTAGCTTGCACACTTGGCCACAAATCCGTACATTCAGGCCACTCTAGCAGCTCAGCCAGTTATTGCACCTACTCCATCTGTACCGACTCTCACCACCACTCCATCAGCTTTGTTGACACGTAGGCAAAAACCCCGCATGATTGTGAGAGTACCTGGATACAGAGAGCGGTATTCATTCATGCCTGCACTAGCTTCTCGGATGACCCGCGCTGCTTACATGGGTCCTCCTACTACTTCAGAGTCACTGACACCATCATCCACTGAGTCACCACCTCACCAAAGACTCAGGAGGGCTACTGATTCCTACTCAGATGAAGACCCGGAAGAAGACCCGGAAGAGGATCCGAAGGAGGAGCTACCAGAGCCTATGCCGATTGAGAGTGTTCCCTGAACATGTTAGCATAGCAGCAGACATGGACATACTGGGCCTGGAGATTGTCCAGAGCATTCAGGAGTTAGGACAGAGCTCCAGGATGGCTCAGGGGTTGGGCGAGGACATGGATATTGATGCACCATTTGGATTGGGACAGAGAGCTGCTTTCCTCCGTAGCCAGGAGGGGAGTGATGAGGTTGCTTGGAGAGATATTGGTTGTGTGGTTAGTTCTGTACCACATATCGCGAGCCCGAGCTACAGTCCATCATCACCTTCATTCATACCATCTGCATCAGACATGGAGCGCCTTGCTCACGCCACTAGACAGCTCGAGACTATTGAGGTAGCTGCACCGGTTGAGGCACAGCCAGTGCCAGACCCGTCAGGATCTCTAGATGATGAGGAGCTGACCCTCACAGAGAGAGTGCTTATTCAGTTAGATTCTCATGAGACCTTGCTAGGGGTCCATACTGATCAGTTGGAGAGAGTCGACCCAGTACGCTTACAGGCTTGCGAGCAGCGTGTTGAGGGTTTAGACCGCTTCACTGATGTATTGTTTGAGAGTATGGAGCTAGAGAGGCATGAGAGGATCCTGTTTGGTTTCAGATTTTAGACTCAGGTCGAGGATGTTAGAGAGTTGGACAGTAGAGCACGAGCCTTGGGCAGAGGTCAAGCCCAGATGCACGGCCGACTTGAGGAGCTGGAGCGCATCCAGTGGATGGCTAGAGATACTGCCAGAGAGGAGTGGCAGAGGACCGTAGGTTTGGAGTCCATGCTGGCCTCTCAGATGAGGCGCATCGCTAGTTTGGAGGATACGCAGCGAGAGTTAGTTGCTACCATTGAGCGACTACGTACCGAGCGTGGACATCTTTAGATATGATTTCGTGATGTATCACACTAAAATAGATTTATAACAGTTAGTGTTAGTTATTACTCTTATACTTCAGTTGTATTTCCGTGGTATTTCCGTTGTATTTCCGTTGTATTCCCGTTGTATTTCAGTTGTATTCCATCTAGTATCTCATCATGTACTTTAGGAACCTTGTAACCGAAGTTCTATCTATGTCAAGCTTATTTTCCTATCCAATTGTCCTTTCTTTTATAGATTGCTCATATGATCTATCTACGAGAACTACACTATTGCTTGGCACTTACATTGTTTAAAAGGTTATATATCTTATCACCTTTCTTACTGCAGAAATGCCGCCGAAACGAAGATCAAAACGTACCAATCCTGGTGGAGCTTCCAATGCTCCTATTCCAGCGAGAGTTACTCGCAACCAAGCTGCAAATGCTGCGATTCCAAACAGAGTCACACGCGATCAGACTGCTGAAGCCACTACTCCTGTTAGGGCTACTCCAATCCAACCTACCATGAATCAAGCTATGATAGACCAACTAGTCAATGAGCGAGTGAACGCCGCTTTAGCTGCAGCAAACCACTCGTCTACTAATGTTGGAACTTCGAGACCACCCACCCACAGCCGCACTTGTACTTATCAGGACTTTCGTAAGACCATGACTGGAGGCTTTAGTGGAACTGAAGGAGCTGTCGGTCTGACTAGATGGATCGAGAAGCTCGAGACTGTGTTCCGAATCTGCAATTGTGAAGAAGATTCTAAGGTTAAGTACGCATCATTCACTTTCACAGATGCTGCCTTGACCTGGTGGAACAATTTTCTGAAATCTGCTAGTATCGATGTTGCCTATGCCATGCCATGGGAGAGCTTCAAGGAGATGGTACTTCGAAAGTACTGTCCTCGTAATGAGATCAAGAAACTCGAGCATGAGTTTTGGAACCTCAAAGTTCAAGGCACCAATATGGCTACTTATAACCAGCGTTTTCAAGAACTAGCCTTACTGTGCCCTGAAATGGTTCAAACTGAGACCCAATTGTTGGAGAGGTACATCGGAGGACTGCCCCAATCTATCAAGGGCAATGTCACCACTTCTAAGGCTGCTGATCTTCACGAAACTATCGAAGTAGCCAACAAACTCATGGACCAAGTAATTGAGGATTCCATGGACAAAGTGGTTGACAATAAGAGGAAATGGGATGACCACTCCCGAAGCTACTACAACAATGGGTACCGTGGCAACAACAGTGGGAACAACAGCAACAATCAAAACAAAAGGCAAAATGTTGCTAGGGCATATGTAGCTGGGATTGAAGAAAGGAAACCGTACGCAGGGACTGCACCACTGTGTAACCGATGCACACTGCACCACAAAGGACGATTATACGTCAAGTCCGTAACGTCAAAATCGAGACACTTGACCAGAAACTCCAGGTCCAAGTCATTGGCGACGGTTCAAACAGCACCAGCTCAGGACCCAAAAGCTGCTATAACTTGCTTTGGTTGTGGTGAGAAAGGGCATTATAAGAATGAATGCTGAAAGACCAGAAACCAAGGCAATGGAGGGAATCAAGGAAACCAAGGAAATCCAGGAAGCCATGGGAATGGCAGGATTCAGGGAAATGTTGGACAGCCGAGTAATCAGGGAAATGGCGAAGGAGCTCGTGGAAGAGTTTATGCTGTGACCAAAGTGGAAGCTCAGGAAGACCCGAATTTTGTGACGGGTACATTCCTTATAAATAACCGTTATGCATCCATATTGTTTGATACGGGAGCCGATAGGAGTTTTGTTTCTAATGCATTTAGTCCACTACTCGATATTGCCCCAACTGCATTAGGTAATGCATACAATGTGGAACTAGCTAACGGAAACATAGAAAGGGTAGATACCATCATAAGAGGTTGCACCCTGAATCTGTTAAACCACCCATTCAATATCGACTTGATACCAGTAGCAATGGGCAGTTTTGACGTCATCATCGGGATGGATTGGTTATCAAAATACCATGCTGCCATCATTTGTGACGAGAAGCTCGTCCAAGTACCCTATGGATATGAAGTCATAACTATAGAAGGAAACAGAAGTGATAGAAGAAACGCTTCAAGACTGAATGTCATTTCCTGTACCAAGGTGTTGAGGTGTATCGAGGAAGGATGCCACATCTTCCTAGCATAAGTCACCGGAAAGGACGAAAATGAAAAGGAAGAAAAACGTCTGGAAGACTTGCCAATAGTGAGAGAATTTCCTGAAGTCTTTCTTGAAGACTTGCCAGGACTCCCGCCAACCTGACAGGTCGAGTTTCAAATCGATTTAGTGCCTGGTGTCGCGCCCGTGGCAAGAGCACCTTATCGATTAGCTCCAACGGAACTCCAGGAGTTATCAAACCAGTTGTCGGAACTTGCGGAAAAAGGGTTCATTAGACCGAGCTCATCACCTTGGGGAGCACCAGTCCTATTCGTCAAGAAGAAGGACGGAACTTTCAGGATGTGCATCGACTATCGCGAGTTGAATAAACTAACTGTTAGGTCACTAGTTTTACAACACAAGCTTACTAGAAAGAGATAGAGAGGAGAAGAGAGGCGGATGAACAATCTACACTCACACACACACGTATAAATGAAGAAGGGTTAGGCGTAGAGTGAATGAAAGAGTAAATTGAACAACCAACCTTCAAATGAAGGTTTACAAGGGGTATATATAGGAGGGAAGCTAGGGCAACACTCCTAGTTCCCTTCCTTTCCTTATTGGGCTAGGCCTAGGCTTATGGGCCTTCTACATAAGCCTAAGGCTAATAACAAACATAAAGGCCATAATAAGCTAACTATTACATATGAGTAACTAACACTTGAATAAGGTTTAGGAGTGATTCCAACAATCTCCCCCTCAAGTGTTATTACATATGAGTAACAAACACTCAAGTGTTGGTGATGAAAAACGGTGAAGGCGTTGATGTAATAGTAGCTTTGACGTCTTCGGACATTCTTCTTTCTTGTGAGAAGAATTGCCTTGATTTAAACAATCTCCCCAGTATGGAGAGATAGTTTACTTTGAACGGTTATGCTATGACGTCATCTTTAACTTTGTTCTTTGATCATTGTTCTTTGTGGTGAAAGTGATAGTATGTTGTTGTTCTGCATCAAGTCGCCTCAGGTTCCGCTTCATTTGCTCACAGTGTCTCCACGTCGTTCTTCAACATGCTCACACGCTCCTTTGACGTTTGGAATTCTGATGGAGTTCTTTAAGTCTTTAACTTTGTAGATTCTCTGTATTGACGAAGAATCATTCAGACTGTTGTGTTGCTTTTGGATAGAACTTCCATTAGTGATGATGTTGGCGTGAGCATGAGAAGAGTCTGCACGATCATTTCGCTCCATAGCTTCCATAAGAAGAAAACATTAAAACGGTTAGTAATAAGCGGATTCCGGCACTTACAAGTTTGAACTTCGAGAGTGTTAACAGCATAGTGTGAAAACACAACTCTAATTCTTACAAAGGCTGTTTCTGAATCGGAGTACCACAAGTGAGATAACACGATGTACCGAAGTACACCTACGTTTCAGATGAGTCGCTGAGGTACACCTAAGTATCACCTCACGACTGTAGACCGTTTAAGACCACTAAGCGCAATCCACGGGGAGTTGCCGAAGCGACCTGCTGCCAGGGCTTTTGATGTTGACCCTGGCAGGAGTTTCCATTCAATGACTGAGGATCACAAATGTGAACCTCTCATAAATGTTCTCGACAGATTGCTAAGATCTGTGAAGGACTCGATATGAACCACTAATAACCTTATTGTTGATCATCAAGTGATTAAATGTCAAGTGTACCTAAGAGATCTTTTGATGAATCTCGTGGCTCTAGACTCAATAGTGCGTTTTGGTTTTCCTGAGCGGAGACAAGGGAGAGGGTCTCCTTCTTCAATACCAGCAATCTCTAAGAGAAAGCCGATAGCTTACGTAGGGTTCCCAGTGAGAATGAAACAAGCTTCTGTTAAGAGAAATTTGAGTTGATAAGAAGGTTTAGTGCATGCGTCACTGGGTCCATGACGACTTTTAATCTTCAATACCGGCGTCACTAAGTGACAACCAGTAGCATATGAATTGAACCCGGTGTCTGCCCCAAGTTGAATAATCTGGAGGGCTATTTCTTTTCACCCTTTTCTTTGCATTTCTTTTTAATTCTTCAACTCCTTCTTTCTCCGATTCTCATTTTCTCCTTTTTACAATCATACCTAAGGACTTCTAAATACTAACTATTTGTGATGTCCTGGGGTAGATCCATCCGGCTCTGGCGGATCATAGGACGGTTATTCCTAACCTTAGTCACCTTATAACTCCATGACTAACCTATGTTGCCATAAAACCACTGATATGAAAAATCTCTCACAGTGTTTATGAATGAAAAACATTTTAGTACCACTGTTGAGATAAGATTTTGCATAAATACTCCCCCTCCACATGTGCTTAAGTGTTTTAACGGTTAAAATGCACAGTGAGGAAAGAGCGCGCACATTTTGAATTGATTTACTCAAGATAGACAGTCCCCCGCGAGACACGGTTACGTGGCATAGTTAAAGAGTTGTATTGTCAGTTTTAGGTGACAACTAGCTCTAATAACTACCTTGAAGGTGTAGACAATCCTCGAAGGTTGTCAAACCCGTCAGAGTTCATGTTTATCAAGAGTTTCTCGAATGGTACATTCTACTCAGACAAGTCCTTTGCGAGACACGTTTACATCACTAGCGAACTAGCTTGAAATTATTACCCATCCAGGACAAGTCTTTTCGAGTTACTAACAGTTAAGCATCGTCAATTCGTTAGTTAAGTCTGAATCACACAAATTCATTTGCATTTTACACAACATATTTCTTATCACATATTTTCTCCCCTTCAAAAATGGCATATTAAAGTGTTATTTTTGAAACGTTTGAGAATAAATATGACCATTTCGAGTGTTGCGGGAAGAATGACCATTGAGAACAATTTTGAACAAAGTTTTGATTCAAGTACTCCCCCTCAACGAGTGATATAAACGGTTGAGGTTTTGAAAATCATAAGGGAAAGTACTTGTTCTTTTGAGCAAAACCTTGAAAAGTGAAAGGTTTGATAGGTTTTACTCAAAAGTAAGAAGCTTTCGCTCCTTTTATAAGGATTGTGGCACTGAAGCGTACCACAGGGTCCTTTATTTACAAGTACGGGTTGTACACTATAATGTGTGCACAAGCCATTTACATAATCAATCAAACATCCAAAATAATATGAAGAAAACAATTCAAGGGGTACCAGGAAGTGCAGTGATGTTCCCAGGAGTGTGCACAGGCCGTTGAAATCCGGTTATGTTTCTCCTGGGTCGACCACCGACATAACTCTCCAATCGTCTGAATTGATCCCTTCGAAACAACCGTTCATCAATCATTGTGATGATCCGTCTCACATCCCTCCTTTCCGGAGAATTCCAGCGCTTAGGAGACCCAATTTTATGGCGTATATCCTTCAACCTGTATGCCAATCCATCCCTAACCAGCTTCAAAGTATGATCCCGAACTTGTGGAGTTCGCTACACGCCATTAAGCAGTTTCTTTGAAGTTCACTACGGTAAACAACGCCGAAAGGTTTTCTGATGAGTGTATATTGAGATAGCTGGTTGATATCGGGAAGATCAAGCTTTGGAGGAGTGAAGTTGACACGCGTCGGATAAGATTCAACAGCCAGCTGGAGATCTTCTACACGTTCCTTGATGACAATCCGTCTTATGAAGATGAGAAGTGACTTGATAAATTCACGTTGTACTGCAGTTGAGAATTGTCTCATGCGACCTTGTACCTTGGCAAGGTACATGTCTTCGATGTCATTGAGAGACAAATTCTCAAAGTCACCTTCAGAGAAAGCATAGTCCCGTTCATCTTGTCGTTTGACTACGATCTTCTTTAGGAATGTGTAGTCCCACTTAGACGAAAGGTCAACGTGTATGATGGCAACGATATCTTTAGAACTATGCACGGCATGTTGAGACTTCTGAACCTGACAGCTTCTATAGTAGATTCGTCGGCGTTCGGCCGTGATGAATCCCATACAATGCATCTCGGTATGCCTCCAACTGTGTTGGAGAACAAGTGATTGGCACGTTCCTCAATGGCTATGCAGTTTGAGTAGACAGCTCCTGGGAATGGAAGTGTCAACGATGTAGCGTATTTTCTTGAATCATCGCCACCGTGTATAAGAAACTCCAAGTCTTTGTTGAAGAAATATCTGAAAGGAATCCTTGGTTCAGCTGGTTGGCCAAGTGTTGGTAGAGGTTTGGTCCAATCGGTGTAGTATGGAGGGTTGTCCCTTTGTGTGAAGTCAATGTTTGCTTCCGGTTTGAGCCAATCCATTTTGTTAGACATAGCTCGAGCAATGTTTTCGAGGTGATATTCGACCTCGAGGGCACTTTCAGAGCTGTCTTTTAGAAGTTCAAATGCTTCATTTTTTATTCGCTTCAGCTCAGATTTCGTCATTTTATTCACATGGAACTTTTCTTGCAGAATTTTTGCATGCTCCAATGTAGAACCGTCTACCAAATTCGGACCTTCTTCAGGGTAGGGAGTGTTGTTAACAAGATTAGCAAACCATTCAAATTCTTCTGTTATATCGTCATCTAGCCATGTTACAACGTCAGTTTGAAGCGTCTTCTTCTTCTTCTTTTTCGAAGGCCTAGATGATGATTCTGGTTTCTGAACTTGTTTGGGAGAGGTGGGTTGTTGTAGGGGCTCAAGGACCTCTTCATCGTCACCACCCGTATACTCAAAGTGATCATCGGTTTTCTGAGTCGGGGGTGGTAACTCGGAATCGTCCTGAGGTTTTTCAGTAGAAGAACGAGGAGGAGATGTTTGTTGAACAGGAGCCCGTTGTGGAGGAGGTTGCATCAAAGAAGATTCACCAGACTGCTTCTGACGTTTAGGTGCAGAGTCTTTATCCTTATCCTTGTCTTCATCGTCTCTAGGACGTTTAGACTTTTCAGCTTCAAATCTACAAGCTTCTTGAAGTTGGTAGTCCAGCAATGCTTGAAACAGTTTTCCTTCATGATAAGTGCTTATTCACTCATCATTTTTACCCATCTAAGACCACAAAAACGTCTATAAACACGGAAATATTACCAATTATTCTGCAGATATCCTTGGAGTGTGTTTTTATGTATTTCAGGTACAAAGGATCGAAAACAGGGCAAAAACGTACAGAAATGAGCTTGGATTGGAGAAAGTGCTTTGCAGACAGAACTGGGAAGTGGATTTTCTACATTTTTGGATCCCGGGATGCATATTTGGAGTGAGTGGGAAATCAAACTTAAAACCGAACCCCAAACCCGAAACCAATTTACCTTTTTACCTTTCCCCGAACCCAAATTACCAATTTACCCTTAAAACGTTTTTCATTAAAAACAATTATTTTTATTTTTAACCATTTTTATTTACAACAACTAATTTTCATTTAAAACCAATTTTTATCTAAAAACATTTTTCCTTTTATTAAAAAAAAAAAAAAAAAACATTTCATTTTAATTTGTACAAAATACTTAAAACTACTTCACCTTTTTATAAACCTAAACCCCATATTTACCCAATCCCCTGTTCTTACCCCAAAACACAAACCCAGAAACCCCACAAAAATTCTTGGCGCCAAGATTTCAACCCCCCTCCTCCTGTCACTCTCACTTCCTGTCTCTCTCACCCAGATGAGTCCAAGGATCAGTCACATGGGATGGTTTTACACCTTGGCAATCCCCAACTATCCTATTGGTGTTCAAGTAATCAAGGGCTCAAATTCATACCCTTGGTCCCCAAGTTTAATTGGATGGCTGTGATGGGGTTGAAACAAGCACAAACTCACTTTGGCTCATCTCACTCACACAACAAACACAAGCAGGAACCAGACTAAGACAACAACAAGAGGACAAAGACAGTAGAAGACATTCTTCAGTAGCTTTTGAGTATAAATAGGCATTTTAAGCATTTGTATAATCTTGTCTAGAGTTTCATTATTCTAGTTCCAATTTACTTATTTTGTCATTTAATTTCCATGTAACCTTTAATTTCAGTTATGCAATTTCAGTTCCTTTAATTCATTTTTTATGTACTTTTACTTTCTGTTAATGCTCTTGGATTCGCCATTTATATTTTAAAATGTGTATCAAGTGTTTGGCTTAAGCATATTTAGTAGGATAAAAGGCTTTTCACCCGTTTTGACTTTCAAAGTCAAACTTGTTTTGAGGTTTTAGTGAGTTTCAAAAAGGTTTTAATCAGTACAAACTGGTATAAGTCTTGATAACAAAAAAAAAGTTTTCTGTCTTCATTTTACTGCACACAGAACAGCTGCCTATGCTGCTGTTCAATCCCTTTTTAGTAGCTTATTTTTTTTATCAAAACTTTTTCAAAATTGCTTTTATTGAACCCTTGCATACCCATCTTAATCCCTGTTTAATTTATTTGCACCTTAGATTACTTTAGTTTAGCTTAATGCACATGCAAAGTTGCCCCATTAGTCCATTTCAGTTTCTGTCTCAGCCACTAAGTGCCATCTGCTCCTTTTGACAGCATTTTTCTAGCATCATTTTAAGTCCAACTCAGTAGCAAGCTAGTTTTTTAGGAAGTCCATATTGCCTAATTTACATGTTTGAGCTCTTGTAGGATTTGGAATGGATTTAGTAGCTTATTTATAAGCTTAAAATGCCCCTCCTGCCTTGTTTTATAACAGCTTCAGTAGCCCTCACAGCCTACTTGACAGCTTATTTATAAGCTGTCAAGGGCCTTCCACTTGCCCCATTTTGTTTTTTCTTGATCTTAGCTATATGGATTTTAGATAGGTTAGCTTATTTTAGGATTTTAAGGTTGTTATGTAGCTTATTTTTAAGCTCGAATAGGCCTCGTGGGCGCTTTCACTGCAGACAACACATGTTCACCATCTTTTTTCTAGCTTATTAGAGTTCCCTTTAGCTTATTTAGGATTAGTTTAGTGCTTATCAGATCTGTAGGTTAGATTTGCTTATTATATAGCTTATTTAGTACTTATCGTTGCTTATTTAAATTCCTTAGTATCCTTTAGTTCATATAGTTTAGCTTTAATTAAAATTGCTTATTTCTTTTGTTTTTCTTTTTAGCTTAATGTTGTTAAATTCAGCTTATTATGGATTTGTCAATTATGATTAGTTTTAAAGCTTATGGTAGCTTATAGTGTTCCTTAGTAGCCCCTAGTTCCTTAACTGTCCCATAACCATTCAGACCCTTAAGCTTATTTGAAGTAATCTGATTGTGATATAAGCTGTTCACAGCTCATTTTTTTAAGATTTCATAAGTTTTGGTTTTATCAAAAGTCTTATATTTCAGTCCTTAGTTAGTTTTGCAAAAGAAAAAAAAAATAAATAGCAAAAAAGTGCCAAGGAACAGATTCGAACACTGGTCTGTCTCCTTTCGCACGCACAAACAAACCCTTTTCCATCTGCTCTAGAGTGCTTTTTATTTTTAAGTTTGCACTATTTATTATTTAAGTAGCATTTTAGTTTTTTAGCTTATTTGCTTATTAGATTATTAACTGCTTATCCACATGATCCATTGCACCCATTTTATTTTTCATAGGTCCATTAGATTATCAAGTATTTATTATAAAATTTTCAGATTTTTCCAAAATCATTTAGTATTTTTAATTAATTAATTAGTATAAATTAGTTTTTAATTCATAATAAATAAAATAAAAGTCGAAAAAATATCCGGCTTTTTTCTAAAATCATTTTTAGTCGTTTAGAATGTAGGAAAATTAGTTTCACACCCGTAGGCCTTAAATTGCATTAATTTTACTTTTTGAGACTCGGGATTAGCCCGGTTTTCACGTTTTTGCATATTATCACTCTAGGACTTAGTGTAACTTAATTTTATTATTCCGTATGCTTAGTAGTAGTAAGATCATCATTTAATTTGTTCTTAATTACTTTCCCTTTAGTTAATTTGTAGAAAACGTAATCAAAAACAAAAAATACCGAACAATTCAAGCATTTTAATAACAAACCTCAAACGTCACCGTCAATTCACTCCTCGTTGGGAAACGACCCGGGTAATCACTTGCCCGGTATCACTTATCGAGTATTCGCGGGTTTTGCGTGTCGACCTTTTTCCAAAAGGGTCGGTTTGCGATTCTCTCGTTTATATTCGTATTTGGTATTTTCTTTATTATAATTGACTATTTGACCTCTCAAAAGGCCATTATCAAATTTTGGCGCCGCTGCCGGGGAGGTTGTGTCGCGACAATATCGTTGAAGGTTTGACGATTAGTGACTTGAAGAACCTTCCTCGTGAAGTTATTTGCTTTCCAAAATCCCAAAAACCCAAAAATATTTTCCTTTTCAAAATTTATTTTCCCTTTTATGTTTTTTTTTATCAAAACCCAAAAACATTCTTCTTTATTCCTCTTATCCGTATAATTCTATTTCTCTTACCCTCTGTTGCCGTTTGATTCTATTCTTCGTATCCTCTCGATCACTTAATTCTATTTCTTTAACCCTCTACAAGTTTAATTCTCATGGCGACGATCGATTATCGTGTTGTTTTCACTGTAAAGGCCATATGGAAGAGGATCAAGTTTATTGTCTCAATCCCGATTGTTTATGTAAACGGTGTGGAAGGGTTGGAGCAAGCAAATATTGCTATTGGTGCGAATTAGCCGATAAAAACTCTCTCGATGATTCTCCAAGTTTTTCCGACCTCCTACCTCAACCCGAGATTTGTTCTATTGTTTCTGAGCCTAAACCGTCTAGATTTGATCAAAATCTTTCGCGATTTACGGTTAAGAGAAAAGAACAAGAACCGAGACCAAACGGAAGTGGTGGAAATTGCTAGCTCTGAGAGCACACCACTTGTCCCACCTCCGGAATATTCGAACCCTTTTTCTAACGAAATCGTGAACATGATTGAAAACTTCTTAAATGAACTTCGTCAAGATTCAACTTCGGGAAATACAAATACGACTTGTGATGTTGTTGAGCCCTCGATCCCTATTCCAGAGCCCGAGATATCTTCTTTCGATCAAGATTATTGCTACGGTTGTGGAGGCGTGTTACGAAAGGTTTTCGTTGTTTCAAATGTATGTGCAAGTGGTGTGGAAATTATCTTACTAATGGATTTTGTTCGATTTGTGCGGAGAATTCATTCGCTTATGATTCTAATCCAAATTCCTTCAATTTTCCTCAAAACGATTTCAACTACCCTCCACAGAATTCATATGAACCACAACCGTACTATCAAGATTTCAATGATACATCATTTCAGAATTTCTCTCCTAAATACCTTATTTGTGCAAATTGTGGGGGTCCCCATTATGATTACCAATGTCAATCATGGAATCAAAATTACCATGGACCTGATCCTTGTTATAACACTCCTTGTTTTGACAATTTTCAACCTCCACAATTTCCCTTCATTGAACAATATCCCGTCATTGATCAACATCCTCGTGAGAAAAGTATGCTAGAAGAACTTGCCGAAGACCAAACGTCTCGGAACGAAAAATCTATGCTAGAATTACTTGAAGAAGAGGAACGAGCCGCTAAGATTCAAAGATGTCTTGAAGAAATACGAATCGAGGAACGAGCACTTGCAAGACGTGCCCGATGGCTCGCGACTTACATTGACGATGATGATGATAGTGACGATGATGATGAAAGTTTGTCGGCCGAAACCACACCCGAAGAGCCCGTTAACTCTCTAAGTATGGGGGACGAGCATCTTAGCACTATTCCGGAAACGGAATCGTCTTGTGCTGAGAACCTTGTCCCAACCCAAGTGAGTCGAGGGCGTCTCGATATGATGTGTGATGAGCCGGTTGATGATGATTCTTCTCCTCCCACCTAATGATTCTTTGAGATGATCTCCGAATCTGAAAATGACTATACGTCGTTTGACGATTCCTTATCGTGTGGAGACATCGAGTATGTTGAGGAAGATCCTTCTGAGCTCGTCAGCTTAGAAGAAGTGAGAGATTTTGAACCTGAAGAAAGAGAAATCGACACTGATTTTGATTCGGATGATGAAGATATTCTTGTTGTGTCCAAGGAACCTTTTACTATGGCATTCACTAATCCTCTGTTTGACTTAGATTCTGAATTCACTCAAATTTCAGATAACCCAATCTTTGACATTCAGAATGAGGATAGTGACCTTTACTTGGAAAACCCCGTTACCTCTTTACCCGAGGTCGAGGATTCCACTCCCGAAGATAAGAATAGTGGCAACCCCACTTTGAATTTAGACCTTCTCGAGGAGTTCGCCGATGAACTCGCTCTTATCGATCATTCTCCACCGGGAGATGATGATGTGCACTTCGACTTTGAAGCCGACCTTACCGAATTGGAAAATCTTTTATACAATAGGTCTTCTGATAATTCGTCAAGTGACACTCTTATAGAAGAGGTCGAATTTCTTTCTTCGGACGACTCGATACCTCCGGGTTTTGAGAGTGACGAGTATGGCTTAGATCCATCATCCACCCGTCCGCCTGCTAAACCGCCGGATGATGGAATCTCTTCTAAGCCTGATACGGATGTTCTCATTGATGATGGTGGATAAGATTGTTGAACATTCGCTCAATGTTCCTCAATCTAATCTTTTGCCCACCCAACCCGCCCGTTGTCAATCCAATGACACTCTCCTTTCTTATCTTCTCCATATCTTAACTCCTACGGGAGTGAAGATACCATCTTTGACCCTGGCATTTCTTCTTCTTTTGAGCCGGTAATATCTCATCGGAGTGGAACTTTCAGCACATTCAATGTTTATCCAAACCATTTGAATGAAAGTCCGATGGAGATCTTCTCTTCCACTTGCTCCCCCATGGACCAATGAATTCGGGGTCGAGTCAAGCTAGCGACTCGGTTAACAAAAACAGTAGCATTTCATGGGTGTCCACCCATGTTTCTATCTTCTTTCTCTTTTCTAACACTAAGTGTGGGGAAACCCCACGATGTTTGCTTGTTGTGTTTGCTCTCGTTTTCGGATTCCCGTAGATCGTGATGATTGATGCGCCTGTTTTCAATCCAGCCGCCCAATATTCGATCTTTTTGCTAACGATTATCTAGGGATATCTTATTAATCCTTTTTGTGAAAAAAGATTTCGCTTCCACACTTGGCTAGTAGTATTACCTTTTTCCGTTCTATAGTTTCGGCTACGGCGGGTACTTTGAATATTGAGGGCAATATTCAATTCTAAGTGTGGGGGGGAATTCTAGCGAATTTTGATCACATGTGTACCTTCTAGTACCCTAGCACCCCCGTTTTGACCAAAAATTTTAAAATTTTTATCGCTTTAAGTCAAGTATTTAGATTTACAAGAAGTGCTTTGCACAAAAATAAAGCATTGATGCTTCGGTATTAATGGTAGTTTAGTCTTGATTAGGCTAGAACAAAGGGAATCCCGACTCTGCTAGAGTGTTGATCTAGCTGCTCTCTTAACATTTAGGCTAAGGTTTTACGAGTTGTGCAAATGAAAATGCTAAGCGTGGAGTAGTTGGTTCTCTTTAGAGCTTATATAAGTAATCTATGGCTTTTTCTCCCAGAAGATAACTAATTGGACTTAAATACGTGCTCATTGTCAAATTTTTGAACATTCAAATCGTCTTGTTACAATAAAAAGTTTTTAAGCAAAATTGATTTAGAGTCCGAGTTCAACTTTTTATTTAAATTTCCGAGAAAGCATACTTTCTTAAAATCGGAATAATGTTGCAAAATGAAAGTATCGTAAAGTGCTTGAATGATGCAAAAGAGAGTTGCAAGTTTAAAGTTCAAAGTCAAAAAAAAAAAAAAAAAAAAGAGTGAAAAAAAATTGAAAAATGAAAAATGAAAAAATATTAGTTGTGTGAATAAAAGCACTATGTTGCTTATGAATAAATGTGCGAAACTTGTTTTTTCTTAAATTTAAATCGGAAGTTGAACTCGTATTCGTCAAAGTTGTCTAAAAGTTTGACGGTAATTTGGAAATCCTTGATTTCAAAGATCCCGAAAGCTCCGATACTATTCTCGAGGGTGAAAACCTAGCCTCCTTAAAGGACAAGTAAGAGAAGAAAGTCGCCACATGGAGTGATCTCACCTTTGAATCTCGAATTTCTAAATTATTGTCGGTTGTAATCCATTTAGGTTTAGTTTTAACTTAACGGTAGCTTCGTAAATCTTTGGAATCGAATTCCCGCTAATTCCGGTACTATTCTCTGTGAGGTGTCAAAAGCCCGGTCACTTAAAACTAATGTTTTGGGATGTGCCGAGAAGAAAGCCGCTACATGGAAGAGGCCCTTTCGATCCTTAGACTTTCATCGTTTCCAGTGGGTTAGTACTTTGGTTAAGTGGATAACAACCATAACAAATGTCGATTTCAATGGTCAAACTTTTGAAAATGAGCACACACACACATTTAAATTGTATAAATTGCGGGAGTAAAAAGTTAAGTCTCGACTTACATAGATTATTTGTATAAGTAGTGTTAGCATTATACAAAAACGTTTGCACAATAAGTTTAAGCTTGGTTTGAGAGTATCAAAAAGAGGATGACGATTACAATTCCCCGGAGACACCCATTTTGCGTGAATCCCGTTCTATGATGCCATGTTTTGATAATCAAGCATGTTATTTATTTACGTTCAAGTTTTAAATTTCTAGAAGTGAAATAAAAAGTCGAAACGGGGTATTCTTGGTATTTTTGATCCTTTCATTACTTCTTATGATCGGATTGCTAGGGACTAGCAATTGATAGTGTGGGGGATTTGATAAGTGCTTATTCACTCATCATTTTTACCCATCTAAGACCACAAAAACGTCTATAAACACGGAAATATTACCAATTATTCTACAGATATCCTTGGAGTGTGTTTTTATGTATTTCAGGTACAAAGGATCGAAAACAGGGCAAAAACGTACAAAAATGAGCTTGGATTGGAGAAAGTGCTTTGCAGACAGAACTGGGAAGTGGATTTTCTACATTTTTGGATCCCGGGATGCATATTTGGAGTGAGAGTGGGGAAATCAAACTTAAAACCGAACCCCAAACCCGAAACCAATTTACCTTTTTACCTTTCCCCGAACCCAAATTACCAATTTACCCTTAAAACGTTTTTCATTAAAAACAATTATTTTTATTTTTAACCATTTTTATTTACAACAACTAATTTTCATTTAAAACCAATTTTTATCTAAAAACATTTTTCCTTTTATTAAAAAAAAAAAAAAAAAACATTTCATTTTAATTTGTACAAAATACTTAAAACTACTTCACCTTTTTATAAACCTAAACCCCATATTTACCCAATCCCCTGTTCTTACCCCAAAACACAAACCCAGAAACCCCACAAAAATTCTTGGCGCCAAGATTTCAACCCCCCTCCTCCTGTCACTCTCACTTCCTGTCTCTCTCACCCAGATGAGTCCAAGGATCAGTCACATGGGATGGTTTTACACCTTGGCAATCCCCAACTATCCTATTGGTGTTCAAGTAATCAAGGGCTCAAATTCATACCCTTGGTCCCCAAGTTTAATTGGATGGCTGTGATGGGGTTGAAACAAGCACAAACTCACTTTGGCTCATCTCACTCACACAACAAACACAAGCAGGAACCAGACTAAGACAGCAACAAGAGGACAAAGACAGTAGAAGACATTCTTCAGTAGCTTTTGAGTATAAATAGGCATTTTAAGCATTTGTATAATCTTGTCTAGAGTTTCATTATTCTAGTTCCAATTTACTTATTTTGTCATTTAATTTCCATGTAACCTTTAATTTCAGTTATGCAATTTCAGTTCCTTTAATTCATTTTTTATGTACTTTTACTTTCTGTTAATGCTACTGGATTCTGCCATTTATATTTTAAAATGTGTATCAAGTGTTTGGCTTAAGCATATTTAGTAGGATAAAAGGCTTTTCACCCGTTTTGACTTTCAAAGTCAAACTTGTTTTGAGGTTTTAGTGAGTTTCAAAAAGGTTTTAATCAGTACAAACTGGTATAAGTCTTGATAACAAAAAAAAAGTTTTCTGTCTTCATTTTACTGCACACAGAACAGCAGCCTATGCTGCTGTTCAATCCCTTTTTAGTAGCTTATTTTTTATCAAAACTTTTTCAAAATTGCTTTTATTGAACCCTTGCATACCCATCTTAATCCCTGTTTAATTTATTTGCACCTTAGATTACTTTAGTTTAGCTTAATGCACATGCAAAGTTGCCCCATTAGTCCATTTCAGTTTCTGTCTCAGCCACTAAGTGCCATCTGCTCCTTTTGACAGCATTTTTCTAGCATCATTTTAAGTCCAACTCAGTAGCAAGCTAGTTTTTTAGGAAGTCCATATTGCCTAATTTACATGTTTGAGCTCTTGTAGGATTTGGAATGGATTTAGTAGCTTATTTATAAGCTTAAAATGCCCCTCCTGCCCACTGTTTTATAACAGCTTCAGCAGCCCTCACAGCCTACTTGACAGCTTATTTATAAGCTGTCAAGGGCCTTCCACTTGCCCCATTTTGTTTTTTCTTGATCTTAGCTATATGGATTTTAGATAGGTTAGCTTATTTTAGGATTTTAAGGTTGTTATGTAGCTTATTTTTAAGCTCGAACAGGCCCTCGTGGGCTGTTTTCACTGCAGCAACACAGCAGCTGTTCACCATCTTTTTTCTAGCTTATTAGAGTTCCCTTTAGCTTATTTAGGATTAGTTTAGTGCTTATCAGATCTGTAGGTTAGATTTGCTTATTATATAGCTTATTTAGTACTTATCGTTGCTTATTTAAATTCCTTAGTATCCTTTAGTTCATATAGTTTAGCTTTAATTAAAATTGCTTATTTCTTTTGTTTTTCTTTTTAGCTTAATGTTGTTAAATTCAGCTTATTATGGATTTGTCAATTATGATTAGTTTTAAAGCTTATGGTAGCTTATAGTGTTCCTTAGTAGCCCCTAGTTCCTTACGTCCCATAACCATTCAGACCCTTAAGCTTATTTGAAGTAATCGATTGTGATATAAGTGTTCACGACTCATTTTTTAAGATTTCATAAGTTTTGGTTTTATCAAAAGTCTTATATTTCAGTCCTTAGTTAGTTTTGCAAAAGAAAAAAAAAAAATAAATAGCAAAAAAGTGCCAAGGAATAGATTCGAACACGGTCCGTCTCCTTCGCAGCAAAACAAACCCTTTTCCATCCACTCTAGAGTGCTTTTTATTTATAAGTTTGCGCTATTTATTATTTAAGTAGCATTTTAGTTTTTAGCTTATTTGCTTATTAGATTATCTACTGCTTATCCACATTATCCATTGCACCCATTTTATTTTTCATAGGTCCATTAGATTATCAAGTATTTATTATAAAATTTTCAGATTTTTCCAAAATCATTTAGTATTTTTAATTAATTAATTAGTATAAATTAGTTTTTAATTCATAATAAATAAAATAAAAGTCGAAAAAATATCCGGCTTTTTCCTAAAATCATTTTTAGTCGTTTAGAATGTAGGAAAATTAGTTTCACACCCGTAGGCCTTAAATTGCATTAATTTTACTTTTTGAGACTCGGGATTAGCCCGGTTTTCACGTTTTGCATATTATTATCTAGGACTTAGTGTAACTTAATTTTATTATTCCGTATGCTTAGTAGTAGTAAGATCATCATTTAATTTGTTCTTAATTACTTTCCTTTAGTTAATTTGTAGAAAACGTAATCAAAAACAAAAAATACCGAACAATTCAAGCATTTTAATAACAAACCTCAAACGTCACCGTCAATTCACTCCTCGTTGGGAAACGACCCGGGTAATCACTTGCCCGGTATCACTTATCAGTATTCGCGGGTTGCGTGTGCGACCTTTTCCAAAAGGGTCGGTTTGCGATTCTCTCGTTTATATTCGTATTTGGTATTTTCTTTATTATAATTGACTATTTGACCTCTCAAAAGGCCATTATCACTTCATCAGAAGTAAATGTCCCAGATCGTGCAGACATTTGTGTGACAAGCTTGGCCACCAATTCATTATCCGAGAAAACAACCAGATCGGTTGGATTGATTATGACGGTTAAGGGTGTTGATCGAATAGTTTTCTTGGCGATCTGCATGAGATTTGGATAAAGTTGTTTTGTGAACAACTCCTTTGTGACTTTAGGAACGTACTCTTAAGGTACTTTTTCATGTAGCCTTCGATCATTTCGTTCAGTTCCTCTTGACGGTGATTTTCATGAATTCCTGAACAAACTTCCTTTCTCCTTTTATCTTTTCATGCTCGTCATACATATCTTTGTATGTGATCACAAAGAAATTTAGCTTTTGTTGAGCACATTTTCTTTCCGACTTGTTTGACAGCTTTGGTAATCCGTTCATGAGCTTGAGAAATCCAAGATTTATATGGTTTCTTCACGGATTTGGATGATGATTTGGTTGACTTCTTTGATGGTGGTTGTGAGGGTGAGAAGAGCGAATCGATGATGAAGAGATATGAGGAGACTCTGGATCCTTCGAAGGCTCAGAGGTTTCTTCCTTTGATCGCGCAGACTATCCGAAGAAACGTATCATAATTAACATCTTGATCTTTTTCGGACTTCTCAGTTTCCGGTTCCTCAAACTCAAATTCGATAGTATCCTCCACAAGCTTTTGTTGTTGCATAAGAGTGGTGGCACCAGCTCCCTTATCGGGTTGATTAACGCATCAGGAGATGGTTCAGAGTGGGTAGCACCACTTGATCCTCCGGGACCACCCATTTGTTCTTTAGCAAATGCTTGACTTTATGAAGGTGTCTAACGATATTAAACTTCTTCTGTATGATATATCGGTTGCTCTTCTTCTTGATCGAGCTTTCATCATACGGTACAAATGTACAGGAGTCTTTCCTTTTCCTTTATCACTGTAGTGGACTTGGAGGTTTAGTGCTGAAGGAGGTGTTACGGTTGCAAATTCGAGTAGGTAATCTCTTCATCGTGTCAGGGTACCTTGAGCTTTCGTCCACAAGCTTTCTTTGCGGTTGGATGTGGGAATAGGTTGAGCTTCCTTACGGGAACAATCCTTTTACGAGGAGGATTCCTTTTGGGAAGCTTTCTATAAAGATCTGTACTTGTACCACTTCCAGCACTTCCTCTTCTGGTTCTCCTTACAGGTGTTCCAGAAGATTTTTCGTCGAGATGACCAACTTTGCCTTGTCTAACGCTTCCGGATACCTTTTATGTGCGTTCGAGCTTTCTGACATCTTCGGTTAGAAGGAAATCGGCAACACAGCACTTTGTTTCTTTGTAGACGATTCCTTGATTCTGACCGATAGAATAGGTTCCGTCAACATATCGTGATTGTCGGGGTCATTTAGCCTCTTGGGAATATCGGGATGAAGTCCAAGTGCTCTCTGGATCAACAGTTTAGTATATCTGATGTAGGGAATCTTTGAGCCAAGCTTGTTGAGAAATGACATCATGTCATCCCAAATCAGAGCTTCGATAGCGATGTGTTTCATGTTGACCAATGCCCAAAATATTTGCAGTTCCATGAGCTTAGGATGCTCATAGCACCTTGTCGCGACGAAGAAAACAGAACTTTTGGTGATGATCATGTAGAGAGTTCTCCATGGTTGAGGAATACCCTTAAGCTCTACGTGAGAATGCTTGGTGATTACTCCTGTAGCCTCGTCATAACCGATATTGATTAAGAATTGGAGAGTGAGCTCTTGGCAGGTGTGGCATAAAGTTTGGTTGGTTCGACTTGAGAATTAGGAGAACAACCCTTAAGTCTGCCGGTGTAATGGTGACTTGTTTGTGATTCAGAGTCAAATCACAGGCGGTCCGAGTCCTTTGACCCTTTCCATAGTGTTCCGAACTGTTGGATATAGATCTCAGAACATTGCAGAGTGAGTGAGCATATTTTGATACGGATGAGTCCTCAGAATATCAATAGCAATTAAACATGAAGACTCTGAGCAAGTGAGGGTGTCAAAGTCAACACGGAGATTATTCTTTCCTATCTTCATTGGGTAGCCATTAGGATAGATATCAGCAATGGTGAGAATCTCAGGTGCATCCACATTCATTTGTTCAACCATGTCGTGATCTGAAATAACATTAGCCAAAAGAACCAACATATCGAAAGACATAGTGTTAGTCAACAGAAGGTCTTATTGTCTAGTTATTGAATGTATAGTGTCAATGATTGTTACGAGTCCTAAGTCACTTGTTTGTTCAATAGTCTAATGACGTCGTGAAATGTTTTCGTGAGTTAGTTAACTTTAAGTTTTAAAGTTTATGTTATCACTTATTGTTCACAACATATCAAACGATTAAGTTTATTAGTGACATTATTGGATTCGTGACGTTATGATTAGTTTATTTACAAGTTTGTACACGTAACAATTCATCATGAAGGTCAATCCAGGGTTAAGCGTAGTATTGGCAAAGTTAAGCGTAAGCAGATATTATATATGCGTAGAGCGAAGCTTACGCGTGGGACTCTAACTTACGTGTAAGAAATGTTACGCGTAGGAAAAAGGGGACCTTATGCGTAGAGCTTACGCGTAGGCGTATATATACCTTACGCGTAAGACTTACTCGTAAGAGTAGACCTTATGCGTAGAGGTCACTGTTTACGCATATCCTTCACGGGATACGCGTAGTCCCATTGTAGAACCTTACGCGTAATGTTATGCGTAGGATTATTCTTACGCGTAACATGACTACGCGTAGGGTAATCCTTATGCGTAGGGTTGCAAATGACCTTGATTATGAATATTAAGCGTAGCAAAGCCTGAAATAAGTTCATCAAGTTATCAACATTAACACATAACTTCATTTTAACAACATTTTATGGCATGAACATTCATAGGAAGATTACGCGTAAAAAAGTCATACGCGTAGGTCAAAACCCTAAGGGTTGAGAATTACGCGTATGATTTTTAACCATAGGATTAGCACCATAACAATTACGGTAGGTCTAGGGTGTTGTTAGAGTCATTAGGCCAAGAATTAACATCTAATTCGTCGTGAATCAAAATTACCCAAAGTTATGAACATTAAACCCTAACTTCAAATTGTTGATCAACTAGTGTTTCTGGGTGGTTAACAACCATGGAAATGATCAATTCATCAACATATGACCATAACCCAACAATCTTTTTGACCAAAACTCTTCACATTTGAAAAAACCCAATTCGACTCATAAACCCTAATTTTCAAAATCACTCAATTCATGTTTCTGGGTTCGTTTTGAGGATAGAAAACGAGTCATTGATGTTATTAAAACATTTTGACATAATTCTTATAACCACAAACACCCTTTAATGATTCGGTGTTCTTGAGCTTACGCGTAAGACACAAACGTGACTATATCATGAGATTAAGCCGTTGGATTTTTGAAAAATTCAAAGCCATTGCTTAAAAACTTGTTGTAAACACGAAATCACTTACAAATTGATGATCAAAAGCTCGGATTTGTCAAGCGATTTTTGGTTAGCGTAGATGATATTAGGTGAAGTATTAAATGTGATAGAAGTAAATGAGGTTGGTGGGTATTTTATTTAAAATAACTTTAAAGTTTTGACAGTTTTGGTCCCTCCACCTCTTCCTTTTTCAAACAAAGCCATTTAACTTCCATTTTGGTTACCAAACAAGGTTTTAGGAAAGAAACTTTGTGACACTCCCCTCGATTTAAGAAATAATGAAAGGTTATAAATTTAGTCCGAGGAGTGTCATTTAACCAGAAAAATTTACCACCAATGAAAAAAGAAACAACCGAGATATGATAACATGCAAGTACACAGATGTTTTGAAACAGTTAACGTTTTGATTTCTCCCCCTCAACATTTGATCGAAAAAAATACTAAATTTTGAAAGATTATAGTGTTGACGGAAGAAACGTACTTGCAATGTTGAAAGAAATTAGATAGAAGAATATTTTTGTTGTTTTATCAGATTTTATATTTTTGTATTTTGTTTTTGAAAGAATTATTTACAAAAGAGATTTTGGTGTTTGACAGGTTTTTAAGACTGTTTTAGGAGGTCATCAATTCCTCTTGAGTCAAACACCTCATACCAATCCGGTGGACCAACTCATTAAACCTAGCGGGAGGCAAGGCTTTGGTGAGAAGATCGCCAATTGGTATTCTGTACCCACAAAATATAATTCAACGTACCACGTTCCACGTGATCCTTGATGAAATGATATCGAAGATCGATGTGCTTTGATTTCGGTGTCTTGGCGAGTTGCACGCGAGATTGCAATGGCACTCCGATTGTCGCAGATACATCGGGATTACGTCAAATACGTAACCATAGTCTTTGAGTTGTGTTCTTATCCAAATGACTTGAGCACAACACGCCGACATGGCTACATATTCTGCTTCCGTTGAGAACGGCGATGTACAATCCTGCTTCTTCGATTGCCATGACACCAGTTTATCACCAAGAAATTGTAAAGCTCTGACGGTGCTTTTCCGTGAGTCTAAGCATCCTCGCGTGGTCGGCGTCGGAAAAGCGATTAGTTCAAAACCAGAATCCTTCGGATACCGGATCCCCAAGTTAATGGTTCCCTTTATGTATCGGAGGATTCTTTTAGCCTCGAGAGGTGGGTTTCATTGGTTACGCGACCGATAGCGGGAGCATAGATAAGCGGCAAAGACAATATCCAGTCTGCTAGCTGTTAGATACATGAGAGACCCAATAATACTACGGTATTTTGTAGGGTCCACCAATTTCCCATGTAAATCAGCGTCTAGCTTCTTGGTATGAGCCATTGGTGTGGCATAGGTGTCCTGAGTTTTCATTCCAAATTTGTTTAACAATTCAAGGGCATATTTGGTGACTCAGAAAATACCACGGGGTGATTGATGAACTTGCAAGTCCAGAGAAAGAATGTAAGTACACCCATCATGGACATTTCAAAATTTTTCTTCATTAGTTTTGCAAAAGCGATTGAAAACTTTTTATGTGTAGACCCAAAAATGATGTCATCCACGTAAATTTGAACAATTAAGATATGTTCCCGTGATATTGTATAAAAAGAGTTGGGTCAACCGAACCTTTGGTGAAATTATTAGCAATGAGGAAGGATGATAGCTTATCGTACCATGCCCGAGGAGCTTGTTTGAGACCATCGAGCTTTGTTTAGTTTGTAGACATGATTCGGAAACTCGGGATCAACGAATCCATCTGGTTGGCTGACATAAACCGTTTCTTTAAGTTGTCCATTGAGAAGCGCAGTTTTGACATCCATCTGATAGACCGTCATATTCATATGAGCCGCGAATGCTAGAAATATCGAGCGACCTCAAGAGGCGAGCAGCGGAGCAAAAGATTCGTCAAAGTCAATACCCTCTTCTTGACGATAACCCTTAGCCACCAGACGTGACTTATTCGGATAACATGTCCTTCAGACATCAATTTGTTTTTCCAATCCATTTTAGACCAATGACGTAGACTCCTGTTGGTCTTTCAACCAGTTCCCATACTTCAAGGCGTTTGAATTGGTTGAGTTCTTCTTGCATGGATTCAATCCGGTTGTCTTTTGTCATTGCGTCTTTGATGTTTTTAGGTTCAGATTGGCAGCGGTGAGTGCATAAATGCAATGTTCACCGTCTGTGTGAAGACGTTGTCTCATAACGAATGTTGATTGGGTTGCCAATAATGTTTTCTAGAGGATGGTCTTTCGCCCATCTATGTGTGGAGGGTTGATGTTGGTATACATTGTGCGGATGCGAGGAGGATTCAAATGGTTTGTTGAAGATTCGCGACATCGGTGTAGCGATCTCATTAGCAAACGTGTTAAAGAACGCATTTGGATCAAAATCTGCAGGTGGGGGTACTTCATTTAGAATATCATCAGCAGCTTCATCATTGTTGGAAGCGGTTTGTTCAACTGTTGTGGTGGAGTCAAATGGTGTAGGTGCATCTTCAACCGTAATTGTTGTAGCAGTGTATCGGGTAAAGAGTATTATCGGTTTGAGCAGAGGAAGCGGATACACGAACACGTTCATCAATATCGTCACTGAACAACGGAGCAAATAACCTTTTCATTTGTTGACGAGTAAGCCGGGGCTTTGTTCGGTGATGATGGGGTTTGAGGAAGTTTAAGCGGTTGTGCCGGGTTCTAAGCATTGTTATACTCGAAGCCATTTCCGTAAGTTCATCGAAATGAGCATGAATCGTTTCCATCACCTTTTTGTACGACGATTCCAGATTCGGAAACCTTTGGAATTATCACGGTATCCGATAAAGACTCCAATGTCAGCTTTGGCTTTGAGCTTTCCAAAGTCATCACGATCATTATTCGGATAGCAAAGAGATCCAAATACATGAAAGTGTTTTAGATTCGGTTTTCTGTTATGGACGAGCTCGAAGGGTGTTTTGTTGTGGCGTTTTGTAATCATAGAACGGTTTTGAGTATAGCATCGTAGATACGACTTACTTTGCCCATAAGTAATGGAAGTTTAGCATTGATTAACATTGTTCTTGCGGCTTCCACTAACGTTCGGTTTCGTCTTTCGACAACTCCGTTTTGTTCTGGTGTGCGTGCAATAGATGTTCGATCTTGAATTCCCACTTTCTCATAGAATTCACGAAGAGTTTGATTAACAAATTGATTGCCTTTATACATTACGATTAGTCGAGCGGTGTTTCGTAGCGAACTTGTATTTTCGTGATAAAGGTGATGATCATTTGTGGAGCTTGATCTTTGCTTCGAAGAAAGTAGACCCAAGTCCAGCGTAAATAGTCATCAACAATTACTAAGATGTAGCGTTTGCCATTGATCGTTTGCACGCGCATCGGGCCACACAAATCCATGTGAAGAAGATGAAGCACATGCTGAGCGTTGTGTTCCACCTTTGAAGGAAAATGAGCACGAGTGCTTTTGCCTTGTTCACAAGCTGAGCAAAGGTGATCTTTAGAATACCTAAACCGTGGAAGTCCTTCAACTAGTTTGTGTCGAGCAACGTTGGTGATGGTTTGAAAGTTTAGATGTGAGAGACGGCGGTGCCATAGCCAGGATTTTGTTGATGTTGCCTTTGAAAGTAAACATATGGGAGATGAAGCAACCATGTCTTTCATAGAGATAGTGTAGAGACTAGAATTACGCGATCGGACATAAGGTCATTTCCTTATAGATCATGAATGAAACAAGTTTTCTCCCGGAAAGCAACCTCCAAATCTCCATCACAAACTGACCTATGAAAACAGTTATGACCGAGGGGCCTTCCACATAGTAAACCACCGCTAATTTCGATGTTCCCATTGACATAGTCTCCGAGTAGCCCATGATAGGCTGCGAAGTGATCATTCCGAACTGACGGCCAATGAACTTTGCAATAAAGTTTGATAACAGTTTAAGATTGCTGTCATGTGTCGGGAACATCCGCTATCAACAATCCGAGAGATGATCGTATCACATGCATTATACACAGACGACACAGATGGAATAGAAGTAGATGTGGAACCCGAAATGTTAGAGGGTTCCGTAGCGATTAGAGTAGATATACAAACATCAATAGCTTTAGGTATCCACTTAAATCCTAGTGTGTTATATATCCATTTCGGCCATCTATAACTACTCTTTGCTTTAGTCTTAGTGAATGCACTAGGTGGTACTACATTCCTAGGAGGTGACACAGGAGCTACAGGGACGCAATGGTTTCTTAGAATCTAATAAGGGCGGTCTACCAAGCACAGACTTAGAAAGATTAGTGGGCCTAGAGGTATTCGGTTCTTAGGATTCCTTAAACGAGAGATGATAGCTTTAGCAACACATTTATCATGGCTATCAGAATTCATACTTTTACCACAAATAACACAAGGTGCATCGGACTGAATATCAAAAGTACTTAACGGTTTAGCATTCGTTACATCACTATTTCTATTACATTTGCGGGCCGCAATATCTATAGTTAAAGCAACGTGAGTCTTATTCATAGTCCTAGGGTGTTCTTCTACTTTAGCATTCTTGATTGATCTTTTCTTAGGTCGCAACTTCCTATTCTTGTATTGAGTGCTCCTAGGTCGTGAAGTCGCGGACGTTTGGAAAAGGCTCAACTATTCTGTTTCAGTAGAAGGAAGCACGTTAGCTACTTGTGATTTGGGAGTAGAAATTCTAGGTTCATGATTACTAAGTGTTACTGGGGCTAATCTCTTAAAGATGGTTGGCGGAAGTTGTTCATACTTTCCTAACATTTCTCTTAACTTGATGATAGTGTGAATCAGATCTTGATTTTCGGACCGAACATTTCCAGCAAAATGCATAACTTCTTTAGTGTGTGCAAGATAATGATCAAGTTCATTTGATGCTTCATCACGAGTCTTTTTGAGTAAATCAAATATGACACCATATTCCTTTTTAACTTTTAAAAGTTCTTGTTCATATTTTGAGATTTGACACTTAAAAGACACGTTTTGATCATCCAGTTGCTCAATTTTAGGATTAGAAGGTTTTGCACGCAACTGGGCAATTTTGTGTTGAAAAGCAAGTTGTTGATCGTGAATATCTTTTTGACACCAATTGAGACGACGTATTGCATTTGAAAGTTCGTTTGACAATCGTTTGTTTTCAACTTATTGGGACTCGATCGAAGCACATTATCGGTGTTCTCAACATTTACCCGCAGAATCAACGATATCAGCAGAGATATAATAAAATGCATATGACAAAGAATTCTCTAGCACAACATTATGGACATCAGCACAGATGACATCTTCCAAGAGTCGATCAACATCTTTTCTCAACAGTTTCTTTTTACGTTTAGTATTAGAAATAGATGTTTCGTTTTCTCGAAAACGTTTTCATCACCCAAGTTCCTTATGAAAATCCTTTTTCCAGGCAATTGCACAACTTTTCAAGTTTTTAACATTAGGTAAAAGATTTTTCTGAAAAATGTCTCTTTGTTCTCGCGCCAGAGGCGATTGAAAATGTTCAACTTTGATTTCGAGCGATATTCTATCTCAAGTTGTAAAATTTTGAGGTCAGCCATGAAAATGTCAAAATATCGAAGAATTTTCGATTTTGGGTTTTGAGTTTACTTCACTAATGGAAGGTAAAGGACCATAAGTTTGTGCATAATCTGTTGGGGATTAACATTAAAGGACTCAGGTGTTTTGATGATAACCCTTGGTGTGTTAGAAGAATCCGTTGGTGTGACGAAAGTGACGCTTTTTATAATTAAAAGGTTTGTTGTAAACAACGTTTTTTTAACTTTGATCGACTCTCGTCTTCTGCATCTAATTCCTCTTGACGATGATATTCAACAACATTCATAACAGAATTATCAACTTTATATTCAGCACTAGAAATTTCAGGATTTGGTTTGAATGCTTTTGTTGAAAGCTTAGGTTTGTAATCAGCAAGATTCGGTCCATATCCATTTGGGTTGGGTTTTAAAGTAAACTTTTCAATGGCTGTGACCGATTCGCCATGTTTGTAAACAACAGTTTAAACTCTTTAAGTTTGTTTTGCAAGCCGATGATTTCTTCAAGATGATCATCTATTCGTTTCGTTGAATGCTTTTTGTATGCAGAGAACTGTTTTTGACAAGTTAACAACTCATTTTAGCTTTTTGATTTTTCCAAGGTAAGCGTTAATTTGCTTTTTATGTTCATGTTTGATTGTTCTATTTGAGACAACAAAGCATTCTTGGCGGCTAGATCGCATCACGTCTTTCTAAATATTTTTCATTTTGATAAGATTTGGCAAAATTTTGCTTCAAAACCGTTTTTACGTTTTTCTTGAGTTTTGAAAAAGTTGAGTTGCTTTTGTAAACATTCAAAATCCTTGGTTAGCAGTGCATTTTTGCATTTCAAGTCTTGATTAATGGCATGACATTCTTCCTATGGTTTGTTGGTCTTGTATTAAGCGAGCAAAATGCGGATGAGGCAAAAGTTGGTGTTCAGCGTGAGTCTCAACATGATCATCTTGAGATCCTCAAGTATAACCACGGAGTCAATTTGATTATCAAGGGTAACGGTTGGTCATCTTGATCGTCAAATATAACTCTGGTCTAGTTGAAAATCGGGAATGAGATGTGGATGACTCAATTTGAACATTGTCGAGCCTTCGGGATCGACGGATGTTGGCGGAGATATGGATCGAGATAAATATGGTTTGTTGGTGCACTGAGACAAGCCATGAGTGTCATACTACTTGGGCTTGTGTCACGCATGTGTAACTCATGCATATTAGCCATCAACATAATAGCTGCATTGGCCTGCAAGTCCTCTATATCATCATCACGAGTCGGCATTCGCCATAAAGCTCTGCTCTTTGTCTATTAGAGTTCCACCAGCTTCATCCTTAAGAGCCAAAAGAAGAGCCTCTTTGAAATAAGCGCTGCCCTTAGTCCTTGGCTTTGGGCATGCATTAGAGTGTCCCTTCTCATTGCGGTTGTAGCATCGAAGACCATTCAACCCATCGCTTTGAGCATTTACCATTTCCACCACTTGAGCTCTGTTGTTATTCCTACCCACGACATTAAACCCTTGACCACCGCCCATCGGCGACCATAACCACGATTACGAACTTCAACTCGTCCATTGTTCACAACTTGATTCCGGTATTAGATGAGGAAAAAATACGGTTGTTGGATTTGTTGGTATAACGGCTAAAGGCATTAGCAATCATAGCAAATCCTTGTTGCAATGCTTGAGCGGATCGGATTCCTCATTATGAAGTGCTTGATCATTGTTGTTGTAAGGAACCAATTGATTTTGTTAAGGTTGTTGTGATTGATCGTTTGGTGGGTTTGAGCGAGTTGGTTGAGTTCTTTGGTTGAGGAGAATAAATTTGTTGAGCATATAAGGCAAGTTGTTGATTTTCCGGATGTGTGGGTGGAGCAATTTGAGCACGGAGAATCCTTTCCTATCAACTTCCTTTTCATGAGGCTTCAAGTAATCGTACAACAATCCGTAGGTAGAATGATGCATGTTTTTAGCTTGACGGAGAAAAATGACATACTTCTCCCATTCGGGACCAAGACTACTTAGGAACTTGGTATTCCTTGCAATTCTTGGCATGTGATGTTGTGTTTATCAAATCATTGATGATGTCTAAAAATCGGTGATGATAGGACTCTAGTGTCTCTCCAGTTTCAATCATGAAGTGTTCATAAGCCAAGTAAATTTTGGATTCCAAATCTTCACGATTGAGTACTGATCCTTCCATAAGAAGACGAATATGATCCCACATTTTCTTTCTGATCTTTTGAGCATCAACACTATGAAGAATTAGGTTTGGTAATCCTAGGAGGATATATTCCATTGCAAGCTCATCTGCTTCATAGTGTAGAAGTTCTTGAGGATTCAAGTCTCAACAAGCAATGTTAGTTTGTTCATCTCTTGGTGGAATGGCATTTGGATCTCCGGGTACAATGACAGTAGGCATCTCAAAAGGACCTTCAAAGATAACCTTCTTTAAGAACTTTCCATGTGGCTTCTTTAGATCACAAAATCTAAAGAACCTTATCACCCATTGATCGTAGTTTCTGGAGGTGAGCATTGGAGGTCTTCATCAAGTGAACCGGCTTCATGAATTGATTGTTAGCTGCTTAAAGTTTCAAACATCTTTGCAAACCAAGTGGGTTCCCTCATAGTGATCCTTGATGGGTGTTGATTAAAGTCATTTGTGTATGGTTGAGCTTGAAGACTTTGTGGTGGTTGAACCATTTGAGGTTGTGGATTTGCAGCAAGTTGTGGAGTATGTTGTTGATTAAATTGTTGTTGATAAATTGCTTGTTGTTGATTCCATTGTTGATGTTGTGGGTTAGTTGTTGTTGACGTTGAGGATGAGGATAAGTGTAGGGAAATAGTTAGAGTATGGTGGTTGTGACATGTTGATAAACTTGTGTTGGTAAAATGGATCTTTGTAGTCGAATGAACCTTTGTTGATGAAGTATCCTTAAGCGTAGAAATAACCAAATAACACTTAAGCGTAAAAACACCAAAAATTACGCGTAACAATAAGGAGTTACGCGTAGGTTTTAGCTTACTGCGTAAGCAGGTAGAAAAGGCTAAAGTTATGCGTAGACAACAAAGTTAAATAGAAACTTAGGCGTAGGATTTAGCTTACGCGTAAGACAAGGCTTAGGCGTAAGAAAATCTTAGGCGTAGGATTTCTAAGCGTAAAGTTGAGCTTACGCGTAATTTTAGGGTTTTATCCCAAATGATCTTTTACACTATCACAGTGCAAAAGATATCCAAAGTCGGACATTTTCAGACTTATCTAAGTAAGAAAACACGGAATAAACCACGAAAATGAAGATCAAACCAAGGATAATCTTACGCGCAATTTTAGGGTTTCAATACGCGTAGGATTACTCGTAATTTTGATTTTGTCCAAAAGTGTTTCTAAACCAGTTTTTGTGTGATGAAATAGCTTCAATAACACCAAAAGACACAAAAGTGTGAGACTTGATGATCCAAAGCACTCAAAAGCGAGTTATGCGTGAGAAACACCACACGAATAAAAACTAGTTCAAAAACAATGATCCACGCATAAAGTTTGAAACTTTTGCCAAAAACAAGTATTTTAACACCTTAAAGCGTTGAAAAGTACAAGAATCTTGGATTAAAAAGTGTAAAAACAAGTTTTGAAGCGTACCAAAGATCACGTTATCTTTACGCGTATAACCAAAACCAAAAACTTCAAAAACAAAAGTGTGCACCCAACTATTTGGCGATTGATACCACTGTTAGGTCACTAGTTTTACAACACAAGCTTACTAGAAAGAGATAGAGAGGAGAAGAGAGGCGGATGAACAATCTACACTCACACACACACGTATAAATGAAGAAGGGTTAGGCGTAGAGTGAATGAAAGAGTAAATTGAACAACCAACCTTCAAATGAAGGTTTACAAGGGTATTTATAGGAGGGAAGCTAGGGCAACACTCCTAGTTCCCTTCCTTTCCTTATTGGGCTAGGCCTAGGCTTATGGGCCTTCTACATAAGCCTAAGGCTAATAACAAACATAAAGGCCATAATAAGCTAACTATTACATATGAGTAACTAACACTTGAATAAGGTTTAGGAGTGATTCCAACACTAACCATTAAGAACCGTTACCCACTCCCGAGGATCGATGACTTATTCGATCAACTTCAAGGTTCCAGTGTTTATTCGAAAATCGACTTAAGGTCCGGATACCACCAACTAAGAGTTCGAGAAGAAGACATACCCAAAACCGCCTTCAGAACTCGTTATGGACATTATGAGTTTCAAGTCATGCCTTTTTGGTTAACCAATGCACCAGCTGTGTTCATGGACCTCATGAACCGAGTGTGTAAACCCTACCTGGATAAATTTGTGATCGTATTCATTGACGATATCCTAATTTATTCCAAGAGTGTGAAAGAACACGAGGAGCATCTTAGACTGATCTTAGAATTGTTGAAGAAGGAAGAACTATATGCAAAGTTCTCGAAGTGTGAATTTTGGATATCGACTGTGCAATTCCTAGGTCATGTAATCGACAGCCAGGGTATTCATGTAGATCCCGCTAAGATCGAGTCAATAAAGGATTGGGTGACACCCACAACTCCTATTGAAATACGCCAATTCTTAGGACTCGCTGGATACTGAGAGTAAGATTCATTGAAGGTTTCTCAAAGATTGCCAAATCTTTAACCAAGCTAACCCAAAAACACAAGTTTGAATGGGAGAAAAAAGAAGAAGAAGCTTTTCAACTCCTTAAAGAAAAGTTGTGTAGTGCACCTATTCGGCCTTACACGAAGGTAGTGAAGACTTTGTTGTTTATTGGAGCACTTCACATGGGGCTAGGGCGGTGTTAATGCAAAGAGAGAAGGTGATAGCATACGCCTCTCGCCAGTTGAAGACTCATGAGAAAAACTACACGGCCTTACGATTTGGAGTTAGGATCAGTTGTGTTCGCACTCAGGATTTGGAGACATTATTTATATGGCACGAAGTGTGTCATATACACCGATCACAAAATCCTACAACACATTTTGAGATCGGAAAGAACTGAACATGAGACAACGCCGATGGTTGGAGTTACTCATTGATTACGACTAGCGAAATTCGTTACCATCGGTGCAGATTAGCGAATGTAGTTCTTGATGCTCGAGTAGAAAGAGCGACCAAAACCCATTAGAGTCAGATCTTTGGGTATGACAATTAGTTCACCTCTTCCATCCAAGATTCTTGAGGCTTAATTGGAAGCACTCAAGGAAGAGAATCGTCCGAACGAGAACCTTTACGGAATGCCGGAAAGTGAAAATGGATTCGTAAAAAGGTCGGACGGAATCTTGTGTTTCAATGAGCGAAGTTGGATTCCACTTTACGGGGGAATTCGCGATATAATTATGCACGAATCCCACAAGTCTAAATACTCCATCCACCCAGGATCCGACAAGATGTATCTCGATTTGAAGAAATTGTCTCTGGTGGCCAAACATGAAGGCCGACATTGCAACATATGTCACCAGCTGTTTAACCTTTCAAAAGTCAAAGCCGAACATCGAGAGACCCTCAGGTCTACTAGTACAACCCGAAATTCCGAATGGAAATGGGACGCATATAACAATGGATTTTATCACTAAGCTACCTAAAACCTCTAAAGGCTACGACACTATTTGGGTAATAGTTGACCGTCTCACCAAGTCAGTATATTTTCTACCAATGAAAGAAAGTGACGGAATGGACAGACTTGCACAACTATACCTGAAGGAAATCATCGCGCGTCATGGTGTACCAATCTCTATCATCTCGGATAGAGATAGCCGGTTCACCTCAAATTTCTGGAAATCGCTTCAAGACGCGTTAGGATCTACCTTTGACATGAGCACCGCTTACCATCCTCAGACTGATGGACAAAGCGAGAGAACCATTCAAACACTGGAGGATATGCTAAGAGCATGTGTGATAGACTTTGGTAATGGCTGGGATAAGCATTTGCTATTAGCCGAGTTTTCTTACAACAACAGCTATCACACAAGCATCAAAGCCGCACCATATGAAGCACTCTATGGTCGGAAGTGTAGATCACTGTGTGTTGGGCGAGTTGGATAAAGTCAACTTACTGGTCCGGAGTTAATTCAAGAAACTACTGAGAAGATTGTACAAATCAAAAAACCGACTACAAGCAGCTCGTCACCATCAAAAGAGTTACGCGGATCAAAGAAGGAAACCACTTGAGTTTCAAGTGGGAGATAGAGTTATGCTCAAAGTTTCGCCATGGAAGGGCGTAATCCATTTCGGAAAACGTGAAAAGTTAAATCCTCGTTACTTTGGACCTTTCAAAATTCTACTTAAGAAATCGGACCGGTAGCATACCGATTCTCGAATTACCACAAGAACTCAGCTCGTGACACGTACTGTTTCACGTATGCAACTTGAAGAAATGTCTTTACGTGAAACTCTTGCTATTCCCTTGGGAGAAATCCAAGTTGACGAAAGATTGAATTTTGTCGAGGAACCCATTGAAATTATGGATAGAGAGATCAAACGGCTTAAGCAAAGCCGCATTCCGATCGTCAAAGTCCGTTGGAACTCTCAAAGAGGTCAGAGAATACACATGGGAGTGTGAAGACGAATTCAAGCTTAAATACCCACACCTTTTCTCTACTTCAGCAAGTAATCTTAACTGAAAATCGAGGACGGTTTTCTCTTATAAGGCTGGGAGGATTTAACTAATAATTAGTAATTTATTATTACTAAGCATAAGTCATTAAGCATGCATAAGCTTTGCCTGATCATTTGAGTAGATAAGTCGCATACAGTAAAAAACTGCATCACTTTTGCATTCATATCATTTTATGAATATTTCATTTTTGTCTTATGATTTAAATTGTAAGACGAAAGATTATCTCGTTTTCCCCAGTGACCGACACTACACGCGTACCGACACTATGATAAGGGCTTGATAAAACAAATGACAAATGTCCGTGATATGAAATATTACAAAGATAAAAATATTTCAGACTCGTAACAATAAGATACTACGTTATAAGAGTTGTCAAACAATGATACTTTGGTCACAATATAATTTCGCGGGACACAAAAATAATAAATACACTTGCACTTAAACAATAACTCTTGTAAGACTCAAACACAATTAATATGTAAAGGTAACACAAGTACATACATGTACACAAATAAATCATAAGTGTAATAAGTATACATACATTTTCACAATTAATACCATAAGTATAATACATATATACATACACATTTGATATAATGAAAACATTTATTAAATTTTGAGAGATATACTCTTTGTCTTCTCTCCCACACACGAAAAAACCCACACAAAAGCAGAGAAATGAAGATATCAATCTTCATCTTCAACCTCCACCTCTACACCTCCCTAGTAGGTCGAATCTCCCAAAGAGGAAAACCCAACATGTTCATTCCATCATATTCTCCTCTCTCTTACCAAAATCATGTAAGTTTAGTCTCTCAAATCCCCTCCTTTGATGCGCCGGCTACCCTTCGAATGAATCCAAGAAGAATCAAGATAAAATCATCCAAGAGAAGCATATCTTCCATTGTATCTACCTTGAGCCAAAGTCCAAGATATTCTAGGATTTGGAAGTTATCTAAATTCGGCTTCAATCAAAAACACCAAGAAGAGAGATGGTCAAGTTCCTTCCCAAGATACTTCCTTTATCTCTAGTAGAGATGCAAACGCCCAAAACTCAGTTCCTCATCAATTTTACCAAAAACTAGGGTTTCTAAAACTTAGGGTTTTCAAAAATTGATTTGGGGGTTTTGCAATTGGAAGTGTGTTGGAGCTAATTCAAGTCTTGTTAGGTTCGAATCCAAGAAGCCACTTTCGTTCCTCACCCATCACTCTCGAGTTGAGGTTATTCATCTTTCTTGTTGTAATGTTTTATGTTGTTTTTATGATATTAAGCTTGGAAAAATTTTATCAATGATTGTCATATGTTTTGGTCATGTCGACTTGTATTTGTTCTTGGATGCCATGTCGAAATTGTGAGTTTGGTTATTTGAGATTTGTGTTTTACTTTGTTTTGTTAACCTTGTTTTCCTGTCGAGTTGTATAACCAAGAGATTAGAGCAGTTAAGTTTTTTTTACATGTTATAATCTTTGTGTTTGATAAACAAACTATGTTAACTTGAACTTAAGTGGTCATTTGCACAAGGGTCCGTTTGGCTTTCTGTCGAGAGTAGGGAACAAGAAAAAGGTAGATGAGTCAAGTTTACAAAGTCTACTAGTAACCCATGTTGATACTCACATTTTTAGTCGACATTCATGTCACGTAAAGGGTGTCGAACCTTGATTATAACCTTGCTTAAATTTGAGAAACATGCTCGGTATCTTATTGTCTTGTAACTCAAATTCCAGTGGTAAACCTTATGTCTAAGTCTCTATGTATGCCTAGGGAGAAACTCAAGTCAAATGTGCTCGTTTGCTAAAATATTTTTCGAGTAGTCTATGTTGTGTCAAGGTCCGTAATGGTTGACGGGATGAGACCAAGTTGAAGTAGTACTCAACTAATGCATGGCATCATCACTCATTTGCTCACATCTTCCTAGTTAATGATGTTAGCCAACCTTATTCGAAACAAGTCTCGTGCTTAATCATCTTCCTTGTTAGCTTGTCTATAAATACAAGTACATGGTAGTCATCACAATGAATGTGCTTGAGTCTAGGTAAGTGAGTCGACAACTCCATTGTTGTAGTACCATGTTGATGGGTCGTACTCACTAGTCGAAGAGTTCGGCTTCACGAATTGAAGCATGAGCAAACGAGAGTCTCGAGCCGAGTTGCTCACGTGAAGTCTTGAAACAGAAATTCATACATGACAATATAACACTAAGTAAAGAAAATTTTCTAAAACTTCTGGTAACAAGAGTAGAAGTAAATGTTGGGCCTACCTCCCTTTCTTCCCTTCGTTCTCGTTACAAATATCACAATGGGCCAGGCCCAAGATTTTGTACCAGGTTGTTTTCATGATGGGCCGCAGCCCATGGTTATATGTGTAACAGCTAGTTGTAGTCGAATAAGGCGATACCCGGGACAAATTATCAAGCGATAGATAATGAAAACCCTTCATTGTCTATCCTTCCTTTTCACTTAACGACAACTATACAAAAGTTTGGCATGAACAACCAATATTTACAAACATGATTCACATAGTAATGTACGTCGAAATTTAACGACAATGTGTAAATGAATTTATGTCAAGTGAACTTCTCGTTAGAACTATATATATTAAGATCAAATCTTGATAAATATATAAAGATCACTACAATATTTTATAATCCATTAAAATTGGAAGACTTTGAATTTAACTTAAGCATTTTTTTAAATACGTTTAGAAAATAAATTAACTATCATTTTGACAATGCCATTTGTGTCAACTTAAATAAGTATATATACATTTATATACTTACAAGTGGAAACTTATAATTATTTTTCATATCAAACTTCGGATTTTAAAACCATATTAATGTCAATATGAAAAGTATATATACTTCGTATACTTATTAGTAAAAGTCATTTTAACAATTTTTACGAACTTACGTATGGTATTAATACAATCATATAAACCATTGAACTACTTTAAGTAAGTGATACTTAAAACAATGAACTAAAACATTGCCTTCCTTATCTAGGTCGTGTCAGTCCGTTTCACAACAAACACTAAATCCCGCTCTCGGATTTGCACACTTGCTAAGGTGAGTTTTCATAGCCCCTCTTTTACTTGATAAACTATTTTATACGTTTTGGGGTGAGAAATATGCAAAACCTTTTTGGACCAAAACTATTACATGATTACTATTACGTGGTTTAGCCTAAGCCCTTATGTCCCTAGAGAATGCCCTTTTTCATGAACCGTCAATTCCCCATTGGGAAGCGCGAATGTTATAAATAGATCTATTGAGGGTGACTCCTCGTTAGGTTAGCCATGCTTAGGCTAAAATGAAGCGTATATCATGTAATCGGAATCGAGTGTTGAGGGACAAAACACTCGCTATGGGCCCCTTTATTGTATGACATCTTTTAGCATACAGAAACGTAAGTAGTATCGGTTGCATGAACTTAGAGCTAACGTAATAGACATTCATCCATATGTCATTATATTCGTTGTAATGATTTTATGACTTCGCTTATGGTCCAAACTTACTATTTTAACTTAAACCTATGAACTCACCAGCTTTTAGCTAACCTTTTTAGCATATTTTCTCAGGTGCTTAGTTGTGATCATGGATGCAAAACAATAAGCGGATATATGGTCGTAGTAATTTCTAAAGAAGTGTTTTTACACAAAAACGATGTTTTTATATTGGGACCACTGAAATTATGGGATGTACCCATTTATATAAACAATGATGTAAGATAATGTTTTAAACTATTTTATGAAATTAAACGGAGTATGTATTCCGTTCTTTATTACTTGTGTTGTGATTCACCAATTCTGTAACGTTCCCAATAACACGTATGCTTCCGCTAAACCAAATTTGGGGGTGTTACAATAGTGAAGGTGCATCCCTTTTGGGCTTGGTGGAATTGGTGCAAAGTTTCTATAGAGACGGGTGAGAAGCATCCCGTATGGAAGAGCAATCGATCCTTGAGTTGGAATATCAATCATTCTCCTAGCGATGTAGTAAGCTAAATTGAATGGTTGACGGGTGGACAAGTTGTAGAGCATGTGACAAAGGCAAGCGTTGATGTGATCCCTATTTCCTATGGTGCTAATGACATTGGCTCTAAGTAGCTCCTCCCATTTCTTAAATTCAAGCTTAAGTTCATTTAGAATGGATCTCGGTTTACCTCCTTTCCCTTTTGGGTAACTCGGGTTGTATCACCCCTTGGGTTAAATAGGTGTTCACAGATAACATCCTTATCGGCCAAACGGGTTTGGTAGGGAGGAGTGCGGTCATTGATTGCATCAAGAACGGTGAGTGACCACTTATCCGAGTAGACACAAGTCCCTCGGTTGGGAATTCCTAGCAATTGAACAAAGTTGGCTAAGGTGATGGTGTAGTCGTTTTGATTGATTCTAAACCTAAGACAAAATTCATCATCGTCTTCATCATTAAAACCGGTCACACTAGCATAGAATTCTAACACAAACCTAGGACAAATTGGTTCATCGATGTCAAGGAGACAATCGAATTGAATGGCGGCTAGTTCTTCACGGAGATTGGTATTTTCAAGGAAGGATGGGTGAATGGTTCTACCCTCATGGAAATACCTTGATTCTAGACTCTTAAAGATTTCTACTTGTTCCTTGGAAAGTCCTTTGGTTTTGTGATGTTTGGGAATGTAGCAAAGGGTGTCCTTTGTGATCATAGAACCTTGTGGCTACCATGGTTATTCCTAAGAGCAAGAATTAATATGTTAAAAATGAGAATAACTTTAACGTTTTGGTTCTAGTGTGTGCCTATATGAAAACAATTTGGAGTTGCGGTTATCTCGACTCATTTTATGCATAAAATGGTTTTAGTGGGGTGTTTGGCAAATACCATGAGATAACCCAAATGCTCCTAATTCAATGTGGCTTCATTTGAATATACCGGAATGCATATTAGTTATGCAATACCTTTAGTATTCAAGAGCATGCAAGTGATGAAAATCTAACGTTTCTATTTGTATTAACAATGAAAAATTGTTTTCCTACAAGTGAGAAGCTTTTCAAAATTTTTGACATGGGGTGTTTGGTTATTTGAATAAGGCCTTATAGTTATTATCTATTGATTAGTGGAAGCATGATTTGTTTATGCAATATGATAATGTAGTACCTAATTTCAATGACTAGTTATGCAATTTGCCAATTGAATTCATATTTGGTATAAAAGCATACATAAAACCCCATGTAATGATTTGTGATAGTTTTGTGCATAAATAAGAATCCTAGACTCGAATAAGAGATAAAATGTAATTAGGATACTTACAATGATGTTATCTTCAGTGATTAGTGAGTGGGAAGGTGTCAATAATGAGCTTGGTTTAATGTTTACACGTTTTGGTAAAGTGGGTTTTGAGGAAGAAGATGTTTTGTAGGTAGCAGTTTTGTTCGTAGACACCACGGACGAGACGGTACCAAATTTTGGTTCCGTCCGTGTTGTCGTTTGGTGCGTGGCTATAGTAGCGAAGTACAAAACAAAATTGTTCTGTTTTGACTATTCTAATGTTTTGGGCTATGTTTATCCTACATGTTTGGTTCCATTAACCCTAAACCAAGTCTAAGAAGATTAAAAGGTTCTCGTTTAAGAGGCTTAGTTAAGATGTCGGCAATGTTGTCTTCGGAGGATACTTTCTCGATTGAAATGTTTCCTTTTTGAACATTGTCGCGAAGAAAGTGATGGCGGATTTCAATATGCTTTGTACGAGCATGTTGAGCGGGATTCTTGCTGAGATCGATGGCTCCTTTGTTGTCGCAAAGTATCACAATGTCGTTGAGATGAATTCCGTAATCTACAGAGCTTGCTTCATCCAAAGAGCTTGTTGACATGCTTTTCGGTTTGAGGCGAGCGTACTCGGCTTCAGTTGTTGAGATGGCTAAAGCCGTTTGCTTCTTTGCAAACCATGAGGTGAGACAATGTCCAACAAAAGTGCAAATACCACTTGTACTTTTTCTATCGACATAATCACCGGCATGATCAGAGTCGGCATACACTATGGTTTCTACACCCGTTCCTTTGGGATACCATAATCCTAAACACGTTGTTCCCTTAATGTATCTAAAAATCCTTTTAAGGCTTCTAAGTGTGATGCCTTTGGGTTTTCTTGAAAGCGAGCACATAGACAAACACTAAACATAATGTCGGGTCTACTAGCCGTAAGATAGAGTAGGCTACCAATCATTCCTCTATATTTAGTGTTATCTACGGATTCACCTTCTTCTTCCTTGGTGAGTTTAGTGTCCGAGGACATGGGTGTTTTAGTTGGTTTGGAATCTTCAAGACCAAATTTCTTAAGCATGTCTTTTATATATTTAGATTGGTTAAAAAATATGCCATCTTCTAGTTGTTTAATTTGAAGTCCTAGAAAGAAATTTAACTCACCCATCATACTCATTTCAAACTCGTCGTGCATGATTTTAGAGAAATCATCACATAGTTCTTGACAAGTTGATCCGAATATAATGTCATCAACATATATTTGAACAATGATAATATGTGATTCCTTTTTCTTGGTAAAAAGAGTATTATCTACTAATCCCATAGTGTATTTGTTATTAATAAGAAAAGTCTTAAGTCGGTCGTACCAAGCTTTTGGTGCTTGTTTAAGACCGTATAATGCTTTCTTGAGTTTGAAGACATGATGTGGTTTCTCAAAGTCGGTAAAACCGGGAGGTTGAGCAACATACACTTCTTCGTTAATAAACCCATTAAGAAAAGCACTTTTAACATCCATTTGAAATAATTTAAAGTCATAAGCACATGCATAAGCAAGTAATATTCTAATAGATTCAAGTCTAGCTACCGGTGCATAAGTTTCATCATAATCAATCCCTCTTGTTGATTATAACCTTGTGCAACAAGCCTAGCTTTGTTTCTAGATACTACACCATTTTCATCCATTTTATTCCGAAAGACCCATTTAGTTCCAATTATAGTTTGATCTTTGGGTTTTGGAACTAATTTCCAAACATCATTTCTAACCAATTGGTTTAACTCTTCTTGCATGGCAATTACCCATGATTCATCTTTTATTGCTTCATTTATGTTTTTCGGTTCAATGGTGGATACAAAACAAAAATAATTACTTTGATTTTGGGCTTGTGACCTTAAGGTTCTTTGATTAAGTTGTCCTATGACTTTGTCTAAAGGATGACTTTTAGATTCTTTGATGTTTACAATTTCCTTATTTAATGGTTCATCTTCCTTGTTATTATTAATTATTTCTTGACTTTCTATCATTTGACTTTCAACTAAGTCATCATCTACCAAAGGTGATGTCTTAGAGGGAGGTGGACTTTCGTCGAATGTTATGTTCAACGATTCCTCGACTATCATTGTTTCTTTGTTTAGGACAATGTAAGCTTTACTAGTTTGAGAATAACCAAGAAATACACCTTCATAAGACTTTGGGTCAAACTTGGTGAGATAATCTTTAGTATTAAGAATAAAGCATTTACAACCAAAGACTCTAAAATATCCTAACGTTGGCTTTTTACCTTTATAAAGCTCATATGGTGTTTTGTTTAGGAAATGGCGTATTAAGACTCTATTCAAAATATATGTAGAAGTGTCAACGGCGTTACACCAAAACTTTTGAGGAATGTTTTGTTCATTAAGCATTGTTCTACTCATTTCTTGAATTGTTCTATTTTTACGTTCTACTACTCCATTTGATTGAGGTGTTCGTGGAGCGGAAAAGTTATGTGTTATACCATTTGTATCACAAAAGTTTCCAAATTGAGTTTCGTTGTCAAATTCACGACCATGATCCGTTCGGATCGACACAATTTTAACACCTAGTTGATTTTGAATTTTCTTGCTAAGAATTTCAAATTTATCAAAAGCTTCATTTTGGGTTTTCAAAAACAACGTCCAAGTAAACCTTGAGTAATCATCTACTATGACCAAAGTGTATAAGTTGCCTCCATAGCTTCTTATAGCGGATGGACCAAACAAGTCCATATGCAATAATTCTAGACACTTAGATGTGGACACCATATTTTTAGATTTGTGACTACTATGGGTTTGTTTACCAATTTTGCAAGCGTCATAAAAGTGTTGGTCATATTTTAGTTTTGGTAAATTCCTAACTAGTTCTTTTGAAGATAGGTTTTGTATAAGTCTCATATTAGCGTGACCTAAGCGTCTATGCCAAAGAGATGAGCTATCATCTAATGTTGTTAGGCAAAGTTTGTCATTAGATGTTTTATCTATTTTCATGACGTATATGTTATTTTTCCTAACTCCTTTAGCTATGGTGATACCATCTTTTAGTATTTTACTACCATTTTCATCAAATAGTACTTTATACTTTTTATCACATAATTGGCTAATACTAAGTAGATTAAATCCTAACCTATCTACATGAGCAACATTTTCAATAGTTAGGGAGTTATGAGCGATCGTACCTTTGCCAATGATTTTGCTTTTGAGATTGCTACCAAAGATGACATTACCTCCGTCATACTCTTGGTATGATGAGAAGAGACTTTTGTTGCCCGTCATGTGTCGTGAGCATCCACTATCTTTTATCCATTCTTCAGGTTCCAATCCAACTTTTAAGCACACCTAAGAAGCAAATAACTCAAGCATTTGGTCCCCAATATCTCATGGGTTCGTTTGGGTTAAACATACCATTTATTTGATTCATGTATGGAAACGATGGGTAAGAGTTCCATGACATGTAATCTAGAGTTTGATATGGTCTAGGAAAGTTTTGATTCCAACCATTGTGTTGGTAGTTGGGTTGTACGTTGTGGTTGCTCTTAGGAAGGGGCGTTTGGCAAAAGGTGTTTTATATCGTTGTTGAGTAGTTTTTTTATCTAAATTCATTTTTGCAAGTCCTACTCGATGTAACGGTGGTTTTAGTTTAACAATATCCTTGGTTTTCTTTGTTACCTTGACAAATTCACTACGGTCCGTATCGCAACATTACGTCTGTTTGAAGTACCCACGACACCATTTGGTTCAACGGACGGAACCCTTATTTTGGTTCCGTCGGTCCGTCTTAAGTGCATGCTGCAGCAATTTTGATGATTTGTTCGTCCTTTTCAGCCGTTTTGTTTTGACTCTTTGGAATTAATACCTCATTAAATCCTAGCCCATTCATGTCTCCTGGTGTTTTACGTATTTTAACTATTTCATCGGCAAGTCGATGTTTTGTTAAACCTTTTAAATTTAGAATTTTGTTCGATTAGAACATCTTGTGTGAGCTTTAGTTTTTCTATTTCAAGATTAAGCTCTTGACATGATTTACAATCATCGTCATTTGCTTTTCCTTTTCAAGTCGTTTTGCTTTTTCTTTTAACTCATAAACTTCATTTTCCAAAAATTCCTTTTTGGTTTTTAAAAATTTATTTTTAGTTATGATTTTTAGACTTAGCTCACACAATTGATTATATTGTTTTTGCAAAGTGTCATCATCAATAGAAGAATAAGAAGAGTCGGAAAGTACCTCGTTTGACTCATGTGCCATTAGAGCGATCTCTTCCTTGCTTGATTCTTCATCGTCTTCACTATCACTCCAAGCACCACTTACAAAAGCTCGTTGAGTTTTGCTTTTAGGTGGCTTGGGACATTCTCCTATGAGATGACTTGCATCACCACATCTAAAACACTTTCTTTCACCTTTACCCTTTTTGTCATCCCGATCTTTTTAGAATGGCTTCTTTTCTTCTCGAGGTTGTCTTACAAACTTTCCTCTTCTTCTAAAGAACTTCTTAAAATCTCTAACGGCCATGGCATACTCCTCATCTTCACTACTGGAGCAAGATTCGTCATCATCACTTGATTCCGCCTTTGCTTTTAGAGCAACGGATTTGATCTTCTCCCTTCTTCCTTTGATGATCTCCGAATCTTTCTCCATTACCATTTCGTGAACTTTGAGGTTACCGATTAGCTCGTCTAGTGACATTTTTAGAGATCTTTTGATTCTTCAATAGCGGTCACTTTAGCTCTCCATTTGGGATGGAGTGCTCTAAGAAATTTCATGACAAAGTTCTTACTACGAAAAGATTCATCAAGTGCTTTAAGTGATGTAATAATAGTATTAAGGCGAGCAAAGCCACAATCAATGGTTTCATCTTAGGGATAACAAATTGTTCATATTGTTGAACAAGAAGATCAATTTTGTTATCCTTGACTTGTGAATTACCTTGATGTGTAACAATTAAAGATTCCCAAATATCTTTGGCGGTTTCACACATAAAAATTCTTTCATATTCTTTTCTAGGTAAAGCATTATAAAGCATCATTTTAGCTTCATTATTTTTAGCAACTAATTTCTTTTGTTCATCAAAGGAAATATCCTTTGTTGTAGAACTAAAATCCCCTTTAACAATAATAAACCAAAGATCTATATCTTTTGATTTTACATATGTTTCAAAACGGTTTTTCCAATAGATAAATCAATTGGTTTCAAAGAGTGGTGGTCTTTGCATAGATTGCCCTTCTTTAAAGTTTTCAGAATCCATGGATCGTTTCAAGTTTATAAAATACAAGTTATTTTAGAAATTCTTGAGCAACGAGGCTCTAGTACCAATTGTAGAAAACTAGAAGGGGGTTGAATAGTTTACCAATTAAAACTTTGTTTTGAAACTAATTGAAAGATCAATTGATATTGATCTTAGATATGTTAATGAAATATGCAAGCAATATGTAAAGAGTAAATAAGGAAAGAAATGATCAAACCACAACAAGTTGTTTATAGTGGTTCGGTCTACAAGGACTCTTTTTCCTTGCCTACTCCACTCCCCGAGTCTCACACTCGAGAGTTTAACTTCACTAGTCAACAAGCTCCTTTCACCGGCGGAGAAAACCTTTACACTTCGCACTATTTCCGACACTAAGCTAGATGTCGAGTTCTTTCCAAGGGTACAACCACTCCCACACACAATGTATTTTGAGGACTAAAATACTAACCACTCACACTCACAAGATTATGATGGTTTAATACAACAATGAAGTATGAATCAACACAAGATCATACAACACTAAACAAACAAGACTTCCAACTTCTCGTTTGAAGCTTGAATGTGACTTGATCTTCTTTGCTACAAAAGAGATCACTAATATGATATGGCCGAGTTAGAAAGGTTAGAGAGAAGATATGTATAAGTGTATGATAGAAAGGGATGAAAAACTACTTGGTTTGGCTTTGCTATTTATAGCCAAAACCATCGGCATCCACGGACCGAGACCCCTTAAAGGGTTCCGCCGTTGTGGATTTTGGTGCCGCCAGTCGACGACAAGATATCAAATCTTGCCAAAGTCAATCATATCTATGTAAGATTGTGTAAGATATGAAGAGTACAAATCCACACAAAATATCTAAATGAAATCTTCCAATGATTTCCATGATGCATCACATGATGTCATATGTTGTATTTCTATTTTTAGAAATATGCAAGTACTTAAGTAGTGTTTGGTTTTAAGAACCTAACACATTCTAAAACTACTATCATACATAATGATTAGAGTCATATTAAGATATGACTAATCACAAATGTAAATGCTTGAATGATGAAGATATTGTTTGAGAAAGCTTGTTTTAATATCTATTAAACTTTACAAGCTTTAAGGTTTTATACAAATTAAATTTACTTTTGTCGTTAACAAAACTTAGGTAAAGATAAAAAATATAAATAACGTTTAATGACGATATTTGTATTAACACACATATACCCAAAGAAAGAATAACCGCTGACACCGAAGTAGCAAATTAAATCACTGATCATCTCTGCGGATATCAACTCCAGAATGTATGATTAAACTCGATCACGTGAATCTGTTGTGCATCCCCGATGTACACATTTATCTTCCCTGATGATTGTGTATGAAGCTCAAGAACCCGAAGTACACAAGTACCATCACATACTGTGTACCTCTTTTATCATCAGAAGTACACAAGTCTCTTACATCTCTTCCCCCACGTAGTTGGAGTAAGAACACCAAAAGCCACGAGATACACTGAGTTTCTTTGCGGTTATGACATTTTTCTTCCCAGAATAACTTCAATCAAGTAGAAGTATTAAGTTCATCATGTGTACTTGTTGTGCTTTTAGATGTATGTCTCCTTCCCCCTTGCTGGTTTTGATACCTCAGAATCAGCAACACATTATAAACTCATATACTTGAAATCTTTTGAGAAGAACACTTGAAATCTTGTGAGAATCAACTTGCTGAAGAACAATGTGAGCAAATATAATTAGGATGAAATCAGGCTTTTCAATCTCCCCTAATCTGACAATCTTTATGATGAATGCCCAGAATATGAATAAGTCTTTAGATAATCAGATGCATGACGTCTTTAGTCTTTAAACAGGCAGCGGGAAATGTAGAACAAAATGTAGACTCGACCTTCTTCAAGATTGTCCATTTGGGGAATAGAATGTCAACATCTTCATCTCACCAAATACATTCCAATTAACTTTCATATTTCAAATCAGCCCATAACGTACACACTAAATGGTAACATGTCACACCCCCAATTTACCTGTTTTGCAGCGGAATGGAATTCCTGGGGGATTGACTGTCATAGCACCACATCACAGTTATATTGAACGACCTAAAGTGCGTTTAAAACACATGGTTGGATATTATAATAAAAATATTGAGAGTACAACATCGGTCCCAAGGTTTACAAAGTTTCTTGAAATACAAATATGTTACAAATCCCAAACGATGTTTTGAAATAAAGTGCCATAATGTACATAATGTAAAGTCGAGCGCGCGACTCAAAATGTAGGTCCCTAAACCATGTCATGATGCGAATGCCTCAGTTACACGAAAATACATTGCTAAAAGCGGTCAACAATAAAGTTGGTGAGAAATCATAGGTTTATGTAAATGTTTTATACGACTACACAAGTATCTATCATGCATGACCATCAAGTCACGTAAAAATAATGTTACAATTGCTCTAAGCCCATGACCCCGAAACTAGACTATTCAATCATGTATGCCTGTAGAGTGTTTGCGGACAACTCCGTAATGTGATCAAATGAAATGCATCCGTTTTTCTGGTTGGGATTCACCAACCCGGATGGAGGCGTCACCCTCGATAGATCTATCCACTCATCCTCGCTCCAAAGATTAACGGTTCATGTTCAAGTAATGGGGACTTTCAAATTGGCAAATGCGGTAACTTAAGCAATGTAATGAATTTAACATACTTGGTATCGTACAAAGAAAAATGTAGTGCAATGTATTCTCCCTCGTGGGTTTGAAAATAATCGAAAGCATGTAAAACGGGGCTATGAAAACTCACTTGGTAAACTGGAATAATGGCAAAAGTAGTACACGAGGTTTAATGTGATTCGTTAACCGGGACCTATTATCAATGATATGATATGTCATGAGTTGCAATGTAATGTTATGCATGCACTTGATATGTTATTTATACCATTTCTGAGTTTGAAAATATTACTCGACGTCGAAAAATACCCTTTTGACGTCTTGACCCTTCAAAAATCACTTTACATGTTTTTACGTCAAAATGTCATCCTACAATGGTTTTATAATAATTTTTGGTGAAATTATCACTTTTCGTCATAAACAATGTCGGGAAATATCATGTAATTAACAAAATGGCTTTGGAAAACTAGTCGTAAAACAGTGTACGTCGATCGTTAGAGAACGAACTCAACGGTTTTGGAAAGTTTGTATCGATATCTAAAAGTTTCAGTTCAGGAGTTTTCGTCCAAAAGGTCTCGAACATAAAGATAATAAGGGTTAAAGATGGTGGTTTTGGCTAATTGTGTGCAGAAAATTAGTTACGGCAAGTTTATGAAAAGTGCATATCTTTGTCGTTTCAAATCCGTTTTCTACGTTTAATATGTCCTTAGCTTCGTATTGAAGTAAACTAATATATTTTTGAGAAGTCGAAATAATTTGTGAAGCTTAAGGCTCGTTTTTGATCCGAACAAACTAAAAACTGCATGCTGAAATTTCAGAAAACATTTTATTTTGTCGTCAAACTTTAAAAATTCACCACGGCTTCGTTATAAGTCCGTTTTATCCGTTCAAGCTGACCCGCAGTTCGTTTTAAAGTATCTTTTCTAAAAATCAAGGCCAAAGTTTCGTACCAACAGTAGGTTTTTCCAGAAATTCGAATTAAGGACAGAACATAAATATATAGTTATCGAAAATAGTTTTTCTCGGACAAAACCTATTCTAATCCCTTCAAATCAACTCCAAAACTAATCTAATCCTACCATACACCTTCTTAGGGTGTCATGGGTTCCTAATCACCATCAAGACCAACCAATACCAAGGGGATAATTATAGGATGACCATATATATATATATATACTCTAAAATCATGAAATAAAATGGTATAAATCACATATCATGCATAATATCTCCAAAAATGAAAAGAAACATATGAAAATGAAAAGGAAATATGAAAATGATAAAAACATGCTTACTAGTGATAATGAAGAGGTGAAAGTAACAAGGATAAAACTTAAATACCCTTGGTTTTTATTTCAAAACCATAAAAAGAGTATAAACTAGGTTGTAAATGACTTGATCTTGCAAAAATCTTTGATCCTTTGGCACCTTGATGAGTGGCCGGTTTTGAGAAGCCAAAAAGGAAGAGAGAAAACTTACTAACTCTTGAAAAATGATTGTGAAGTGAATGAGATAAAAATGTTCAAGTAAGACTTTTTATGTTGAGTGAATTATTAGCAATCACAAAACCATACATCATTAATTACATACCCTCCCCCTTGGTCGGCCAAGGGGGGAGGGACTAGATATTTTATTTTTTTTTTTCAATTATAATGTATAAGTGTGTATTTACTTGTATACTTGTTGACAAATGTGTAAGTAAAGTGTAGATATTATTAACTTGTAGAGTAAATGGTAATTTTTGGTACAAGTAAGTTTTTGATAGATCAAAATAGAATGTATTGAGATAATAAAAATTGTAAAAATACTTTCCTTGTGAATTTTGAGTGATAAAAATAATTATCGTATAATTTTTAAGAAAAGCGACGTAATAATAAAATTTTAACGATTAATATACCAAATAAATTTGAAACACTAGGAAAACTAAAAATATAATTTTTATAAACTAAATGTAAGTTTAAAATACATCGGGATCATTTTTGAAAGTAACGGATTAAATATTCAAAATAATAACTCAGGCGATAAAGATTATTAAATATAAAAATTACGCGTTGAAGGTGAAATGAAATGTCGTGAATGAATTAATGAGATGCAAATGATGTCAATGAAATGTAGACTAATCATAGTCCATATGAAATGTGCGTGATGTCATGATCATGAATTCGCGTTAAACCTCAGGTTACGCAATTTGAAACAAGTAATCCAAGTTTACTATAAATGTTGAAATAATGAGACATGAACTGTGTCGAGAAATGACCTGAAAGTACGGGTTGTCACATAACATCAAACTAACAAGTTGGAACACTGATAATTTTGAATTTGTTGCCCGAGATAGGTGAAGGTGGATAAGGTAGAAGTGCGGAGAATAAGACACGAAGAGATACAAAATCAACCAATCTTTGACACTAATCATTTCATAAGTCATTAAACCCGATCAGGTAAACTTGTTGTGAGTCCTTAGTGTCACATTCTCTCTCCCCTGATGATTCCGATTGATCGGAATCATCATGATGATGTATACGTGAAGCATTAACTGGAAGCACTTTATCATTAATCATATCAGCCCGTGAGAAGATGTCAACCAACGGCTCTTAGTAGAAACTACATGCGAAGATAACCCGATAGGAAGAAGCTCAGTTCTTACATGAGTTTGGAGCCGTATGACCATTTATTCTCAGATTTCAATTAACATGCAGTATTTTCATACTTCTCCCCCTCAAGAATTGCATACGAAGTTGCCATTCTTGATTGAACAAGTGAAATCATCACGATGTAGTTTATTCACACTTCTCCCCCGCAAAAATTGCATATGATGTCGCCATTGCCAATTTTGATTGAGCAAGTGAAATAAGAATACAATCAATGGTAAATAGATCCACTTGATGGTAGCGAGCATGGGAACAACATGAGGCTTGTTGATGAGAATGGTCATAAACAAGAAGATTTCTCTTCTTTCGAAGATAAAGCGCACTGAAGCGTACACTTTTCTTTTCTTTAAGGAACGAGGTTTGAACTGAAGTATTCAAACGTCATCTCTCTCTTTTCTACTTCTCTTAGCTAACTTGTTACCAATCCCATTATCATTCAGTCGGCTCTTTGTCGTGACAACTGATGGAGAAAACCCAATATGATGAATTTGACACTGAAGTAAAATAACCCGAACTTGTGACTTAAGCTTGCACAAATGTGTAACTAAGAGCGGTGCAGAGAATTCGTGCAACTTTGAATCCCTAAGTACTCTATACTCTTCACCCAACCAACCATCAAGTATAAGACGTACATCACCTCTTGAAAATCCACAACTTCGTGTGACACTGAGCACTACAACGTAACTCCTTAAAGTGATAGTTATTTTGTGGTAGTATAAAGGAAGAATCACCCAAAAATAACTAGATTTCCAAGTATTCGTCATTGTATATGTTAAAAGCTCGAACAAGGATCTCGAAGAATATTCATCCAACCGTCCCCGATACCTTCAGATACCAAGTACACGCACTAACGAAATTTTACTTCAACCTCAAATAAATTATAATGAATTAACACCATAGTCACATCTTCTAGTTTAAGTGCCCAGATTGATAATGGTTTTATCCCGACCTTAGTCAGAAGTACATAACCCCGTAAAACTTTGTGATAACCAAAAATGCCATGAAGTATATCCAAACAATCATCCAAAACATGAAGTACATACTTTATCCCTTCTTCGAAGTTGAAACCGTATCATCAGAATCAGATGAGATCCGGAAATGCACTTTTTCTTTCTCAAGGATGGTTCCATCATCCTTTGGATTTTACAATTCTATGGATTAAACCGAGAAATAGATTCTTTCACGGGATTTTACAAAACCAAGAATAAACCGAGAGATAGATCCGGAAATGCACTTTTCTTTCTCCAGGATGGTTCCATTGTTACGGGATTTTACAAATCTATGATTTAAAAAGAGAAATAGATTCTTTCACGAGATTTTACAAAACCAAGACTAAACCGTAAAAAATGACAGATTGAATGTGTTATGACAAATTTGGTTTTGGTGAATATCAGTTTAGATGAACATGCAATGTATCATCAACAATTCTTTTCCCATATGTAGAGTACTTCACAAACCATACTAAGTAAAGTAGTATACACTACTTCCCCCTGGAGGTTGACCTTTAGCATCAAAGTACACGTTTCTCCCCATGATAGTTTCAAACTTTCAGAAGCATCATTGACGTGTACGATCATTTACACGAGAAGTTATTGTCATAAGAAAACATCTAAAAAAATCATGAATGACATTGAAGAATCTTGAAAGATTTTGCTTAGACTGTGAAGTATCATTGACATTCTGTAGCGTCGAATATCCCATGAGAATTGCTGATTACGTCTCAACCTTTAAATACTTTGGCTAACATATCATCCACGTATTCTGTCGGCAATTGCTGTGACCACCTGGTGAAGTAAACCCGATATACCAAACTTGAAAATGAAGTAGAATTTCCCATATTTGTTACGTAAACTTGTACTATCCTTGTGAAAAATAACGGTGTACCCAATGTACAAAACCTCTTGACGAATCTTCAACTAACACCGAAAGTGATAGCTACTTTGTGGGTTAAGCGAGAAAGAATCACAAAAGTAACTAGATAGCCAAGTATTTATCACACTCAATAAATGCCCAAACAAGTCATCTTTGCGGAAGGGAAGAAAGAAAGAAAACAAAATAAGTACACGCGCCCGGAAAACCTCACTTCAAATCCAAATAAGAAATACCGTACAAACAAACCCCGTAGTCAATTTTGTTAAAATTAACAATTCAAGCCGTGAAATAGTATCCCCCGTGAAATTAGTGAGACCAACATACCATTCAAAATACCACTTTATACCAAATGTTATCAAAGATTTTGGCTAAATTTGAAATTAATCACAAAACCGGATAACATTTGTTTCAATCAGTTAAGTCGTTTCAGCCTATCTGTTAGGATTTAATAAATCCAGTTATTAAAGTGTCGGTCACCTCAAGTATATGTAATCTTTAGAAAGCTCGTAGTCGTAGATTATTTAATGTTAAGTAGTATTTAGTTAAGCAACACCGTGGAGGACGGACGGGTCTTTACCCACTGTATGCCTGATCCACAGCCCGTAGGTGGCGATTTGTGTAAGACTATAAAAACTCTCTACCTCCCAAGGTAGAGAGTTGGAGCTCATAATAATACTTTTACTTTCTCTCACTAAGTTCCCAAACCTCTAACTCTTTCTCTCTCTAAAACCTCATCTTATACGCCTCTTTTGATTATGGTTTGATGTGTTTGTGAAATCCAATATGTTACAAATGGTATCAAGAGCCAAGGTTTGATCATCTCTCTTACATATCCTTGGATTTCTAGTGGTTTTAGATGGTTTTTGAGTTTGAAAAAGTTTAGTGGTTTTTGCATCATTTGGATCATTTCTAGTGTTAAAGTTTGAATTTCGGGTGTACTTTTGTGTTTAGAATCATTGTAAGTGCTTGGGTTTTGATTTGGTAAGCTTGAATCACTGTGGTTGAGCTTGTTTTGGATTGAAAAGTGTGTTTTTGAAGTTTTTCTTGCTAGCGACTTGGTTCTCGTAGTATTTTTCATCGTAGCGACTTGCTTCAGTAAAAGGTAGCGAGTTGTAATTTTAATTGTTAGCGATTTGGTCCTAGCGACTTGTCTATTGAGACAAGCCGACAAAAAGTACAACTTAGTGGATTCTCCACTACGGCTAGCGACTTGGTGAAGTTAGCGACTTACTTTCAATTTTGTTAGCGACTTGTACTTAGTATTCTTAGCGACTTGGTGTTAGCGACTTGGACCTTAGCGAGTTGTTCTTTAGCAACTTGACTGTTTAGCAATTTGGTATTATAGCGACTTGTGTCCAGCGACTTGGCTCTTAGAGACATATACTTAGCGACTTGATTCATAGCAACTTGAAGTCTAGCGAGTTGCTACTTAGCGACTTGGTGCTTAGCGACTTGGTTCAAGAATTCTTAGCGACTTGGTTGATCTTTTGTTTGTAATACAGTTTTCTCTTGATTTAGTAAAATCCCGCGAAAGAATCTATTTCCCGGTTTAATCATAGAGTTATAAAATCCCGTGTAATATGTTAACATGTCTACCAACGTACCTACAATCATCTCCACTCTTTGAGGATGTTAAAGCAGGTGGTTCGATACTCGTCTACCCATGCTTGACGAACCGACTACGACTCTTGGGCACAACGAATCAGATTGTATTGTCTTGGAAAGGAAAATGGGGTCAACATTCTCAAATCTATTGATGAAGGACAGTATCAGATTGAGACTACAAAAGACATAATTGACACTGCAGCAAATGGAACAATGATCTTTGGAATGGACAGACCAAAGATGTATGATGAGCTCATTGATAAGGAGAAAAAGAGATTCGATGTGATATCAGGGGCTTCAAACATCATACTTCAGGGTCTTCCAAAAGACATCTACAAGCTAATCAATCATAACACTGAAGCCAAGCATTTTGGGATAATGTCAAGATGCTTCTCTCGGGTTCTGAATTAACTAAGGAAGACAGAGAATCACAATTGTATGATGAATTTGAGCACTTCAAGATGAAACCAGAAGAGAGTATCTACGAATATTACGTGAGATTCCACAAGCTTGTGAATGACATGAGGAATATCAAAATGACTATGCCAAATATTCAGCTGAACTCAAATTTTGTGAACAACATGAATCCCGAATGGTACAAGTTTGTCACCTCTGTGAAGCTAACCAAAGGATTGAAGAACACCAACTATGAGCAACTGTATGCCTTCCTTCTCTAGAATGAGAGACATGCTATGTTTGAGAAAAGGATTCCTGAACAGTTCAAAACCAACCAGGGAGAAACAAGTTCTTCAAATTTTGGAATTACCACCAAAGCTTCTCAAGTTATACCCACGGGTAATGGTAATCACAAACTCATTCCCGATCCAATGTTCAAACAAGCTGATGCTGATGCAGTCATGGGACATTTCATCAATCAACTGGCTCTTATGGTTAAACAAAACTTAACTCTCAATCCACATACCAACAGTCTTCACACTAACAATGAGATCAGAACTGCATCCAACCTTCACAATCATGCGGTTGTCAGAGATGGAAAAGTTATGGTGCAACCAGTTCAAGGAAAGCAATATGAATAGGGAAGAGGTGGAGTAGGTGGAGGTTATATTGGAAATCAGAACCAGGGAAGGAATGGAAATCAAGGTCAAGCAAAGCCAATTAAGTGCTACAACTGTGGTGGTGAGGGACATATTGCTAGGAACTGCACATCTCCAAAACGTCCACAAAATGCAGAATACTTCAGAGACAAGATGTTGCTTGTGCAAGCTCAGGATAATGGAGCAGCTTTGGATGAAGAGGAGTTGTTGTTTCTTGCTGAGGGAAATGCCCGAACCTATGATGCTGATGTTGATGAACAGCCAATTCAGGAGATAGGTCATAATCATCAAAATGCATTTCAAGTAGCTGACTGTGATGCATTTGACTCTGATGTCGATGATGAACCTATTGCCCAAACAATCTTCATGGCTAGCATCTCACCTATGGTCTCTCCAAAGGTCTCTTCACCACAACAGGCTGGCCCATCCAAAGATTCAATCATTTCAGAGGTATTAAAACTATATGATGATGTTGATGAGCAAAAGATGCATAATAAAGTACAGTCTCTTGAAACTTTTGAATCAGATATTGATGATGAGGGTAATAGTAATATTGTCCCATATGATCAATATGTGAAGCAAAGTGAAAGTGAGATTGTACCAAGTAATGGATCTTCTGCAGTCAATGATGATTATATTTTTGATGAATACACTGCATGTACCCCTGATGATTCTGTTACCTCTGAACTGAATGCCTATAAAGAGCAAGTTGCCATTTATGAACAACATGCTAAGTTTGAGTTAACCACTCGTGAGCAGGAAATGGATAACCAAATGCGTACAATTATTAGAAAAAGTAATTTTAGAGAAGAAGTATTAAAACAAGAGTTAAACTCCTTACAAGAAAAGCTTTCTAAAACTGCTAAGCAAAAACAGGAACTTCAAGAAAATGTTAAAATGCTTAAGCAAGAATTCAATGCTAAGGAATCAAAACTTTTGAATGATTTTTCTAATCTAAAACTTTGAAAAACAAGCTTGAAAATAAGCTGTACGTACAAGGGAATACCATTCAGACTGCTCACTTGATCACTAAGCATAGAGTCTTATGTGATAAGCATAGCATTCTCATTGTTGAGGAACCAAATCCAGAGGTCATTAAAAAGGCTAGAGCTGCTAATAAGGTACTTTATGATGGTAATGAAATCCTTAAGCCTAGGCAGAAACCTAGTTGCGCTGAGTGCACTGAGGAAGATAAGAAATCAGATGAAGTCACTAGGGAGAAAATGAATAAGAAGCTAGAAGATCCTGAGTGTAAAATGAATAAGATAACGATAAAACCCCATGATTACACTAAGGAAAATTGGATATCCTTAAACAAGTTTAAGCCTCAGACTCTATTAACCCCTGAACAAGTGTTCTGGAAAAAGGATATGGATATGCAAAAAGCTGAAAACCTTGTTGAAAAGAATCCCTCTTGTAGGAAATTGCCTCAAGCAACTGTGTATCCTCCTAACACACCAATGCACTTAGTTCCTAGATCTATTTCCACTAATAGCAAGACCTTAATCAGCCTGTATGTTGTTTATCAGCTGTTTGTTGATTTTGAGAAAACGTGTAAGAAGAGAATCACACCTACATGGATAACTGAGGGGGGAAAGGGGTTTTGAGCAAACTAAAGAATGTTATTTAACTGAGGTCATGCCTTTCTTTAAACAATTAAAAGGTCAATTTGAGAGTCTTCAAAAAGGGATAAATTCATATATTAAAGAAATGGAAAAGGAATTTGATGCAATGATAGTTGAGGTCAATGATTATGAACAGGAACTCAAATATAATGAAGTTGAAAGGAAGAACTTGCACATCTTAAATGAGAATTTGATTTCGAGTTGTGTTGCTCAAGATGTGTTTTATACTGTTGCTAAGCATTCTATTACTGCTTCTCGAATTCATGAATTATCTATTGCATTGAAAGTTTCCCAAGATCGTGTCATTGAGCTTGAAAATAAAAACTCAGAACTAAATGAGAAAATTGATCAGGATGATCACGATAATTTGGTAAAATATCTTTCTAAACTAGAAGTTGAACATTTTAATTTACAATTAAAATATCAACATCTTAAAGAAAATGTCAAAACCTCAAATATCAAGACATCCTCAGATGTTCCAGAGTTTGATGCAGTTTTTCAGATAAACAAACGTGACAAACAGATTCAAGCTCATTGTAACACGATCAGAAAGTTGAAAGCCCAAATCTCTCAATTAAAGGGTGAAAAGAACAATGTGACTGGGTCCTAAATGCCTCCTCCTTTAGATTCTCAGTATTCTCAAACTTCTCATCTTCAAAACTTAGTTAATGTTTTACAAAAAGAAAACGAGAGTTTTCTAGAAGAAAATGAAAAAGTTAAACGACACTTTAAAGAGTTATATGATTCAATGAAAGTCACTCGTGACAAAAACAACGAAAAAATAACGTCTTTACAAAAAGAAATTGAGAATCTGAGGAGTCAAGAAAAAGGGAAACTGCCACTTGTTTTTAATGAGAATGTTGCATCAAAGTCATCCTCAGACTGCAAATATACTGTGACTGTTAAATACATTCCTCCTCATCTTAGGAATAATGAACTTGTGTTTTGTAACTACTTCTCTCACCTAAGGATAGTCTAGAATGTCTCCGTGAGATTGTGGAAGAGGATTTCATTAATAAACCTCTTGATAGAGAAATTAGGTTTGCTTGCATTCAGGCCAAACGATCTCAAGAGCTGCTAGAATGTTTAATTGCAACATGTCCTAAATCCTTAGGTGCGAAAGGTAAAGCTGTGATGCCTTGTTCTATGTCTAGTGCCAAGCATACAAACCATTCTATGCCCAGTTTTAAGAAAGTGAACACTAATGTGCCTTCAAGTAGTTCAGATCCCTGCACGTCTAGTTCAGGAATGCAAAAAGTAGATCAACCTACTAATGTTCCCATAATTCCCTCTACAGGAGTAATCAGTGACATAAAAGCAAGCGGGTCAAAGCCTCCAGGCAATACCAAGCAAGATAGGACCTCGCAAGCTAAGAATGTGCATTGGAAGAGAGTAGAAGACCAACCTAGGAACTTTAAGTTTTAGTTGAATAAAACGAATCGTGTTGATTCTAGTATTAGCCATAGGCGTACTGTAATTAATTCGAATTCTGCTACTATCTGCAAACCTTGTAATGATGACTGCTTGATTTATGTTACTAATCATGAATGTGGTGTGAATGTTTTGTCTAATGCTGTCAAATGCCCAGTTAAAATTGTTAATGTTAAAAATCAAGCTAAGAAGGCTAGAAGGCAAAGGCTAAAGAAAGTTAGAAAACAGTGGAAACCCACAGGGAGAAAATTCAGTAATATAGGTTATCAATGGATACCTACTGGTCGTAAGGTTAATGAGTTTTGTCCTAAATTTTCTAAGTCAATGCCCACTAGAAAATGGATGCCTACTGGTAGAACTATTCCCTTAAGAAGCGAACATACTTTGAATAGGTCAAATACGGACACTAGCACTGCATCTATTTCTAATGAGTCCATTGTTTCTACCTCTGATGTGGATGTTCCAATCACTGTTACTAACCAAATAGAACCCATTCTTGCATGGGGATCCCAATTATCCAGTTATCCATTCTTGTCTGTGTTCAACTGCAGATCGTTTAAATCGTTTTGTGGTACTTGGACTCAGGCTGTTCCAAGCATATCACTGGAGACCGGTCGCGGCTCATGAACTTCATGAGTAAATTCATCGGAACTGTGAGATTCGGAAACGATCATTTTGGTGCTATTATGGGTTATGGAGATTACGTGTTGGAAATAGTGTGATTTCCAGGGTATATTATGTTGAAGGTCTTGGACATAATCTATTCTCTGTCGGACAATTTTGTGACTCAGATTTAGAAGTGGCCTTCAGAAAACATACTTGCTTTGTTAGAGAACTTGATGGTGTGGAACTTCTCAGAGGAACTCGTGGTTCAAACCTATACACCATCTCTATCGAAGATATGATGAAATCTTCACCCATTTGCTTGCTGTCAAAGGCTTCCAAAACTAAGTCATGGCTATGGCACCGTCGTCTCAATCACTTAAACTTGGGTACCATAAACAATCGTTCCAGAAAGGACTTAGTAAGAGGATTACCCAGATTAAAGTATGAAAAAGATCATCTTTGTTCAGCATGCCAATTGGGAAAAAGCACGAAATATGCCCATAAACCGAAACCCACAAACTCAGTAATGGAAGTCCTTCATACCCTTCATATGGATTTGTGCGGACCAATAAGAGTACAAACGATAAATGGGAAGAAATACATTTTAGTCGTTGTTGATGACTACTCTCGATTTACTTGGGTAAAGTTTTTGAGGACAAAGGATGAAACTCCAGATGTCATCATCAAACTTATCAAACGGCTACAAGTTCGACTCAACAATACTATTAGAATTGTTCGAACAGACAATGGCACAGAGTTTGTTAACAAAGACTTAATTCAGTTTTATGAAAGTGTTGGAATCAGTCATCAAAGAAGTGTTCCACGAATCCTTAACAGAACGGTGTAGTTGAAAGACGAAATCGAACTCTTGTGGAAGCCGCAAGAACAATGCTAATTTATTCAAAGGTTCCAATGTTTCTATGGGCTGAAGCCATTGCCACTGCTTGCTACACCCAAAATCGTTCCCTTATACATACCTCTCATGGAAAAACTCCATGTGAACTTGTCCATAAACGAAAACCTGGTCTCTCCTACCTTCGTGTGTTTGGTGCTTTGTGCTACCCAACGAATGACGGTCAAGATTTAGGTAAATTAAGAGCTAAGGCGGACATTGGAGTTTTTGTAGGTTATGCATCTAACAAGAAGGGTTACCGAATCTACAACAAAAGAACTCGAGATATCATGGAAACTATTCACGTCACGTTCGATGAGCTGTCCGGGCAAATGGCTCCAGAACAATCCAGTTCTGGACCCGCATCTCAACTTTCATCAAGTAGTCCTATCAGTTCTACTCTCGTTTCTAATCCCTCACCAGCAACTCATTATGTACCTCCTTCAGAAGATGATTTGAAGAAATTATTTGATCCTATGTTTGATGAACACTATGAGCCAAGGGCTAATGATCTGTCAATTCCATCACGAGAGGCTGCTCCTACCTCTGTCAATGAAGTTAACTCTTCAGTTTCCATGTCTCTAAGTCAAGAAGCGCCTTCTGCTGATCACTCGGTATCATCATCAATGCCTCAATCATCAAGTGTACATAATGGAAATGTTGCTGCTGTTACAGATGATGAAAATCCTTTTGCTCATCCAGAAGATGAACCTTTTGAAAATATATTTGCTCCTGAATCATCATCAGAACCATCTTCATCAGGAGAAATTGACCCTGCTACTTCTGTTCCTCAACAACAACCACATGAACACCTTAGAAAGTGGACACATGATCACCCATTGGACAACATTATTGGAAACCCTTCTCGTTCAGTATCCACTCGTCGACAACATGCAACCGATGCCTTATGGTGCTTCTTCAACTCTGTACTCTCTAAGATCGAACCAAAAGACGTCAAAACTGCTATGAATGAAGACAGCTGGTTCAGTGCCATGCAAGAAGAAATTCATGAGTTTGATTGACTAGATGTATGGGAATTAGTACCTGCTCCTGACTGTGCCATGATCATTGCTCTAAAGTGGATCTTCAAAGTAAAACTTGATGAGCATGGTGATGTTTTAAAGAACAAGGCTCGATTGGTTGCAAAAGGATACCGTCAAGAAGAGGGTATTGACTTTGAAGAATCATTTGCTCCAGTTGCTCGTATCGAGGCAATCAGAATCTTCTTGGCTAATGCTGCAAGTAAGAACATGGTAGTCTATCAGATGGATGTCAAGACGGCTTTTCTTAACGGAGATCTGAAAGAAGTCGTATACGTCAGCCAAACTGAAGGCTTTGTGAATCCAGAGCATCCTACTCACGTCTATCGTTTGAAGAAGGCTCTTTACAGTTTGAAGCAAGCTCTAAGGGCGTGGTATGATACGCTATCAAAGTTTCTTCTATCTACTGGATTCAGCAAAGGAGCAGTTGATCCGACATTGTTCACCAGAAAGTCAGGCAAACATTTAATTCACGTTCAAATATATGTTGATGATATTATTTTTGCCTCGACTGACCCCAATGAATGTGATCGTTTTTCAAATGAAATGGGTTCCAAATTTCAAATGTCAATGATGGGACAAATGTCATTTTTCTTGGGATTACAAATTTCACAAAGTCCCGGAGGCATTTTTATAAATCAATCTAAATATGCAAATGAGATTTTAAAGAAATTTGGATTTGATTCTAGTGACCCTGTTGACACTCCCATGATAGAGCGTACTAAACTGGATGAGGACCACTCAGGGATCATGGTAGACCAAACGAAATATCGTAGTATGATCGGATCCCTAATGTACCTCACAGCCAGTAGACCAGACATTCTGTTCGCTGTTTGCATGTGTGCTAGATATCAGGCCAAGCCTACTAAAAAGCACCTTGAAGCGGTTAAAAGGGTCTTTCGGTATCTCCAAGGAACCATTAACATGGGTCTTTGGTATCCGAAGGACACTGTTATGTCACTAACGGCCTATGCAGATGCTGATCATGCAGGGTGTCAAGATACACGTCGAAGCACGTCTGGAGGTGCTCAGTTTTTGGGTGATAAGCTTGTGAGCTGGTCTTCAAAGAAACAAATGAGTACTTCTATTTCCTCTATAGAGGCTGAATACATAGCCATGTCATCTTGTTGTGCTCAAATCCTATGGATGAGATCCCAATTATCTGACTATGGCTTTGAATTCAACAAAATCCCTCTGTACTGTGATAATAAAAGTGCCATTGCTCTCTCATGCAACAACGTACAACACTCAAGAGCAAAGCACATTGATATTCGACATCATTTCATCAGGGAACAAATAGAGAACGGTGTGGTAGAACTCTATTTTGTGAGGACAGAATATCAATTAGCAGACATCTTCACCAAAGCTCTTCCTAGAGAACGTTTTGAGTTTATCCTACCACGACTTGGTCTAAAGAGTCTACAACCGGAAACACTCAAACGTCTTCAAGAGGAAGATGAGGAGTAAAGGTCTTTCTTCATCTATCTCTTGTAAATATTTATTCGAAAAGCAAAATACAAAATTTCAAAACCTTCAAAAAGCAAATAGAAAAATATAAAACTTTCAAAATATCCATAAAAATTTGAAAAATCTTGAAAATTTTCAAAAAATATTGTCATTTTGTCATGTTTTTCTCGATTCGAAAATATCTACGGTCTTTGTGATGTCATTCAAAGAATGATACGGGACTTTAGATATTGTTCGAATGTTCTTAAAAAAAATAATATATATATATATATATATATATTATTTTTGGGAGAAAGAGAAACAATGGTTTATTGTCATCTCAGGCAGTAACCCGCTTTTCAAAGAAAGAACAGAGCCATGTTTTATCTGTTTTTTCAAAACTCATGCTCTGATTCTTTTAACAATTACTTACTATCTAATGAAAACTAATTGCTTTGAAAAATAACTCGGGCTCTATTTTTGAAACTCATTTGGACTTAACTTCTGTCAAAATATCTATCTCTCAATCAATAACTTATGTCATTGATTGAGGGGGAGAATGATTTCAATTAAATCAAAAGGTTGTTCGTCATACAATTGTTTTCAAAAGATAATCATGCATGTTTAATCAATGGAGTGTAAAGTTACAAAATCTGATCCTTATCAGTTAAAATGTTTTCATAATCAAGTCACAATTCTCCTCGAAAGCTTTCAAAATCAATGTAGATAATTTAAATCTACAGAGATCACAAATCTCAAATGATTTGAAAATTGTGATCGGGGGAGAATTTGTGAATTAAATTGGATTTAAACTGATAATTTGATAAATGGTTTAATAAATGTTTAGCAAGCTTTCCTCCCCACATGTGCCAAACGATTTCAAATTTTCTATGCACATGTTGAGGGGGAGCATCTATTTTAAACCACAAAGAATTGAAACGTGATTGATTTGTATCTAAGTGCAGATTCCCTCTAGTATGTGCAAAACTCGTTCAAACCTCGAGGTACATATTGAGGGGGAGCAAACTTTTGAAAACCTCATCCTTCCCCAATATGCTTTATCTACTTGATTTAATCAGAGAAGTGATGATGATATCTTTTAGAAAATGGTAATCAAAGAAGTTAATCCTTCCTCTTGCCTTCGTGTGCTAAAACGATTTCAAATACATGATGCACATGTTGAGGGGGAGCTCTCTTTCTAAAAATATCAAAAACAATTCAGGTACAAAATGCTTTGATAATATATCACAAGTATCTGGATTGATTTTCAAATGGTTTTCAATTGATTCCAATGGCAGATGAACAATACCAAATAGACCGACCAAATTTACTTTATGTATGGTGATATAAGGATGATAAGGTTAGGTATTTGTTCCCATGATCCGCCAGAACCGGAGGGATCTACCCAGGGACAATCCACTAGATAGTGTAGAAGTCCTTAGGTTTGATGAAAAAAGGAGAAAAGTGAGATATGGGAAGAGTGCGGACTGAGACTGAGCTAGTACTGGAATAAACCCAACAAGGTTCTAGTTATGAAGTCTCGGTAAGCACTGAAGGGGTTGAAGAATGAAAAAGAATTGAATGTGAAAAAGGGTGAAAAGAAATAGCCCTCCAATAATTCAACCATTAGGGCAGAAACCGGGTTCAATTCATATACTACTGGTGGTTACCAAGGTAACATCGGTATTGAAGACAAGACGTCATGGACCCAGTGACGCACTGCACTACAACTTCCCAAGCTACTCAAGTTCCTCTTAAAAGGACTTGTTTCATTCTCACGGGGAACCAACATTATCTATCGACCCTCTCCCTAGTCTCCGGCATAGGAACCAAATATGCACAATTAAGTCTAGAGCCACGAGATCATCAAATAAATCTCCTTAGGACACTGTCAATGAAGACTCTCTGTTTCACACAATGTGGAAAGAGAGATTATATCTTATGAGTCCTACGCATTATCCTTGTGGTATTGCCAGAACATCTGAGTGATATGCAAACATATTCACAATGAAGATGGAAAGCCTTCTGGAGCCAACATCAAACAAGCTCCTGGTGGGTGGCATGTGAGATCTATCCAATAGATCAACCATGTGACAACTGAACAGAAACAATGGGGCGATTCAATCTTTAGAATCAATCCTGGTTCAGGTTATGGATTGACGGATTCCTTTGAAAAATCGGTCGTTGTGCTTAAAAACTCTTTTCTTTAGCACATCGACTGTGTACTTATATTTCAAAATAAAAGGTGTGTATGATTGATAATTGATTTTCATTAAAACCTTCGTTGTATTGCAAAAACAATTTCTATTGAGCGGTACACGATTGTTTTTCAAATCTCTTTTCATCAATCAGTGAATCTCAATTCGTTGGTTCACTCACTCCGTGTTGTCTTCTTTGAGACGTTCCGGTTTGAGAACAGCTAGAGCAGTTGCGAAACCCTGTCAAGGAAATTCTTCGGAATTATACCTGATCACAGGCAGTACTTGTACTGATCAACGGGGAACCGTGGGCCGTGTACCTCAATTCAACGAAAGTGATCAAAGACACTTTCGTGCGCTTTATTGCTAACTGTTGTATGCAGGTACGTCCGACGTTTGCAGCTGATCAGAAGGAAGCGGTCAATCCATAACCGCATGCTCACACATCACATTCATCTCAAAAGAAATCATGATTAGTGCATCAATGACTCTGATATTCCCATTCCATGCTTCTGCTACGCTGCTGCCAATATCATGAATCAACGAAAGCTTTCGCTACTCTGATGAAAAGAAATCATGATCCAGAATGTGAGCATGTCGGTCCAAATGTCACAACATCACATAATACCATCACCACAACGGATGAGTCAGAGATTTATGGTAGCTGATGATCTCAAAGCTGACTCAAAACTCATTATCACGTGGATCAGTTAAAGACCTCCACTAGAATTATCCAAACATGCGGAACATGAAGAATCAAAAACTACAAGCTTCTGAGCAAAAGAACTTAATCAAGAATCCAAGAACAATCTAATGTAATATCTGTCTGTATTCATTGTAATTTGAGGTGACCTCCCTTAGGGGGAGATTGTTAGGATTTAGTAAATCCAGTTATTAAAGTGTCGGTCACCTCAAGTATATGTAATCGTTAGAAAGCTCGTAGTCGTAGATTATTTAATGTTAAGTAGTATTTAGTTAAGTAACACAGTGGAGGACGGACGGGTCTTTACCCAATGTATGCCTGATCCACAGCCCGTAGGTGGCAATTTGTGTAAGACTATAAATACTCTCTACCTCCCAAGGTAGAGAGTTGGAGCTCATAATAATACTTTTACTTTCTCTTACTAAGTTCCCAAACCTCTAACTCTTTCTCTCTCTAAAACCTCATCTTATACGCCTCTTTTGATTATGGTTTGATGTGTTTGTGAAATCCAATATGTTACACTATCATCAAGTGTAAACAATATAAAGCCTGTTCCAAATGAAATCAGTCCAATGCTATATTGAGGCCCGGTGCGATCCAAATCCATGTTCAGCCAATACCCGATCCAATACCCACTTTCAGCCCAAGTATATCTATGTATGGTCCAACTCATTTGCCCAAGCAATAATATATCAAGTATATCTCGGCCCAAATAATCAAATTGTATACTCAATCCAAGTGATATATTATTTGGTTCAAAACAAATCAACAATCCTAAGTCCAAATCCACGTATCATATTCTTCTTGGGCCCACTTCAGCTATTACCCTCGTCCAGTCCATCAAAAAATATCACCCGATCCAGCAATTACTAATGTGATCCAAATCTACTTTACCCTAATATTCGGGTATATAAACCAACTTAATCACACCTAACAAACCCTAATATTACTCAAAACATATCCGCCCCCTTCCTAACTGGTTTCTCTCACCAACTACATCTCAAACATATATCAAACTTAGATCTGGAAAAGAATATCAACATCAAATCCGCATACCATTCTCACACCATCAAAACCATTGAAACCAAGCCAAACGCATCTATCCTCGAAACGGATCTTCTTTCTCTGTCATTCATATTGACCTCGCCACAGGGATGGTTTGAGGCTCAACATCAAGGTCTCGGTAGGTTTATTAAGTATTGTTTTTCGTTATGTTTTTAACCGAATAAGAAGACAGGATGAAATCATTATTAGTTTTGTTCTTTCTTCAAATTTTTTTGGATATTGATATGAATCTTGAATTCTTAAACGATCTGTGATGTTATTATAATCTGAGATCCATTGTTGTTATGATTAAGGAACGAATCAGGACAAAGGATTAGCAATCTTGTTAATTAGTTTATCTTAAGTGTTCGGATAGTGAATAAAACAAAGTAGATCTATGATGATTTCTTATATGGTTGATTGGATCTGAACAAGGTCCTTAGAAATTGTTTAAACCATGAAAATAGAATATGAGATCATGTTAAAGTCATATGAGTCCTGGCCTTTTGTTTTGGTTGTACGAACCAAGAAAAAGAAATACCTCCCATGTTATCTTCTTTATCTAAAGTTTCGGATACGAATTGAAGTTAGACTTCAAATAATAGATCGATGATGATGCAAAAATATTTTTTGTGTTTATTGACCTTTAAGTCTTGATATACCTTTTGAGTAACATGAGAAAAATATGAGTTGAGATCGATTAATTATTTAATTTCATTTAGTCTTGGTTGAAGGGAGGATATGAGGCTAGGATGATTAGGATAGTTGTGAGATTTGAGGTTGTTGTATTTGATTTTAATTGGCAGTGGCTGTCTTGGGTAATGATCGATACATTTAGACAGTTTCTTTTCAATACGATTGAAGTTGTGGTTGGACTGATGATGGGTGAACCTGAAGTCATTGAGTATTGATGTCCTTCTGCTGCTCGTTTTAAGTTAGTCTTGGACCTTTGATTGTGAATGAAACTGAGGTTTGAGTAGAGTCTTTTGGTATTTGGTTTTGATCTAGTATGTCTTTCTTCTTCATCCGTTTCTATCAAGTCGCACTGGTTTTAGGTCAAAGTCTAATATGTAAATTCATCTCTTTCTGTTTGACCTTTCAAAACGCACCACAAACCGCAACGATTTTATGACAAAATGCAATAAGTACTTTCAGTCAAACCGCAACAATCTGAGTCAAACCGCAATAATAAGTGACAAGTCGCAATATGAACTACATCAAATCGCAGTACCCAGTTACTCTCAAATCGCATCCAGCAAACCGCAATTGACTTATTGAGGCAAAATGCAAAACATGAAGACTCAACAACAAACCGCAATGAAGAACCTTCAAACCGCACTGAAGAAAGTCCATATTTAGCACAAACCGCAGCGAAGAACCTCATCACCAGCTTCAAACCGCAGCGAAGAACAAGCATAAAACTGTTTAAAAACTGCAGCAGATACACGACCAACTTAAAACAGCTTAACATATTAACATCAGATTCAAAACAAATGACTTAAAACTACAGATTCACAAACAGCAACAATTCGCTACAACCACAGCATACAAAACTCATCAAAATCAGCATAAAAACCGCAGCCTAAGTAGTACAAAAAACGTGATACGTTTCAGTCTAATCTTATGGAATGTACAACTAGATTCAACAACAGCAACACGCGACATCAAGACTGAATCACCACGCATCAAATCATCACAAAAACCGCATAAAAAGACCGCACAAAAACGTGATACGAACCAAAAGTGTAACCCGTTTCAATACAAACAACATAGCCTTGGCTCTGATACCAATTGTAGGATCATTATTTATGTTGTTCATATGATTCGGGTGGTCTAGGATTGTGAAAGAACAAGTTAGCCATTTTAGAGAGAGAAAGAGTAGAGAGGGTAGATTTCTAGAGAGAGAAACACCTAGTGTGTGTTTATTAAAATGAAAAACCACCAACCCTTCCCTTAGTGGGAAGGGGTATTTATACAAACTACTAAACGCCACCTACGGGTTGTGAATCATGCATACAGTGGGTAAAGACCCGTCCGTCCTCCACGGTATTACTAAACTAACTAAATAACTAGTAAATAACGTAATGTCTACGAGCTAATATATGCTAGACTATTGTTGGGGTGACCAACACTTCAACATTGATTTTCTAATTCTCTTCAAACTAATCCTTAATTTCACCCAACTTTTTTTCACCCTTCCTTCTTTTTCACGATGAATCAAAACTAAAAGCAAACATTTTTTTTAAGTTAGTTAATCAGCCATTTGAATATGGATGATGAATTCAATTTTGGTAACCGGCGTGAGAAGGTAATTGTTTAAAGTTTGAAGTTAGTTTCTTTTAATAATTCATCATCAAATCGATAAAGCTTATATCATGATCTTTATTTATTTTCACATTTTCAAATCTAACAGTGTTTCATTTTTACTTGTATAGGTTGTAGTTGTTTTTTTTAATGAGTTTAACATAATTTAATCTAATTAGTGTGTAAGGATTGAATATGTTAATTAAAGTTTATAGCAAGTCGTGTTTCTTTTGCTAAACATCTCATTCATCATTGGAATGGTTTTATATTTGTATATAAAAGGTTTTAATATGCTTCAAATAGATTGCATCATGGAGTACATCACAGTTGGATTTCACCTAATGTGATGAGAATCTTGTATTTTGTGATGAGAATCTTGTATTTTTTTAAGAGTAGTAACATTAGATCTGTGTTTTTGAAATATTATTGTCATTCTTTCGGTGCACATGTCACACAACTACCCAAATTATATGATACAACATGATTTCAATTGTAGAAATGTAGATATATGATGTACGTTTTTTGTATGGTGTAGGAAGTGATAACGACCAAGGATTTGGTGTATCAAGTGGATGGGTTGTTAATGGTGTCGTCATATTTCAAGAAAAGTATTAATTAGTATTGAAGGAACAAGTGAATGACAATGTAAGCTATTTGTTTTTTTTAGATAAATGATATTACGAAGTTGAAATAAAGTATACGTTGAAAGGTGTTTATTTAGTTTGTTGATTGATGCTCTTTATTTAGTAAAAATCCTATTTAATTTGTTTATTGGTTACACCAAGTATTTATGAAATTGATTCTTATTGTGTAATGAAGGATGATATAAGAATGTTAAATATCAATTAGGTGGTTTATGAACAACGTTTAGATATGAGACTGGTAGTTTTAAACTTATTAAGCTCATGTATTTAATAATTGCCAAATATCAATTAGGTGGTTTATGAACAACGTTTAGATATGAGACTGGTAATTTTAAACTTATTAAGCTCATGTATTTAATAATTGCCAAATTAAAACAATTAGACATGAAAGACGTAGGAATGTAGGATGAGATATGCTAAATATAAAAAAAATTATTCTGGAATGGGAATTTGAGAAGAGAAATAACGCCTAGTCTTGTATTACATTGGCTATAAGATCTTAGCTTGCAGCACAAACAAAGGATAATCTTGGGGTTCTACATATTAGATTTATGAGAAAATAGATAAGCTACGAGTCACGACTTGTTATTGAGAGTGTACATGTATTTTTACAATTTTTAGTGAATTTGTGTTATTAAGAGTGCATATATGTTTTTACAGTTTTTGGTGAATTTGATGTCTTTTGTGCATATGTGTTTTTATAGTTTCGGAGTTTAAATATATTAAAAGTGCATATATGTTTTTAGTTTCAGTATGTTTTGTGTTTTTCTGATTCAAGGGGTGCACTTGTGTTTTATTTGTTTCCAAATTTAGAAATGCACATGTGAATAGCATGTACATTGATTTATTGCTACTATCGCTTTTTTGATTGCTTCGACTTCAAGTATATTGATTGTATGTTTGCGTTATTTTGTTTGTTTTCAAACTAGCAGGGTACCCGCGCGATGCGGCGGCGGGTACCCTGTGATAAAATTTGCGGCGATGAATATCTTTTAATTTTATGTTTTTCGTTACAACAACTTTATAAATTGTGAGAGTTTTATATTTGAGTAACTTTAACCATGCTGATCTTTAAGTTACGTAAGTTATGTTTTTATGCTCGTGTTTTAAGTACTTCGGTTATTGGGTTTTTAACAATAGATTATTAGTAGCTTGATTAAATTATACCATGTAGTAAAGTAGTTGTGTTTTGGAATAAGGGGGTGATTTAAGAAAATTATTAATTGCAGGTGTTTAATATAAATGGTTGTGCATAAATTAATTGTACATAAAGCTTTAATATGTGCATTTGCTTAAAATCTATATTAAGAAGTCTTAAAAATTTAATAAGATAGAGGGTCTAATCTCTATTATAAAGTAGTATAGAAACCAGTGTGACGTATCATTATAGTTGAACATTTAAGGGTGCGCTTGGTTTAAATTACGTAATGGGAAAGCGAAATGCAAAAGAAATACTAAGGAAAGAGAAAGGGTAAGAAAACCATTCTCCCTAATTTATTGAGTAATGGTCCATTACCCACTATTGGGTAATGGGTGATTGCATTATAGCCAAACAAGCATCATTAATCATTATTTTTGCTATTACTTACCTCCCAATACCCTCAACCAAGCACACCCTAAAAATTATTTTGAGTGATGTTACTTATAACCATTTTCGAAAAATTAAATCCTTTTACATTGCACAAAACATTAAATTCAACACTGAGAAAAAAAAGTACCTATAACTTTAGTTGGTCTAAAATATAATATACATTTTTATGTGATTTACCTCAAAACATTCAAATGTAACGATTTACCTACATTAAATATCCACAACTCATAAGTTCAAATTAACTCTCAAATTGCGGAAGACTTGTGTTTTTCAATTAGCATCTTCTATTTATGGATATGCAATAAATTCTTTATTAACTTACGAATAATTATAATTATAACTATAATGTTTAAAATCATTGGCAACACATATCTTTCTGTTCTTCTCATTCATTCTAACATGCTTTATTAAAGATTGGAAATGATATTACTCCTTGACCCATTCACCCCAAAATCTCAGCATTCTCTTCCATATCTCCCATCCATTCGTTAATTTCAGAAAACCGGTTACACATTCTCCTTTCACACTAAACCCAAAAAATAAACACTAAATGGCGGTTTTCCTTTTCTTCCAAGAAATCAAGATTGGTGTGTTCTAGTTCTCTCAAGATTCGAGTGGTACAAAGGGTGTAAATAAGGTGGTGATCGTTGGTGTCTAGCTTGTGGTGGATCGGAATTCGTGGTTACACAATATTGAAGTCGGGGTGTTTATGAATGGTGTTTGGTTCGTAGTTCTTGATTCGTGTTTCTTTAATCCGTCTTAAATCCGTTTGAGGTAACCTATAATAATCATTATGTTATTAAATCGATTTATTATCATCTTCTTTATCAAATGAGTTATTCTAGCATATTTATCTTGATCATTCAATAGTTTTTTAGGGTTGATTTGCTCAAACGATGCTTCCAGCGCCTAAAGAAACATTAGCCGTGAAGATATGATGGCACAAAGTAACACTCGTCTAATCCTGATTAAGTTGTATTTATGGACTGCAAGTATCAAGGTATTCCTTCCATTGCAACCATCATCGTCGGTGAAATGATGTTCGTTAATTACATAAAGAACACGTGAACCAGATGCACAATCCTAATTAAGTTGTGGTGTACATCCTGTGAAGCAATATGTGAACCATATGCACATATGTGAACCAGATGCCAATCCTGATTAAGTCATGGTCATTCTGTGAAGCAAAAGGTGTACATCCTGATTAGATTAGAGACATGTACTCTTTTGTGAAGGGGTGTTTTAATTTGTGTATTAATTGTAGTTTGATTTGTATTTTTATTTGTGCTATAAGTATTGTAACTAATGTTTTGTAACTTGTATTTGCTTAAAATTCTATATATGGAAATCTTAAAATAATTAATATGAGGGAAGTGCATCCCTCTATTATAAGATAGCAAGATTTGTAAATGCACATGTGAGTAGCATGTATACATGGTTATGTGTGATTTAGCATTGTATGTTTACTGTTTGTATTGCAGCCAAGGTTTGGTGGGACGATAATTGATATTGTGTCGGGTGATCTCCAAACACCTCAACAGAAAAGTAAAGTTGTCAGCTCGGTTAATAGAACTATACTTAAATCATTCTGATTGTCATAATTGGGGATGAACGTGTTAAAACTTAGCAACTTGTTTGAAACCTTCTACGCATATGTCATTCTGAGTGTGCATATGTGTTTTTTACATTTGTGAATTTGAAACCTTTTATGCATATGTGTTTTTACCGTTTCTTGAACTTGTTTATTTTGTTTAATTTCAATTGTTATGAAAGGATTGTGCATATACGTTTTGTTAGTTGTTATGATTAAATAATTCCTCTATTATTTGTTTGTGATTACAGGTTCGAGTATAATGAGCAATATAAAGAATGCACATACGTATATATAAGGGCATATGGACGAACTGCACATATGCATGCAAAGATATCGAGAGTGGCCAATGAGGAAAAACACATGTGCACAAGGATTAAAAGATGAACCAATTATTAAAGACATTGTATTATGCACATGTGCACGCTTCATATATTTGTAATAAAACATATTATGTAATATTTTTTAATAAATTTTTGTTGTTTGTATAAAATTGCATAAATGTATTAATAAAGTTTTGTTATTTGTATATATACTTATGTAATATTTTTTATAGATACATGTGCAAATACAAAACATCTATGCATAAACGGAAAATACAATTATCGCATAATGCAAACACATGTGCACACAATGTTAAAAAAAAAATCCTAGAATTACGGGAACTAAAAAACATTTTTTGTAAAGAAAATCAAATATAAAAAAAAGTAATTTTACCATTATACCATTTTGAATTAAATAATAAAAAATAATATAAGAAAAAATCTGATTGGTTGATGCTGGTTCTCATAGTTCATTTTTTCTTGGTTCTGAAAATAACCCCATTAACATAATCTTCGGCATTTATAACTTGCCTGATTCTGCTCCTGCAACAGTGCAACATATGAATGACTCAAGTAAAATAGCTAGTTTTCAATCTTAATTTGGGTTACGGCTACACAACAATGTCTTAGAAAAACTTACTAGAAAATCAACAAATTACTTTATAAGAAAGCGTATCAGTTTTTATCTCATAATTTATGGATTTAGATTTTACGGAGTAGATTGCACCGCATGCTAATTAAATCAAGAGGGATATTTGACTTATACAGGATTGTAAAAATCGACTATAGTGTATCAACATTCTTTGATGTCACGATTATTTGATATCCGGGTGAGTTAGACCAGGTGATATGAGTTCTTTAAGCAGTTCTGGTATACTTTTTGTTGCAACAAATGAAGTGTAATGATTGCTGCAGCAACAGAGCTATTTGCATTTCTTATGTTTTCGACGAGTGATGATTTTCTTTCTCATTCGCTTACTTTCATACAGTGACACTGAGATTTACCTCTTTTAATGTTTACCCTTTCAAGTAAGTGATGGTTAATCAATGCGGACATGAGTTTCATCATCGCTTAATCATGCACTAGTATGTAACTCAAGCATACCGGACAAGAAAAAACGGGTCTAAAGATATTAAGCAAGCTTTAAGAGACGGTTTGACTTTGAAAATAGACGGATACCTGGCCTGGTATAATACTATAATATTTCAACTGGGACTCATTTCACCCATTTTAAAGGCTAGATATTGCAACATTTTCTTTCGAAAAAATTTGATGTGCTATTTACTTAATGTTGTTTATTGTAGATCAAACCTCTCAAGTAACTAACAACTAGTTTAAAACCCGTGTAACACACGGGCTGTTTAAAAAATTATTAAAATAAGATTAACAAAAAGTTTCATTCTAAAAGATCACACATTTATATAAGCAATTCCAAGTAATTCAATCAATACACAGACATCACAATTTTAAAAACTTCAATAGTCAATAACTCATTATGCATATAAATGTAACTTGAACAACATCAGCAAGGTCTTCAACAACTCTAAGCCACTGCTCCTACTCCAAATTTTATGTCTTCGGCTGCATAATTTTGGTTCCAACCTACTTACCGTAAACCACCAAACGCATAAAACAAAAAAGAATTAAGATATGATGTAACAAATCTTTCTAAAATAAGCATTGTGTAAAAATCAAATCCTAATAGTTTATTTAAAAACACTTTTTTATCACAGATAGTCAGCCATTAGACTTATAATCACAGTACCCCTAACTAAGCTCATAAGCCTGAACTTATTGGCCTCTTTTTCTAAATAAGGTAATGAGCTAAACTTATAGGCCTATGGTCAATTTATTTGATTAAGTAGTAGACGCATTAAAACATGTTCGATACTCCTCACTTGTGAAAGATAAAACCAATTTTCATACCTAGCTTCCTCATAATCACAGCCTACATGTATGTCATTCATCGTTTATAAATTGTTTTGGCATGAAGAATATTTGCATCTAATTCCTGCACAACGAAGAAAAAATATTGATGTCAACGACAACAGATATCCTCTTATGCAACCTGAAACTATGAGCATCTTAAAACACATTTGTACATAAACCTTTCTTGAGAATATTTATGATCATACTATTGCAAACTATGGGAAATGGATAGTGAGAAACAGGGGCCCTTTGCATTCAAAAATATAATCAAATTTTCAAGATCAAAACTTGGGATAGTGAATACAATAACTTGGGATTTTCATTTATCGAGATCAAAATTATAATCAACTCACGAAAAATACAGAAGAATGTAATCATAAAACAGACAGGGATGGAGAAAGATTAATGATGATATAATCTACTCAGGTCCTAGTTAAAGACTCTTACATACATTAAACATAACAAAAGCCTTAAATTCACCCAAATAAGACATGATAAAGATTTTTAGGCAATACACCTCAAAACATCTATAAGTGGAATTGGTCAAATGGATGAGCAGGTCAAACGGGTCGACTTATGTGCAGCCTCATAGAAAATCAATAATTATATGTGTAAACTCTTTATTATAAATAAGGTACAGTAGTGTAAACACTTACAAAGGTATGTCGTAACCAAAATTAAGCATCTTTGTGCAGGTTATGTAACAAAATTCTTACTAAAAAATCAGAGAGCTTGTAAACCCAGCAAAAACAAAACTTTCAGTGGCAAGATTCAATTTACTAAAAAAACAAATAGCTTTGTGCATAGTCTATGAACCTTGGAATCATACTTAACCTTATATTGGAATGTTAACCATTATATAAATTGCTTTAAGCAGTTTAAACCTACAGAAAATTAGATAAAACGAAAGTGCAATACACAAGTTAACAACATACCTCTTCTTGTGTCGTTGTCATAAATGTTCATATCTCATTATTGACATTTCACAGATGACCGAGCAAAATAAAAGCAATCCTGATAAAAAAAAACAACCTTGAATGAGAACATGATCAAAAAACGTGAAATGGAGTTACACATAGTGAAAAAAAAAATTGAGAATGACTCAAGTTAGTAGTGAAGTTGTCGATAACCTGAGCTTTCTTAATAAACATGCCATTGCTCGCAAAAACCACACATTATATGCTCTTACCAATTTTAACATGTCCAGCCATAAATTTTGAAGCTTATCATTAGCCTGATGACCATAAATCATAACCAAGTTATCAAAAGCAACTGATTACGCAAGGCCCACGAAAGTGATCATAACGTTCTTTTTTTTTTTAATTATTTTTTAAAATAAAATGAACCAGATAACAAAATACAACTTAAGTTATCCAATATAAACTATATTGCTGAGAACATTTCTATCCGGACATGAAATAAGAATTACCCATTGGCATCTAAGATCCTTGTAAAGGATTTCTTCTTAATCGTCTACCAAAAAGAATCACAACATAGACAATATGGAGGCCAAAAGGTTAAGGGAATGACCCCAAAATTTTGAGAAGCATGTGTACTATAGTACAGTATATGTTACTAAAGGGTTGATTCGGGCTATGTAATTTCTCTCATGGGTGGACTATGCATAACCTAAAAAGATGAGTGGAATGAGTAACACAGGTCAAATCAAGCACACATTTTTGTGAAAATTAAAAGAGAAATACAATTGAGTGCTATGGTTTATTTTATAACTAAAAACATAGCAGCCAACTTGAGTTCTAAAGTATGAAACTTAAATGTTTCTTGTAAAAAATAATAACTACAGGATAACCTACACATTAAATAATCAAGAATTAAAATTAGTAAAGACTTACCTAGAAGAATATTACGAATAATGCAGGCTAAGTACCATCTTTTTTAGAAGCGTTAATAAAGAATCATATAAGAACTTCTGTGCAAACCAGAAAAAAAAATAAGGGGGTGTTTGTTTAGGCTTATATGTGGCTTATGAGCTAATTTGTGTTTCGGCTTATATTTCATAAGCCTCAATTTTTCGGCTTATTTTGAGACGTATGGGCTTATATATGTTTATTATAATATGATAAACTCATATAAGCCCATAAGTCTCAAAATAAGCCAGATATTTGAGGCTCATAAAATATAAGCCGAAATCAAATAAGCTCATAAGCCCACATATAAGCTTAAACAAACACCCCTTAAATAAAATAAATAAATAAATAATCAGTATTTAAGTATAGGTAAAAACTGAATTCTTTTTTGCAATGCACACGAAGTCAAGAACTTTCATATAGGCATTTTATCAAACACTTGGTATGCAGAAGATCTTCAAAAGAGTGATTATAAGAAAACATACCACTTCGTCTTCACTCTCGCATTTAGTCAAATAGTTGGTGTACATAATATAGGTGATGTTTACGTCTACAATTTAACACCCAAATAAAAAACCCAATCTCAAACACAAAACCGTATACACTGACAAATATAATTAAAACTCGAATCCAAACAACCTCAGTCTTCGAATCCAAAATACAGTAAATTGATTATCTTTATATCATGTCAATAGAACAGAAACAATCGAAACTAAAGACTAAAAATCTTACTTCTATACCTCAACAAACATAACAAATGAACTTGATATAAGTTAAATAAAATCAAAACTTAAAAGAATGAAGACACAAAGTCCAAATTAAGCATAATGGTATTAGGATTTTAATTTAATTATCATATTAACAGTTTGAGAGCGATGACGAAGAAAGAATAAATCAAACATTGATGAATGCGTAATAGTCTATACTCCATATGCAACACAAGTTGAAAGGTTAAAATCGAAAAAATAAATAAATAAATAACAATTAAACTTAATACAAAATAATACCTGAGAAAATCCATGAGAGAAAAGTGTTTGAAGAAGAAGCATGACCATCTGAATACAAAAATTGGAGAAAATGCTGCAAATATTTGTTTTTGCAAAAGCCATTTAAAGTTAAGCATCTAAAAGTAAAACACCGTCTTCTTGAACCAATCAACCAATGAGCTAAAAAAGTTTGATCTCATTTTTCAAGGGGCTTTTCAAAATGAGCTAAAAAACATTTAAATTAAATAAATAGATTTTATATTTATGACATCAGCTTTAATATTATTTTATGCACACAACCAATAACAAAACTACACCTGATCAAAGATGATCTCACTCAAAACTCTCTTTTAATAGATAGAAATAGATTGGGTGTAATCGGGGACAGAATTTAGTCAGGACCGGGAATGGTCATGGCCCCTCCAAAAATTTTAGCCACAAGTACATTTTTAACGCTTACACTTTGTAGAATATAAATGAAGTCAAATGGCTCAATATGAAGCCAATAATTTTGACAATGATGCTTATGAGCATTTGTAAAGTAAACAGTTACATCATTTAATAGACAAGACCATACGACGTTAACAAGTAGAACATGACTGTCTGCAACTTCAGAGAAACAGCAACAATTTTTCACATTTCAAAATCCCACACGCTTTCGGCGGTTACTCGTGGGACCTTTAGCCCATCCTCCAAGTTAAAAAGTGCAGAAACCTGCACAAAGTTGAAGACATTGGGTTAGGAATTGCTTCAACCTGTAAACATATCAATAATATTTAAAACATTTTATAATATGAAACATCAATGTTTATGATTTCAAACAGGAGGATAACTGCAACACACTCGCGTCTTGAATACTACAAGGATTTATTGCTCGCACGTTGTGGCGGGAATAAAGTAAAATTATGAGCCAAATTTTAGTCTGTATAAATACGAATGTCAAATTGAAATTAAGGCAAAACTCAAAAGGCCAAAAGTAAAAATATGAAAATATGCACAACCAAAAGAGAAAATTGTGCAAAGTTGAAGGGGCAAATGTGAAATATTTGAAACCAATAGTAACTTTTTTGTTAATTGGTAGTAAGGGAAGATAGGGTCTACAAATCAACAGGTGCCAATTTTGGCCATAATACTTATGAATGGGTCAATTCAAGTTATAATTTATCTCTAATAGGTCAAAGGGGGGAAGTAGAAACAGTGGCTAAGAAAACAGATCAATTGGGTCAAAAGTAGTCCAAGTGTATTTTTAAATGCATATAGACTCCTAATCCATTTCATTAAAAAAAATTACAATATCTGCCTCTCTAAATGTTTATAGAAAATATAAAAATGTTGTAGAAATTAACATTCCCCAGCCATTCTATCGTCATTTTCATTTACTATATAAACCAAGCGCCCCGTGGGAGTTGTTGCGCCAACCCGATTCATTTCAACAAAGTCCAAGATTAGAAACCCTCTTGACCCGTTACCCACCCTGAACAATCAGCCCTTTTTGCAACCTCTACAGAAAATAGCAATACTTTCCATCTCTTTCGAGACATTCCACAAAACTCAGAAATTCCGGAAAAGGTCAAAACATATCCTCCTAAATCTTGATAAGTTAAAAAACTGAAATCTCCAACCCACAACTACAGCTTCAAAATGCTTAATTCATTTTAGGTAAGATTGTAAGAACTCACTAATAAAAATACAAGCGGAGGACACACAAAATTTGGAACATTTTGCAAGTGCTGGCACATTCATGAGAATGGTATGCACAAAACAAACTATGCCATATGATACAAAATATTCAGGTATGATAATTAACAACTTCATGTACATAGGTTATACTTATTGGGCAATATATATAGCAAAAAACGAGCATATGATACACATCAAGTGTTGTGAATATGAATAACCTTAGCTAAGTCAACAGTTTTTTTAACGAAAACACCATAAACCGTTTGTAGATCCAGAAACACATAAAAAGCGAGATATACGAAAGTATATCAACCATATTTGCCAATGACCATGCCAGGATTTGACATCACTAGGTTTAGGAAGTCTATTCTTATAACCTAAGCTAGGGGGCTATTTCGAGCTCATTGACTGTTGGTCAAAGGTAATAAATGCTTGCGAACAGTAACAAAATAGGGAATTTATGTAATCATAACCAGGGGAAAATAAATAAACTCATCCTGAATTTATAGAAACACTAAAAAATGTTGCAATTATCATGGCATATCATAAAGAGATAACTATTGCACTTGAAAACTAGCAAAATATTGCACATGCTTCGTTTTTCATTATATTACACATGAAGATTCTTAAAAATTGGCATATGCCAACTAATATAGATATTTAGTAATTTAGATAGCTTGCAATCCCTCCTAAAAAGAGACCCCACTACAACAAGGGCCTTATGTGAATTAACTAGACGTATTTTGAAACAAAAAATAAAAACTGGTATTAAAAAAAATAAAAAATAAAAAAATAAAACACACACAAAAAAGATGGCCCACAGTTTACAATCTTCGGTAAAGGACTACACATGATCCAACAATAAAGAAGGTGAAATAGAGGACATTACAGACAATCCCATATCAAAGCACGTTTCTAGAGTCACACATATTACCCAATCTGTATCTTACAAGACTAACAATCACGCATAAATCAAAACGCATCTAGTAAACTTGTTAAACCCAGAAATGGTAGCCTGTTGTATCTAAAAAGACCTAGAACAATAATAAAATAAATCAACATTTTAGGCCACTATGAGAAGAAAAAAAGACTTATTTGTCTGGTGAACCAACTTGCTTTACGCAATTCAATTGATCACTTACTGGCAATCTTAGTGAAAATCACCATTTAGCTAATTGCTTTCCAATATAATTACAACAGTTGCTTTAGCACTTATGTTTAGATCAAGTACCTAACTACGGTATGCATGTGTCCACCTAAAGCATATATATTATCTATATCCTTTATTCCTTTATAGCTACAAGAAATATTAAGGCTGGAATGAATAAGGCTATGCTAATTGTTCATTATATCCAAAGGCTCCCATCAAAATCAAACTTGTTGGATATGTCCGTTAACCATTCACATGTTCGACTATTGGTTATTAATTCAATTGATTAATATTTAATAGCTCAAAGTCCAATATGTATCTAATTCACATCAACATTTATTAGAATCTCATTATTAATCATATAACTAGCTTTTTACTCATTAGTCATTTTGGTTACAAGAAAACTTCGTACACTTTCATCATATTTTGGTTCCATCTGTAGCTTTAAACTATTTGTACAAAAAGTGTATTATTTATTTTGTGGCTTTTTGTTTATAAGCAGATGTGAATATCCAGACACAGTACTAAACTTGAATATTTGAATCGCAGAAACACATACGGATGCTGAAGTAGCATCTCCAGTCCGCATAACATCTGTTTTTGAACCCTAGTGCTTAAAACAGGTTGATTATTCAAAGCTGTGACCAGCCCCATCATTAATAAACATCAATCAAGATAACTGTAATGTGATACCTTGTAAGTGCCAATGAGCTTCGATTTTGTCGACCAATCCACTGACAAATTTTGATTGGACGTTTGATATGCAGCTCTTAACACGTGATCTGCGTAAACCTTCCTAGTAACCGCAAAATCCCATGTATCTTTAGCCAAATCATAGCTAGGCTCAAATGTAGTCAATCCTCCATGAACATACGTGTACTTCAACTTGCAGTTCCCTGAACCAAGAACATGATTAGCCGATACCTTGTTAGCCGAATCAATCACTAGTGTTCCATCAAGCATTGTTCGCTGATCGCCCCTACTGTGACTATACACCAAGTTTAATGGCTTGTCTGAAACCTTGATTGTGTTCATGAATGTAAATCTGAAATCCTGTAGTCCCAAAAAATGCAGACAATGCAATTTAGTATCAAATTTATAGCGTTAAATGTATGGTACACATCCCAACTAATAAGAATATATGGGCATAAGTTTTGGGTTTATAAAAATAGCATTTAACTTCAAGGAACTGCGCATAAATATAACAGAGTCCAGGGTAACCACAAAATATAAAGACTTAAGCATAAATCTAACAGATACTTATATAGCTAAATCTGTTCAAGGAACTGCGCATACATATGTTGCTAATTCTGTTCGTTAACAAAAAATAATGGCGAAAGATGCAAATCATAGAGTTAAGACACACAAATATGTGTTTATACACAGATACAAACATAACCGGTATCCAAGATCAATTAAATCGGTAGATACAATGAAGGTAACACAATTCTGTTACAAACACGATTTTCCATAGCCCGAAACCGCTATTATCCATAACTCACGAGTCCAAATTTATTGCTTTCTTTTATGGAAGTTAAAACCTTTTTTTTTAATACAAATCACGTTTAAATCTTTTTTCACTTCTTTAGCCATTCTCAATCAAAAGCTGTTTTGAGGATAGCTTATTTGTATCATCTTACAAACCATTCATGTCGTAGACCCCACTCCATGTCAAAAACTAAAACTATTTCACAACCGGAGACCAAAAACAAAATGAGAAATCAACAAAAACTATTTGATGCCGCTGATTTGCGAGGATAGTACACTACTTTACTTTAAAATAGTAACCAAATAAGCAGTTTCAATGAACCACTCCAGCCAGTTATCTGCTTAAAAAATAAGCAATCCCAAATACCCCGGTTACATATGAGTTAAAGACTCGCCTAAACATAGTGCATAATCATCAACATAAGTTACACAATTAATAAATTAACATATATGTTTAAAAATATATATATTTAAAAATATATATATATAACTTCAAAAGTACCTTTTTGGGGACATTATAGTCAACAGAAAAAGCACCAGGTTTATCAACAGCAATAGCTAAACCATTCAAAGAAGGACCGTTGACTACTGTCGCATCAGTCAACGAAGCACGGAGCTTGACATCACCAGCGTTGAATGCAAGTGTGACGGCTGAGGCGGCTGTTGCTTTGTCGGCGTCGTATTTTGCTTTAAATGACGCCTTCATTTTTGTCTCTGTTTTTTTTTTTTTTAAGATGGCTTTTGTTTGGTGAAAGAAATGTTTGTGTGTTGTTGTTTGAAGAGGATGGCGTTATCGTTTTCTCCGACCACTGTTTTGTTACTTGTGGGGGTTTGGTGAGATTTTTTTTTTATTCTCTTTTTGTTTTTTCTTTTTTAAAATTTTTGTCTTATCTTTTTTTCATATTTGTATTTTAAGATGAACAAACTAGATGAAACTATGCAAATATGCAATATTTTGATATTCTGAACGAGACTACTAAGATCACCCGTACCAGTCAGCTGTTAGCAGTAGTCACAGCTCGCCGCTCATCGCTTACAGGTTTTTAAAAAAACATTAGAAAATGAGTATTCTTAAAAAGTAGCAAAGCTCATCGCTTTTTGTCAAACGACTACTAAAAACTAAAATGATCATTGCTCACCGCTCACTGTTCCAAAAAGCTCCACACCGCTACGTGCCAAACATACCCTTAATCAAAAAGAAGTCTTTAAAAATTTAAATAAACTTACCATATAAATACCCTAATATATTTCTTCATTTTTATACACACCTTCAGACCCAATCTTTATTTACATACTATAATCGTCCTAACTCAAACAAAGTCTCAAAAAACACCTAAAACCAAAACACAAAAAACCCGACGCCAACCAAACGATCCAACACCTGATTCTAATTTTTGTTTTGGTCACTCACCACCCATTATTTTCAACCCGCAAGTTGTGTATATCAACCACAACAACAACAACCTTTTTATATAAATAATATGTTTCAACCTCCGTTTAACCAATCAATGTACAAACAAGTGAACAACACCACAATAATCTCAAATGTATCGTCCACATATGTTAATGATTCATCGTCACCACCACCGTACCAATCTCAAACTTCTCAACATTATTCTCTGGTTAGTCTTTTAAATGTTTAGGAGGTAGAAGATTTGGATCCGTTTTTTGGCAGTCAACATGTAAGGTTTTGATTTCTTATTTAGGTTACCCGTAATTAATTAATATGTGGAATAAAGTTAACTACAAACCCAGTCACAAATCCACGCAAGTGTTACAATCAAAAACTAACTACAATATTAGTTAAAACGAGCAGGTTAACCCGCGCATTGCTGCGGGAGTATTGTGTTATAATTTTAGTGTGTCGGTGAGACTTAGTATAACCTTAAAAAGCCATAACTTCATGTTCTTCCGAACTTTAGAGTTATCGAATTTTCTTCCATTGAACCTTTTAGCATCTAAAAGTACCGAGTCCATTTATGTTAATTGAATAGCTAGCTAAAATGAAACCAAAATAGTTGCAATCAAACATTAGGTAGATACTTTGCTTAATACAATTGGTGTAAGAATTTATATCTATGTCAACTGATACCTACTACTGACTTCAAATATCTCAATTTTTTTTTTTTCGTTTTAATAAACATGTATCAACATAATTAAGAGTCAAAGTTTGTAGTATTTCATTAGGTAAACAACTTTGTTACCGTTATATTGAATTAAATCAAAGCAGCCCCAATAGGCTTAACGTGCTCTTCATGTGGCCAATTGTCCAAGTCACCAAAGAACATAATTTGTTAAGCAACAAACAAACAATCTTAAAATAGGCAGCAACTACTTAGGAGCCACTGATCATCCATTATGCACATAATATAAGTCAAGTTTAACCAATTTCTTTTGCAAAAACAACATCAATCCACAAAAAGGGATACACATAAATAGCTGATGTCAAACATAACCTGAAAGGTGAGTGATTACATGGTCGAAGTATAAAATGACTTCTATTTAAGAAATACACCATCTATAATAACCAACCTAGGTGTAGTGTAGTTCTAAACTTTCTACATAGGATAAAAGATCAGTTCCAAGAAACCTTGTGTTTCTTGAACAATCAAGAACACATCCATAAATTCTTGAACTATATACATAATGTTGCTTTATTTGAAGTTAATGATCAAGAGTAACATGGTCCCTTTTCGTCATTTGTTACGCATAAATGGATGCACCACCTATCTCCATTCTCATAATCGTATATCCAGCATTTCGGAGCTATGGAGGGAGGCACTTGAACATAACGGACTTAGAAAGATGCCACGAGGATGTTTGTATCGATCCGCCACCCAAAGAGTCTTTTAGATATCTGATCGATGATTGGATATCTGCAAGACACTTGTGGAAAATCTTTGCTTGACATGATCCCAACGGAGTTTTGAGATCAAAACTTAAAGTCGGAAATATTATTTCAAAGATGATAGGTTGAGGTGGTTCGGTCATGTCAAAAGAGGCCTCAATCATTAGAAGGGTAGAAGTAGTAGATGGCGTGAGAAATGGGAAGACCCAAGCTAGGAGAGACTTAAGCATGACATGTGAGGACTTCGGAGGACTTGACCTCATAGGAAAGTGGAGAGATAGGATTAGAAGTTTCTTGTTTGGCTTGGGGCTTTGTGGGTTTGGGTAGTTTTGTTTGCTTCTAGTAGTTTAGTTTAGGCGTTGCCTTGCTTACTGCCTTGTATGTGCTTGTTGTTCAGCACACTCGCAAAAGGGTAGGATCTGTCTACATTTTACCTCCCCCATACCTCGCCTCGGCGGGATTGGGTATGTTGTTGTTGTTGTTGTTGTTGTATATCCAGCATTTCATCACTGAGTGGCCACAATCGACAGTCCGCATTTTGATATCTGCAAGACATTAATTGTTCAATAGAATTATAATTCTATAAATAAATGAAAAATGTTATGGTATATGTATAAGTGGAAGAAGGAAAAAAGACGTACTCTTAATCTGTAACAACCTCGCAATAGTATCCGAATATATAATTTAAATGATTTCTTTCTATTTCTAACACCTTCCAAGACTGTACGATATATAGTTGACGGTCATAATTACTTAAACTGCATACAAAATGAGCAAAGCATGCATAAAATGACATGGTGAGTAAAGGTGAAAGATAACCCGTTCAGTATCGAAAATGTTACTGACAAATATACGAAGGTTGCATTGCAACCATATGATATTCTGATCACCTGCATACATAACCTGGTAAATTGCAAAGTTATAAGGTGGTTCAAGATTCGTCAGAGTATGTGAATCAATCCAAAAAGAGTGCCTTTCTTTTTGTAACATCCTCAAAAAAATATCTCAGATATGGATCAATTTGCACCTTTAGTTTGAAGGTATAATATCTAACCTGATTCCAGTTATCATGTATTAAAATAGCTCCAATCAATAATGGAAAATATTTTTTTGGGTAAAAGGGGATCACCCTAGTAATTCTCAATAATGGAAAATATGTTTACCTGTTACCAACAATTCCAATTCTATGTATACAATTTTCTCCTCATCGGTCGTCAATCTTCGAAATGTTTTTTAAATGATAGATGGTTATTTGCTTTGTGCAGTTGGTTTCTCTTTGCTGAACTACAATAGCGCGACGCAATACCTAACGACAAATTTCTCTTATCTGGCAAAACCGCAAAACATGAGCAGGAGCGATACTTTCATACAACGTAGTGTCTGAATGTGGACTTGTTTATATAGGTATGTTTCATTGTCCACTAAGGAAACCTCCTAAGTTTCACTTAAACCCTTATTCTCCCACTTTGTTTACACTTTTAATTATAAACATTATAACTAATTAAATTAACCCAAATAATTTCCTACTCTCGACCCTTAATATTTATTATCATAATAATAAATATTTACTCTCATTTGTGATGCACCGGTGTGACCCTTTAGTGCCTTAATTACCAGATGTTTTTTCACTTATTTATTATTAAATATATGATTACATATATATTATTTGTGCACATAATTCCTTCACAACATTATTCTCCGACTCAAGATTTGTGTGGCCATCTGTACCCGTTCAAGATGACTCTCCCGTCGAATAGGTGGCGGTCGTCACAAAGAAGGTGTAAAATAGACATCAAAATCCAAGATGGCTACAAAAGAACACGCTAGACTTCAATGGACCCTATCGGAAGAGTTATCGTTGTGTAAAGCTTGGATAAACACGTCCAAAAATAGCGTCATAGGAAAAGCTTAAAAGTCCTTTGGGTTTTGGACGACTGTACTAGGTTACTTTTAGAGGGAAATGGGGGAATCGAGAAGAGGATACGATTCCCCTAACTGCAAATGAAAATCGTGGATTCGTCCTAAAGTTGGTCAATTTTGCGCGATTCACAATAATTTAAAACAGAGGAACCAGAGTGGCACAAATGGCTAACTAATGTGTGACACACGGTAATTTTCCACATATTTTATATAATAAATGATTATTTATCATTACTAAGCATATTTAATCAAGCATACATTAGCTTGCCTGACCATTTTGAGTGGATAACTCATACATTGTAGCATACTGTACAACCTTTTGCATTATAATTTAATTAGAGAATTGTGATATTTTAGTCCTGAAATTCTCTTATGATCAAAATTGTAAGACGAGAGGTTATCTTGTTTTCCACTGAGACCGACACCGCACGCGTACCGACACTATGATAAGGGCAAAAATAAACATATGATAAATTCCCGGAATAGAAAACATTACCAATATAATACCATTTCAGAAACGTATTTGATGAGTATGTAAATACTCATCATTTTTGTTCCTTCTACACTGCAAAAACAGTCAAAAACACTTTGAAAAATCTCAAAAAGACAGAAAAAAATATTTAGACAGTATTTTATGCAATAATTGTCAAAATCTAGTCCCTGGTTATTCAAAACATGATAATTTTTCATAAAAGGCCCTCAGGGATTTTCAAGTTGTCAAAGTTAGCCTTATAAAATTCAATTTTGCAAAATGGCAACTTTAGTCCCTGAAATTTCAAAGATTGACAGAAATTACCCCTGGACATTTTAAATTGGAAAATTAACATTTTTTAGTCCTTTGGTAATTCTAACTTGTCAAAATTGGTCCTTTTGATAAATTTTGGAAAAGTGCAGTTTCAGTCCCTCTAGTTTGGATGTATTACAAATGTGGTCCTTGTATTAATACTACAAACCAAACCGGTAATGTTTAACCCTGACCCAATAACAACCCACGACCCATTTTAAAATACCCAACCCAGCCATATAACCCGACCCTTTCCATTTCCCTCTCTTTTTCCCATCTCCCATAAACCCTAGCTTTCCCTTTCTCTGCTTCCCAGATTACCTCACAAACCTTTACCCAATTCTCTTCACCCAAAACACTCCATCCTCACCATCACTCTATTACCCAGGTTATCCCAACTCCCAAACCCACTATGCTTCTTCCCCCTCCCCCAAGACGTGCCACCATGGCAATCCAAGTCAAAAGAGACCCAACCAATGGCTCAGATTGTTTCATGATCTATACCTAACAGTTGAAAGGTGGAGATTTATTCAAGAAAGCACAAGTTGGAGCTTTGGCTGATTTCACTCACAAAACAAACACAAGCAAGTGAAGACCTCAAGATATTGAAGACCCCTAGGGTTGTAGTATAAAAGCTCCTTTGTAGCCAAGTTATAAGGCACCCTTTTTCTTATCTTAGTTTTAAAAAATTAAGTTTTTATTATTTTCGTATTGTATTGAAATTTTCAGTTAATGAAAAACATCTTTCTCATAATTGTTACTGTTTTAAGAATTCTTTTTTAACATAGTTAAGTCAATTTTAGCTCCCAAGTTTTCGATATTAAACTTGTTTTTAGAAAAATCACACCATTAACGTGTGTTTGGGTCAAGAAGAAAAGGGGTCAAACCAACATGTTCTACCCATTTGACTCCTTAAGTCAAACTCCTGGTTGATCTTTGAATTAGTTTTATAAGTTGGAAAGTAGTGAAATCAGTTCTACAAAGTTTGGGTATTCAATAAAAACTTGTTTTGGTCTCTCTCAGCGCAAAACTTGTCCTTGGTTTGGAGGTCCACGTTTCAGCTTATAAATAAGCTCCAACAGGCCCCCCTTGCTGTTGTTTTTAGGCCTGCACTGCAGTTTCCTTTTCATTTTTCTTTTTTAAGCTTATCGCTAGGAAACTTAGCTTATTTAGTATTCGTTATCTCAGTTTAAGTAGCTTAGATTAGATTCTTAGGATTTAGCTTATTGGTTGCCCTTAGTACTAGTTTAGTGCCTCATTTGCGTTAGCTTAGGATCCCCTAGTTAGTTTTGTTGCCTACTGCTTGTCCTAGTAATTTAGCTTAACTTAGTTCCCATCAGCTTATTTCTAATCTCCAGTGCTTATTTGTGTTTGTGCTTGCTGATGAATTGCTTGTCTTGGTCTCCTTTTTGCCTAATATAACTGTTATAGGATTGTTTGGCTTGTGCTTTGTCCACAACAGCTAGCAATAAGCTATCATAACAACTTAGAGTGTAGTTTTCTTGAGCTTATTTGTGAACCTATTTTGGCTCACCTTCTGCTTATGGGCTTATCTGTCCAAAGTCAGAGTAGCAAAGGGGTGTGTTTGCGAGGTCTGTCCAAACACGGGTACTAAATAAGTTGTTTCCAGTTTATTGGGAGCTTAGCAAAAGCAAGCCTTTACAAAAAAATATTTTATTTTGGTTGCATCTTGGAGTTTTAATAAACAGATCAAAAAGAAAAATGTTTTGCAAAAAGGATGGGAGGCAGGCTCGAACCTGAGACCTCCCACCCCTTGAGAGTGATAAGTGTACCTGTATAACCAGCGCCCTTGGGTCTTGTCTTGGTTATATCTTGCAACATTTATTATATAAAGTCGTTTGTTAGTTTAAGCTTATTACACTTTGCTTATTTTTTACAGCTTATTGGTATAAGCTGTGGCTCCCATTTTATTTTTCATAGGTCCATTAGGTCATCAAGTATTTTTACAAAAAGTTTCACAATTTTCTAAAATGTTTTAGTATTTTTAATCATTTAATTAGTGTTTAATAGTTTTTAATTCATAATAATTAAGTTAAAAGTCAAAAATACCGGTCTTTTCTAAAATTATTTTTAGACAAATAGAACGTAGGAAAATTGATTTCACACCCGTAGCCCTTAAATTGCAAAACTTTTACATTTATGGCTCGGTGGTTGCTTTTTACGTTTTTTACGTTTTTGCACCCTAGGACTTAGTGTAGCTTCGTTTTATCATTCCTTAGGCTTAGTGATAGTTTATTTTTAGTTTATTAGGGTCCCCTTTCCTTAATTACCTTCCCGTTAATTAATTGGTAGAAACGTAATTCAACTCAAACAAATCATTGTAACCAATTCAAGTTCAAATCACGAAACTCAACGAATCCTTCCATTCACACCTCGTTGGGACACGACCCGGGAAATCACTTTTCCGGTATCACACCCGTAAGATTTGATACGTTGACCTTTTTCCTAAAGGGTTGATTTGTCTAATTTTACGGTTATTTTGATATACGTTGATATTGTGTTTGTTTTCACCACTCACTTTACACCGAACCAAATTTTGGCGCCGCTGCCGGGGAGGTGTGTTGCGACAATATCGTGATTTTTGCGATTAGTGACTTGAAGAACCTTCCTCGTGAAGTTATTATTTTTATAAAAATACAAAATACAAAAATATTTTTCTTTTCTTTGTATATATATGTAAAAGATTAAAAATACAAAAAGATTTTCCTTGTTGTTTTAAATAATAGAGAAGACACAATCAATATAACATTCTCAACTGAGGTGTTATCATTATAAGTTCCCGAACAAAAGATTTAAAACTTGCCTTTGTGTCGCTCGTGATTTGGTTTATTTCTATCGGATAAACAAACTGTGTGAGGGTATAAGGACGGCTGACATTAAATTGCGTGAAAAGAGGCGGGTTTTAATAAGCTTCGCGTTGACCTAATAAGTCTCTCCGCTCCTTTGTGCGTTTTACTTATAGAAGTGATCATTTCACGTGGGATTATTGGTTTAAGTTCACCGTGTTTTGCCTCGGTCTTGTTTTAATTGAAAGTGTTGTTTTTGGAAGTGCATGCGCACTCGCCAAGCTCGTAGACGTAACCGTAACCAAGAAAACGTGAGATACGCACTCGAACAAATCACAATGACACATAACCAAGGAACGGACCTCAAGTCCCAGCCCTGGTCCACAAGATCAATCTCCCGATCTCCGAACGATGGAGGAGCTTTGCCAACCCACGATGGATGGACGGGGCGGTCCAATTGCCCCGGTCAACATCGAGGCCACGGATTTTGGACTTAAGCATCACATGATTCAACAAGTCCAAAATTTTTGCCAATTTCACGGATCACCGGGTGACGATGCCAACAAGCATCTCGAAAAATTTCTCACCGTCACCCAAAGTATGAAGCAAAATGGGGTCACCGATGACGCCCTTCGCTTATATCTCTTCCCATATTCCTTGACGCTTCACTCCACAGCATGGTTTGATCGTCTTCCCAAGAACTCAATCCATAGTTTCGATGAAATGATCTCGAAATTCTTGGCGAAATATTTTCCACCATCGATGGTGACGAAACTAAGGAATGAAATCAGCAACTTTAGGCAGCATCCCGATGAGTCCTTATTCGAGGCATGGGAACGCTATAAGCTTTCGATTGATCGATGTCCGAACCATAATATGTTGCTTGTCACCCAAATAGATACATTCTATAACGGGTTAACATTGAGACATCGTGACACAATCAATGCTGCTGCCGGTGGTACCTTTATGAAAAGGCGACCAGAAGAGTGTTACGATCTCATTGAAAACATGAATGCCCACCACAATTATTGGGATTCCTCAGCCGAGAGGAGTGAGTCAAGGAGATCTACTACTCTTCCATCTTCTGAATACACGACTCTCACCAAAAAGATTGAAGAAATATCCACTGCCGTACTTAAAATGAGTCAAAATAACAACAATCAACAAGTGAATGTCGTGAACAAGAGTTGTGAAACTTGTGGTGGTCCACACCCTTATTTTGAGTGTCCAGCCTCCGGTGGCTTCACTCAAGAGAGCGTATATGCCGCTTCGGGTTCCTACAATACGGGAGGTAATTCCTACCAACCACAAGGAGACCGAAACCTTCTAAGCTATCGTTCTAACAATTACCTTGGACCACCCGGGTTTAATCAAAATCAGAACAATCAAAATGTGCAAAATAGAAATAATCAGTTCAATCAAAATCAGAGTCAGAATCGGAATTTTCAAAATCAAAATCAAGGTTTTCAAAATCAAGGAAATTTCAATCAAAACCGATTCCAAGCTCCTCAACAAAACATGCATGCCCCGCCTCCTCAAGCTTCCATTGACATTGCGAATTACATCAAAAGCAATGAAGCTAAGATGGTGTCCATGCAAAATCAAATTACCACTTTGAAGAATGATTTCACTTCCGAGCTTAGAGCTACTAGTAACAAAATTGATCAATCTAATAGCAAGATTGAAAGCATGTTTGCTAGTCTCATGAGTCAAAAGAATCAAGCTTCAACTTCGGGAACTCTTCCGAGTAATACCATTCCCAACCCAAAGGGAGAGTTGAATGCTATTGCTACTCGTAGTGGTAAATCTTATGAGGGACCCTCGATACCTAATCCTTCTCCGGTGAGGGATGTGGGACGAGAAACCGAGGTATCAAAGGACAAGGTGCATATCTCAAGCCCACGAAGTACCGCACAAGTCCAACCTCCGGTGGTCTTACCTCCAATTCCGGAACCCGTTGTTCCGATGACCATTCCTAAGCCTTCACTTCCTTATCCTTCAAGGCTTAATGACCAAAAGCTCCGTGATAAAACTAGTCAACAAATGGAGAAGCTTATCCAAATCTTTCAAGATTTGCACTTCGAGATTAGTTTCGCGGACGCTCTTCTTCTAATGCCCAAGTTCGGTCCGACAATCAAGAATTTGTTGAATAACAAAGAAAAGATTTCCGAAATGGCCAAAACTTCATTGAACGAGAATTGTTCGGCGGTTATCCTCAAAAAGCTTCCCGAAAAGCTAGGAGACCCCGGAAAATTTCTCATCCCATGTGATTTTCAAGGCATAGTTCAATGCTCCGCCTTGGCCGATCTTGGTGCTAGCATTAATTTGATGCCACATTCCACGTGGAAGAAGCTTTCATTACCTCCGCTTACACCTACATGTATGATCCTCGAGCTTGCGGACCGTACAAGTTCTCGTCCGCTAGGTATAGCCGAGGATGTATTTGTGAAAGTAGGCAAGTTTCATTTCCCCGCCGACTTTGTTGTTGTCGAATTTGATGCCGATCCCCGAGTACCCCTCATCCTTGGGAGGTGCTTCTTGAAAACGGGTCGTGCATTGATCGATGTTGATGAAGGGGAAATTACTTTGAGGGTAAACAAGGAAGCCGTTACTTTCAATCTCAAGCAAGTTACAGTACTCCCCCAATTATGAAGACAATTCCGTCAACAAAATTGATGTCCTTGACATTGTGTCGGAGGAGTATTCTCAAGAAATTCTTGGATTCTCGAGTGGCAATCCCACTTCGGTTGATCCCATCGTTGCTCTCTCTTCCCCTTCCCTCACTCCGTTTGAGGGAAGTGACTTTATTTTGGAAGAGATCGAAGCATACTTGGCTAGTGATTCTGTTCCATGGGAAATTGATCACGCTCCCATCGACATTGAGGGAGATATTCTTCTCATCGAGAAGATGCTCAATAAAGATCCTTCATCACTCCCTCCTCAAGAACTTCATAAAGAGGAAATTAAAACAATTGAAAAATCTAATGATCCTCCCGAGGTCGAACTTAAGGACTTACCACCTCATCTCGAGTATGCATTTTTGGAGGGTGACAATAAATCACCCGTCATTATTGCTAAAGACTTGAGTGAGGATGAAAAATTCGCTCTCATAAAGGTTCTGAAGTCACACAAGCGAGCCATCGCTTGGAAACTTTCCGACATAAAGGGTATTAACCCAGAATTTTGTACACACAAGATTCTAATGGAAGATGACTTCAAACCGGCGGTTCAACATCAAAGAAGGGTGAATCCTAAAATTCATGAGGTTATCAAACAAGAAGTCATAAAACTTCTCGATGCCGGATTGATTTACCCTATCTCAGATAGTCCTTGGGTGAGCCCCGTTCATTGTGTGCCCAAAAAGGTGGCATTACCGTTGTTGAAAATGATGAAAACGAGTTGATTCCTACTCGATTGGTTACGGGATGGCGTGTTTGCATTGACTATCGAAAGTTAAATGAAGCCACCCGTAAAGACCACTTTCCATTACCCTTCATGGACCAAATGCTTGAGAGATTAGCGGGAAATGAATACTATTGTTTTCTCGATGGTTTCTCGGGTTACTTCCAAATTCCCATTGACCCACAAGATCAAGAAAAGACCACATTCACATGCCCTTATGGAACATTTGCTTACCGACGCATGCCTTTTGGCTTGTGTAATGCTCCCGGTACATTCCAAAGGTGTATGATGGCCATTTTCCATGACATGATCGAAAAGACTATGGAGGTCTTTATGGATGATTTTTCGGTCTTTGGGGATTCTTTCCAAACATGTCTCTCCCATTTGGACAAGATGCTTGAACGTTGTGAAAACACGAATCTTTGTCTAAATTGGGAGAAATGTCACTTCATGGTCAAAGAGGGCATTGTCCTCGGCCATAAGATCTATAAGAACGGGATTGAGGTTGACAAGGCTAAAGTTGACGTCATTGCAAAACTACCTCATCCCACAACGGTTAAAGGAGTTAGAAGTTTCCTTGGTCATGCCGGTTTCTATCGCCGTTTCATTCAAGACTTCTCGAAAATATCCCGGCCTATGACCCGACTTCTTGAAAAGGATACTCCTTTCATCTTCTCTAGTGAGTGCATTGAAGCATTTCTAACTCTTAAGAAGAAGCTCACGGAAGCTCCGATTCTTGTTGCCCCCGATTGGGAATTACCATTCGAGCTTATGTGCGATGCAAGTGATTTCGCCATAGGTGCGTCTTGGGGCAAACGCAAGGCTAAACATTTCCAGCCTATACATTATGCTAGCAAAACTTTGACCGAAGCTCAAGCACATTACACTACAACGGAGAAAGAATTACTAGCCGTGGTGTATGCTTTCGAGAAGTTTCGGCCATACTTGATCTTGTCCAAAAGCATAGTGTATACGGATCACTCGGCCCTCAAATATCTCTTTGCTAAGCAAGATGCAAAGCCGAGATTGCTCCGATGGATTCTTCTCCTACAAGAATTTGATATCATCATCCGTGATAAAAAAGGAGCGGAGAACCTAGCGGCTGATCATCTCTCCCGTCTTGAAAATCCTCATGAAGGTGTGCTCGAGAAAAAGGAAATAAATGAAGCATTTCCTCTCGAGACACTTAATGTGGTATCTCATCATGGAGATTCTAGTACCCCATGGTTTGCCGACTTTGCAAACTATCATGCGGGGAACTTTGTTGTGAAAGGGATGTCGTCCCAACAAAAGAACAAATTTTTCAAAGATGTTAAGCATTACTTCTGGGACGACCCCTACTTGTTTAAGGTTTGTGCGGATCAAGTCATCCGACGGTGTGTTCACGGCCAAGAAGCTGATGAAATTCTTAAAGCTTGTCATTATGGACCCACGGGGGGACATCATGGCCCAAACTACACCGCCAAGAAGGTGTTTGACTCCGGTTTCTATTGGCCCACAATTTACAAAGATGCCCATGACCTCGTCAAATCTTGCGACACTTGCCAACGTCATAGCAACATCTCTAAAAGAGATGAAATGCCTCAAAATGCCATTCAAGTGTGCGAGATCTTTGACGTATGGGGCATCGATTTTATGGGGTCGTTCCCGTCTTCTCGAGGGAACAAGTATATACTCGTGGCGGTCGATTATTTGTCCAAATGGGTAGAGGCGAAAGCGCTACCCACCAACGACCCCCGAGTAGTTGTGAAATTCTTGAAGTCTCTCTTTACCCGTTTCGAACTCCCGTGCCATCATTAGTGATCGCGGTACGCACTTTTGCAATGACCAATACGTAAAAGTCATGCTTAAGTATGGTGTCACCCACCGACTTTCTACCGCGTATCACCCACAAACTAGTGGGCAAGTGGAAGTTTCAAATCGTGGTTTGAAAAGAATCTTGGAGAGGACCGTAGGTGAAAACCGTGCCTCTTGGTCGGACAAACTTGAAGATGCACTTTGGGCCTTCCGTACCGCTTACAAAACACCCATCGGGTGTACTCCTTACAAGCTTGTGTATGGAAAGGTGTGTCATCTCCCGATCGAGCTCGAGCACAAAGCCTATTGGGCCTTGAAACATGCCAATTTTGACATCAAGTCCGCGGGTGATCACCGGAAAGTTCAACTCAATGAATTAAATGAACTCCGTGATCAAGCTTACGAGAACTCATTGATCTACAAAGAAAAGACAAAGAAGATCCATGACTCAAAAATCAAGAACCGTGTTTTCAACGTCGGTGACCGAGTCCTTCTTTTCAATTCTAGATTGAAAATCTTTTCGGGGAAACTTAAGACCCGTTGGACTGGTCCATTCACCGTTGCCAAAGTTTTTCCATATGGCACCGTCGAGTTATCTCAAACTGACGGACCAAACTTCAAGGTGAATGGACATAGATTGAAACATTATTTTGGAGGGGACATACCATCCATGGTTGTCCCGGATCTCCAAACCTTCCCCATGAACCAATGAATTCGGGGTCGAGTCAAGCTAGCGACTCGGGAATCAAAAACAGTAGCACACTATATGGGTTTTCACCCGTATTTCTGACTTCTTTCTACTTTCTACCACCCTAGTGTGGGGGAGTTGCCCCCCACTGTTGTATATAAAGTTTTCTGAAAAAATAAATAAATAAATAAATAAAAATAAAAAAATTCAAATAATGGCCGTAGTATTTCCCTTTACGTTCTATGTTTCGGCATAACAGCCGGTACTTTGAATATTGAGGGCAATATTCATTTCTAGTGTGGGTGGGGGGGGGGGGGAATTCTCACGAATTTTATCATATACCATCTTATTCCCCCATTTTTGGCCAAAATTTTTTTATGGTTATCAGTCCGCCATGTCTAATAAACAAAAGGATTGGCTAATCCAGGAGCAAACGGCTCTTGGTAAAGATATCTCAAATCCGTTAACGGCTTGCAATTTGCCCAAAATTGTATGGTGTTCAGCTCACCATATCTTTAATTAGTGAAGAGTTGGCTAGCCCGCAAGTTTATGGCTTGTGGTAAAGGCAGTTTGGAAAACCATAATTGGTAATCGACTCACCAAAGATATTTTATCTAAGAGTTGGCTAGTCCAGAAGCAAACGGCTTTTGGTAAAGACAAATCAAAACCGTTGAAAGCTGGTGATTTGCTCAAAATCATATGGTTATCAGTGTACCATAATTCTTACTTGAACTGAAACATTTGGCTACTCCAGAAGTAATGGCTTTTGGTAAAGAGATTCAAATCCATTAAGTTTTCTCAAAAGATTGCTAGGGACTAGCAATAGTTTAGTGTGGGGGATTGATGAGTGTGTAAATACTCATCATTTTTGTTCCTTCTACACTGCAAAAACAGTCAAAAACACTTTGAAAAGTCTCAAAAAGACAGAAAAAAATATTTAGACTGTATTTTATGCAATAATTGTCAAAATCTAGTCCCTGGTTATTCAAAACATGATAATTTTTCATAAAAGGCCCTCAGGGATTTTCAAGTTGTCAAAGTTAGCCTTATAAAATTCAATTTTGCAAAATGGCAACTTTAGTCCCTGAAATTTCAAAGATTGACAGAAATTACCCCTGGACATTTTAAATTGGAAAATTAACATTTTTTAGTCCTTTGGTAATTCTAACTTGTCAAAATTGGTCCTTTTGATAAATTTTGGAAAAGTGCAGTTTCAGTCCCTCTAGTTTGGATGTATTACAAATGTGGTCCTTGTATTAATACTACAAACCAAACCAGCCCAATGTTTAACCCTGACCCAATAACAACCCACGACCCATTTTAAAATACCCAACCCAACCATATAACCCGACCCTTTCCCTTTCCCTCTCTTTTTCCCATCTCCCATAAACCCTAGCTTTCCCTTTCTCTGCTTCCCAGATTACCTCACAAACCTTTACCCAATTCTCTTCACCCAAAACACTCCATCCTCACCATCACTCCATTACCCAGGTTATCCCAACTCCCAAACCCACTATGCTTCTTTGTTAGGAATTAGAAATTCCAGGTATTAAAGAGTCGGTCACCTCAAGTATATGTAATCGTTAGAAAGCTCGTAGTCGTAGTTCTTTTGTGTTAAGTAGTATTTAGTTAAGTAACACCGTGGAGGACGGACGGGTCTTTACCCACTGTATGCCTGATCCACAGCCCGTTGTGTGGCGATTTATGTAAGACTATAAATACTCTCTACCTCCCAAGGTAGAGAGTTGGAGCTCATAATAATATCTTTCACTTTCTCTCACTAAGTTCCCTAAACCTCTAACTTTCTCTCTCTAGAATTCCACTTATACGCCCACTTTGTGTTATGGTTTGATGTGTAAGTGAAATCCAATATCCATCAATTGGTATCAAGAGCCATGGTTAGATCATATCTTGCACATCTTTGGATTTCTAGTGGTTTTTAGGTGGTTTTTGAGGTTGAAAAAGTTTAGTGGTTATTGCATCATTTGGTTGATTTCTTGTGTTAAAGTTTGGATTTTGATTGTACTTTTGTGTTTAGGATCATCATAAGTGGTTAGGTTGTGATTTGGAAGGCTTGAATCATCGTGGTTGGGTTGTTTTTGGATTGAAAAGTGTGTTTTGGAAGTTTTTCTTGCTAGCGACTTGATATACGGATCTCTTTCTTCGTAGCGACTTGCTTCACAATTTTGTAGCGAGTTACAGTTTTGGAGCTAGCAACTTAGACCTAGCGATTAACAGTACAAGTAGTGGACTCTCCACTACGGGTAGCGACTTGGTGGTAGCGACTTGGTCTGTAGCGAGTTGCTCTTTAGCGACTTGAAGTTTTAGCGACTTGAGTAGCGAATTGCTGCCAAAATTTTGCTAGCGACTTGAGGCTTAGCGAGTTACTACTTAGCGACTTGCATTTGTCTAGCGACTTAGGACTTTAGCGACTTGGGGGTGTAGCGAATTAGGTGTTAGCGACTTGGTGCATTATCTTCTAGCGACTTGGTGCTTAGCGATTTGGTGATTTAGCGAGTTGCTACTTAGCGACTTGGTTCAAGGGTTATAGCGCTTGGTTGATTTTTACGAAGAAGAATTTTGACCAAAGTTGACTTTTTACGTCAAAACTTCAAACGGTCATAACTTTTGATCCGTAACTCCGTTTTCAGCGAAATACCTGTCAAAACGACCGGAACAGCCTAAATATTGTGAGGTATCACCACGATATCGTGAAACGAATTTTTCGAGGCCCAAATCCCCTCTGAAAGGAAGTTATTGAGCTTTTAAGTTTTTAGACCTAAAAATTCTCCGTAAAAACGTGCATCAACCAATCCAAATCTCAACCAATCAACATTTCAGCTTTTCCTACGAACAATCTAAAGTCCTATCACTCAATCTTCTTTCATTGTATCGATCCATCAGTCATCTTAACACATCATGTCTTACTCTACTGACCCAGTGATCTCAGAAGTGCTTAAATTGTATGATGCTGTGGATAATAATGATAATGGATGCTACACTGAACGATTAAAGATGTTTGAATTAAACAATGAGGATGTGAGATCTTCATGTTCTGAGTACAATGAGAATGCCACGCAAATGGAATGCAGCATTGAGCCATATCAGCTACTTCATCAAAGACCTCACACAACTGTTATCCATAGCTGGGGATTGAACATGTAGTGCTCTTTTCCGCCAGGACTTACCTACATTGACAAGAAGCTTGCTGTTGAACTTAGAACATTTAAAGCTGCAAATTAGCAATGAAGAGGTTCAAAAGGATGGTTCCAATGCAGCTCTTCAAGTAATCTACAAACAATTTCAACCATTCATCAGTGGGGAATATTCAAATAGACATTACGATCAACATTTGACTGGAATTTCCTTCAAACAACATACTGGAATGGAAATTCAGGAATTCATTGAGACATTTATCCAACTCATGGATAATGTGAAAAAGTACATTGAAGAATCGCTCAAAAGAATGAAAACGTGAATGAGTGTCGTGCGGTTGAAAGATTGTTGTGATAAGTTGGGTAATGTATATGTCGAAGAATCGGGTGTTGCTGAATGCAATGTCGGTGACAACAAAAATGATGAGTCGGATAATGCAAAAATAGAATCTTCGTGCTCAAATTCACAAGAGAGAGAGGTGCACCAGACACAACCTGTGCAAGTTAATGCAAAGGAACGCTCCATGGAAGCTTCGGATGTACCCAAGATAGAGATGCACCTGTCACAGCCTGTGCATGTCAATGTTGAGGTAAGTTGCATGGAAGTTTCTGTTGTACCTAGTTGTGCATCTTCTACTCAAAATGATGATTATGAACTGCATGAGTACGCTGCATTTGTGCTCGATGATTCTGTTACCACTGTGCTTAACATATATAAGGATCAAGTTGCTATTTATGAACAGCGTGCTAAGTTTGAGTTGACCACCCGTGAGCAGGAAATGGATGTCCAAATACGTACAACTATTAGAAAAAGTAGGTTTAGAGAAGAAGTATTAAAACAAGAGTTAAATTCCTTACAAGAAAAGCTTTCTAAAACTGCTAAGCAAAAACAAGAACTTCAGGAAAATGTTAAAGTGCTTAAGCAAGAATTTAGTGCTAAGGAGTCAAAACTTTTGAATGATTTTTCTAATCTAAAAACTTTGAAAACAAGCTTGAAAATAAGTTGTACGTACAAGGAAATACCATTCAGACTGCTCACATGATCACTAAGCATAGAGTTCTAAGTGACAAACATAGTGTTGCCTTAGTTGATGAACCAAACCCGAGGCTTGTAAAAAGACTAGAGAAGCTCATAAGGTACTGTATGATGGTAATGAGATCCTTAAGCCTAGACAAAAACCTAGTTGCACTGAGTGCACTGAGGAAGATAAGAAATCAGATGAAGTCACTAGGGAGAAAATGAATAAGAAGCTTGAAGATCCTGAGTGTAAAAAGAATAATATTACGATCAAGCCCCATGATTACACTAAGGAAAATTGGATCTCCTTAAACATGTTTAAGCCTCGACTCTATTGACCCCTGAACAAGTGTTCTGGTAAAAGGATATGGACTTGCAAAAAGCTGAAAATCTTGTTGAAAAGAATCCCCTTGTAGGAAATTCCCTAAAGCGACTGTGTATCCTCCAAATACACCAATGCATTTAGTTCCTAGAACTATTGCCACTAAGAGCAAGACCTTAATCAGTCAATATGTTATTCTTCAACTATTTGTCGATTTTGAGAAAACTTGTAAGAAAAGGATCACACCCACGGGATAACTGAAGGGGAAAAGGGTTTTGAGCAAACAAAAGAATGCTATCTAACTGAGGTCATGCCTTTCTTTAAACAACTAAAAGATCATTTTGAGAGTCTTAAAAAGGGGATAAAATCGGATATTAAAGAAATGGAAAAGGAATTTGATGCAATGATAGTTGAGGTTAGTGACTATGAGCGAGAATTAAAATATAATGAGATTGAGAGGAAGAACTTGCATACCTTGAATGAGAATCTTATTTCAGAATGTATTACTCAAGATGTGTTTTACACTGCTACAAATTGTTCCATTAATGCTTCTCAATTTCATGAATTATCTGTTGCTCTGAAAGTCTCCCATGATCGTGTCATTGAGCTTGAAAAAACTAATTCTAAATTGCATGAGAAAATTGAACAGGATGATCATGATAACTTGGTGAAACAGTTTTCTAAATTGGAAGTTGAGCATCTTGCTTTGCAATTAAAATATCAACATCTAAAAGAAAATGTTAAAACCTCAAATATCAAGACATCCTTGGATGCTCCTGAATTTGATGCAGCTTTTGAAATTAGCAAACGTGATGAACAGATTCGAGCTCATTGTAACACGATCAAAAAGTTGAAAGCCCAAATCTCTCAATTGAAGGGTGAAAAGAACAATGTGACTGGATCCCAAATGCCTCCTCCTTTAGATTCTCAGTACTCTCAAACTTTTCATCTTCAAAACTTAGTTAATGCCTTACAAAAGGAAAACGAGAGTTTTCTAGAAGAAAATGAAAAAGTTAAACGACACTTTAAAGAGTTATATGATTCAATAAAAGTCACCCGTGACCTTAACAACGAAAAAATAACGTCTTTACAAAAGGAAATTGAGAATCTGAAAAGTCAGGGAAATGGGAAACTGCCACTTGTTTTCAACAAGAATGTTGTCTCAAAGTCACCCATAGACTGCAAATACACTGTGACAGTTAAATATATTCCTCCTCATCTTAGGAATAATGAACATGCTTTTCATGACTACTGTGCTCACCTTAAGGATAGTCTAGAATGTCTCCGTGAGATTGTCGAAGAGGATTTCATTAACAAACCTCTTGATAGTGAAATTAGGTTTGCTTGCCTCCGGCCAAACGATCTCAAGAGCTGCTTGAATGTGTAATTGCAACATGTCCAAAACCCTTAGGTGAAAAAGGCAAAGCTGTGAAGCCTTGTTCTATGCCTAGTGCCAAACAGGAAATCCGTTCTATGCCTAAAGCCAAGCATGTGACTCTTGATATGCCTTGTTCCATATCTAAATTCAAGCAAGCAACCTGTGATGTGCCTCCTAGAATTTCAGATCCCAGCACTTCTAGACCAGGAATGCAGAAAGTAGTGAAGCCATGTAATGTTCCCATCGTTACTTCTACAGATGTTAAGATTGACACTAAAGTTAGCGGGTCAAAACCTAGAAGCTATGCAAAGAATGATAGGATTATGCAAACTAAAAGTGTTCATGATAAGGAAGTGAAAGAACACCATAGGGACAAGAAGTTTGATTTGAACAAAAAGAATCGTGTTAGTTCTAGTATTAGCTCTAAGCTTACTAAAATTAATTCGAGGCCTTATGCTGTCTGCAAAACATGTAAAAAATGTTTAATTTCTGGTAGTCATGATAAATGTGATGTGTTATCTCTGAGGTCTAAGATTCATAACCCAGTTAAGAAAGTTTGGAGAGCGAAAGAGATTAAGCAATCCTGGAAACCTACAGGGAATGTGTTTACAAATGTAGGATTTCAGTGGAAGCCCACAGGTCGAATATTAACGCATGGCAAACCTTACCCCTTAGCTAGATCAACTATGCCTAGAATAGTGCCTGTTAAGGTTTGGAAGCCAACTGGTAGAATAATCCCATTAAGCACAAAATGTCATTTGACTAAGTCTTATGCTTCTACTAGTTCAGCTCCTAGGGATAATGCCATTGCATCTAGGGTTTCTGCTGATTCAAAGATATCTTGTGCTAACCAAAAGGAACCCATCAGCACGTGGGGATCCAATGTTTCCAATTCTCTATCTTCGTCTGTTGTCCAAAGCAGGTCGTACAAATCGTCCCTTGGTATTTGGATTCGGTCGGCTCTAAACATATAACTGGGCTCTAAACAATGACGTCTGTTCAATTTAGTTCAGGCCTCGTTCTTCATCATTATGGTGTCTGCAGATAACACTTCAGGCCCCGTTCTTCAAAGAACAGAAAAGTGTACGCTCTTCTGTGCGCTTTATCTTCAGCTAAAGAGAAATTCTCTCATGAATGGCCATACTCATCTACATTCTTCATCAACAAGCTTCATGTTTTTCCACGCTCATTCAGTCATCAAGTTGATCTACGTTCATTGGTGTATACTCTTATTCACTTGTTAAATCAAAAATGGCAACTTCGGATGCAATTTTTGAGGGGGAGAAGAGTGAATATACTACATGATGATGGATGTTTGAATAATGGTTATACGACTTAATTTTTGATGATGATGAGTGTATATTCTTTTTGATGAAGAGTGAATATACTAAGGATAACTGGGATTCACTGTTTTGATTTTTGATGACTCTCCTCCAACGCCTAATGCTTCACTTACTAAGGATAATTGGGAATCAATGCTTGGGATTCATTGTTTTTCAAAGATATGTTTGATGAGTACTTTCAACCTTCGACAAATGTTGATCATCCAGTTTCTGAAGCTCATGCTCCGGTTTCTATTGACTCAACTGGTTCACCATCTAAAAAGTACTTCTTGGAATTCTCAAGAAACCTTATCTCCAGTTATTTCACAAGGCGTTTATAATGACTATCATGATATTGTAAGTTGCACTATTGAATAATGATCCGCTCTTTGGTATTCCTGTGCCAAATCTTCACGGATTGTTGTTCATGGATAATGATCCGCTCTTTGGTATTCCTTTGCCAAATCTTTACGGATTATTGTTCCTCTCATTGTGCACGCTATAAATCAACCACATGAACATTAAGGAAAATGACTACCTCATTCGATCGAAGACATTTGTGGTGAATCTTCCAGATCGGTCTCTACATGTATACCTTTAGGAAGAATGCATTAATGTCGAGAAATCATTTGTTCCGGTTCAAATTGTCTACTTATGGGTTGATAAAGATAGTCAGAGAGAGTTTCTATCGCAGTGGTCCTATGGCTCCTGGACAATCCAGTTCAGAACCCGCACTTCAAAACAGTCCCATTGGTTCATCCCTTGTTCCAAACTTTTCTCAAGAAACTCCATATGTACCTCCATCTGAAGATGATTTAAAGAATTTTTTTGATCCTATGTTTGATGAACTTTATGATCCAAGTACTAATGAGGTGTCGATTCCTACAACAGAGGCTGCTCATATTCCTGTGAATGAAGTCAATCCTTCAGTCTCAATATCTTTAAGTCAAGAAGCACCTGATGCTGATCCTTCAGTCTCATCAACAAATCATCATTCTTCAAATGTACATCATGGAAATGTTTCGGAATCAATGATGAAGTTAATCCATTTGCTACTCCTGAAGATGCTCCATTTGAAAACATATTTGCTCCTGAATCATCATCAGAACCATCTTCTTCAGGAGACATCGACTCAGCTACCTCAGTCCCTCAACAACTGCCACATGAACACCTCAGAAAATGGACTCACGATCATCCATTTGAAAACATCATTGGTAATCCCTCTCGTCCTGTATCTACCCGGAAACAACTTGCAACCGATGCCTTATGGTGCTTCTTCAACTCCGTACTATCTAAGATCGAACCAAAAGATGTTAAAACCGCCATGAATGAAGATAGCTGGTTCAATGCCATGCAAGATGAAATTCATGAGTTTGATCGACTTGATGTATGGGAGTTAGTACCGCTCCAGATCTGTGCTATGATTATTTCTCTTAAATGGATCTTCAAAGTGAAACTTGATGAGCATGGTGATGTGTTGAAGAACAAGGCTCGATTAGTTGCTAAAGGATACCGTCAAGAGGAGGGTATTGATTTTGAAGAATCTTTTGCTCCTGTTGCTCGAATCGAGGCAATCGGAATCTTTCTGGCTAATGCTGCTAGTAAGAACATGGTAGTCTATCGATGGATGTGAAACGGCATTTCGAACGGAGATCTTAAAGAAGTCGTCTACGTCAGCCAACCTGAAGGATTTGTGAATCAAGAGCATCCTACTCACGTTTATCGTCTGAAGAAGGCTCTTTATGGTTTAAAGCAAACTCCAAGGGCATGGTATGATACTCTGTCAAGGTTTCTTCTATCTACCGGATTTAGAAAAGGAGCAGTTGATCCTACTTTGTTCACCAGGAAGTCAGGCAAACATTTAACTCATGTTCAAATTTATGTTGATGATATTATTTTTGCCTCGACAGACCCAATGGAATGTGATCGTTTTTCAAATGAAATGAGTTCAAAATTTCAAATGTCAATGATTGGACAAATGTCATTTTTCTTGGGATTACAAATTTCACAAAGTCCCGGAGGCATTTTCATAAATCAATCTAAATATGCAAATGAGATTTTAAAGAAATTTGGATTTGATTCAAGTGACCTTGTTGACACCCCATGATTGACCGAACCAAACTAGATGAGGACCACTCTGGGATCATGATTGACCAAACGAAATATCGTAGTATGATTGGATCCCTGATGTACCTCACTGCTAGTAGACCGGACATCTTGTTCGCTGTTTGCATGTGTGCTAGATACCAGGCTAAGCCTACTAAAAAGCACCTTGAAGCGTTAAACGGGTCTTTCGGTATCTCCAAGGAACCATCAATATGGGACTTTGGTACCGAAGGACACCGGTATGTCACTAACTGCCTATGTAGATGCTGATCATGCAGGTTGTCAAGATACACGTCGGTACGTCGGAGGTGCTCAGTTTTTGGGTGATAAGCTTGTGACTGGTCTTCAAAGAAGCAAATGAGTACTTCTATTTCCTCTAAAGAGGCAGAATACATAGCCATGTCATCTTGTTGTGCTCAAATCCTATGGATGAGATCTCAATTATCGGACTATGGCTTTGTATTCAACAAAATCCCTCTGTACTGTGATAATAAAAGCGCTATTGCTCTCTCATGCAACAATGTTCAACACTCAAGAGCAAAGCATATCGACATTCGACATCACTTCATCAGGGAACAAGTTGAAAAAGGTGTGGTGGAACTCTATTTTGTGAGGTCTGAATACCAGTTAGCTGACATCTTCACCAAAGCTCTTCCAAGAGAACGTTTTGAGTTTAGTCTTCCACGTCTTGGCTTGAAAAGTCTTCAACCAGAAACACTCAAACGTCTTCAGGAGGAAGACGAGGAGTAAAGGTCTATATTCATCTATCTCTTGTATATATCTATTCGAAAAACAAAATACAAAATTATAAAACTTTCAAAATCCATAAAAATTTGAAAAAATTTGAAAAATCTTCAAAAAAATATTGTCTTTTTGTCATGTTTCTCTCGATTCGATAATATCTACGGTCTTGATGTTGTCATTCAAAGAATGACACGGGACTTTAGATGTTGTTCGAATTTAAAAAAAAAATCAAAAAATCAAAAATTGTTTTTGGGAGAAGGAGAAACAGTGGTTTATTGTCATTTTCAGGCAATAACCCGGTTTTAAAAGAAAGAACAGAGCCATGTTTTATCATGATTTCAAATTCCATGCTCTGATTCTATAAACATTTATCTGCTGAAAACTAAATGCTTTGAAAAATAACTCGGTCTCTATTTTTGATAATCATCAGGACTTATTTGTCAAAATCTCTATCTCTCAATCAACAACCTATGTCATTGATTGAGGGGAGAATGATTTCAATTAAATTAAAAAGTTATTTGGCATTAAATTGTTTTCAAAAGATGTACATGCATGTTTTATCAATGGAGTTTAAAGTCTTAAAATCCGATCCTTATCGCTTAAAACGTTTTCATAATTAAGTCACAATTCTCCTTAAAAGCTTTCAAAATCAATTTAAATCAATAAGAGATCACAAACCTCAAATGATTTGATAATTGTGATCGGGGGAGAATGTGTGATTTAAATTGGATTTAAACTGATGGTTTTATAAGGACGTACATGCTGTCCTTCCCACATGTGACAAACGATTTCAAATTTTCAATGCACATGTTGAGGGGGAGCATCTATCTTAAACCTATGATTTGAAACGTGATCATTTATCTCAATGTGCAGGTTCCCTCTAGTATGTGCAAAACTCTTTTCAAACCTCGAGGCACATATTGAGGGGGAGCAAATTTATGGAAACCTCATCCTTCCTGGAAATGCTTTATCTACTTGATTTGATCAAGGAAGTGATGGTGATATTTTTTAGAAAATGGTAATCAAAGAAGTAATTTCTTCCTCTTGCCTCCGTGTGCAAAACGATTTCAAACATTTGATGCACATGTTGAGGGGGAGCACTTATTCTAAAAATATCAAAACAATTCAGGTACAAAATGTTTTGATAATATATCACAAGTATCCGGATTGATTTTCAAATGGTTTTCAATTGGTTCCAATGGCAGATGAACAATACCAAATAGACCGACCAACTCTACTTTATGTATGCGGTGATATAAGGCTAATAAGGTTAGGTATTAGCTCCCATGATCCGCCAGAACCAGAGGGATCTACCCAGGGACAATCCACTAGCTAGTATAGAAGTCCTTAGGTATGATGATAAAAGGAGAAAAATGAGATATGGGAAGAGTGCGGACTGAGACTGAGCTAGTCCTGGAATAAACCCAACAAGGTTCTAGTTATGAAGTCTCGGTAAGCACTGAAGGGGTTGAAGAATTAAAAAGAATTGAATGAGAAAAGGGTGAAAACAAATAGCCCTCCATTTATTCAACCTTAGGGCAGAAACCGGGTTCAATTAATATGCTACTGATGGTAACATCGGTATTGAAGACAAGACGTCATGGACCCAGTGACGCACTGCACTTCAACTTTCCAAACCACTCAAGTTCCTCTTAAAAGGACTTGTTTCATTCTCACGGGGAACCGACATTATCTATCGACTTTCTCTTAGAGATTGTTGATATTGAAGAAGGAGACCCTCTCCCTAGTCTCCGGCACAGGATCCAAATATGCACAAATTGAGTCTAGAGCCACGAGATCATCAATAAATCTCATTAGGACACTATTCAATGAAGACTCTCTGTTTCACACAATGTGGAAAGAGAGATTATATCTTGAGTCCTACGCATTATCCTTGTGGTATTGCCAGAACATCTGAGTGATGTGTTTACATATTCACAATGAAGATGGAAAGCCTTCTGGAGCCAACATCAAACAAGCTCCTGGTAGGTGGCATGTGAGATCTATTATATGGATCAACCATGTGACAACTGAACAGAAACAATGGGGCGATTCAATCTCTTGAATCAAGCCTGGTTCAGGTTAGGGATTGACGGATACCTTTGAAAAACCGATCGTTGTGCTTAAAAACTCTTTTCTTTAGCACATCGACCGTGTACGAATATTTCAAATCAAGAGGTGTTTTATGATTGATAATTGATTTTCATTAAAACCTTCGTTGTATTGCAAAAACAATTTCTATTGAGCAATACACGATTGTTTTTCAAATCTCTTTTCATCAATCAGTGGACTTAAATTCGCTGGTTCACTCACTCCGTGTTGTCTTCTTTGAGACGTTCCGGTTTGAGAACAGCTAGAGCAGCTGCGAAACCCTGTCAAGGAAATTCTTCGTAATTATTCCTGATCACAGGCAGTACTTGTACTGATCAACGGGGAACCGTGGGCCGTGTACCTCAATTCAATGAAAGTGATCAAAGACACTTTCGTGCGATTTATTGCTAACTGTTGTATGCAGTGTACACCCGACGGTTTGCAGCTGATCAGAATGAAGCGGTCAATCCATAGCCGCATGCTCACATAACACATTCATCTCAAAAGAAATCATGATTGGTGCATCAATGACTCTGATATTCTAACTCCATGCTTCGCTACGCTGCGCCAATATCATGAATCAAACTAAAGCTTCCGCTACTCTGATGAGAAGATATCATGATCCAGAATGTGAGCATGTCGGTCCGAATGTCACAACTTCACATAATACCAACACCACAAAGGATGTGTCAGAGATTCTTGATAGCTGATGATCTCAAAAGCTGGCTCATATTTATTATCACGTGGATCAGTAAAAGACCTCCACCTGGAGTAACCAAACATGCAATGTGAAGAATCAATGACTACGAGCTTCGAAGCAAGGCACTACTTCATGAATGCAAGATCAATTTGTAATGTAATATCTGTTTGTATTCAATGTAATTTTGGTACATGATTGAGGTGACCTCCCTTAGGGGGAGATTGTTAGGAATTAGAAATTCCAGGTATTAAAGAGTCGGTCACCTCAAGTATATGTAATCGTTAGAAAGCTCGTAGTCGTAGTTCTTTTGTGTTAAGTAGTATTTAGTTAAGTAACACCGTGGAGGACGGACGGGTCTTTACCCACTGTATGCCTGATCCACAGCCCGTTGTGTGGCGATTTATGTAAGACTATAAATACTCTCTACCTCCCAAGGTAGAGAGTTGGAGCTCATAATAATATCTTTCACTTTCTCTCACTAAGTTCCCTAAACCTCTAACTTTCTCTCTCTAGAATTCCACTTATACGCCCACTTTGTGTTATGGTTTGATGTGTAAGTGAAATCCAATATCCATCATTCTTCCCCCTCCCCCAAGACGTGCCACCATGGCAATCCAAGTCAAAAGAGACCCAACCAATGGCTCAGATTGTTTCATGATCTATACCTAACAGTTGAAAGGTGGAGATTTATTCAAGAAAGCACAAGTTGGAGCTTTGGCTGATTTCACTCACAAAACAAACACAAGCAAGTGAAGACCTCAAGAGATTGAAGACCCCTAGGGTTGTAGTATAAAAGCTCCTTTGTAGCCAAGTTATAAGGCACCCTTTTTCTTATCTTAGTTTTAAAAAATTAAGTTTTTATTATTTTCGTATTGTATTGAAATTTTCAGTTAATGAAAAACATCTTTCTCATAATTGTTACTGTTTTAAGAATTCTTTTTTAACATAGTTAAGTCAATTTTAGCTCCCAAGTTTTCGATATTAAACTTGTTTTTAGAAAAATCACACCATTAACGTGTGTTTGGGTCAAGAAGAAAAGGGGTCAAACCAACATGTTCTACCCATTTGACTCCTTAAGTCAAACTCCTGGTTGATCTTTGAATTAGTTTTATAAGTTGGAAAGTAGTGAAATCAGTTCTACAAAGTTTGGGTATTCAATAAAAACTTGTTTTTGGTCTCTCTGTAACTGCAAAACTTGTCCTTGGTTTGGAGGTCCACGTTTCAGCTTATAAATAAGCTCCAACAGGCCCCCCTTGCTGTTGTTTTTAGGCATGCACTGCAGCAGAAGAGGTCACATTTTCCTTTTCATTTTTCTTTTTTAAGCTTATCGCTAGGAAACTTAGCTTATTTAGTATTCGTTATCTCAGTTTAAGTAGCTTAGATTAGATTCTTAGGATTTAGCTTATTGGTTGCCCTTAGTACTAGTTTAGTGCCTCATTTGCGTTAGCTTAGGATCCCCTAGTTAGTTTTGTTGCCTACTGCTTGTCCTAGTAATTTAGCTTAACTTAGTTCCCATCAGCTTATTTCTAATCTCCAGTGCTTATTTGTGTTTGTGCTTGCTGATGAATTGCCTGTCTTGGTCTCCTTTTTGCCTAATATAACTGTTATAGGATTGTTTGGCTTGTGCTTTGTCCACAACAGCTAGCAATAAGCTATCATAACAACTTAGAGTGTAGTTTTCTTGAGCTTATTTGTGAACCTATTTTGGCTCACCTTCTGCTTATGGGCTTATCTGTCCAAAGTCAGTAGCAAAAGGCGTGTGTTTGCGAGGTCCTGTCCAAACCTGGGTACTAAATAAGCTGTTTCCAGTTTATTGGGAGCTTAGCAAAAGCAAGCCTTTACAAAAAATATTTTATTTTGGTTGCATCTTGGAGTTTTAATAAACAGATCAAAAAGAAAAATGTTTTGCAAAAAGGATGGGAGGCAGGCTCGAACCTGAGACCTCCCACCCCTTGAGAGTGATAAGTGTACCTGTATAACCAGCGCCCTTGGGTCTTGTCTTGGTTATATCTTGCAACATTTATTATATAAAGTCGTTTGTTAGTTTAAGCTTATTACACTTTGCTTATTTTTTTTTACAGCTTATTGGTATAAGCTGTGGCTCCCATTTTATTTTTCATAGGTCCATTAGGTCATCAAGTATTTTTACAAAAAGTTTCACAATTTTCTAAAATGTTTTAGTATTTTTAATCATTTAATTAGTGTTTAATAGTTTTTAATTCATAATAATTAAGTTAAAAGTCAAAAAATACCCGGTCTTTTTCTAAAATTATTTTTAGTCAAATAGAACGTAGGAAAATTGATTTCACACCCGTAGCCCTTAAATTGCAAAACTTTTACGTTTATGGCTCGGGTGGTTGCCGGTTTTTACGTTTTTTTTACGTTTTTGCACCCTAGGACTTAGTGTAGCTTCGTTTTATCATTCCTTAGGCTTAGTGATAGTTTATTTTTAGTTTATTAGGGTCCCCTTTCCTTAATTACCTTCCCGTTAATTAATTGGTAGAAACGTAATTCAACTCAAACAAATCATTGTAACCAATTCAAGTTCAAATCACGAAACTCAACGAATCCTTCCATTCACACCTCGTTGGGACACGACCCGGGAAATCACTTTTCCGGTATCACTTTTATCACACCCGTAAGATTTGATACGTTGACCTTTTTCCTAAAGGGTTGATTTGTCGAATTTTACGGTTATTTTGATATACGTTGATATTGTGTTTGTTTTCACCACTCACTTTACACCGAACCAGTATTCATAAGGTGTTTCAGTATAAAAATTGTCAAACCATAATACCGTGACCACGGTATAATTCAACGGGACACAAAATACCCAATAAATTAAAATATTACATACATACTTATGAAAATAAAACATCACATGATATCTAAAATAATACACTATCAAATTACTTTGATATTTTATATTCATTTCCCTTTTGTGTCTTCTCCCCTCACGACAAAACCCAAAAGCAGAAAAAGAGAAGCTAATCTCCTTCTTCCCCTAGAACCTGTTCATCGAGTAGGCCAAATCTCCCAAAGGAGAAATCCAACACTCTCATTTCCATCATCTCCAAATCTCCCTCATCAAAACCATGACTCCTTTTGTCTCAAAGACTTTTCTCTTGGGGGCTTGTGACAGCCATTCGAATGAACACAAACGCATCAAGACAAGGATACCAAGGAAGAAGCACACATCAATATCATCACATCTAGAGTCAAGGTTCAATACCTCCTAGGTTTCAGGAGCCTTAGCTTATTTTAGCTTCACACCAAGACCCAAAGGAGAGAAAGAAAAGTCAAGACATCCCAAAAACACCTCTCTAAATAATAGTGAAGGTAGGAGGCGCCTAAACCAGTTTCCATCACCACTCTTACCAAAAATTAGGGTTTGTGGAAGTTAGGGTTTTCAAAAATTGACTTGGGGGTTTTGAAATTCAAGGTTGGTATACACTAAGTCTCGCATCAATTTAGCAAAATCAAGAAGGATTGGAGATCAATTGTTGTTTTCTGATTTGGCTTTGTACTCGTCCTACCTCCGAAATTTGTAAGGGTAGTATTCTTGTTTGTGTTTCTAAACCATTCTTGTCGTGTATTGAAATGGTGGTCGTGTATGACCCGAATTGAATTTCATTTTTTTTCAGAATAAAGAATTAATGATGACATAAAGTTTGTGCTTGTTGAATCCTTATTGAACATATGCATTCTTCTTGTTAATGTTTAAGAAAAGTCTTGTTAGTAATTGACATATAAGGAGCTGTAACGTTCAGTTACTGTTTTAAAATTGTCCTTGAATAGTAAAAACAAGTAGGTCTTAACCATGAGAACCTTACCTTCGACCAAGGGTCATTTGGGTAAGAGGGTATCGAAGCCTAATAAATCCGAGTAGTACTCGAATAAGGCACCAAAGATTCGGTCCCTCAGCTCGACATCTAAGTCCTCAGTATACATCACATTGAAATTTCAACACCCTCCATGTCTCGAGTCATTATACTAGCTAAAATGTTTAACCTGTTATCCTACGGTTGGACACTACTTGTCGAAATAAGCATGTCACTTTCACCTTGTAACCATGTCGGGAGACCAAGTAAAGCCCATGCTCGAGTGTTGTTATAACGGGGAAACTCGAGTCGAGCTATCAAAGGGTGCCAAGCCTTGCATATGACCCCTCTTGTGATCACAAATTTTTTATGGTAATATGCATTACCTTAGGCTAAGTCGTGTATTTTTCGTGAGTTTGTTGGATAATCAAGAGGTCACGGACAAAGGCACGACGGTCCCGAGTTAGATCACGGGTTGAGACACTGGGATTATTGCTCCTGCCTCAAAATGTCCAAATGTTAAGAATATAATTTCCCTCCTGAATTCATAAGCAGCAAGGCTGCTAATAGGAATCCATGGGCCACAACCCATGCCTGGTGTAGGGAAAATCCATGTGACTTATGGGCCTAAGCCCAGTCTCACACTCTTACCGCCGGGCCACATCCCACTCTAGCCTAAGTGGGTGTTCGTTTAGTCGTTAGAAGGGTAGTCAAATAAAACCAAACTCTTTTCCTGCATATTCAAAATCATCCACTTCGATATATATATATATATATATACATATATATATACCGTCAAGTAAACAAGTGTTTAAAGTCATGATCTTAGTAGTAAATTTTAAAGTGCTAAGAACCAATTTTCGACAAGTAAATATTGTCTAACTATATCATTTTAGCATATAATAAATTTGAAAGTCTTCAAATTTAAAATGGGTATACTTTAAAACAAGAAACATTAGAAGGTAAATCAACTTTGTTTAATTTGACGGTACAATTATATGGCAACATAAATAAGTATATATACACATGTATATACTTACTAGTAAAACATTATGATTATTTTACAAACCAATTCCGGTCTTGATATCGTTATAAAAACAATATTAAATTAACCATTTTAAGTAAGTCCTACTTAAAATAATGAACTAAATCTTTGCCCTACTTATCTAGGTCGCGTGTCGGTGCAGTTCCATAACATTCATTGAAATCCCACCTTTGGACTACTTATTGCTAAGGTGAGTTTATAGCCCCACTTTTACTTGATAAATTGTTTTATACATTTTGGGGTGAGAAAATATGCAAAACCTTTTTATGGACCTGAACTATTGCATGATTACTATTACGTGGTTTAGCCTAAGCCCTTATTTCCCTAGAAATGCCCATTCATTAACCGTCAGTTCCCTGCTGGGAAGAGCGAATGTTATAAATAGATCTATTGAGGGTGACTCCTCCGTTCGGTTGGCCATACTTAGGCCAAGGAGAAATGTATACCATGTCGGAATCGAGTGTAAAGGAACAAAACACTCGCATTGGGCCCCATAAATTGTATGACTTCATTTTGCATACAGAAACTGTCGTAGCATCGGTTGCATGAACTTAGTGCTAGCGTAATAGACTTTCATTCATATATCATTGTATTCGTTGTAATGATTATATGCCTTTGATTATGGTCCATACTTCCTGTTTTAATTATAAACCTATGAACTCACCAGCTTTTAGCTGACCTTTTTAGCATATTTTCTCAGGTGTTTGATTTGATATCTTGGTTCAAGGCAAGGAGTGGCAATGGTCGTAGTTATCCTAAAAGAAGTGTTTTAACACATGTTGATGTTTTATTTGGGACCACAAAACTTATGGGTTGTGCCCTTTTATTTGAACAATATTTGTAAAACAATGTTTTTAAAACAATTTTATGAAATTAAACAGAGTATGTATTCTGTTCTTTATTACTTGTGTTATGATCTCCGATTTAGTAGCACCCTATGACCCGTATGCTTCCGCTAAACCAGATTTGGGGGTGTTACAGATTAGCATCAGAGCCTAAGTTATAGAGAACTAGGTACATATAAACCCTAAACTATAACTACTTTTTACAAAAACATCACTCTACGACCGCCAGTTGCCCGCTTGCCTTACTTGCCATTTTACTTAGAGTTCATTTAAATATGACTGCATGTTATATTTCCTATTCACTAATTCACTATTCCATATTTACTATAAGTATTCTTTCATATACTTACACATATGCACCGTCTTGTCACAGACCATGCCTGCACCTGCCATTCACCACGATGTTCAAGAAAACATCTTACTTGCTGCTCACTCACCTGCTACTCACCAGATTCCACTCATGACCACAGATCCGTACATCCAAGTTGTACAATCAGTTCAGCCAGACACTACACCTGTTTCATCCATGCCCACTCTCACCACTACTCCATCTGCTTTACTGACCCGCAGGCGTAAAGCCCGCATGATTCTTAGAGTGCCTGGACATCGCGAGCGATATTCGTACCCACCTGCATTACCTCCCCAAAGGACCCACACTGCTTACATGGGTCCCTCTACCACTCCAGTATCACTATCATCATCATCCACCTAGTCATCACCTCATCAGAGGCTCAGGAGAGCCAGTGACTCCTACTCAGAGGAAGACCAAAGGAAGACCTACAGGATGAGTCGGCAGAGTCTATGCCAGTTGAGGGTAATCTTGTAGACATGGATACGCAGATTGAGCAGAGGGACAATGTAGAGATTGTTCAGAGTATCCATGAGTTGGGACAGAGTTCTAGGATGGCTCAGAGGATGAGTGAAGATATGGATATTGATGTGCCGACAGGGCTAGGCCAGAGAGCTGCTTTGCTTCGCAGTCAGGATGAGGGTAATGAGGTTTTGTGGAGAGATGTTGATTGTTTGATCAGTACCATACCACATGTTGCGAGTCCAGATTACACTCCATCATCCCCATCATTCATACCATATGCTTTAGACATAGAGCGTCTTGCTCACTCTACTGGTCAGATTGAGACTTTTGTGACAGCAGCACCGAGTGATGCACAGCCTGTGCCAGATCCACCATTGTCCTCAGATGGTGAGGAATTGACTCTTACTGAGAGGGTACTCATCCAGTTGGACTCCCATGAGACCTTACTTGGAGTCCATACAGATAAGTTAGAGAGGGTTGAGCCAGCACGCTTACAGGCTTACGAGCAACATGTTGAGACCCTAGATCGCACTACAGATGTGATATTTGAGAGCATGGAGATGGAGAGACGAGAGCGTATTAGGTTGAAGTTTGGGTTTGAGTCTCACTGTGAGGAGATTCGAGAGCTAGATAGCAGATCGCGGGCATTGGGCAGAGGACAGGCCAGGATGCATGGCAGACTTGAGGAGTTGGAGAGGACTCAGTGGATTGCCCGGGATACCGCCAGAGCTGAGTGGCAGAGGACTTCGGATTTGGAGTCTATGTTAGCCTCCCAGATGAGGCGCATTATGAGCCTGGAGGCTACTCAGCGAGAGCTTGTTGCTAGTATTGAGTGTTTGCGCGCAGAGCGCGGTCATCCTTAGGTCTTTGTTGTATGTTGTAGTACACTAAACTGGATTATGACAGTTAGTGTTTGATATGACTCTTGTATTTCTGATTGTATTTCAGCTTGTATTTTGTGAACCTTGTAACCGAAATTTCTATATATGACAAGGTTGATTTCCTATCCAATTATCCCTTCTTTCATAATCTTTTCATGTGTTATATCTGTGATGTTTACACTATTACTTGGTACTTACCTTGTTTAAAATGTTCTATATCTCATCACCTTTCTTAATGCAGAAAATGCCACCAAAAAGAAGATCAAACATGACCAACCGTGGTGGAGCTGCTAATGCTCCTATCCCAGCGAGGGTCACTCGCAATCGAACTACAAACACTGTTATCCCAGCAAGGGTCACACATGATCAAACTGCTGATGCCCCTACTCCAGCTAGGGTTACTCCCCATCAACCTACCATGAATCAAGCGATGATAGACCAACTAGTCAATGAAAGAGTGAATGCAGCTCTAGCTACGGCAAATCACTCATCTACTAAAGCTGGAACCTCAAAACCAGCTACTCACAACCGCGGCTGTACTTATCAGGATTTCCGCAAAACCATGACTGGAGGTTTTAGTGGAACTGAAGGAGCTGTTGGTCTAACCAGGTGGATTTAGAAACTTAAGACTGTGTTTCGAATCTGTAACTGTGAAGAAGAAGCCAAGGTTAAGTACACATCCTTTACCTTCCCGGATGCTGCTCTAGCCTGGTGGAACAACTACTTGAAGTCCGCAAGCATTGATGTTGCTTACGCCATGTCGTGGGAAAACTTTAAAGAAATAATGCTTCGAAAGTACTGCCCTCGCAACGAGATAAAGAAGTTGGAACATGAGTTTTGGAACCTCAAGGTTTAGGGCACTAACATGGCTGCCTACAATCAGCGCTTTTAGGAATTGGCTTTACTATGCCCTGAGATGGTTCAAACCGAAACTCGGCTACTAGAAAGGTACATCGGGGGACTGCCCCCATCCATCAAAGGAAACGTCACCACTTCTAAGGTGGCTGATCTCCATGAGACTATTGAAGTGGCCAACAAACTTATGGACCAAGTTATCGAGGATGCCTTGGAAAAAGTGGTCGACAACAAGAAAAAATAGGATGATCACTCCCGAAGCTACAACAACCATGGGAATCACGGCAACAACAGTGGAAACCACAACAACAACCAAAACAAAAGGCAAAATGTTGCTAGAGCTTATGCGGCTGGAACTGGAGAAAGGAAACCGTATGCAGGGACTGCGCCATTGTGCAATAGGTGCACACTGCACCACAAAGGACAATATACGGTCAAATGCCACAACTGTCAGAAGGTCGGACATTTGACTAGGAACTGCAGGTCCAAATCTTTGGCAACGGTTCAAAAAGCACTAGCTCAGGACCCTAAGGCTGTAATAACTTGCTTTGGTTGTGGTGAAAAGGGGCATTATAAGAATGAATGCCGAAAACCCAAAAACCAAGGCAACGGGGGAAATCAAGGTAACCGAGGTAACCAAGGAAGCCATGGAAATGGCAGGATCCAGGGGAATGTTGGACAACAGGATACTCAGGGAAATGGTGGAGGAGCTCGTGGAAGGGTCTATGCAGTGACCAAAGTGGAAGCTCAGGAGGACCCGAATGTCGTGACAGGTACGTTCCTTATAAATAACCGTTATGCATCCATATTGTTTGATACGGGAGCGGATAGGAGTTTTGTTTCTAACGCATTTAGTCCACTACTCGATATTGCCCCGACTACTTTAGACAATGCATACAATGTGGAACTAGCTAACGGTAATGTAAAAAGGGTAGATACCATCATAAGAGGTTGCACTCTAAACCTGTTGAACCACCCATTCAACATCGATCTTATGCCAGTAGAACTGGGCAGCTTCGATGTTATCATTGGGATGGATTGGTTGTCAAAATACCATGCCGCCATCATTTGCAACGAGAAGCTCGTCCGACTACCCTATGGAAATGAAGTCCTAACTGTGGAAGGAGACAGAAGTGATAGAAGAAGCGCGTCAAGACTACACATCATTTCCTGCACTAAGGCGTTAAAGTGTATCGAGGAAGGATGTCATCTCTTCCTGTAGGACCTTAAATATATCAACCTTATCACGTTACAAACCTTTATCACACGAATAACAAGTAACACGCAAACACTTATGCGTAAAGCTTAAGCAAGGAAAGTGGTGACTTGAATGATATATGTATATGTCATGTATGTGTAGAGAGAAGTAAAGATGAAAAGAAGAACTTGTATTGCTTAAAGAAAAACACACACAAAACACACTCAAGCACACCCCTCAAATGACCATTTGAGGGGTATTTATACTTCCATACAAACGCCCTTATGGGCTTGGGCTTGGGCTTGGGCTTGGATTGGACTTGGATTGGACAATAACTTACATAAGGCTAGCTTAACATAACTATTAGCCATTTAGCTTAGCCCAATCGACGAGCCCGTTGACTATTCTATCAAGATATCTAACACACGTTACAAAGTTCCTAAACGTGAATGACCATCACTTCTATTAAATACTATTAAGGCTAACAATCTCCCCCTAAGGGGTGGTCATTCAAAAGATGCTCCACTTGAATAGGTCTTTACTATCCTTGAGCTTGAACTTTATGTGTCGATATAGAATAGTCTTGATTCTTTGTTCCTTCATGCTTTGTGATCAGTTAATGGTGTTGTCTGCCTTTCGTCAGCTTCTTTGGACTAGGTATCTCCACGTCTTTCTCCACCATGCTCACACTTCTTTTTGACTTTGAATTTCCTATGAAGTTCTCTAGTCTTTAAACTTTGTAGAATCATCTTTAACTTTGTGTTGCCTTTGATGTTGATGAGAACTTTCATCTGTTGTTGGTATGAGCATGGGAAGATGGTGCGATCTTTCCTCCAAGGAACTATCATCAGTACCTGCATGAATATGTTAGTTGAAAAATACCAATCGATCATTGTGGACTTTTCTTAAAGAATTAACCACTACGATTGTTATACTGATGAATGTCTTGATTCCATTTACCTTGTCGGGCGAATCAGCCGTCCTAATCCCATAAGGGACATTTGGCATTACATTGAATAAATTCAAGTAACGACCCTCATATTCAGGATTCGATTCGTGAAAGGAATCTCCTTAGCGGGATTTCCAGCACTTACAGGTTCGAACTTCGAGGGTGTTAACAGCATAGTGTGAAAACACATCTCTAATTCTTACAAAGGTTGTTCCTGAACTGGAGGCCCTCAAGAAGGCTAACACGACATACAGAAGTACATCTACAGTTCAAGTAAGTCGCTGAAGTACACCGAAGCATCACTTCACGACTGTAGACCGTTTGAGAAACACTAAGCGTAACCCATAAAGAATTACCGAAGTGACCTGCTGTCAGGGCTGTTTGATGTTGACCCTGGCAGGAATTTCCATTCAATCACTGAGGATCACAGATGTAAACCTCTCATAAATGTTCTGGCAGATTGCTAAGATCTGCGTAGGACTCCAGAATATATCACTTGTGTTCTTATTGATGAACAACACATGATGAAATATTGAGTGTTCCTATGAGATCTTTTAGTGAATCTCGTGGCTCTAGACTCAATTAGTGCATTTTGGTTTTCCTAAGCGGAGACTAGGGAGAGGGTCTCCTTCTTCAATACCAACTATCTCTAAGAGAAAGTCGATAGATTATGTAGGGTTTCTAGTGAGAATGAAACAAATCCTTTTAATAGGAATTGAGTGGCTAGAAGGTTAGGTGCAATGCGTCACTGGGTCCATGACGTCTTTGTCTTCAATACCAGTGTCATCTAAGTGACGACTAGTAGCTGATGAATTGAACCCGGTTTCTGCCCTAAGGTTGATTATGGAGGGCTATTTCTTTTCACCCTTTCTTTACTTTTCTTTTTAATTCTTCAACCCCTTCTCTCTCCTTTCTCACATTACTCCTTTTTTCAATCATACCTAAGGACTTCTAGTTGTAAACTATTGGTGATGTCCTTGGGTAGATCCCTCCAGCTCTGGCGGATCATAGGACGAATTTTCCTATCCTTAGTCACCTTATAACTCCATGACTATCCTATGTTGCCATAAAACCTTTTTCTTGAAAATCTCTCAACGTGTTTATGATTATAAAACATATTTTGTTAACACCTTGAGAGTTTTGTATTTTCAGAAACACTCCCCCTTCACATGTGCTTATATTGTTTTAACTTAAATCTGCACATAGAGGGTAGAGTTCGCACTTTTTGAATTGATCGACTTTAAATGAACTAGACCGATTCGAGACACGTTTACATCACTAGAGAACTAGCTTGAAATTATTACCCGTCCTGGTCATGTCCATAGAAATTTTCTCGAGATGGTACATTTCCTGACTTTGATTCCTCGTCAATTCAACGGTTTCAACTGAGTCGAGCTCTTTTGAGATTCAAACAACGATCATTAAACTTTTTGATCACATTTTAATCACCTCTCCTCCCCCTCAAAAATAGCATATTCGTGACATGTTTGATATCAACGGATTAAACAGCATTTTTAGAATCTTTTGGGGAGACAAACTGATGTGATTTAAGCATGAATTTGGAACATTTTGGTTTTATACTCCCCCTTTAATAAAGCATAAACAATTAAATGGTTTTAGAGGGAGTTATCTTGAGCACAAAATATTTTGAGAGATTTTGAAAATCTTTTTGAACAATCTTAAAAAGGTGCTCAAGATGATGATGATTTCTCACCAGTTTTAAATGTAGTGCACTGAAGCGTACACTAGATTTTCTTTTGAAAACGAGTTTTGATTTGAAATATCAAAAGTCATAATTTTTGGTCCGGCTTTCGTACTGAAGTATACGAAAGCCATCTTTTGAAGAAAATTTTGAGGAACGACATGTTTTAGAAAATATTTAAATAACTCTTGCTCAAGCATCTGTACATGTCCGTATCATTGTTAAATGATATTTCTAGAAACGTAAAGAACATCGATTATACGAGAGACATGTCGTGAGAAGAATATTTTTGGATTTTTGATTTTATATTGTTTTTGTATTTTTTTTGAAAGTTTTATATTTTTATATTTTGCTTTTGATGGTTTTTCAAATTTTGTATTTGGTTTTTCAAATATATTTACAGCGAAGCTTTTTGGAAAATCATTTTCAAGAAGATTCGAGAAGACGTTCTAACTCCTCAGGGGTTAGGTTTCGCATTACAATTCGTCGAACTAAATCGTTAAACCTTTCTTTTGGAAGGGCTTTAGTAAATAGATCGGCGAGTTGGTAATCTGTCTTCACGAAAAATAATTCAACAGTACCATCTTCTACGTACTCTTTGATGAAGTGGTAGCGGACACGAATGTGCTTAGTCTTTGAGTGATGAACAGGATTGCACGATATGGCTATGGCACTTTTCGAGTCACAATACATAGGTATTTTATCGAAAGTAAAGCCATAATCTGTGAGTTGTGTTCTTATCCATAGAACTTGAGCACAACACGCAGATAGAGACACATACTCGGCTTCAGCGGTTGAAAGTGCAGTACAATCTTGTTTCTTTGAAGACCATCTTACTAACTTTTCACCCAAAAATTGTGTTCCTCCTTATGTACTTTTTGCTGTAACTTGATCACCTGCGTAGTCCGCATCTGAAAAGGCTATTAGATCAAATCCGGATTCCTTCGGATACCAAAGTCCCATGTGAATGGATGTCTTCAGGTACCGAAAGATCCGTTTAACCTCTTTGAGGTGCAGTTCGGTGGGCTTTGCCTGAAATCGTGCTAATAAGCAAACAGCAAAATGAATATCGGGTCGACTAGCAGTGAGGTACATGAGAGAACCAATCATGCTCCGATATTTCTTCGGATCGATGGGTTTCCCAAATAAATCAGCTCTAATTTTTGGTGAAGTTACCATTGGTGTTCCGAATTATCCATACCATGATTTTTTAAAATCTTAGTTGTGTATTTAGCTTGATTTATAAAAATTCCACGAGGGGATTGATGTATTTGTAAACCAAGAAAAAAATTTAGTTCCCCCATCATGGACATTTCAAATTTGCTTTTCATGGGATTTTCAAAATGTTTTGAAAGATTCGGATTAGTGGACCCAAAAATAATGTCGTCCACATAAATCTGAACAATCAAAATGTCATTGTTGTATTTTCGTGTAAACAAGGTAGGATCAACAGTTCTTTTGGAGAAATTGTTTTGAATTAGGAAAGAGGACAGTTCATCATACCACGCTTACGGAGCTTGCTTTAAACCATAGATTGCCTTTTTGAGTTTGTAGACGTAGTCTGGATGTTCCATGTCTATGAAGCCTTCTGGCTGACTCACGTACACTTCTTCTTTTAGAGTTCCATTCAAAAACGCAGTCTTAATGTCCATCTGATAAACCGTGATGTTTTTGTGAGCTGCATAGGCTAAGAATATCCTGATTGCCTCAAGTCTAGCTACCGGCGCGAATGACTCTTCAAAGTCTATCCCTTCTTCATGTCTGTATCCTTTGGCCACAAGATGAGCTTTATTGTGAATTACAGTCATTTCTTCATCCTTTTTGTTCTTCCATAACCATTTGAGATCTATGACACGAATGTCAATTGGTCTTTGAACCAGATCCCATGAGTCATGTAGACGATATTGGAGAAGTTCCTCCTGCATCGCTTCTATCCAAGCGTTTTCTGCCATTACCTCCCGAATGTTCTTTGGTTCTTTAGTGCTAATTGAGCAAAGGTAAATGCACAAGTCGCAGTCTGTTGCAAGTTGGCGTCTCGTCTGAATTGGCCTTAAAGGTTCACTAATAACTTGTTCAATTGGATGGTCTTTTGTCCACTTCAGAGTAGAAGGATACCGTGGGTTTAACGTATGCAAATTAGATGGTTCTCGTAAGTTTGAAGATGATTCAGCTGATTCCATAGCAAACGGGTTTTCAAATAAGTCTTCATCTAACGTTGCATCGTTCTGGTTTTATGAAGGTTCTTCTTGAAATGATAAGTTTTGGTTTTGCTCATCAACTGCTGGTAAAACTGTTTCAAGAATAGGATTTTCAGAAGTCGATGTAGATGACTTTGATGGAGTTGGTGCATTGGTTTCGACCGTGGTAGATGCATCTTCTGTTGGTGGTGGTGGATGATTTTGAGCGGGTGCAGCGGAATGATGGTGTGATGCATTTGTCGAAGTTCCACCATAGTATTCATCGAACATTAACTCGAAGAAATTCTCCCATTCTTGTTCATGAGGTCTGTCAGCAAAAGTTGATGGAGCTCTTTCTTGTATGAGTCCTGAACTGATGTGTCCAGAAGTCTGCGAGTTCTAATCTTTTTTTATTAGAAGCCATCAGATTAAGCGCGGGTTCTAGAGCGAGTCTCTCAGAAGCCTTAATCTGTGAAAGTTCGTCAAAATTCACATTCATCGTCTCCATTATCTTCCTAGTTCTTATGTTATACACCTTGAATGCCCTCGAGTTATCTGAGTATCCAATGAAGATTCCAATATCACCTTTAGCCTTCAGTTTACCTAGATCTTCTCTGTCGTTCGTCGGATAGCACAAAGCGCCAAACACGTGAAGGTAAGAGATATCAGGTTTTCTGTTGTTCACTAGTTCATATGGGGTTTTATTGAATCTTGGATGGATTAAGGATCGGTTCTGAGTAAAACAAGCAGTGGCAACAACATCAGCCCATAGAAATAACGGTGCACTAGAATAAATTAGCATTGTGCGAGCAGCTTCCACAAGAGTTCGATTTCTTCTTTCAACTACCCCATTCTGCTGTGGAGTTCTAACAACTGATGTCTGATGTGTGATTCCAACATCTTCAAAATAAGCTCTTAACTCCTGATTAGTAAATTATGTGCCGTTGTCTGTTCTTACTACCCTTACTGGAGCTTGAAGAAGTACTTGAATACGCTTCAGAAAGGTGATGATGATGCCTGGTGCTTCATCTTTTGATCTCAGAAACTTAACCCATGTATATCTTGAATAGTCATCAACGATAACAAGAATATACTTTTTCCCATTAATGCTTTCAACTCTCATTGGGCCACATAAGTCCATGTGCAACATATGCAACCTTGCTTCCGAACTAGGTACGGGTTTGGGTTTATATGATGCTCTTTTGCTTTTTCCTTGTTCGCATGATGGACATAGGTGATCCTTGGTGTATTTGAACTTTGGAAGTCCGTTGACGATGTTGTCTTTGGAAAGTTTGTTGATAGTATCGAAATTGAGATGGGATAGCCTTCTATGCCATAACCAGGACTTTGTTCCAGATGCTCTTGTCATAAGACATATTGGTGATGAAGAGGCCATTTGGTTTATGTCGATTGCATACAAGTTTGTATCACGATTCCCAGTTAAGAGATCAGTGCCATCCAAGTTTCTAACGAAGTATGCATTTCTCCTAAATGCAACCTCTAAATCAGCATCATAGAACTGCCCAACTGAGAAAAAATTGTGTCCCAACCCTTCGACATAGTAAACCCGGGTGATCAAATAATTTCCAAAATGTAGATCTCCATAACCCATGATAGCTGCTACATGATCATTTCCAAAACGTACGGTTCCCATGAATTTCCAGACGAAATTGATCAGCAGCTTCAGATTCCCGGTCATGTGCTTGGAGCAACCCGAGTCGACGATCCAAAGACATATTTTGATAACCTGCCAAATACAGAAGAAGAAGTTTTTGGAAACCGTTTTGATTTTGGTTCCTTTGGGTTAGAGGTAAAATCCTGATCACACTCATAGAAGTTTTCTACTGGGTATACTGGTTTATCACTCATTCTACCATTCTGGAGTGTGAAAATTCTACCCGTTGGTTTCCAAATATCATCCCTAAAGTAAACACTATGCTTCTTATCAGTAGTGTAAGACCTAAATCTTGCAACTAGACGTCCTATTGGTTTAGCATAAGTTCTTTTTGTAACGTTCTTCTGAACATGCTTATCATTCACATTCTTAGAAACACAATCATCATGAACATTAATTAACGATTTCTTGCAAGTTACACAAACAGATTCAACACATTCATTAAACATAGCAAGTTTCTTAGGTTCATTACATTCAGATGAAATGTCTTTCTCATTACAAAGCGGTAAATTCCTATGGTGTTCTTCTAATTTCTTCTCTTTATTCAAGCTACTACTCTTAGAGGCATGCGAGACTCTATTGTTCCTTGTATTGCTCTTAGACTTTAGTCTAATGCTCCTAGAGGTACTTTCTAGTCCTGTAAAGTGGTTTCAGCTTTCCTAGTCTCTTTAGAGTGCTTGTCTAAACTTATGTCGTTTGTTCCATATGGTTTCGATGTGGAGGCAGACGCATTAGTGGTACTCATCCTAAAAAGGCCAGGTGCTAAAACTTTTGGTTTCTCGATAACCACTTTTTCATTTTTAACAATCTTTTCTTTTTGTTTAGATAAGGCAGGTGGAGTGACTGGTTTTGACAAATCTTTTTTCTCATTGACTTTTGGAGGAGGCAGAGAAATAGACATTTTTGGTTTAAAAATTGGTTTCGAAACATTTTCTTTCTCCTCGGTCAATGGTTTTGTATTCTTAGTATCCACAGCCTTTCCTTTTTGACATTCCAGTTGAGTCCTCAAAAGATCATTTTGCTCTTTCATGTCCTTGTAGGCACGCTCATACGACAGTTTGTCATACTTGCATTCCTTTTTTCATATTTTGAAACAATTGCAGAGGTCTCAGACTGGAGTCTTTCATGATCTTCAACAGAATATGTTTGTAAGATAATGGACATAATATCAGTAGTCAGAACATCTTCGAAGAGAGAATCATTTAAATTTTCCAAAACTTTGATGTGTTCGACACTTTCATTAGCTTTCTTTACCAGGGATTTATGATCCTTGACAAAGTCAACTGTTTCTTTCAAAAATGCTTGTTCAAAATGAATTACCCTTGCACTGATGTTATTCAGCGGAGGGGCAATTTGAGTTTCAAAAAACTTTTTCATTTCATCATCAAAACTAGAAAACCAGATGTTAGTTGTAATATTGGTTTTAGTTTTAACAGTCTCTTGAAGTCTCCCAATTCTAGTTTTAACATCTTCTAAAATGCTTCTAGCATCACTTGTGTTAAAAGAATTGTTTGAAGACATTTGTTCAATGTTCAAAAGTGATTTTGAGACAACAATTGGCTTTGAAACTGATTTTGACTCTTTGTTTGAAACACTAGGTGTTATGGAAAACTTTGACTTTTCTTTTTGCGGAACAAAAGTGATTCCAGAAATTTTGTTATATTTGTTGTAGTCGATTGGTTTTATTTCTGGATTCTTTTGTTTCATTTTTGATCTACTCTCGTCAGTGAGTTCTAACGTTTCATGAGAATCACGAACTTCTACGGGTTCATGTTTGTCTAACAAAGCTTTTCCATTATACAAAACATTATGTTCTTTCTGAGCTTTCTTGAGTGCACAAGGAGGTTTGTTACCAAGAGCCATTTTTTGAGTTGTATGAAAATACGGATTTGTTTGATTTCTTAACATATTGACTGTTTGAGCTGAATAACCCGTTGTAACAAGCAAATTTTCCAATTTGTTGATTTTTTCATTTTTCTCAAGAATTTCATCAAGAAGAGAATCTTCTCGTTTTGAAAAATCAGCAATCAACTGTTTCTTCTCTTTTTCAAGATCAGAATAAGTTGCTTTTTGTTTAGAAAGTTGGTTTTTAAGATCATAAATTTACTCGTTTAAAGATTTTATTTTTAAGTTCAAATTAACATCAAGTGTGTTATACTTGATTTGCAATTGTTTTTATTTTAAAACGGAATTTCGATAACCAATTTCTAATTCTGACTCTTTGTTTTTGTGAAATTCAAAAGCTTTTGCATTCTCCTTGTACCTCTCAAGCTCAGCGGTCAATTTATCATTTGCGGCCTTAACATCGCGATTGACCTTTTTCACTTTCTCAATTTCAATGCCACAGTTATTAATCAATGATTCAAATAAGGAACGTGTTTCCTCATCAGTCTCAGTATTTTGTGCCACACACCCTCCACTAGGATCCATATATGTAGTTTCAGAGTTAATATTGCTACTACTCGGATTGTCCAGGTATGTATCATAAGTAGGTGCTGGCGTCATAGAATGTTGTTCATTATGAGTAAACACATCAAATATGACATTGTTATAGCATGGATCAATAATTGGTACCTCAGATACTGCATTGGCGTCATAAACAGGAGGTGCGTCAGAGTCAGTGTCGTACTTAGCTTCCTGAAGATTTGCCATGAAGATGCAGTTCGCATTGATTTCCTCTTGGTATTCCAATTCATCCATAATAGCAAAAAAGTCATGTTCCTCAGCACTCAACTCCATCCCTGCTTCAGACTTCTGTGCCAACAACATTGCTTTATGAAGATATGCAAAATTCGTCTTTTTCGGCTTAGTGGGACAATTCCTTGCAATGTGACCCACTCCTTGACAGTTGTAACGCTTAACCCGATTAGCCTGATTCATATTTCCATAATTCCCAACGACTGGAGTTGCAACATTCCCATTCGGATTACCCACTGTTCGATTCCTAACATTCTGACCCATCTGATTTCCAACATGCTGTCCCATCTGATTACCATTATTAGGAACCGCCTGATTACCCATGTGAAATCCAGTAGCATATCCCTGCTGATTCCCAATAACTCCATCCATTTGTCCTTGATGACCCATATTCACACCCGGCTGTGCAATTTGCCTGTTGCGAGTGTTTGATGAAATCCTTTGGTTGTTGTTAGTTGGTGAGGAATAGCGTCCTTTGAATACTTTAGTCAAATAAGCAAATTCATTTGACAAAGCCTCTGTTTGTTCAACTTCAAGGTCGGTGATTCCTTGATCCTGGTATTGTGGATACTGTTGTTGTATGACTTGTTGTTCTGGTGGATAGAATTATTGTTGAGGGATAACAGCTTGTGGTTGTGGAATGTATTGCTGCATGTTGTTGTTATTGGAAGATGATGAAGGTTGTTGTTGTGTGTTCACTGGAGTTTGAGTCTTTGCAATAAGTGCCAAGGGATCATGAATCTTTGCCAATCTTTCTTTCCTAACTTCATTGACTTCAGCGTGGTTTTGTTTCAGAAAATCGTAGAGTTGATCAAATTTCACCAGATGTAAGTCCTTTGTTTGATTGACAATAGTGACATAGCGTCCCCATTCTTCTTGAAGATTGTTAAGGAATTTGATGTTACTCATGATAGTTCTGGGTGTCAACTTGTTTATGATAAGCTCATTCATCAAAGTGCAAAACCTTCCATAGTAGGATTCAATGGATTCTCCTAGAGTTGATGTGAACTTCTCCCATTCAGTTAGCAGCTTCTTCTCCATGACTTGTTTACCAATTTCTGTTCCATGACATAGCCGTCTAACACGTTCCCACATATCGTAAGCAGTTTCACAGATGTCTACAGCAGCAAAGATGTCTCTTGGTAAACCCAGTTGGACAATGTGAATTGCCATGTCATCTGCTTCGATATGCTTCATATCCTCGTCAGTATATTCTGATTCATTTTGATCACGAAAAGATGGTGGGATGGGAGGTGTTGTATCAGGATTTCCATGGTCTTGGACTTGTCGAGGCTTGAAGGGTCCATTCGTAATGGATTGAATCATGAGTTTTCCATTAGGTTTGGTTTTGATGTAGCGGAGCATACGACTTGTCCATTGAAGATATCCACCTTTTTCCAGCATAGGAGGACGGTTTTGGGCACCGGCTGCATGAATGTCTTGTTGAGTTGCCATTGATGAAGGTATTTGATGATAAAGTTGATGTAGGATCGATTCAACGATAAAGGAGTTATGTTTGATGAAGATTAAGCTCGGTTGTTGTAGTGAAAATTTGGTCTGAAAACTTAAAAACCTCAATAACTTCTGTTCGGATCGTTTTTAGAATTTGAAAGTTGACCAAATAAACTATTCGGAGTGCTATTCTCCTCGTTCTCACGATCGTTTTGATGGGTAGAACGCTGAAAACGGAGTTATGGTTCAAAAGTTATGGCCGTTTGAAGTTTTGCTGAAGATCTCACTCGTAAACTTGAGCTTAGGCGTAGGATTTGGTGCTTAGGCGTAGGATTTGCTTAGGCGTAGACTTCCTTAGGCGTAGGATTCCTTATGAGTAAACTCTATCTTACGCGTGACCTTTAGGCTTAACCGTAAGCTTATGCGTAAACTAAATGCTTAGAAGTAAGAAACATTACGCGTAAGTGTTAACTTAGGCGTAGAGTGTTACTCGTAAGCTTTTATGCTTATGCGTAAACTTAGGGTTTTACCAAAAATCCTTTACACTTGTCCAAGTGTAAAAGATATCCACAAGTCGAAGTGTTCCACAAACTTATCCAAGTGAGGGAAGCACTGAGTAACCGTTGTTGCACGAAGATTCTTCACCAAAAGCTTAAGCGTAGGATTACACTTCTTACGCGTAGACCTTACACGTAGAAACTAGGGTTTTGACTTTTCTTACGCGTAGAAACTAGGGTTTTGACTTTCTGTACTTGCACTCCTTACGCGTAAACAACCTAGAATTTTGCAAAAACACGATTTTTCACCCAAAAAACACGATTCCAAATGATTTCTTTTGCACAAACTTCTTCTAAAACACTTAATGATCAATAAAAACTACAACTTTAAGCTTAAAAACACGTAAAAATCAAAACTTTAAGACAAAAAGCCCACGTTTATAGGAAAAAACGCAACTTTATGCTAAGTTTTAACAAAAAAACGTAACACAACACTCCTAAACCATTGTTAAGCGATTGATAACAATTGTAGGACCTTAAATATATCAACCTTATCATGTTACAAACCTTTATCACATGAATAACAAGTAACACGCAAACACTTATGCGTAAAGCTTAAGCAAGGAAAGTGGTGACTTGAATGATATATGTATATGTCGTGTATGTGTAGAGAGAAGTAAAGATGAAAAGAAGAACTTGTATTGCTTAAAGAAAAACACACACAAAACACACTCAAGCACACCCCTCAAATGACCATTTGAGGGGTATTTATACTTCCATACAAACGCCCTTATGGGCTTGGGCTTGGGCTTGGGCTTGGATTGGACAATAACTTACATAAGGCTAGCTTACCATAACTATTAGCCATTTAGCTTAGCCCAATCCACGAGCCCGTTGACTATTCTATCAAGATATCTAACACACGTTACAAAGTTCCTAAATGTGAATGACCATCACTTCTATTAAATACTATTAAGGCTAACACTTCCTAGCCCAAGTCACTGGGAAGGAAGAAAAGGAAACGGAAGAAAAATGTCTAGAGGACGTGCCAATAGTGAGAGAATTTCCAGAAGTATTTCCCGAAGACTTACCGGGACTTTCGCCAGCCCCGACAGGTTGAATTTCGAATTGATTTAGTGCCTAGTTCCGCACCTGTGGCAAGAGCACCTTATCGACTAGCTCCAATAGAACTACAGGAGCTATCAAACTAGTTGTCGGAACTTGCGAAAAAAGGATTCATCAGACCGAGTTCTTCACCATGGGGAGCACTGGTTTTATTCGTCAAAAAGAAGGATGGAACTTTCAGAATGTGCATTGAATACCGTGAGTTGAATAAACTGACCATTAATAACCGTTACCCACTCCCAAGGATCGACGATTTATTCGATCAACTTCAAGGTTCGAGCGTTTATTCAAAAATTGACTTAAGGTCCGGATACCATCAACTAAGAGTTCGGGAAGAAGATATTCCCAAGACTGCCTTTAGAAATCGTTATGGGCATTACGAATTCCAAATCATGCCTTTTGAGTTTACCAACGCACCAGCTGTGTTCATGGACCTCATGAACCGAGTATGCAAACCATACATGGGCAAATTTGTAATCGTTTTCATTGACGATATCTTGATTTATTCCAAGAGCATGAAAGAACACGAGGAACATCTTAGGTTGATCTTGGAATTTCTAAAGAAGGAGGAACTGTATGCTAAATTCTCGAAGTGCGAGTTTTGGATATCAACTGTGCAATTTCTGGGTCACGTAATCGACAGTCAGGGTATTCATGTAGATCCCGCAAAGATCGAGTCAATAAAGGATTGGGTGACACCCACAACACCTACTGAAATACGCCAATTCTTAGGACTTGTTGGATACTACAGAAGGTTTATTGAAGGCTTCTCAAAGATAGCTAAGTCTTTAACCAAACTAACCCAGAAAAACGTCAAGTTTGACTGGGGAGAAAAAGAAGAAGAAGCTTTTCAACTCCTTAAGGAAAAGCTGTGTAGTGCACCTATCTTGGCCCTACCCGAGGGTAGTGAAGACTTTGTCGTTTATTGCGACGCTTCACACAAGGGGTTAGGAGCGTAGTTAATGCAAAGAGAGAAGGTAATAGCATACGCCTCTCGCCAGTTGAAAACCCACGAGAAAAATTACACAACACACGACCTGGAATAAGGATCGGTCGTGTTCGCACTCAGAATTTGGAGACATTATTTGTATGGCACAAAGTGTATCGTGTACACCGATCACAAAAGCCTACAGCACATTTTGGACCAAAAAGAACTGAACATGAGGCAACGCCGATGGTTGGAATTACTCAACGACTACGACTACGAAATTCGTTACCATCCGGGTAAAGCAAACGTAGTTGCCGATGCTCTCAGTAGAAAAGAGCAACCAAAACCCCTTAGAGTCAGATCTTTGGGTATGATAATCAGTTCACCTCTTCCATCCAAGATTCTTTAAGCTCAATCAGAAGCGCTCAAAGAAGAGAATCGCCCAAATGAGAACCTTTACGGGATGCCAGAAAGTGAAAATGGATTCGTAAAAAGGTCGGATGGAACCTTATGTTTTAAGGATCGAATTTGGATTCCACGTTACGAAGGAATTCGTGATATCATTAGGCACGAATCCCACAAATCTAAATACTCCATACACCCAGGATCCGACAAGATGTATCTAGATCTAAAGAAATTGTACTGGTGGCCAAACATGAAGGCCGACATTGCGACATGTGTTAGCCAGTGTTTAACCTGCTCAAAAGTCAAAGCCGAACACCAGAGACCCTCAGGTCTACTGGTGCAACCCAAAATTCCTGAATGGAAAAACAATGGACTTTATCACCAAGCTACCTAAGACCTCTAATGGCTACGACACTATTTGGGTAATAGTTGACCGCCTCACCAAGTCAGCTCATTTTCTACCAATAAAGGAAAATGACGGTATGGACAAACTTGCGCGATTGTACTTGAAGGAAATCATCGCACGCCATGGTGTCCCAATCTCCATCATCTCAGATAGAGATAGCCGTTTCACTTCGAATTTCTGGAAGACACTTCAAGATGCTTTAGGATCTAACCTTGACATGAGCACTGCTTACCATCCTCAAACTGATGGGCAAAGTGAAAGGACCATTCAAAATCTGGAGGATATGCTAAGAGCATGTGTGATAGATTTTGGAAATGGCTGGGATAAACATTTGCCATTAGCCGAATTCCCTTGCAACAACAGCTATCACACAAGCATCAAAGCTGCACCATACGAAGCACTCAATGGTTGGAAGAGCAGATCACCCGTGTGTTGGGCCGAAGTCAGAGAAAGTCAACTTACTGGTCCGCAACTAATTCAAGAAACTACTGAGAAGATAGTGTTAATCAAAAACCGACTACAAGCAGCACGTGATCGTCAAAAGAGCTATGCAGACAAAAGACGGAAACCACTTGAGTTTCAAGTGGGAGATAAGGTCATGCTAAAAGTCTTGCCATGTAAAGGCGTAATCCGTTTCAGAAAATGTGGAAAGTTAAATCCTCGTTACATTGGACCTTTCAAAATTCTCGCAAGAATCAGGCCGGTAGCCTACCGACTCGAGTTACCACAAGAACTCAACTCTGTGCACAACGTGTTTCACGTATGCAATTTGAAAAAATGTCTTTCTGACGAAACTCTTGCTATTCCATTGGAAACAATCCAAATTGACGAAAGATTGAACTTCGTCGAAGAACCCATTGAGATCATGGATCGAGAAATCAAACGGCTCAACCAAAGCCGCATTCCTATTGTTAAGGTCCGTTGGAACTCTCAAAGAGGTCCAGAATACACGTGGGAACGTGGAGATGAGTTCAAGCGTAAATACCCACATCTTTTCCCAACTGCAGCAAGTAACTCTGATTAAAAATCGAGGACTGTTTTTCTTTTATGACGGGGAGGCTGTGACACACGGTAATTTTCCACATATTTTATATAATAAATGATTATTTATCATTACTAAGCATATTTAATCAAGCATACATTAGCTTTCCTGACCATTTTGAGTGGATGACTCATACATTGTAGCATATTGTACAACCTTTTGCATTATAATTTAATTAGAGAATTATGATATTTTACTCCTGAAATTCTCTTATGATCAAAATTGTAAGACGAGAGGTTATCTCGTTTTCCACTGAGACCGACACCGCAAGCGTACCGACACTATGATAAGGGCAAAAATAAACATATGATAAATTCCCGGAATAGAAAACATTACCAATATAATACCATTTCAGAAACGTATTCATAAGGTGTTTCAGTATAAAAATTATCAAACCTTAATACCGTGACCACGGTATAATTCAACGGGACACAAAATACCCAATAAATTAAAATATTACATACATACTTATGAAAATAAAACATCACATGATATGTAAAATAATACACTACCAAATTACTTTGATATTTTATATTCTTTTCTCTTTTGTGTCTTCTCCCCTCAGGACAAAACCCAAAAGCAGAAAAAGAGAAGCTAATCTCCTTCTTCCCCTAGAACCTATTCATCGAGTAGGTCAAATCTCCCAAAGGAGAAATCCAACACTCTCCTTTCCATCATCTCTAAATCTCCCTTATCAAAACCATGACTCCTTTTGTCTCAAAGACTTTTCTCTTGGAGCTTGTGACAGCCATTCGAATGAATACAAGCGCATCAAGACAAGGATACGATGGAAGAAGCACACATCAATATCATCTCATCTAGAGTCAAGGTTTAAGACCTCCTAGGTTGCATGAGCCTTAGCTTATTTTAGCTTCACACCAAGACCCAAAGGAGAGAAAGAAGAGTCAAGACATCCCAAAAACACCTCTCTAAATAATAGTGGAGGTAGGAGGCGCCTAAACCAGTTTCCATCACCACTCTTACCAAAAATTAGGGTTTGTGGAAGTTAGGGTTTTCAAAAATTGACTTGGGGGTTTTGAAATTCAAGGTTGGAATACACTAAGTCTCGCATCAATTTAGCAAAATCAAGAAGGATTGGAGATCAAGTGTTGTTTTCTGATTTGGCTTTGTACTCGTCCTACCTCCGAAATTTGTAAGGGTAATATTCTTGTTTGTGTTTCTAAACCATTCTTGTCGTGTATTGAAATGGTGGTCGTGTATGACCCGAATTGAATTTCATTTTTTTTTTCGAATAAAGAATTAATGATGACATGAAGTTTGTGCTTGTTGAATCCTTATTGAACATATGCATTCTTCTTGTTAATGTTTAAGAAAATTCTTGTTAGTAATTGACATATAGGGAGCTGTAATGTTCGGTTACGGTTTTAAAAATTGTCCTTGAATAGTAAAAACAAGTAGGTCTTAACCACGAGAACCTTACCTTCGACCAAGGGTCATTTGGGTAAGAGGGTATCGAAGCCTAATAAATCCGAGTATTACGCTAATGAGGCACCAAAGATTCGGTCCCTCAGCTCGACATCTAAGTCCTCAGTATACATCACATTGAAATTTAAACACCCTCCATGTCTTGAGTCATTATACTAGGTAAAATGTTTAACCTGTTATCCTATGGTTGGACACTACTTTTCGTAATAAGCATGTCACTTTCACCTTGTAACCATGTCGGGAGACCAAGTAAAGCCCATGCTCGAGTGTTGTTATAACGGGGAAACTCGAGTCGAGCTATCAAAGGGTGCCAAGCCTTGCGTATGACCCCTCTTGTGGTCACAATTTTCTTATGGTAATATGCATTACCTTAGGCTAAGTCGTGTATTTTTTTCGTGAGTTTGTTGGATAATCAAGAGGTCACGGACAAAGGCACGACGGTGCCGAGTTAGATCACGGGTTGAGACACTGGGATTGTTGCTCCTGCGTCAAAATGTCCAAATGTTAACAATATAATTTCCCTCCTGAATTCATAAGCAGCAAGGCTTCTAATAGGAATCCATGGGCCACAACCCATGCCTAGTGTAGGGAAAATCCAGGTGACTTATGGGCCTAAGCCCAGTCTCACACTCTTACCGCCGAGCCACAACCCACTCTAGCCTAAGTGGGTGTTCGTTTAGTCGTTAGACGGGTAGTCAAATAAAACCAAACTCTTTTCCCACATATTCAAAATCATCCACTTCGATATATATATATATATATATATATATATATATATATATATATATATATATATATATATATATATATATATATATATACCATCAAGTAAAGAAGTGTTTAAAGTCATGATCTTTGTAGTAAATTTTAAAGTGCTAACAACCAATTTTCGACAGGTAAATATTGTCTAACTGTATCATTTTAGCATATAATAAATTTGAAAGTCTTCAAATTTAAAATGGGTATACTTTAAAACAAGAAACATAAGAAGGTAAATCAACTTTGTTTAATTTGACGGTACAATTATGTGTCAACATAAATAAGTATATATACACATGTATATATTTACTAGTAAAACGTTATGATTATTTTACAAACCAATTCCGGTCTTGATATCGTTATAAAAACAATATTAAATTAACCATTTTAAGTAAGTCCTACTTAAAATAATGAACTAAATATTTGCCCTAGTTATTTAGGTCGCGTGTCGATGCAGTTCCATAACATTCATTGAAATCCCACCTTTGGACTACTTATTGCTAAGGTGAGTTTATAGCCCCACTTTTACTTGATAAATTGTTTTATACATTTTGGGGTGAGAAAATATGCAAAACCTTTTTATGGACCTGAACTATTGCATGATTACTATTACGTGGTTTAGCCTAAGCCCTTATGTCCCTAGAAATGCCCATTCATGAACCGTCAGTTCCCTGTTGAGAAGCACGAATGTTATAAATAGATCTATTGAGGGTGACTCCTCCGTTCGGTTGGCCTTACTTAGGCCAAGGCGAAACGTATACCATGTCGGAATCGAGTGTAAAGGGACAAAACACTCGCATTGGGCCCCATAAATTGTATGGCTTCATTTTGCATACAGAAACTGTCGTAGCATCGGTTGCATGAACTTAGTGCTAGCGTAATAGACTTTCATTCATATATCATTATATTTGTTGTAGTGATTATATGACTTTGATTATGGTCCATACTTACTGTTTTAATTATAAACCTATGAACTCACCAGCTTTTAGCTGACATTTTTAGCATATTTTCTCAGGTATTTGATTTGATATCTTGGTTCAAGGCAAGGAGTGGCAATGTTCGTAGTTATCCTAAAAGAAGTGTTTTAACACATGTTGATGTTTTATTTGTGACCACAAAACTTATGTGCCCTTTTATTTGAACAATGTTTGTAAAACAATGTTTTTAAAACAATTTTATGAAATTAAACGGAGTATGTATTCCGTTCTTTATTACTTGTGTTATGATCTTCGATTTAGTAGCACCCCATGACCCGTATGCTTCCGCTAAACCAGATTTGGGGGTGTTACATAATGTTAGAGCAAGCGGTAGATGAATTTCATGTGATGTACGTATTAATACAAATAGAATGAGTAAAAATATTTATTTATATTTTATGATCTTTCTAGATTTTGTCGATAACAAACATAAAATTATTTTAAATAAAGTGTATAAGTTTTAAATATATAGTTCTCTAACAAAATGATTTATGTCACTAAAGGTATGAATAAACAATTATCTAAAGGTTTATGTAATGATCAAAGAACAATATTTTCCAGCACATTACTTAATAGTTATATAAATTATTTTTCAAGTGTCTACACTATTTTTGAAAAATAACTTATACATTTTACTTACACTTTCCTTTTAAAACAACTAGACATATACATTGTTTACATATTGCTTTCTATTTAAAAGAAAATCCAAACTAATATTTACCTCATCCATAAGGTCATCTCAAGTTGACTTTTATGAAATGTCACTTCAAATATCTTTCTAAATCTGGAGTTGACCTTGGTAGATTTGATTTGATTTTGTATATCTTGTCTATAAATCTTTCCAAATTCAGTTGCCTTGGATCCCTTCATTTGTGAAGGATGGATCCCATCAAAAGGGATATGTGGAATCCATGGGACCGATACTCAGTTGCCTATAAATAGCAGCCTCATTTCACCATTTTGAGATACAAATTTCACACACATTTCTCCCATTTATCTCATACTATTCTGATCTCAGTTCCTTGATCATTACATAGCTAATGTGTATCGTGTAGTGTGTATTTTTATTCAAGTTTTAAATTTATAGTTAGTCGGACTATACCTAAAGACACACTTTCACGAGCAGTGTACCCGATCAGATGTAGCCAGTGGGGTAAGTATGAAGTCGATCTCAGGATTAGTGTTGTTTAGAATTAACCTAGTGAATTTTACAGATTTTAAGGGGGGTTTTGATTTGAGATTTAATTATAACTACTAAAACAATAAAAGTAAATTAAACTAATTTAACTACGTGTGTTGTGATAAATGAGAGAAGAAAGTACTAGCCATGTTACTCCTATTACACATTTTATTTATCCGTTTACTAGCGCAATGATTTTAATATAAAGTTATGGTGACATCAGAATGTATAGAGAATATCCCTTTTGTCCAGGCTATACCTCCATACTTCTATCTAACGTAGACTAGACCACTTGGTCCATGCATCTAGCCTCTACACGTGTAATCTTATATAACCATTTGGTCCATGCATCTACTCAGTTACAAGCATGTATTAAGTTGTGTCAACTAATCTATGTGATTTATCTATAATACCTACTTGGTCCATGCGATATCTACTCTTCTCACGTGGTCACTATATTTAAGAGTACTATACTAACTTAAGTGTTATTGCATTACAGATCTAAATATCCCATTGGTCCTCACCATTTCTAGACTTAAAATGCTTAAAACAAAAACAAAGTACTTACTCAATGATAAACACATAAACTAAACAAAACTAAACATCAAATCATAATAAAAGGAATAACATTAATGTAATAGTCATAACAATGCTAACACCAAAAGGTGTTAGCCATAATGTATGTAAAAGCACAAGAAGCAAATTCAAACGAAATACAAATAGAAATCATAGTGAAATTGATGTGCAAATCGAATGATCAAACCGAATGTGATGATACGAGACCTTCTCTTATTGATTTCCTAGCTCTTGGGACTGATCTTGGGACCTTGTAATGATGAAATTTGGTTGTGGTTGAGTGTGGTAAGTGAATGATATCAAAAAATCCCGTATAAGGTTTGTATTTATAGTCTTCTGCCATGGCTGGAATACGGCGTATCAAATAGTGAATACGGCGTATTCCAAATCTCTTAATTTCTGACGAAGAAACCATATTCCAAACATATTCTACGTATCTTTTAAATACGGGGTATTGCTGAAGAGTGATGTGTCGTATACCTTCAAATCTTTGATATACTTGAACTGGGGATAAGATCTCAAATACGACGTATGGCCAGAGTTTCATAAGCCGTATACCTTCAATAGTTGACTTGGGCTTTGACTGCAGAGCTTCCAAATACGGCGTATTGCCAGAGTTAAATACGTCATATGCCTTTATATTCACCAATACTTAGTGAATTCTTCCAGATACCAATGTGAGGTATGTCCAGAGTACATACGCCGTATCCGGCCTCAGACAGAACATTATAAATACAAACCCTAATTCAGGTTTTGCAGTTATCATACACAACTACAACCGAATTCCAAGGTTCCAAAACCCCAAGTTCCAGTCCCAAAAGTGAGCAGATCAAGATGAGAAGGACCCGAATCAACACACTTTGCTTAATCATTCGGTTTTCATATCGATTTCATTATGATTTTTATTTTTTATCATTTGTATTCACTTTGTGTAACTCTACATACATTATGGGTTAACACCTTTGGATGTTAGCCATGTTATGACTATTATATTTATGTTGTTTTGTTTATGAAGATTTGATACATTGTTTTAGATAGTTTATGTCTTTATCATTCAAATAGTATACTCGTTTAAAATAGTATACTCGTTTAATTGTTTATGGCATCAGATGTTTATTTTGCTAGATCATCATGCGAATAACCTTTGAGTTATGTGGTGATCCGTGTCACTATGGTCGGTACTCTTAACCTGGCTTCATTAGTGCCCTTCCTTAGAACTCGAGGAGTAGGAACCCGAGGTTAGAAAAATAATGCCTAAAGTACCTAAGTTAGTACAGTGCTCTTCAACAGACCTAGCGGGTCAGATAAAGTAGGTATCGCCACGACCAATGGGGTACCGTAGATAAATCACATAGATTAGTTGATAAATCTTAATACATGTTTGTAATTGAGTAGATAGATAATTGCTTCAGGGATATAGGTTGCATGAAACTAAGTACGAGAGAGATCTGGCTTAGTTTACCTTAGATAGAAATGCTTGTCTATGTGTTTCTGATATCACTAATGCATACATTAAATCATTGCACGATTAAATGAATATAGTAGAAGTAACATGGCTAACACTTCCTTCTCCAATTGATCACAATCGAATTTTAATTAGCGTATCTAGTCTAATTAGTTTTATTTATTTTTTATTAGTTTAATTTAATCAAAATCAAATTTTAAACCCCCTTTAAAACCTGTAAAATACACTAGGTTAATTATAAACAACACTGCTCCTAAGAACGACCTCGTACTTGCCCCACTGACTACATCTGATCGGGTACACTGCCTGTTAGTGCTTTTTTATAGGTAGTCCGGCAAAATATAAATTTAAAACTTGATAATAAAAATATAGACAACGACAAACACATCAAGTATTTGGCGTTGCTGCCTGAAAGTAGTTTAGTTTTTGGTTAATTTAGTCATTTTGTATTTTTTTAATAGTTTAGTTTAATTGTTTTTGTTTTTCTGCATTATTTTATGTTTAATTGTTTCTGTCTCAGGTTGGTTATATGGCGTATTCAACTTCAAGCCCTAAAGACCAACAAGTGGTTTTACAACAATAATCACAACCACAATATATAAAGCGAGTAAAGAGACACCACAATATATACTGGTTCAGGATGGGGGTTTATACCATCCGTATGTACAGTTGCGAATCCACTACTCTGATACTATTACTAAGTATAATCGTTATGGTGGATTATAAACTGTTACAACTTCACTCAACCGATATGCACAAAAAAACGCCGTTCACTAAGAAGAGCTACTCCCAATGGTATTCCGCCCTTATAAACTACCAACAAGAATCTCGCGATTCGAATTAACCACTAAGACCATAAAGAACTTCCCCTTAAAGTATCAAACCCCAACAAGATCTTCACTCGATCTTGGCTTGACCACACAAAGGTACAAGACTTCTTACAACCAAAGGTAAAATACTTTTTGTGAATCTTCCCTTGTGGAGATGTGTTCTTTCAAGAATGATAAGAGATGAGGTTAGAACACAAGATAGTAGACTTAGAGGGTTGAGAGAAAAGAAGTAAGGATGAAAGAATAAATGAAAAGGGGTGAGAAATGCCCAAGACAAAATGGGGTATTTATAGACCAATCCCTTGGAACTCATACGCCTCGCGCGTCAGCAGCGCCCCATGGACTGTAGTCCCAGGCTAGGTTTTATATTCACCCTGTCTTGTTAAAGCCCCAAGTGTACTTCACATTTAACCTTTCCAATATCATTCCAGGACTCATGGTGTGATAAGGTCAACCAACTCAAATAGCCATTTGTCAAAAATAATTTGTGAAGTGTTTAAAAGAAGTCTTGGGGTGTTTGTCCAATATCAAATAGAAAGAGAAGAACTATTGGACAAACATGTTGGATAAAAGATTGCCTCCCATATTTGAAATTCAAATTCAAAAACTAGTTCTTGGAGATTGAGTGTACAATTGGATAAGTGAATTGTCAAGTGTAATATTCTAAGTGATGAGAGGGAAAGAGGAACATTTAAAATACAAATTCAAATGTGTTGTAAGGTTAGAAACTAACTGTTACCCCCCAAAAACGACTCAATAAATTTTTTTGGAAAAATTAAGATCTTATACATTTTGAACTCATCACAAAGGAAAGTAGTAAACTTGTATACATACAAAGGTAAAACCAACATACATGATCTCAAAAACATTTGTAGAAATAACCTATAATGATCCAAAAGTGAAAACTCGAAACACAAAAAATATACAAGTGTTCTGTGAACAAGATCCAATACGTCGTATTCATAATATGAGTCCCAAACCTTGGATCTACTTAGCTTGTATAAGTATATTGCCTTGGATGATTCCAAAACAATTGTGAATGAAACAAAGCTTAATGCTAACAAGTATGCAGAATATACTTGATAACACTTAGAAGAATAACTAATAGAACAGAAAAGATGCAATGGACAATGTACTTATCAAATCACTTCAATATTATTAAACAATAATACAGATACTTTAGCTAGTATCAGGGTATACAACCTTGAAGCTTTTACACACGACTGTTCTAATAATTGTATATGATAATATAACCTAGGACCTACTTTTATAGGACAAGGAGTATTTTACAAAAAAACTATCACTATAAAATCGTATAAGATATACAATATCTATTCTATAACTATAAAATGCGTAAATATCATCTAAGCAGTACAAACTTTATGTACTAGCAGTACTAAGTCAGTTAGTACTGCTAGTGTAATCTTCACTAGTTCAGTCTGTATGCTTGGCAATACTAAAATAGTTAGTACTGCTGCGTTTAATTCCCAACAATCCTCCCCTAAACTTATGATTTCTCTGTAAATCACTAAGTTTCTTCAATTAAAATTTTACTCTTCTGATGAGGGGGGATTCTTTCAAATACTACTTTCTTCTTGCAGTCTTCATTGCTTGGTCAAGCTGATTCCTGATCTTTCTTATTAGCCCTCTTGCCATCTCTGAGTTTTCATCCACAGTAAGTTTTGCAGATAACGTAAACACCAAAATTCCAACTCTGAGAGGGTACTCTTTTTCTACCAGCATAAACACATATGTGCCATCAGTTGTAGATGTATGATGCACACCAGATGTGTCATACAATCTCAATATAGTATCTTTGTCTGGAATATGAAATTTCCAGAGACTATCAAAAGGATCAAGTTCAAATAATCTAACCAGCTCAGTCCATAGCTCTTGTTCCTTGTTATTTTCAAAATCTGCATGGATGAACTTTTCTTTGACCAATTCCCACAGCTTTACAAGATCATCTCTATCAAATGCCTTGACTGTATCAGAAAAAGTCTTGTACATTTCCACTTTGTTTCCTAATCTGATGATCTTCCAGAATTTAACAAATTTATTTGTGTGAATTTCCCAATCAATAATGGGATATTTTGACTGCAATTGTTCAACAAACACTGCATCTGGAATAGCTACCATCATTTGTTGAAGTTGTTTATCATTAATGGCTTCTGGTGTTTCAACCTCTTCAGAAGTATTTGCTTCAACTTTTTGCTTCTTTTCTAAACTGGAATCAAATGATGTTGCTTTCTTTTTATGACAACTTTCTTCAGAATCAACTCTTGTTGGAGTAGCAGTACCTGGATCACTAGCAGTATCAACTGGAATATTAGCAGTACGTTCTTTATTTTGCACCACTTGTGTAATGATTATTCTAGTTGCAGTAGTATCAACTGTAACTCCCATCTGTCTTGCTACCTTTTCCACATTCTTCACAAGGTTTTCAACATAAACTGGATGCTCTGCATCTTGATAAACTTGCTCAGGTTGCCTATCATCATGTCCCATATCAGAATCCATCCTCCCCTGAATATCTGCATTATAGTCTTCATGAGATTTCCTCCCCTGTTTGGAAGAATCTCTTTGCTCTATGTCTTCATCAGAACTTTCTGAGCTTGATACAACCAGTTTGACTCTTCTTGGTTGTTGAAGGGACTTGACCTTGAGCTGCAACATCTTCAATTTGCCAATAAGTTTGATGTTGACCCTATTGTGCAAAGTTTTAGTATCCTTAAGATAGTGCTTCAAGAGAGTCACTTGTTTTGTCAGCCTGGTACATGTAGCCATCAAGTCCTGTATAAGTTGCAAACTGCCCTCACCACTTCCAGATGTGTTAACTTTTGGGAGAGGTGGATCATTGGTGTAACACCCCCAAAATGGTACAGCGGAAGCAACATGGGGTGCTACTTAATTGGAATACACAACACAATATAATAAAGAACGGACTACATACTCCGTTTAAATTTTATTTGTAAGATAAGTGAGTTTTACAAAAATGTTAAGTATGGAATGTGGCCCATATGTTTAAGATGTTTATAAAAACAAGTTATATTTTGTGTGAAAACACTCCAATGGATAGTTTATGACCCTTGCCTTGCCCTTTCCTTGCCTGCAGATTTTCCTGAGAAAAACATGCTAAAAGTCAGCTAAACGCTGGTGAGTTCATAGGTTTAAGTATTTAAACAAGGATGGACCATAATCATTTCAAAATAGTTGTGAAACATGTTACGTTAGCACTAAGTTCATGCAACCAAAGCATAACCATAGTGTGCATGCCTCTAGAAGCATGTTAAAATAAATGCCTTGCAAGTGTTGAAATCCCAACACACTTGAATCTCGACATGATCTACGTCCGGTTGCCTATCCGGTCAACCCGAACGGGGGAGTCACCCCCAATAGATCTATTTATAGCATTCGCGCTTCCCAGCAGGGATTAACGGTTCATGAGTTCGGGCAAAAAGGGGATTTAAGTGCTTAGGCTATTCTACATAACTGTTTAAAACAAAACATAGTTTTCAGTTGGTCCATAAAAGAGTTTTGCATGTTTCTCACCCCAAAGTTTATAAAATAATTTAACAGATAAAAGTGGGGCTATAAACTCACCTCAGCAAACAGTAGTCCGAAGTGAACAGTTCAAATAGTGAGAGTGCACGGCTCCGATACGCAACCTAAGTTAGTACGACAAGTTTAGTCTCTTTTTCATGTCTAAGACTTGATAAAATTAATCGAAACCTTATAAGTTTTATATTGTTTGTGTTGTTGTTGCTGGTGCGGTATCGATTAAGTTTGAAAATAGTTTTTCAAAGGTTTGTGAGTATTTCGGCTTATGGAATGTGAAAGTACATAATAGAAAATTATTGAGATCGATGAGGCTTCGGCTTAACGTTGACCAAATGATGATGGACGAGAAATGGTACGTTTATTATAGACGTATACGACTTGCTCGAAAAAAAGATGTAACAAGTATATAAATATATCCTTATGTCGTAAGTAATGATTAAGATAAGAGTTTAGAAAATGTTTAAGTATAATTTAGCTCGTATACAGTTAGAAAAATGATTTACGCTTCAAAATACACGTTCATGTGTTCCAATATTGTTTAAAATAGATGTATTTATTCTAAAAGAAAGTTAGTCTTAACTTAATTTTTCATGAGATTTGTATTAGGAAAATACATCTCAAACTAGTAAGTATATTTTGAAAAACTCTAGTTATGACTTATCTTATTTGAAATTTACAAAATTGCAATACATGTTTTTCAGGAAATATATTTCGTTTGTAAATGGTAAAATAAATTATGTGTTCATAAAAATTAAGCATGATCCTAGTTTAGTTTTCCTACTCATCCGGTTTGACTAAATGTCAAAATTTTGTATATCAAGTTTATTATTCGGTTTTTAACAAATCAAAAATGTATGTTTTCAAGTTTCTGTTTACATATAGTTAGGTGTGTGATAATGTCCAATTTGAATTGTAATTAATATAAACAATCTATTTTTATTAGTTTATGTTCAACATTCGTTATTGTTAATTATTGGCCTCGGTTCCGGTTTATTCTTAAATAGTGTGTCGTATTGCATAAGAAAATGTCAAGATGGAAGAAAAGTCGAACGAGACGGTATTTGAGTTGAGGAAAAACTTGAGACTTTAGGTACACTAAATGCCCGAGTAGGCTGACTGGATAAACAAACGGACCTTCGAAACAGATGGGCTTCGGCCCATCCTTACACACACACCCAACATAATTGTGAGCCCAAACCTACCCTTGAGGTTATAGTAGAGGTGTTCATCGGTTCGGTTATCGGTTTGTTCGGTTTGTTCGGTTAATTTTTTTTCTGTGTATAACGGAGAACCGAACCGAATTCAAATTTAACTAAACCGAACCGAAAACCGAAAACCGAACCTCCAATAACCGAAAACCGAACCGAATAACCGAATTACCTAAATTTAATAATTTATTCATTTATTTATATATATTTTTTGAAAAAAAAATAATTTTCAAGCTTAAAAATATTATATATATATATTATAAAAGAGTTTTAATATATTTTTTTAATATAAATATATAAAAAAATATATTTATTTATTTAATTTCGGTTTTCGGTTCGGAATGCTAAAACCATAACCGAACCGAAAACCGAACTTTTGTTTCGTTTCGGTTCGGTTTTGGCAATTCCGGTTCGGTTACGAGTTCGGTTCGGTTATTTTCGGTTCGGTTCGGTTTCGGTTTTCGGTTTATTCGGATATTACCCAACCCATGAACACCCCTAGGTTATAGGCTTAACAGCCCAGTTGTTAGACAACCCAAACACACCCTTTGTTTAGTTGAATCAAACTCATATCAAAATCAAAATGACACCTTTAACCCAAGGCTAAACTCAGGTTGAGAACGATGTAAACTACTCGTGAGTCAAAGGTTTAATTTGAAAAGTAATATATTTTACATCAACGCACACTTTGAGAGGCAACTCGAAAATGGTGATTGAGCTAGGTTCGTGTCGATCAAGTACAACTCGATCCGTATTAGTCTCGTTACCAACATTACCCTTACAGGTTTGTGGTGACTATCGAGTCAAATACAACGAGCACGACAAGGACATCTCGTGTAATTTCTCATCACGGTTGGGTAATACAAAATAAACTAGGAAGACAACTAGAAAATACATATGCCGAACTTAAGAAATGTTTCTGAAAATTAAGTCGAAACACTAGAGATAAGCTGGAACATTAACGAGACCGATAAACTATTACGCGAGGCAATATAAGTCGAAACAAATAAGCCATTAAGCTAAAACGAATTTAAGCTGAAACAATTGATGGCTCAAAAATATATGTGCCGAATACAAATTTTAAGTTTCATTAGGTTTTAAGTTTCGATCCGCGTGTTTTCTTTTGTGTTCGACAACCATGACCAACAACAACACAACAACCATTTTATCAATAAAAAACCATTCGTCATTCGAGTATTCGAACATAAGAAAAATTTATAAATCGGATTATTAATAAAGTTAACATATAAAAATCATAACAATTGTAACATATTGGATTTCACATACACATCATAACATAAACACAAGTAGGCGTATAGATGATTTTCTAGAGAGAGAAAGTTAGAGGTTTTGGGAACTTTAGTGAGAGAAAGAAAAATCTTATTATGAGCTCCAACTCTCTACCTTGGTAGGTAGAGAGTATTTATAGTCTTAATACAAAACGCCACCAAACGGGCTGTGGATCAGGCATACAGTGGGTAAAGACCCGTCCGTCCTCCATGATATTACTTAACTAAATACAACTTAACATTAAATAACTACGACTACGAGCTTTCTAATGATTACACATACTTGAGGTGACCGACACTTTAATACCTGGATTTACTAAATCCTAACAATCTCCCCCTAAGGGAGGTCACCTCAAATTACATAAAATACAAACAGATATTACATTGAGATTGTTCTTGGATTCTTGTTCATGTTCTTTGTTCTGTAGCTCGTAGTCTTTGATTCTTCATTTTTACATGTTTGGATAATCTGAGTGGAGGTCTTTAACTGATCCACGTGATACTGAGTTTTGAGTCAGCTTTGAGATCATCAGCAAACATAAATCTTTGTCTCGTCCTTTGTGGTGTTGGTATTATGTGATGTTGTGACTTTTGGACCGACATGCTCACATTCTGGATCATGAAATATTCTTATCAGAGTAGCGGAAGCTTTCGTTGATTCATGATATTGGCAGCAACGTAGCAGAAGCATGGAGTGTAAATATCAGATTCATTGATGCACTAATCATGATTTCTTTAGATATGAATATGTTGCATGAGCATGCGGCTATGGATTGACCGCTTCATTCTGATTAGCTGCAAACGCCGGGGTGTACCTGCATAAAACAGTTAGCAATAAAGCATACGAAAGTGTCTATGATCACTTTCGTTGAATTGAGGTACACGGCCCACGGTTCACCGTTGATCAGTACAAGTACTGCCTGTGATCAGGTAGAATTCCGAAGAATTTCCTTGACAGGGTTTCGCAGCTGCTCTAGCTGTTATCAAACCGGAACGTATCAAAGAAGACAACACGGAGTGAGTGAACCAGCGAATTGAGATTCACTGATTGATAAAAAAGATTTGAAAACCAATCGTGTATCGCTCAATAGAAATTGTTTTTGCAATACAATGAAGGTTTTATTGAAAATCATTTATCAATCATAAACACCTTTTATTTTGAAATATTTGTACACAGTCGATGTGCTAAAGAAAAGAGTTTTTAAGCACAACGACCGGTTTTTCAAAGGTATCCGTCAATCCATAACCTGAACCAGGATTGATTCAAAAGATTGAATCGCCCCATTGTTTCTGTTCAGTTGTCACATGGTTGATCTATTGGATAGATCTCACATGCCACCCACCAGGAGCTTGTTTGATGTTGGCTCCAGAAGGCTTTCCATCTTCATTGTGAATATGTATACATATTACTCAGATGTTCTGGCAATACCACAAGGATAATGCGTAGGACTCATAAGATATAATCTCTCTTTCCACATTGTGTGAAACATAGAGTCTTCATTGAAAGTGTCCTAATGAGATTTATTGATGATCTCTTGTCTCTAGACTCAAATGTGCACATTTGGTTCCTATGCCGGAGACTAGGGAGAGGGTCTCCTTCTTCAATATCAACAATCTCTAAGAAAAAGTCGATAGATAATTTTGGTTCCCCGTGAGAGTGAAACAAGTCCTTTTAAGAGGAACTTGAGTGGTTTTGGAAAGTTGAAGTGCATTGCGTCACTGGGTCCATGACGTCTTGTCTTCAATACCGATGTTACCTTGGTAACCACCAGTAGTATATGAATTGAACCCGGTTTCTGCCCTAAGGTTGAATTATTGGAGGGCTATTTATTTTCACCCTTTTCATGTTCATTTCTTTTTCATTCTTCAACCCCTTCAGTGCTTACCAAGACTTCATTACTAGAACCTTGTTGGGTTTATTCCAGTACTAGCTCAGTCTTAGTCCGCACTCTTCCCATATTCTCATTATTTCTCCTTTTTTCATCATACCTAAGGACTTCTACACTATCTAGTGGATTGTCCCTGGGTAGATCCCTCCGGTTCTGGCAGATCATGGGAACAAATACCTAACCTTATCATCCTTATATCACCATACATAAAGTAAATTTGGTCGGTCTATTTGGTATTGTTCATCTGCCATTGGAACCAATTGAAAACCATTTGAAAATCAATCCAGATACTTGTGATATATTATCAAAGTATTTTGAATCTGAATTGTTTTTTGATAATTTAAGAAATAGAGCTCCCCCTCAACATTTTCATCAAGCATCATTTTGTAATAGAAATTACTTTCATCTTTGAGGGGTTGACTTACATCTAAGAGTAGTATATAAAAAATTTGGTTTTCAAAATAGTTGCTCCCCCTCAATATGTGCATAGATATATGAAAAAGGTTGTGCACATATTAGGAAAAGACTGCACATTGAAATAAATTGATCGCGTTTCAGATCTTTGTGGTTTAAGAGAGATGCTCCCCCTCAACATGTGCATGGAAAATTTGAAATCGTTTGGCACATGTGGGAGGGAGAGCTTGTACATCCTTATAAAACCATTTACCGAATTATCAGTTTAAATCCAATTTAAATCACAAATTCTCCCCCGATCACAATTATCAAATCATTTGAGATTTGTGATCTCTGTAGATTTAAATTGATTTTGAAAGCTTTTAAGGAGAATTGTGACTTGATTATGAAAACGTTTTAACTGATAAGGATCGAATTTTGAGACACTAAACTCCATTGATTAAACATGCATGATTATCTTTTGAAAAAAAATTGTATGACAAATAACCTTTTGATTTAATTGAAATCATTCTCCCCCTCAATCAATGACATAAGTTGTTGATTGAAAGATAGAGGTTTTTGACAAATGTTACGTCCAGATGATTTTCAAAAATAGAGTCCGAGTTATTTTTCAAAGCAATTATTTTTCATTAGATAGTAAGTTATTGTTTATAGAATCAGAGCAAGAGATTTGAAAACCAAGATAAAGTATGGCTCTGTTCTTTCATTGAAGAGCGGGTTACTGCCTGAAATGAAAATAAACCATTTTCTTTTTTCACTTTCTCCTTTTTTTTTTCTTTTTTTTTTAGTGAAAATTTGAACAACATCTAAAGTCCCGTGTCATTCTTTGAATGACAGCATAAAGATCGTATATATTTATCGAATCGAGAAAAAACATGACAAAACGACAATATTTTTGGATTTTAGAAAGTTTTCTGTTTTTCTATTTGCTTAAATTGAAGGTTTTGTAATTTTGTATTTTGTTTTTTCGAATAGATATTTACAAGAGATAGATGAAGGAAAACCTTTTACTCATCTTCTTCCTCTTGAAGACGTTTGAGTGTTTCCGGTTGTAGCTCTAACGCCAAGTCGTGGAAGGATAAACTCAAACGCTCTGGGAAGAGCTTTGGTGAAGATGTCTGCTAACTGATATTCAGTCCTCACAAAGTATAGTTCCACCACAACATTTTCAACTTGCTCCCTGAATAAATGATGTATACGAATGTCGATGTGCTTTTGCTCTGAGTGTTGTACTTGTTGCATGAGAGAGCAATAGCACTTTTATTATCACAAGTCTTACATAGGATTTTAGATTTAATTCATCCATAGTCAGTGTAAGTGGGATCTCATCCCACATGATTTGAGCACAACAAGATGACATGGCTATGTATTCAGCCTCTGTAGAGGAAATAGAAGTACTCATTTGCTTCTTTTAAGACCAGCTCACCAGCTTATCACCCAAAAACTAAGCACCTCCAGACGTACATCGACATGTATCTTAACATCCTGCATGATCAGCATCTGCATAGGCTGTTAGTGACATACCGGTGTCCTTCGGGTACCAAAGTCCCATGTTGATGGTTCCTTGGAGATACCGAAAGACCCGTTTAACTCGCTTCAAGGTGCTTTTGGTAGGCTTAGCTTGTATTCTAGCACACATACAAATAGCGAACAAGATGTCTGGTCTACTAGCCGTGTGGTTACATCGTGTATCCAATCATTTTAGCACATATTTTGTTTGGTCAACCATGATCCCTGAGTGGTCCTCATCTAGTTTAGTACGCTCTATCATGGGAGTGTCAAGTGGTCACTAGAATCAAATCCAATTTGTTTAAAATGTCATGCATATTAGATTGATTTAAAAAAATGCCTTCGGGACTTTGTGAAATTTGTAATCCCAAGAAAAATGACATTTGTCCCATCATTGACATTTAAAATTTAGATCCCATTTCTTTAGAAAATGGTCACACCTCATTGGGGTCAGTCTAAGGCAAAGATAAATATCATCAACATATATTTGAACGTGAATTAAATGTTTGCCTGACCGTGAACAATGTCGGATCAATCTGCTCCTTTTGTGAATCCATAAGATAGTTTAAGAAACTTGATAGTTATCATACATGCCTAGGAACTTGCTTCAAACCGTAAAGGGCCTTTTTCAAGCGATAGACATGAGTAGGATGCTCTGGATTCACAAAACCCTCTGTCTGACTTGTGTAAACACATACAGCATCTTTCAATCTCCATTCGTGAAAAAAGGCGGTTTTTTCATCCATCCGATATACATTCATATTCTTAACTAGCAGATTAGCCAAGAAGATTCTGATTGCTTCGTACACAGCAACAGGAGCAATATTATTCTTCAAGTCAATACCCTCCTCTTGACGGTATCCTTTTTCAACCAAATCTCAGCCTTTTCTTTAAAACATCACCATGCTCATCAAACTTTGAAGATCCACTTTAGAGCAATGATCATAGCACAGTCAGGAGCAGGTACTAATTCCCATACTTCTAGCCGATCAAACTCATGAATTTCATCTTGCATGGCATTGAACCAGCTATCATCATTCATTGCAGTTTTAACATCTTTTGGTTTCGACTTTTGAGAGTACATAGTTGAAGAAGCACCATAGGCTCGGGTTGCAATTGTTTACGAGTGGATACAGCCAGTATTTTCGAGAGGGGTTTCCAATAATGTTGTCTAATGGATGATCATGTGTCCATTTTCTGAGGTGTTCATGTGGTTGTTGTAGTGGAACTGAAGTAGCAGAGTCGATATCTCTCGATGAAGATGGTTCTTATGATGATAGGAGCAAAGATATTTAAAATGGAGCATCTTCAGGAGTAGCAAAGGGATTAACTTCATCATTGATGCCAGAAACACTTCCATGATGTACATTTGATGATTGAAGATTTGTTGATCTTTGAGAATACTCAGTGGTCGGCAGCAGCAGCGCTTCTTGACTTAATGATATTCAATTATGATACTACAAGGGTTGACTTCATTCACAGGGATAGGAGCCCGATGATGGAGTTGACATTTCATCCGCATTCAGTTCATAGTGTTCATCAAACATTGGATCAAACAATTTCTTTAAATCATCTTCTCAAGATGGAGGTACATATGGGCTCCAAATTAAGTTGCTGGAGAGGAATTAGAAACAAGAGTAGAATTGATAGGACTACTTGATAAAGGTTGAGATGCGGGTCCAGACAATTTTCCTGGAGCCATTTGACCGGCCAGGTCCGCTCATCGAACGTAACGTGAATTGTTTCCATGATATTTCGGTTCTCTTGTTGTAGATTCGGTAACCCTTCTTGTTTGGTGCATAACCAACAAAAACTCCAATATCTGCCTTTACTCTTAATTTACCTAAGTCTTGACCGTCATTTGTTGGATAGCACAAGCACCAAACACACCCGAAGGTAGGAGAGATCAGGTTTTCGTTTGTGAACAAGTTCATATGCAGTTTTTCCATGAGAGGTATGAATAAGGGAACGATTTTGGGTGTAGCAAGCAGTGGCAATGGCTTCACCCATAGAAACATTAGAACCTTTGAATAAATTAGCATTGTTCTTGCGGCTTCCACAAGAGTTCGATTTGCCTTTCAACACACCGGTTCTGTTGAGTTCGTGGAACACTTCGTTGATGACCGATTCCAACACTTTCATAAAACTGAATTAATTCTTTGTTAACAAACTAAAATGCCATTGTCTGTTCGAACAATTCTAACAGTATTGTTGAGTCGAACTTGTAGCTATTTGATAAGTTTGATGATGACATCTGGAGTTTCATCCTTTGTCCTCAAAAACTTTACACAAGTAAATCGAGAGTAGTCATCCACAATGACTAAAATGTATTTCTTCCCATTTATCGTTTGTACTCTCATTGGTGCACTAAATCCATATGAAGGATATGAAGGACTTCCATTACTGAGTTTGTGGGTTTTGGTTTATGGGCATATTTCGTGCTTTTTCCTAATTGGCATGCTGAACAAAGATGATCTTTTTCATACTTTAATCTAGGTAATCCTCTTACTAAGTCCTTTCTAGAAAGATTGTTTATGGTACCAAAGTTCAAGTGATTGAGACGACGGTGCCATAGCCATGACTTAGTTTTGAAAGCCTTTGACAGCAAGCAGATGGGTGAAGATTTCATCATTACCAAAAGTCTTCGATAGAGATTGTGTATAGGTTAGAACCACGAGTACCTCTTAATAATTCCACACCATCAAGTTCTCTAACGAAGCAAGTATGTTTTCTAAAGGCCACTTTGTCACAATTCTCAAATTCCGGTCATTTCTCATATTCCATATTCATCATTTCATAACGATTCGTACATGGTTTTGCATTTTTCATTAAACGTTATTTGCTTATTAAATAAACGTTATCGCATAAACTTTATTTTGAACATTTGATCCGATACTTCCAAAATGATCCCGATACATTTTTTATACTTACATTTAGTTATAAAAACTATATTTTGAGTTACCTCGTGTTTTAAAAATTCATTTTGTATTATTTTAGTACCGGTGTTTTAATTGTTAAATTTATATTATTACGACGGTTTTCTTAAAAACTACACGAATATTATTATTTCACTCAAGTTTTGCAAGAAATGTATTTTTATAATTTTATGACCTAAATATATTTTATCTTGACCCGTGAAATTTATTTTCATCTAACGCTACCTTAAATATTCAAATGTGTATACAACTTACTAATCTTATTTAACAATACTACAAGTTACTACTTATCCTCAAATAACTTTACATTACTTACTTTACTTTTTACTTACATAATAAAAATAAAATGAAGTATATGTATTATTAAATACAAGATTCACAAGACTTTTAAAGATTTGCTAGATATTCACTTATATATGTTTACACTCCAACTCATACTCATTCAATCAATAATTCAAGCAAAGTCAAGATCAAAATTCATCTCTTCTTCTTCACCCAAAAATCCGGCCACCATTGTCCACCAAGAAGGAGTGCATCAAAAATTTTCTTATCAAGTTCTACACAATCTAGTAACACTCTTTGTTTGGGTTTTGAAATAAAAACCTAGGGTGTTTAGGATAAATCCTTTGTTCTTAAACCTCATCAAGCACTTGTAAGCATAAAACTTCATCTCTTACTTTTTCATATATATTTTTCATACATTTCATGAAGTCCATATGATCATTTTTGCTCAAGTTGTAGTTTTTATTCATGTTTATCAAATGTTATCACCCATATGTGTCCTATTAATTTTTATAACAAGTATGTACTAGTTAGAAGTTTATAAAAATGATAAGTTTGAAAAATGGATCATCAAAGTCTAGTTGTGATTTTTGGAGGAAATGGTTACATAAATTTTATACATGTTTATTTAAGTTTGTATATATATTTTAGCCTCATAATGAATATTTATTTTGGTTATGATCAAATGAAGTTGCTTTACTAGTAGGATTGGTGATGAGTAGATTAAGGGATTTTTGTGATGAAGTTGTGGTTAAACAAGTAGATAAAAAAATGGTAAGTTTAAAATAAGCTGGAAGCGGGTCGAAATTTATAATTTTTCCGAAAAGTTAGTCATTTTATAAGTTTTATTAAAGTTTTAGAAAATAGATTTTTAGTTATGAACGTGGCCTTTTGAACGGACTAAAACGGAGTTATAACGAAAAAAATACGTGGTTTTCAAGTTACGATTTAAAAACTACCATTTTTCCGGAAAATGTTTGTGCAGTCCGAGTTTTAACTGACCCAAACAGTAGCCTAAAAATTTCTGTGAAGTCTCCGAAGTTTAAAAATATATTAGTACTCTTGATTACCTTCGAGTGGATATAAAGAACTTGAAAAAACGGACTTAAAACGAGTGAGTTATGGTTAACCGAACTTTGAGTCAAAACGTGCTGAAAACACTATTCACAGCTTTAGTAAGCTGTCAGGATTTTAATCAAGATTTTTGAGGGCCTAAACGGACGTTTCGGAGAAACGGACCTTAAAAACGAGTTAGTTTTCCTATGTATACATTACGTTAAGTCCGATGTAAACCGATTTGTCAATTACTAAAACCGTTACATAGTTTTAACTATATTTTCACCATTAGCTCAAAAGTATTTATTTTCGACATGAAACCGTCACACATTCAAGTAACAATATATTTTTTTATATATAACTAGTTTTCAAGTAGCATATTGGGTGATACGTTTTCAAAATCATGCATTCACGACAACATATCATAACTCAAGTCATAACATTCATTTTAGGTCGCGGATAGTTTCGGGCCTCACTTTCGTGCATTTCATTTTGTTAGCATATCAATCACACCAGGTGAGTTCGTAGCCCCTACTTTTACTTGCTTTCATGACTGTTTTGGGGGAGATACATGCTCAAACTATTTTCATTTACTTTCACAAATATTCTAAACTTTGACATACTACTGTGAGTTTCATAGTCCCTACTTTTATACATTTTCAATTACTTTTGGGGGAGATACATGCTCAAACTATTTTCATTTACTTTCACAAATATTCTAAACTTTGACATACTACTGTGAGTTTCGTAGCCCCTACTTTTACTTGCTTTCATGACTGTTTTGGGGGAGATACATGCTCAAACTATTTTCATTTACTTTCACAAATATTCTAAACTTTGACATACTCCTGTGAGTTCATACCCCGCTTTTACTCGTTTAAATTCTTACAAACTATTTGGGGGAGATACATGCTTAAATACTTGTTTCACTCTTGCGAATACTCAAACCATTTATACAATTGTGTTACAATATACTTCTTATACACTTTGGACATTATGTGTGGTTTATTGCGATATGTGCCTTAATGTGCTAAACTAGTTTTCAATTATGCATCAACATACAAACTTTAGCAACTGGTTAACTCCTGCGGGAGCTGGCAGAGAGGTATTGATAGTACTATCGGGTACGACGCCCACCACCCTTGTGTCCTTGATGACGTGACCTTAGGTGAATATAATCTGTTATTCAAGTTATTCAATGCAACACAACAAACAAGTTAGACTCGTCGTGAGGTTCAGTTGGTGTGATTCTTTGCAAATTAAGTTTATGTATATATCGTATGCACCTATGTCCTACTTACAAACAAGATTGACAATACATATTTTTTTAGGCAATGGATTGTGAACACACAGGTTGCAAGTTTTGTATGGGCGGAACTTGGAACTGAGTGGATTTGCACGCCTTTGCTTTGCATCAACATTTCTAATAGACTTTTTCAAATCATTTTCAACAAACTCTACGAACTCACCAACCTTTGTGTTGACACTTTTTAGCATGTTTATCTCAGGTTTTAAGGTGATAGCATTTCATGGAGCTTTTGGGTCGCATGGCATACATTGGAGTCTTGTGCTTTTAACAGTTACCATTCGACATGTTTTGTAAACTCTTTGTGTATTATCAAACTTTATGATTTCTTGTTGTGTAAACTTTGACATTTGAAATCGATTGGTAAACTTTTCAAAACGTCTCATTATAGAGGTCGTTTCTGTATCCGATACTTGTACTTTGTGCTATGATGTTATACCCCAATGACACTATCGTTCCGCTGCGATATTTTGGGGGTGTGACAGATTGGTATCAGAGCGTTGGTTATAGAGAACTAGGTTGCATCATTGACCCTAGACTATAACCACATCATCATAGCATCTCATCATATCATTATAAGTGCATATTCTTTATACATGCGAACTTATGACTCAACACCAAACATCATATGAGTCGATTAGTCCAAGCATTGCATAGTTACTCCTAAATTATACATAGCCTGATCACCTATGTCTAATTCAGGAAGAATCATGCAATGAAGGGAGTAGTAGTCTCATATGAGTAAGCAATTCCGTAATCGAGCCAAATTTTCAAAAGATTTTCTTCAAACCACTTGTTTCAGTTTTGATCCGCGTGACAATTCTTGTTTGATGAGTTGCAAAGATCGAGCTAGAAACAAGTTGTTACCTAAACCGATTTAGCCTAATCGTATGACAGTTCTTGTTTGATGAGTTGTGGGATTAAGCAAAATCGGTTACCTAAAAGTCTTTTGGAAATTTTGCTCGAGAATGGGAAAGCCTGCCTCATTGAGCCTAATCATAAGGGAGCATGTCTTTAGAATGGGATATAGTCACGACATATGCATGAGCATTGGCATAATCATTTAAATCATACATGAGCATAAACTTTTAGAACCCTTGTCGCGTTTGGGCCATAGTATCATTAATCGAATCACGGGACGTGATTCCTTTGACATGGGAAGAATGTCACAATTCTCAAATTCCGGTCATTTCTCATATTCCATATTCATCATTTCATAACGATTCGTACATGGTTTTGCATTTTTCATTAAACGTTATTTGCTTATTAAATAAACGTTATCGCATAAACTTTATTTTGAACATTTGATCCGATACTTCCAAAATGATCCCGATACATTTTATACTTACATTTAGTTATAAAAACTATATTTTGAGTTACCTCGTGTTTTAAAATTCATTTTGTATGTAAATTGTTAAATTTATATTATTACGACGGTTTTCTTAAAAACTACACGAATATTATTATTTCACTCAAGTTTTGCAAGAAATGTATTTTTATAATTTTTATGACCTAAATATATTTTATCTTGACCCGTGAAATTTATTTTCATCTAACGCTACCTTAAATATTCAAATGTGTATACAACTTACCAATCTTATTTAACAATACTACAAGTTACTACTATCCTCAAATAACTTTACATTACTTACTTTACTTTTTTACTTACATAATAAAAATAAAATGAAGTATATGTATTATTAAATACAAGATTCACAAGACTTTTAAAGATTTGCTAGATATTCACTTATATATGTTTACACTCCAACTCATACTCATTCAATCAATAATTCAAGCAAAGTCAAGATCAAAATTCATCTCTTCTTCTTCACCCAAAAATCCAGCCACCATTGTCCACCAAGAAGGAGTGCATCAAAAATTTTCTTATCAAGTTCTACACAATCTAGTAACACTCTTTGTTTAGGTTTTGAAATAAAAACCTAGGGTGTTTAGGATAAATCCTTTGTTCTTAAACCTCATCAAGCACTTGTAAGCATAAAACTTCATCTCTTACTTTTTCATATATATTTTTCATACATTTCATGAAGTCCATATGATCATTTTTGCTCAAGTTGTAGTTTTTATTCATGTTTATCAAATGTTATCACCCATATGTGTCCTATTAATTTTTATAACAAGTATGTACTAGTTAGAAGTTTATAAAAATGATAAGTTTGAAAAATGGATCATCAAAGTCTAGTTGTGATTTTTGGAGAAATGGTTACATAAATTTTATACATGTTTATTTAAGTTTGTATATATATTTTTAGCCTCATAATGAATATTTATTTTGGTTATGATCAAATGAAGTTGCTTTACTAGTAGGATTGGTGATGAGTAGATTAAGGGATTTTTGTGATGAAGTTGTGGTTAAACAAGTAGATAAAAAAATGGTAAGTTTAAAATAAGCGAAGCGCTAAATTAAAATATAATTTTTCCGAAACGTTAGTCATTTTTATAAGTTTTATTAAAGTTTTAGAAAATAGATTTTTAGTTATGAACGTGGCCTTTTGAACGGACTAAAACGGAGTTATAACGAAAAATATACGTGGTTTTCAAGTTACGATTTAAAAACTACCATTTTTCCGGAAAATGTTTGTGCAGTCCGAGTTTTAACTGACCCAAACAGTAGCCTAAAAATTTCTGTGAAGTCTCCGAAGTTTAAAAATATATTAGTACTCTTGATTACCTTCGAGTGGATATAAAGAACTTGAAAAACGGACTTAAAACGAGTGAGTTATGGTTAACCAAACTTTGAGTCAAAAACGTGCTGAAAACACTATTCACAGCTTTAGTAAGCTGTCAGGATTTTTAATCAAGATTTTGAGGGCCTAAACGGACGTTTCGGGAGAAACGGACCTTAAAAACGAGTTAGTTTTCCTATGTACACATTACGTTAAGTCCGGTGTAAACTGATTTGTCAATTACTAAAACCGTTACATAGTTTTAACTATATTTTCACCATTAGCTCAAAAGTATTTATTTTCGACATGAAACCGTCACACATTCAAGTAACAATATTTTTATATAACTAGTTTTCAAGTAGCATATTGGGTGATACGTTTTCAAAATCATGCATTCACGACAACATATCATAACTCAAGTCATAACATTCATTTTAGGTCGCGGATAGTTTCGGGCCTCACTTTCGTGCATTTCATTTTGTTAGCATATCAATCACACCAGGTGAGTTCGTAGCCCCTACTTTTACTTGCTTTCATGACTGTTTTGGGGGAGATACATGCTCAAACTATTTTCATTTACTTTCACAAATATTCTAAACTTTACATACTACGTGAGTTTCATAGTCCTATTTTTATACATTTTCAATTACTTTTGGGGGAGATACATGCTCAAACTATTTTCATTTACTTTCACAAATATTCTAAACTTTGACATACTACTGTGAGTTTCGTAGCCCCTACTTTTACTTGCTTTCATGACTGTTTTGGGGGAGATACATGCTCAAACTATTTTCATTTACTTTCACAAATATTCTAAACTTTGACATACTACTGTGAGTTCATACCCCGCTTTTTACTCGTTTAAATTCTTACAAACTATTTGGGGGAGATACATGCTTAAATACTTGTTTCACTCTTGCGAATACTCAAACCATTTATACAATTGTGTTACAATATACTTCTTATACACTTTGGACATTATGTGTGGTTTATTGCGATATGTGCCTTAATGTGCTAAACTAGTTTTCAATTATGCATCAACATACAAACTTTAGCAACTGTTAACTCAAGGAGCCGGCAGAGAGGTATTGATAGTACTATCGGGCCGACGCCCCCACCCTTGTGTCCTTGATGACGTGACCTTAGGTGAATATAATCTGTTATTCAAGTTATTCAATGCAACACAACAAACAAGTTAGACTCGTCGTGAGGTTCGGTTAATTGTGATTCTTTGCATTACGTTTATGTATATATCGTATGCACCTATGTCCTACTTACAAACAAGATTGACAATTACATATTTTGGCAATGGATTGTAAACACACAGGTTGCAAGTTTTGTATGGGCGGAACTTGGAACTGAGTGGATTTGCACGGCCTTTGCTGCATCAACATTTCTTATAGACTTTTTCAAATCATTTTCAACAAACTCTACGAACTCACCAACCTTTGTGTTGACACTTTTAGCATGTTTATCTCAGGTTTTAAGGTGATAGCATTTCATGGAGCTTTTGGTTCGCATGGCATACATTGGAGTCTTGTGCTTTTAACAGTTACCATTCGACATGTTTTGTAAACTCTTTGTGTATTATCAAACTTTATGATTTCTTGTTGTGTAAACTTTGAAATTTGAAATCGATTGGTAAACTTTTCAAAACGTCTCATTATAGAGGTCGTTTTCTGTATCCATACTTTGTGCTATGACGTTATACCCCAATGACACTATCGTTCCGCTGCGATATTTTGGGGGTGTGACACACTTCTAGATTGGAATCACAGAATTGACCAACAGAGAACAAATTATGACTAAGACCTTCCACATAATATACCCTGGAGATTACACTTTTGCCAACTACATAATCACCATAACCCATAATTGCTCCAAAATGGTCGTTCCCGGATCTAACAGTTCCGATGAATTTACTCACGAAGTTCATGAGCCGCGACCGTCTCCAATCATATGCTTGGAACAACTGAGTCCAGTACCACGAAACGATTTGAACGATCCAGCGATTGAACACGGACAAGAATGTATAACTGGATAATTGGGATCCCCATGCAAGAATGGGTTCCATTTGGTTAGTAACAGTGATTGGAACACCCACATCGAGAAATAGAAACACCCATATCGAGAATAGAAGCAATGGAATCATTAGGAGTAGATGCAGTGCTGGTGTCCGTATTTGACCTATTCAAAGTATGTTCACTTCTTAAAGGAATAGTTCTACCAGTAGGCATCCATTTTCTAGTGGGCATTGTCTTAGCGATTGAGGTCAGAACTGATTGACCTTATGGCCAAAAGGTATCCATTGATAACCTATCTTACTAAATGTTCTTCCTGTGGGTTTCCACTATTTTCTAACTTTCTTTCGTCTTTGCCTTTTAGCCTTCTTAGCATGATTTTTAGCATTAACAACTTTAACTGGGCATTTGACAGCATTAGACAAAACATTCACACCACATTCATGATTAGCAACAGAATTCAAGCAGACATCATTACATGGTTTGCAATAGTGATCGAATTGAATTAATTACAGTAAGCCTATGGCTAATACTAGAATCAACACGATTCGTTTTATTCAACTCAAACTTAAAGTTCCTAGGTTGGTCTTCTACTCTCTTCCAATGCACATTCTTAGCTTGCGAGGTCCTATCTTGCTTGGTATTGCCTGGAGGCTTTGACCCTCTTGCTTTAATGTCACTGATTACTCCTGTAGTGGGAATTATGGGAACATTAGTTGGTTGATCTACTTTTTGCATTCCTGAACTAGATGTGCAAGGATCTGAACTACTAGAAGGCACATTAGTGTTCACTTTCTTAAAGTTGGGCATGGAATGGTTTGTATGCTTGGCACTAGGCATAGAACAAGGCATCACAGCTTTACCTTTTGCACCTAAGGATTTAGGACATGTTGCAATTAGACATTCTATCAGCTCCTGAGATCGTTTGGCCTGAAGGCAAGCAAACCTAATTTCTCTATCAAGAGGCTTATTTATGAAATCCTCTTCCACAATCTCACGGAGACATTCTAGACTATCCTTAAGGTGAGCACAATAGTTATGAAACACAAGTTCATTATTCCTCATATGAGGAGGAATGTATTTAACAGTCACAGTATATTTGCAGTTAGAGGATGACTTTGAAGCAACATTCTCACTAAAAACAAGTGGCAGTTTCCCTTTTTCCTGACTCCTCAGATTCTCAATTTCTTTTTGTAAAGAAGTTATTTTTTCGTTGTTTTTGTCACGAGTGACTTTCATTGAATCATATAACTCTTTAAAGTGTTGTTTAACTTTTTCATTTTCTTCTAGAAAACTCCCGTTTTCTTTTTGTAAAGCGTTTACTAAGTTTTGAAGATGAAAAGTTTGAGAATACTGAGAATCTAAAGGAGGAGGCATTTAGGAGCCAGTCACATTGCTCTTTTCACCCTTTAATTGAGAAATTTGGGCTTTCAACTTTCTGATCGTGTTACAATGAGCTTGAATCTATTCATCACATTTTTTTATCTGAAAGACTGCATCAAATTCTGGAGCATCTGAAGATGTCTTGATATTTGAGGTTTTGACATTTTCTTTAAGATGTTGATATTTTAGTTGTAAATTAAAATGTTCAACTTCTAGTTTAGAAATATGTTTTACCAAATTATCGTGATCATCCAGATCAATTTTCTCATTTAGTTTAGAATTAGTCTTTTCAAGCTCAATGACACGATCATGGGAGACTTTCAGAGCAACAGATAATTCATGAAATTGAGAAGCATTAATGGAACAATTCGTAGCAGTGTAAAACACATCTTGAGTGATACATTCAGAAATAAGATTCTCATTCAATGTATGCAAGTTCTTCCTCCCAATCTCATTATATTTTAACTCTCGCTCATAGTCACTAACCTCAACTATCATTGCATCAAATTCCTTTTCCATTTCTTTAATATCTAAATCCATCCCCTTTTTAAGACTCTCAAATTGATCTTTTAGTTGTTTAAAGAAAGGTATGGCCTCAGTTAAATAACATTCTTTAGTTTGCTCAAAACCCTTTCCCTTCAGATTTATCCCAAATGGTGTGATCCTTTTCTTACAAGTTTTCTCAAAGTCAACAAATAATTGAAATATAACATACTGACTGATTAAGGTCTTGCTTTTAGTGGCAATAGTTCTAGGAACTAAATGTATTGGTGTATTAGGAGGATACATAGTTGCTGAAGGCATTTTCCTAAAGGGGGGTTTGTTACAACAAGATTATCTGCTTTTTGCTTATCTAAATCCTTTTTCCAGAACACTTGCTCGGGTGTTAACAACGTTTGAGGCTTAAACATGTTCAAGGAAATCCAATTTTCTTTTTTGTAGTCATGGGGTCTGATAATTATGTTTTTCTCTTTACATGTAGGATTGTTGAGTTTTTTATCCATTTTCTCCCTAGTGACTTCATCTGATTTCTTATCTTCCTCGGTGCACTCAACGCTGACTAGGTTTCTGCCTACGCTTAAGGATTTCATTGCCATCATAAATTACCTTATGAGCAGTTCTAGCCTTTTAATGACCTCTGGATTTGGTTCCTCAACAAGGGGAGTGCTATGCTTATCGCTAAGAACTCTATGCTTAGTGATCAAGTGAGCAGTCTGAATGGTGTTCCCTTGTACGTATAACTTATTTTCAAGCTTGTTTTTTAAAGTTTTTAGATTAGAAAAATCATTCAAAAGTTTTGATTCCTTAGCATTGAATTCTTGCTTAAGCATTTTAACATTTTCCTGAAGTTCTTGTTTATGCTTAGCAGTTTTAGAAAGCTTTTCTTGTAAGGAATTTAACTCTTGTTTTAATACTTCTTCTCTAAACCTACTTTTTCTAATAATTGTACGCATTTGGTCATCCATTTCCTGCTCACAGGTGGTTAACTCAAACTTAGCACGTTGTTCATAGATAGCAACTTGTTCCTTATAGGCATTGAGTTCAGAGGTAGCAGAATCATCAGGGCACATGCATGTATTCATCAAAAACAATCATTATTGACTTGCAAAGATACATCACTTGCTACAATCTCACTTTCACTTTGAGCCACATGTTGATCATATGGGACAATATTACTATTTCCTATATTTTCAACATCCGAATCATAAGTTTCAAGAGATTGTACTTCATTATGTATCTTTTGCTCATCAACCTTATCGTATGGTTTAATACCTCTGAGATGATTGATTCTTTGGATGGACCATCTTGTTGCGGTGAAGGAACCTTAGGAGACCATAGGAGATGCTAGCCATGAAGATTGATCTGGCAGTTGGTTCATCATCCACATCCGAATCATAAGCATCACGTCCTGCACTTGAAATGCATTTGGATTGTTCTGACCCATACCCTTTGGTACGCTCATCTACATAAGCATCATATGTCTTAGCATTCCCTTCAGCAAGAAACAACAACTCCTCTTCATCCAAAGTTGCTCCGTTGTCCTGAGCTTGCACAAGCAGCATCTTGTCTCTGAAATATTCTGCATTCTGTGGACGTTTTGGAGATGTGCAGTTCCTAGCAATATGTCCCTCACCTCCACAGTTGTAGCACTTAATTAGCTTTGCTTGACCTTGATTCCCATTCCTTCCCCTATTCTGATTTGCCACATATCCTCCACCAGCTCCAGCATTCCCATAGCCTGCTCCAACCATCCCTTGTTCATATTGTCTTCCTTGAAGTGGTTGCCTCATAACCTTTCCATCTCTGACAACAAAGATGATTGTGTAGATTGGATGCATTCTGATCTCATTGTTAGTGTGAAGACCGTTGGTATGTGGACCGAGGGTCGTGTTTTGTTTTACCATAAGAGCTAGTTGATTAATGAAGTGTCCCATGACTGCATCAACATCAGCTTGTTTGACCCTTGGATCGGGAATGATTTTGTGATTACCATCTCCCATGGGTATAACTTGTGAAGCTTTGGTGGTAATTCCAACATTTGTGTAAAAGGAAGTAGAATCATTTGATGAACTTGTTTCCCCAAGATTTGTTTTGAATTGTTCAAGAATCCTTTTTTCAAACATGGCATGTCTCTCATTCTGAATAAGGAAGGCATACAGTTGCTCATAGTTTGTGTTCTTCAATCCTTTGGTTAGCTTCACAGAGGTGACAAACTTGTGCCATTCTGGATTCATGTTGTTCACAAACTTTGAGTTTAGCTGAATATTTGGCATAGTCATCTTGATATTCCTCATATCATTCACCAGTTTGTGGAATCTCACGTAATATTCATAGACACTCTCTTCTGGTTTCATCTTAAAGTGCTCAAACTCATCATACAGTTGAGATTCTCTGTCTGATGGATCTAGGACACTCTCCTTGTGTCAATGATATTTTGTATGATATTATCAAGCAAGCGGAATTTACTTAAGTAATACTTAGAAGACGAATTATATGATGTATGAGAATAAACACAAGTTAACACAAAACTCAAGCTCCAATATTATTAATGAATAATACGAGTGATCTTAACTTATCACTAGGGTTACACCTTGAAGCTTTCGTAGGTAATATTGTAATGTAATACGTATCTAAGACAATGACCTAGGATCTCCTTTTATACAACAAGGAGTCCTTTACAAGATAAGTATATAGCTAACATAATAGAATATACACAAGATCTATTCTATACTTATCAAGACGCATTTAACCTTATCATAAACTGATAGCAGTGGTAATAAAGAACTTGCAGTGGGAATACGTTTCCACTGCTAGTGTTAAACCAAGCAGTGTAAACCACTACTATCCGTGGTAACGGATTATTCCCAACAATCCTCCCCTAAACTTATGATTTCTCTGCAAATCAATAAGTTTCTCCAATATGCATTAACTTCAAGGATTTGGGGAATTCAATCAAACACTTCACTTCTTTTCTCTTAACTTTTGTATAGCTCTTGAACACTGATCTTGAAGCCTTTGTAATAATGCTCTGACCTTCTCATTGTCTTCATTAACTCTTATGTGTAAGTTTAACATTACTGTAAGAGCTCCAGCTTTAAGTGGATATTCTTTCTCAGCAAGCATGAAAAAATCTTCTCCATTAGCTGTAGAGACATGATGAACTTCACATGAATCATAGTAAAACCATTTAGTACCAAAACATGTGAACAAGGTTTTCCAGTAGTCATCATCAGCATTTGGTTCAAAAAGCCTTCTAAGATTTACCCATAACTGCATCTCCTTTGCATCTTTGAGATCTTGAGCATTAAACATTTCTTGAACTAATTTCCATAGTGTATTAAGGTCATCTCTGTCAAAAGCTTTAATAAGATCTTCAAATGTCATGAAAGATGAAGTTTCTCCTCCCAGCCTTGTAATCTTCCATGTTGAAGCAAGATTGCTAGCAGTGTAAACTTCCCAATCAATGATAGGATGTCGAATTTGCAGTGGTTCTGGATAAAAATCTCTGTCTTCAATCACAATCATTTCAGTCATTTGATCTTCAGTGAACTTCTCAGTAAGAATCTCCTTCTCAGTAGACTTTGTATGATCTTCATCAACCTTAGTCTTCTTAATAGTTTGAGAATCACTTACTTTAGCCTTTCTCTTCAATCTAGGAATCTCTCTTTCTTCTTCTTCAGAACCCATTGGAATAAAAGATTTATCTTGTTTCACAGTTCTGTAGTAAGCCTTTTCAACTTGATCATCAGACATTCCTTTAAATTGATGCTTTTTCCATTTACCAACATGACAACAATAAGACTTCATGTATGCAAGTATTTGAGCCTTGGTTGGTTGTCTTGGTTTCTTCTGACCCTTTTTGACTGAATTAATCACATTTTCAAGTGCTTGATTGTTCTTCATTCTAATAAAATCCTTTAATTGAGCAGTTCTTTCTTCCTCAGTTAAGGATGCATCAGCAACAAGGTCAATTGCCTTTTTCTTGATTTCTGGATTATTAGCCACCAGAAACTGAATATCTTCTTCAGTAGGAACATAGCTAAACTCTGGAGCTTTTTCTTTCATAATTGTAGGTTGAACAGTGGAAATTGAATCAGTATCTTCCATTATGTCCAATCTTTTAGCTTCCAGAAAGCTTGCAACTTCTTGTTCTTTTAATCTTTTCTTCTCAGCAATTTGATCTTCTGCTATCTTCTGAGCAAATTCTCTATCAAGATCAATCTGAACTTTTCTTTTCTTTGAAATTTTACCTTTAGGTTGCTGTACATCTTCCATAACTGCTTTACCCTTGTCTGTCTTCAATTTATCAAATTCTTCACTTGCAGTGGCAATATTTGGCTCTGCAGTGGCAATAAAATCAGTGGTAAAATCAGTTGCAGTTTGGAAAATGTCTTGATCTTCAAGTTGCTCTCCATGAGTTTCAGCTTCTTTTGCTCCTTTACTTGTATCTCCTTCATCTTCAAAATCAATTTTCCTCCCCTCAGTGTCAGAACCTGTTTTCCTCCCCTGTTTGGAGGAATTTCTCAAATCTTGATCAGCTGAATCACCATTAGAAGGTGAGGATGAAGATGAAATCACCATCTTTGCGTCCTGCCTGCTTTTTCAACCTCTGTATCTCTTCCTTTAAGGTCTGAATATCTGTCTTTAATAGTTGAACATCCTTGGCATGCTTCCTCTTAACAAGTAGCCAAGTCTTTTTGTAGAAACTCAACCTCCTTTGCTAATTTGGTACGCAAAACCATCAATTCCATTTGGTTGCCACTGCCTCAGCACTTCCAACCGTGTTACCTGTTGGGAGAGGTGAATCATGGGGCGAAGGTCCAGATTCCTCCATAGTAGGACTAGGTGGAAGTCTAGAACCACCACTACTTGTTCCTAGACCAAAAGGTTCAGAAACTTCTTTCTGTGTTGTCATGAGAGGAATTGACTGTTTTGACCTTCTCTCATAGGTTCTTGAAACTGGTGGTGTATAATCAATGTTGGGTACATTAATTATAGGTGTAGTTTGTGCAGATGAAATTTTAGCAAGCATTTGGGATAGGAGAGGTGTAAAAATTATATTGCCATCTTTATTCAAATTTTGAAAAAATTTAGGCTTTAGGCAACTGATTTGATAAACAGTAGTGTGAGATTGCAGTTGAAATTCATTAAGCACAGCTTGCACAAACCTTATATGAGTGGTATGAAGAAAGTCCACAATTTGATGAAAAACAGGGCCACTCTTCTCGTTATTCTTTTGTAAGTAGGCCACAAGATTGTGCTCATCTGCAAATTTCAAAGAAGCCATAGAAACTTTTGATGAAAAATATGATTATGTCAGTAAGAATTGAAATAATGACTAGCCAATTGAGAGAAAAAGATATATAGGGTTAGGGTTTAGAATTTATGCACAAGTAAAATTATCTTTAGAAAGTGGTTATAATATAGAAAGAAGATAATTTACTTAAAATATTAACCCTATATATATGACTATCAGTGGTTACTTTCAACGGCTAGTAAAAAATAAATTACTGACATAATCAGTTGTAACGGCTAGAACAACAATGGTAAAATAACACTGTCAGTGGAAACTGTGAACTAGCAGTGGTAACTTTTTTCACAAAAATTTCAAAGAGCAGTAGAAGATAAAATCATTAGAAAAACAATACTGCTCCCATTATAGTTTGTAGCAAACTATCAACTATCAACGGATTTGATATGTCTTTACCATGAGCCGTTTGCTATGGACTAGCCAACTCTTAATCATAAAGAATATGGTGAGTTGATAACCATATAGTTTTTGGTAAACTATCAACCATAAACGGATTTGTCAAGTCTTTACCAGTAGCCGTTTGCTCTGGACTAGTTGATTCTTATGTGTATTAGACATGGTGAATCAATAACCATTTGATGTGTATCTCAGATATACACCTTTTAACTCCAACTTCTCATCAAAACATAATATACAAACTCATACAACAATTGCATTACCCTACAACACCAGAAAACATTTATGGATTAAGCATTCCAAGACTTGTTACCAAGTACTGAAATCTTCCCACATCAAGACCTTTTGTTAGTAAATCAACATAGTTGTCATCAGTAGGAATTTTGACAACTTGAATTAGTCCCTTTTCATAGCAATCTCGAATGCAATGGTGTCTAATTTCAATATGTTTGGTCTTTGTGTGTTGAACAGGATTCTTGATTATGCAAATGGTACTGCTATTGTCAATATGTATGATGGTATTCATGAAATTGTACCCATAGTCCAAGAGTTGATTTTGAAGCCATAGTACTTGAGCACAGCAACTTGCAGCAGCAATATACTCTGCTTCAGTTGAAGAATTAGCCACCATTGTTTGTTTCTTGCACTGCCATGACACTAACCTGTTTCCAAGAAATTGACATCCACCAGTTGTAGATTTTCTATCCAAGCTAGCTCCAGCATAGTTACTATCTGAGTAAGTAACCAGATCTAAAGGAGAATCTCTGGAGTACCACAATCCCAGAGTAGGATATGCTTTAAGATATCTGAAAATCTTCTTCACAACAGTCAAGTGAGAGAACTTGGGAGTAACTTGAAACCTTGCACAGGCACACACAAAGCAAACATAATATCTGATCTAGATGATGTAAGATACATCAAAGAGCCAATCATAGACCTATACATGTGCACATCAACAGCTTCACCACTATTTTCCTTAAGAAGTAGATGTGTAGTCTTGTCTGCAGGAGTGCTGGATGACTTTGCATCAGTAAATTTGAACTTCCTTAGTATCTCAGCCACATATTTATCTTGATTAATGAAAATACCATCTGGCTTTTGTAGTACTTGAAGTCCCTAAAAGAATGTGAGTTCTCCCATAGAACTCATCTGAAATTCTTCTTTCATCAGTTTCTCAAAATCTTTGCACATCTCTGTCTTTGTAGACCCAAAAATGATATCATCAACATATACTTGGACAAGCAAGATATCATTCTTGTCTTTCTTGATGAACAAAGTTTGATCCACTATGCCTCTATGAAACCCATTTGCAAGAAGATAAGTAGTTAAGGTTTCATACCATTTCCTTGGTGCTTGATGCAAGCCATACAAAGCTTTAACAACCCTGTAGACTTTGTTAGGATATTCAGGGTCTTCAAAGCCTGGAGGTTGTGAGACATAAACTTCTTCATCTATCTGCCCATATAGAAAAGCACTTTTTACATCCATTTGATAGACTTTAAAGCCCATAAAAGATGCATAGGCTAAGAACGTACCTAATTGCTTCAATCCTTGCAACAGGGGCAAACATTTCTTCATAGTCAATACCCTCCTCTTGAGTATATCCCTGAGCCACAAGCCTAGCTTTGTTTCTGATAACAATTCCCCTTTCATCTTTCTTGTTTCTGAACACCCATTTAGTACCTATTACCTTCTTGCCAGAAGGCAAATCACAAAGCACTCATACCTTTAGAAGCTTAAATTGAAGCAACTCTTCTTGCATTGCTTCCACCCAACTGTCATCTTCAAGTGCCTTGTAAACATTCTTTGGCTCCATTTGTGACAGAAAACACATAAATAGACATTCATTCTTGCCTTCATGTATTTTAGATTCATATATTTTACTTATGAATCCATGAACATCAGGCAACTTTGTTTGTCTTCTAGTCTTCACAGGTGAATAGACATCCCCAATCACATTTTCAAGTGGATGTGATTTATGAATAGAAGTGTGGGGAGTCTGAGGAACTGCAATCTCTCTTGGCATATTAGAAATTTCAACATCATTGGCTTGAGCTTCCATAGTAACTGGAGTGGTGATTCCCACATCTGGTGTTGCAGTGGAAACACTTTGCCGAACAGTGGAATCTGAATTTCCACTGCTTTCAAAATTATCAGCATTCAAATTACTATTTCCTTCTTTTTCCAAATCACTAGAAGGATGAACAACTCCAGTTTTCAGTAAATCATTATTATCTGCATAGTCCCAAAGAGGTAGGCTAAATTCATCTTGATCATCTGCATCCTCTTTGCTTGGTTCATCATCATCAAGAAACTCTTCTGAATCTGCAAAATCAAAAGAAGATGTTCCTGTAGAAACAGGCACATAATTCATAGTATTGGTTAGAGTATCAAGATCAAACAGTCTTTCTGGACCAGTTCCTTTGAAATTGACTTTATTTTCCGGAACTCAACATGCGATTTTCTTCAATCTTTTGGGTTCTTAAGTTGAATACTATGAAAGCTTTACTAACCATGGAATACCCAACAAAATACCCTTCATCAGCCTTTTCATCAAACTTGCCCAGATAATCTATGGTATTGAGAATAGATACATGACACCCAAATGGTCTCATGAAGTCGAGGGTAGGTGGTCTTCCCCTAAACAATTCATAAGGTGTCTTGTTCTTTGTCATTACTACTAAAACCCTGTTTTGCACATAACATGCAGTGTTAACTGCTTCAGCCCAAAAAGTAATTGGCAATTTAGAATCGGCCAACATAGTTCTAGCAGCTTCTATCAGTGTCCTGTTTCTCCTCTCAGCAACACCATTTTGTTGAGGAGTTCTAGCCACACTAAATTCTCTTTTAATACCTTTATCTCTGCAAAACTCATCCATAACTCTATTCTTGAATTCGGTTCCATTATCACACCTAATGATTTTAACTTTCATATCATATTGGTTTTCAACTTCAGTGATAAATATTTTGAGAATGCCTGTTGTTTCATCCTTAGTTCCAAGAAAGAAAACCCATGTAAATCTGCTAAAATCATAAGTCACCACAAGACAATATTTCTTAAGATTCAAGCTGCTCACAGATGTAGGACCAAATAAGTCCATATGTAACATTTGAAGTGGGTGAGCAATAGAGTTAACCAACTTTGACCTGCAAGAAGCTCTGTGTTGTTTTCCTTTAAGACAAGCCACACAGGTTTGATCATTTTCAAATCTTTTCTAAGGTAGACCTCTCACTAAACCATCTTTGACAATCTTGTTAATAGTTTTGAAGTTAACATGACCAAGTCTTCTATGCCATAACATGGATTCATCCACTGTGGCCTTTGCAAGCAAGCAAGCATAATCATCTTTAGCTACAATGTTGTTCATATCAAAGCTATAGAGATTGCCTTTTCTAGGAAGTTTAAGAAGAATCTGACTTTCATTAGGCATCTTAAAATCCTTAGAGAGAACAAAGCACATATCTTTGGTAAAAAGAACATTGTTCATCTTGTCACACATTTGTGACACACTAAAGAGATTGTACTTAAGCTCCTTTACATAATACACAGGTTCAAAATCCAAGTTACCAGTTTTAATAACACCTTTACCAGCAACTTTTCCATTTACTCCACCTCCAAAGCTGACATACTGTCCATCATAATGCTCAAAATCGGAAAGATAAGACTTGTTGCCAGTCATGTGCCTTGAACACCCACTATCTGTATATCCTTGATCCGACCTTTTTATCCTTGGATGTTCCTGCACATATGAGTAAAGAGTTAGTTTCTTTTGGGGACCCAAGCCATGATTGACTTGGATCCTCGTATCAATATAGTTAATCTATCAAAGGTCATTGATACACCATTGGGATTGGTTGTAGAGGTATTTCCTTTAGGTTTCCATTCCCAACGGCTGAGGCTTTCACAAAGCATTGCCCATGTCCCCCCTTTTCTTATTAAAAACCCTTGCAGTGGTAACTTTTGAATGGGCAAGTGGTAACTGCTTGGTTGATTTTTAGGTACCCATTGTTGATTATTATTAACCTTTCTAGCTTGAAAGGTTCTTTTTCCTGTTTGTGCAGATTTATTAAAACTTGTTTTGGTGTTTGCACTTTTAACAGTGACTTAGGGTGGCTTGATGTTACAGTTTTGCAGTGGCAAGAGTTTTGAGGCCACTTCTAAGTTGAACTGCTCTTGGGACCATTTTGCAATGGGAATTAGGGTGTACATTATGTTGATACTTGTTAGTCTCCACCCTTTTATACCCATAGACTTCCCTTCTCCCAACATGATAGTCACAATAAGCATGTAAATGATCAAAACTACCACGGATATAGCATGCCTTATTGTTCATAACAAAATCACTACCTAGTTGTTGAGATTTAACATGAGTCCAACTCCTCTGGTTACCCCTAGGAGCTGTAGGCTTGTTCCTATACATCTCAAAGATACCTTACAGTTGGTCTAGGTTTATTAACTGGTTTCCTAGGTTCCTCTCAGTAACAGATTAACAACTTTTGGGAGAGTAGTCTCTACATTCTTTTTAACATTCTCATCAACAACTGATGAGTCACTAGCACTCTCAAAAACATCATTATCAAGCTTACTCTCTTCCTCACTCTTCACCACTGTGTCCTTTAAAGGACAATATTCTCTTACAAGTTCCTTAAAGTCTTCTAAACCTGTATGAGCTAAATCTACACCTGGAGGTGATGGAACACCTCTTAGTGGTGGTGGCACTGTATTATAACCCATACTAGACTTAGCTTTATTATATATTTGAGCATTCCAAATTTTATCAATTGACTTAGACTGATGATAACATGTTTCTACAGTTAAATTGACATTTTCAATTTTCTTTTGGAGTTTTTCAAGCTCCTTTTGGTATGCTTCATTCACAGCAGTTGTATGTTCTACCTCTCTCCTAAGAAGAATCATATCATCATTATAATTTGACTCATTTGCTTGATAGTGCTCTATTTTCTTTTCTAATATTGCCATAGCTCTCCTAAGATTAGCCACGGTATAATTAGCAGTATATAATTCTTGCCTTTCATTAGAGTACAAATCATTAAGTCTTTCAACTTCTTTAGCAGCCCTACATGTTTTAGAACAACATTCAGAGTTTTGTACCTCAGAGTCAGATAAAGCCATAAGAGCAACTTCAGCAGAAACAAGAGCAGCATATGTGTGTTCTTCTTCAAGATCATCAGCCATGAAACTCCAATCATAGCTCACACCATCAATAGCCAACATTGCCTTTGGTTCTTCCACATTTGGTCCCTTCTTTTGCTTGTATGTAGGATATTGGATTTCACATACACATCAAACCATAACACAAAGTAGGCGTATAAGTGGAATTCTAGAGAGAGAAAGTTAGAGGTTTAGGGAACTTTAGTGAGAGAAAGAAAATTCTTATTATGAGCTCCAACTCTCTACCTTGGAAGGTAGAGAGTATTTATAGTCTTACAATAAAACGCCACACAACGGGTGGATCGGCATACAGTGGGTAATGACCCGTCCGTCCTCCACGGTGTTACTAAACTAAATACTACTTAACATAAAAGTACTGTGACTACGAGCTTTCTAACGATTACATATACTTGAGGTGACCGACTCTTTAATACCTGGAATTTCTAATTCCTAACAATCTCCCCCTAAGGGAGGTCACCTCAAACATATACTAAAATGACATTGAATACATTCAGATATTACATTAACAATTGATCTTGCATTCTTGATGTAGTACTTTGCTCGAAGCTCATAGTCATTGATTCCACTCATTGCATGTTTGGTTAATCCAAGTGGAGGTCTTTTCCTGATCCACGTGATAATAATGTTGAGCCGCTTTTAAGATCATCAGCTAATAGAAGATCTCTGATACATCCATTGTGGTGTTGGTATTATGTGATGTTGTGACTTTCGGACCGACATGCTCATATTCTGGATCATGATATCTTCTCATCAGAGTAGCGGAAGCTTTCGTTGATTCATGATATTGGCGTAGCGAGAAGCATGGAGTTAAAATATCAGAGTCATTGATGCACCAATCATGATTTCTTTCGATATGAATGTGTTGTGTGAGCATGCGGCTATGGATTGACCGCTCCATTCCGATCACTGCAAGCGTCGGGGTGTAACTGCATAAGACAGTTAGCAATAAAGCGCACGAAAGTGTCTTTGATCACTTTCGATGAATTGAGGTACACGCCCACGGTTCCCGTTGATCGATACAAGTCGCTGTGATCGGGTATAATTACGAAGAATTTCCTTGACAGGGTTTCGTTGCTCTAATTGTTCTCAAACTGAACGTCTCAAAGAAGACAACACGGAATTGAGTGAACCAGCGAATTTACGTCCACAGATTGATGAAAAGAGATTTGAAAAACAATCGTGTATTGCTCAATAGAAATTGTTTTGCAATATAACGAAGGTTTTAATGAAAATCAATTATCAATCATAAAACACCTTTTGATTTGAAAAATTAGTACACGGTCGACGTGCTAATGAAAAGAGTTTTAAAGCACAAAGACCGGTTTTTCAAAGGTATCCGTCAATCCATAACCTGAACTAGGATTGATTCAAAAAATTGAATCGCCCCATTGTTTCTGTTCAGTTATCACATGGTTGATCTGTATAATAGATCTCACATGCCACCTACCAGGAGCTTGTTAGATGTTGGCTCCGGAAGGCTTTCCATCTTCACAGTGAATATGTAAACACATCACTTTCGATGTTCCGGCAATACCACAAGGATAATGCGTAGGACTCAGGATATAATTTCTCTTTCCACATTGTGTGAAACAGAGAGTCTTCATTGAAATTGTCCTAATGAGATTTATTGATGATCTCGTGGCTCTAGACTCAATTTGTGCATTTTTGGATCCTATATCGGAGACTAGGGAGAGGGTCTCCTTCTTCAATATCAACAATCTCTAAGAGAAAGTCGATAGATAATGTAGGTTCCCCGTGAGAATGAAACAAGCCCTTTTAAGAGGAACTTGAGTAGCTTGGGAAGTTTAGTGCAGTGTCCTTTGGGTCCATGATGTCTTGTCTTCAATACCGAGTTACCTAAGTAACCACCACAAGTAGCATATGTATTGAATCCGTTTACTGCCCTAAGGTTGAATTATTGGAGGGCTATTTCTTTTCACCCTTTTCACATTCAATTATTTTTCATTCTTCAACCCTTAGCTTACCGAGACTTCAAAACTAGAACCTTGTTGGGTTTATTCCAGTACTAGCTCTGTCTCAGTCCGCACTCTTCCCGTATCTCACTTTTCTCCTTTTTTTTCAATATACCTAAGGACTCTACACTATCTAGTGGATTGTCCGTGGGTAGATCCCTCCAGCTCTGGCGGGATCATGGGAACCAATACCTAACCTTATCATCCTTATATCACCGTACATAAAGTAAAGTTGGTCGGTCTATTTGGTATTGTTCATCTGCCATAGGAACCAATTGAAAACCATTTGAAATCAATCCAGATACTTGTGATATATTATCAAAGCATTTTGTACCTGAATTGTTTTTGATATTTTTAGAAGAAGAACTCCCCCTCAACATGTGAATCAAGTATGTGGAAACGTAGAGGGGGGTGAATACGTTACCGTTTAAAAACTTTAGATCTTTAGTATCAAATCGCTTATGAAGCTTGTTATAATATGAAAGTACCAATTAATGTTTGTGACTAATATAAAGTATGGTAAACCAAGTTATCACACAATCATGAACATCAAACCACATCACAAACAATAGTATAGTGCACGTATAAAAGTAAAGAGATAAAGAAAGGAAAGTGCAAACCGAACACGAGGATTTATAGTGGTTCGGTCACGGATCTCCTTTCCGCCCTACTCCACTCCTCGAGTACCCAACTCGAGAGTTACTTCACTAAATCAACAAGCTCCCTTCTCGGAGAAGAAAACCTTACAATCGTCGCTTACACTTTTTTCGGTACAAAGCTAAATACCGGGTTCTAGTTCGAGGTAGAACCAACCTAACGTCGCCTATACAATATTTCCGACACTAAGCTAGATGTCGAGTTCTTTTACAAGGGTACAACCACTCCCAATATGTTTTATGACCCAACATAATAAACCTTGTGTTTTATGGCACAAACACATAAACCATCTAATCTAGTTTGGTGAAAGTGTTGTTATGATGCAATGATGTTTACACTAATGATCCATGACACAAATGTCTAATGGATATGAATAACTACTTCTAAATGAACTTCCATTTATAGGAAGCCTTCATGATGAAGATCACAACTTCCCTAAACTTGTTGTGATAGATCTTCAGCTTGTGGTGAGTGGAGATGGCTAGATCTCCAAGCTTTCCTTGGTTGATCAAGATGTAGAGTATGCTTACAACAAAGATGAATGTTAGAAGCATTATGATCATGTGATGGTGAAGGTGATTAATGTATGTTTCTACATTGTTATCTACAGATCTAAATGATGCAAGAAGGGTAGAGAGAAAGTGTGTTGAAGGGATGAAGAAACAACTTGGTTTGGCTTGCTATTTATAGCCAAAATGGACAGGAGCGTCCACGGACCACGGAACCCTCAAAAGGGTTCCGCCCGTGTACCATTTTGTACCGTGGGGTGACGGATTACCAAAATCTTAACAAAGTCAACCAAATCCATCCAAGATTGTGTAAGCTATGTAGAGTCCAAATCTAAACAAAATATTCTATGAAATCTTCTAAAGATTACAAGGATGATGCATGCCATGATGTAATATGTATTTCCATTTTAGATTAAAAAGTTTATCAACGTAAACTTGTAAAATGTATTATGTAACTAGTTAATAAAATGTCTAGTTACCTTTTGAAATACTTGTGAATGCAAAATGTAAAATGAGGTTAGAAATAGAATGGTTAACCTATTAAAATACTTAGTGACTCTAAACGTATTTTAAACATTCTAAATAATTTGTTAATGGGTTTGATCATAATGCCACATAACAAACATGTACGAACATGTGTTGTAACATATGAGGACTTGAGACATCGAGAGGAGTTGAATGAATGTTGCGACAAAGTGTGATTACAAGTAACTTGTACATTTTACGTTATGTATTACAAGTTACATGTTTGTCATCAATCAAAACAAACGAGACTGTATAGATTAAATATCGTAATATTTGCACTAACAATCTCCCCCTTTTTGATGATGACAAATATATGTAAACGTAATATAAAGTAAAATGGAAAAGGTTACTTTTATCCTTACTACCTTTACATTACCTTCTCCGTTTACACTCTTCTCCCCCTTTTGTTGAAACAAAAAGGGCGTGTCCTTGGAGTTTAACTTAATTTCTCCCCAAAAAGGCGAGCTTGCATCATCCCTAGTGAAGTTAAGTCGTCTACTTCAATCCGTCCCTTGTTTGGTAGCGGATCCATGGTGAATCAATCACAACAATTCAAAAGTTTACTTTCAAACCAAATCCAAATGGATATGGACCGAATCTTGCTGATTACAAACCTAAGTTTTCAAACAGAGCATTCAAACCAAATCCTGAAGTTTAGAGTGCGAGCGTAGAATTGATGATTCAATTATGACTTGTTGAATATAATCGCATGGAGGAATTAGATCGCGATGACGAGCCGGTCAAAAATGGAAACTGTTGTTTATAACAAACCATTTAACTATTCAAAAGCCATAACTTTTGTCACACAACAAGATACTTCTAACAAACCTTTGGTTATCACACCAGTTTCTGAAGTCAGTCCCCAACACAATGGTGCACAAATTTATGGTCCTTTACCTTAACTTAGTGAAGTAAAAACTAAAGCCGAAAGTTGTCGCGTTATCAAATATTTTGACACTTTCTTATCTAACCTCAAAATTTTGGAACGTGAGATTGAATTTCATTCTGAAATAAAAGTTCAACATTTTCAATCGCCAATGGCGAGAAACAAAGAGATATTCTTTAGCAAAGAATTTTACCCCATGTCAAAAATTTGAAAACTTGTGCACTATATTGGGAAAGGGATTTTCACAAGGAACTTGGTCTCATGAAAACAGTTTTCGAGAAAAGCGGAAACATCGATTTCAAATACTAAACGTTAAAAGAAACTGTTGAGAAAAGATGTTGATCGACTCTTGAAAGATGTTATTTGTGCTGATATCAATAATCTTGTGTTATTACAATCTGTTGCATATGCATCCGATCATATCTCTGTGATTCGTTGATATTGTTATGAATCTTGTCGATTGCATCGGTCGAGTCTTTAAAAGTTGAAAACGAACGCATTGTTGCGAGCTTTCAAATTCAAAACGTCGTCTTCAATGTTGTCAAAAAGATTGTCAAAATCGTGAACTTGCTTTGCAAAACAAAATCAATCAGTTGCAATCCAAAACGTTTAATCCAAAAATTGAGCAACTGGATGATCAAAATGCGTCTTTGAAATGTCAAATCTCAAAATATGAACAAGAACTTGTAAAAGTGAAAAGGAATATGGTGTCATATTTGATTTACTCAAACGGACTCGTGATGAAGCATCAAACGAACTTGATCATTATCTTGCACACACTAAAGAAGTCATGAATTTTCTGGAAATCTTCGTTCTGAAAAAATCAAGATTTGGTGCACACTATCATTAAGTTAAGGGAAATGTTAGGAAAGTATGAACAAGTTCAGCCTAGCATCATTAAGAAAATCGCACCTGTAACACTTTTGCAAACGTGAACCCGAATGCCTCTTGATAAACCACAAGATACTAATGTGCTTCCCTCTCTGAACAGGAATAGTTGCCGCTTTTCCAAACGTCCGCACTTCACAACCTAGGAGCAATACAAGGAAGAATAGGAAGTTGCGACCTAAGAAAAGAACAATAAAGAATGTTGAAGTAGAAGAACACCTTAGGACTTTGAATAAGACTCAAGTTGCACCCACTTTAGATATTGCGTCGGACAAATGTAATGGAAAAAGTGTTGTAACGAATGCTAAACCTTTAAGTACTTTTGATATTCATCGATGCTTCTTGTGTTATTTGTCGTAAAAGTATGCTTTCTAATTGTCATTACAAATGTGTTGCTAGAGCTATCTTGTCTCGTTTACGGAATCCTAAGACCGGAATACCTCTAGGCCCACTAATGCTTCTAAGTCCATTGCTTGGTAAACCGCCCTCTTTAGATTCTAAGAAACGCATTGAGGTCCCTGTAGCTCCAGTATCACCTCCAAGGACTGTAGTACCACCTAGTGCATTCACTAAGAATAAATCTAAGACTAGTTGGAGATGGCAGAAATGGATACATAATACACTAGGATTTAAATGGATGCCTAAAATCATTAATGAGTGTATTTCAACTATAACTGCTTCGGAACCCTCTAACTCTTCGGGTTCCACATCTACTTCTATTCCATCTGTGTCGTCTGTGTGTAATGCAGGTGATACAGATCATCCTTTGGATTGTTGATAGCGGATGTTCCCGACACATGACATGCAATCTTAAACTGTTATCAAACTTTGTTGCAAAGTTCATTGGCACTTTGTCGATTCGGGAATGATCACTTCGCAGCTATCATGGGCTACGGAGATTATATCAATGGCAATATCAAAATTAGCAGGGTTTATTATGTGGAAGGCCTTGGTCACAATCTCTTTTACGTAGGTCAATTCGTGATGGAGATTTGGAAGTTGCTTTTGGGAGAAAACTTGTTTCATTCGTGATCTACAAGGAAACGATCTTATTCTGCTCGCAATTCTAGTCTGTAAACAATCTCAATGCAAGACATGGTTGCTTCATCTCCCATCTGTCTACTCTCAAAGGCTACATCTACAAAATCTTGGCTATGGCACCGTCGTCTCTCAAAGGCTACATCTAAACTTTCAAACCATCACCAACCTTGCTCGACACAAACTTGTTGAAGGTCTCCCGAGATTCCGGTATTCTAAAGATCACCTCTGCTCAGCCTGTGAACAAGGAAAAAGCACTCGTGCTCATTTTTCTTCAAAGGTGGAACACAGCTCTCAGCATGTGCTTCATCTTCTTCACATGGACTTGTGTGGCCCGATGTGCGTGCAGACGATTAATGGCAAACGCTACATCTTGGTAATTGTTGATGACTACTCAAGATGGACTTGGGTTTATTTTCTTGAAGTAAAGATCAAGCTCCACAGATGATCATCACCTTTCTCACGAAAATTCAAATTCACTCCGGAACACCGTCGGACAAATTGAGCAGGATAAAGGCTGAATTTGTGAATCAAAATCTTCGGGAATATTATGAGAAAGTGGGAATTGAGCATCAAACATATATTGCACGTACCCGGAACAAAGCGGGTGGTTGAAAGACGAAACCGTCACGTTAGTGGAAGCTGCCGAACGATGTTAATCAATGCTAAACTTCCGATTACTTGTGGGTGAAGTCTCAATCTGCATGCTACACTCGAACCGTTCAATGATTACAAAACACCTTTGAGCTTATCCACATGAAAACCGAACCTCAAACACTTTCATGTATTTGGATCCTTTTGCTACCCAAATAATGATCGTGATGACTTTGGAAAGCTCAAAGCCAAAGTTGACATTGGAGTCTTTATTGGATACTGTGAGAACTCTAAAGGTTACCGGATCGGAATCGTCGTACAAAGTAGGTTATGCAAACAATTCATGCTAATTTTGATGAGCTTACTGAAATGGCTTCTGAGCATAACAGCTTGGAACCCGGTCACAACCGTTTAAACTTCCCTCAAATCCTATCATCAGCTGATACAAGCCCCCAACTTACTCGTCAACAAATGGAAAATCTATTTGCTCCGTTGTTCAGTGATGACATTGATGAACGTGCTCCAGGTGTATCCGATGTTTCCGCTGCACAACCTGATCATATTCCAATACCTGATACACCTACTACAACAACCCTTTGTTGAAGAAGCACCACCAGATTGACTCTACAACAACAGTTGAACAAATGCATCCAACGACGCTGAACCGGTGATGATGTTACGAAGAATGAAGTACCCCCACCTGCAGATTTTGATCCAAATGCGTTCTTTAACCTGTTTGCCAATGAAACTGCTGCACCAGATGTTGCGGAATCATCTACAAGCCATTTGAATCCTCAAAATCTGCACAATGTATACCCACATCAACCCTCTATACATCATTGGACAAAAGACCATCCTCTAGAGAACATTATTGGTAATCCAAATCAACCAGTCGTTACAAGACAACGTCTTCACACAGATGGTGAACACTGCATTTATGCACTCACTGTCTGCCAATCTGAGCCTAAAAACATTAAAGACGCAATGACAAAAGACAAGTGGATTGAATCCATGCAAGAAGAACTCAACCAATTCAAACGTCTTGAAGTATGGGAACTGGTTGAAAGACCAACAGGGGTCTACGTCATTGGTCTCAAATGGATTTGGAAGAATAAATTGGATCTTTGAAGAACGTAATCGAAACAAGTCCGCGTCTGGTGGCTAAGGGTTATAGAGAGGAAGAGGGTATTGACTTTGAAGAATCATTTGCTCCGGTTGCTCGTCTTGAGGCTGTTCGGATCTTTCTCACGTTAGCGGCTCATATGAATATAACGGTCTTTTAGATGGAAGTCAAAATTGATTTTCTGAATGGTCAACTGAAAGAAACGGTTTTTGTCAGCCAGCCAGAAGGGTTCGTTGATCCCGAGTTCCCGAACCATGTCTACAAACGAACAAAGCTCACGGACTCAAACAAGCTCATCGGGCGTGGTACGATAAGTTATCATCTTTCCTCATTGCCAATAATTTTACCAAAGGTTCGGTCGACCCAACTCTTTTCATACAATATCACGAGGCATATATCTTAATTGTACAAATTTACGTGGATGACATCATTTTTGGGTCAACACATAAAAAGTACTCAATTGCTTTTGCAAAACCAATAAAGAAACATTTTGACATGTCCATGATGGGTGAACTTACGTTCTTTCTAGGATTGCAAGTTCATCAATCACCCAATGGTATTTTCTTGAGTCAGTCCAAATATACCCTTTAACTGTTGAACAAATTTGGAATGCAAAACTGTGACACCTACGCCACACCAATGGCTCATACCAAGAAGTTTGACACTGATTTACATGGGAAATTGGTGGACCCTACCAAATACCAAAGTATCATTGGGTCTCTCATGTATCTAATAGCCAGCAGGCCTGACATTGTTTTTGCCGTATATCTTTGCTCCGTTATCGGTCGAGACCAATGAAACCCACCTCTCGAGGCTAAAAGAATCCTTCGATACATCAAGGGAACCATTAATTTGGGGATCCGGTATCCGAAGGATTCTGGTTTTGAACTAATAGCTTTTTGACGATCCGCAGGATGTTTAGATTCCCGAAAAGTACTTCAGAAGCATTACAATTTCTTGGTGATAAATTGGTGTCATGGCAATCGAAGAAGCAGGATTGTACATCGCTGTCCTCAACGAAGCAGAATATGTAGCCATGTCGGCGTGTTGTGCTCAAGTCATTTGGATGAGAACACAACTCAAAGACTATGGTTACGTATTTGACAGAATCCCGATGTATTGCGACAATCGGAGTGCTATTGCGATCTCGTGCAACTCAGTTCAACATTCGAAATCAAAGCACATCGATCTTCGATATCATTTCATCAAGGACCACGTGGAACAGGGTACAGTTGAATTATACTTTGTGGGTACTGAATACCAATTGGCAGATCTTCTCACCAAAGCCTTAGCTCCTGCTAGGTTTAATGAGTTGGTCCACCGGATTGGTATGCGGTGTTTGACTCAAGAGGAACTAGATGAACTCTTAAAACATTCTTAAAACCAGTCAAACACCAAAACCTCTTTTGTAAATATTTTTCAAAAACAAAATACAAAAATATAAAATCTGATAAAATCCAAAAATATTCTTCTATCTTAATTTCTTTAAAAACATCGCAAGTACAAATCTTCCATCAACACTGTGTTCTTTCAAACTTTTCACAATTTTCCTGAATAAGTGTTGAGGGGGAGAAAGTAAATATTTTTCGGTTTCATAAAACCTTGTACTTGCATGTTTCCAAAAATATGTGGTTTCTTCTAAAATGGTGGATACGTTTCTTGTCAATTACTCTCCTCGGACTCAAATGTTTTAAAAATTCATTATTTCAAAAGTCGAGGGGGAGTATCGTTAAGTTTCTTGCCTTAAAAGTGTTTTGTCTTACCTAAACGAAAGTTAAAGGATCTTGGTTGGAACCTTTTTGAGGTTGAGGGACTGAATGTGTAAACTTGGCAATTTAATTTTAACAAAATCATTCACCTATACCACCAAGATCAAATGGCCCAAATCAAATCTTCAAAATCCGTTTAAGCTGTTCATAATCTGTAAGTTCTAAATTGTTTTGATCAAGATTCTAAACAAGGATTTCAAAAAATCTTTCAAATCCAACGGTTAAAACTCTTTAAACTCATTTTGGAAAATTGTTCACTCGAACGAACTGGGTGTTTATGCATTAAAGTGTTTGGATTGAAATGAGTTATGTTAATACCTTTCTTAGTGTCTATTAAACTTGTTTCAATCGTCCAAAACTATCCAGAATCTTAAATTTCATTAATTTGAATTTTAGGGTTCTTGCGCTCATCTTGGGTTTTTCTATTATGTGATATGTTATTAGTTGGTCAAGAAAGTGTTAGAATAAGTATATATGCATGATTTGAACCTTTAAATTAGCCCAGAAACATCTAAACTGTAAGAATTTAAGTTTTAGGTTTTTAGGGTTCATCTCCCATGAATCTTCTGATTCTGTGGTGGAAATGTGTTAAATCTTGTTCCATTGCACTCACATGACATCTAGGACACTCCAGAAACATTCTTGTTTGATTTGTGTGGCTATATCTCTTACGCATAGATTAAGGGTTTAGGGTTTAAGTAATTTTACGCCTAAGTCTTTATGTGTGTATCTTATATGTTCTTGTGCTTGTTTTGTGATCTATAAAGATGTTTGGAATTAACTGCAATCATGTTTTCATGTTTATGTTTAACATGTTACGCATAAGAGGTCTACAGTGGATTACGTGTATCTTGGAAAGATATTCGTAAACAAGGTTTGTTACGCATAAGATTTACTCTTACGAGTAAACTTTACGCATAACATCTAGCTTATTCCTACGCGTAAGCCTAAAAGCCTTTGAACTTGTCTTACGCGTAAGAAACTCTTACGCATAAGCTTGGTCTTACGCTTTAGCTTACTCTTACGCATAAGCTCCTTTCTTACGCATAAGGATCCTTGTTACACCAAAACCACTATTCACTACACTTTGACCTATTACGCATATGTTACTTGTTAAATGTTACTCATAAGTCACTAATATCTAATGTTACACTTATGCTTACAAAAGTTAATATGTTGTGTGTTAAGTGAAGATTTGGACTTTGAAATTTCAAAATTAACACGTTCACGTAACTTATCACTTCAACTTCAAACAATTGGACAAATGTGACTTAGTACTTGTAACTAACATAAATATGTTACCATCAAACAAGGAATTAGATAATAAATCAGACTAAAACAAACACATTGTGTTTCCATATGTCTGTATTTTTGTCTAATGTCTTTCAGATCACAAAATGGCTACAAATCAAGCAAACATCAATGCCTCAGCTGAGCTCTCGATGGCAAACACATTCCCAGCTGGATACGACAAAACAATTGGCAAGAACAATCTCCGTGTCATCTTTAACAACTTCATATGCTCATAATCATCTTGCAGAATTGCTGTGTACATCCTTCTGCAACATCCATTCAAACATGCTCACTAAGTCATACTGATGATGAGTATGATTCAATGGATGAGGAAATACAATTTCATAAGACATTAAAGCAGAAAAGTTTGGAATACCATGCTTCAACCTTTCCAGTTAATCAACCCGGTGGGTCAGGAGGGTCAAACAGTAGTCCTTCACTTATGAAAGATCCATGGCAAACATCTCTTACCCCATCCAATCCGGTTAATCAACCCGGTAAGGATCAGGGTGTTACTGTCACTACAACTGTTGAAATTAAGCAACCACAACAACATCTAATACAACCGCAAGAAGAAAAGCATGGTGAAGAAGTGGAAATATATGACGAAGGAGATTACGATCATGATGAAAGAGTCACTGATGATAATTTGGTGGCTGAAGAGGAAATGATGCGAAAAGAGGCTGAAGAAGCTGCTAGAGCTGAAGAGGAAAAGTCAAAGAAGGAATCAGACAACTACATAGTTGACAATCCAGCACACATACCTCAACAGTCTTCTGAACTACCTCTTGACACTTCCACCAAACCCAAATCATCATCTCAATCATCACCTCCATCAACAAAAGAAACAACTAAGTCAACAACAAAATCTGTTAAGAAGGCAACTCCATCCAATGATTTGACAAATGGTTAAGCAGGTTTTCACCACTACACAACAAGCTTCACAGCCACCACCATCTGATCAACCAAGGGATTCAGAAACCACACCACCAATGGTGAAAACCGTTGATCACTTTACATACACTGGTGGTGAGGATCACGACATACCTGAGCCCCAACCAGAACCTCAACCGAAATTCAGATCAAGTACATTACTGCACTCCTTGTTTTCATACGCTTCAAATCAAAGAGCGTGTTGAAGTTCTCCACCTCAGGGTCGAATCTTACCTAAATTCTACACTTCATCGGAATCAATCAAGAACCTCGGTACAAAATCGTTCATAAACAAAAGTTTGGGTTTGTCTACCAAAGTGAAAATCATCATACTTGCTTCATGGCTTTCGATGAAATTCACTAAGTTCTATGACGCCACCCTGGAGATGGTTCGAGATGGATTGGCATATTGATTGAAGGACATTGAGTTGGGTATAATTCAGACGAAGAGATGGAATTCAAAGGATCGCAAGGATGTTCGTTGATTTATCACTAGGATTGATGAATGTTTGATTCATCGGGATCAGATGCAACGGTTGGAGAGCGATGTGGGAGGATGACCAAACTTTCCGATTCTGACTTTCCAACGTCCTCAGAAAGTAGTTGATCGTCTGTAATCATTGGGTACTCTCTTGATTGTGATTTTGTTTGTTTGATTATCTGACAATGGCTTGTGCACAAATAACAGTGTACAACCCGTTCTTGTAATGAAAGGACCTTGTGGTACGCTTCAGTGCCACAATCCTTATAAAAGGAGCGAAAGCTTCTTACTTTTGAGTAAAACTTATCAAACCTTTCATTTTTAAAAGGTTTTGCTCAAAAGAACAAGTACTTCCCCTTATGTTTTTTTCTAAACCTCAACCGTTAATATCACTTGTTGAGGGGAGTATTTGATCTAAAACTTTGTTCACAAATTGTTCTTCGTGTAATCTTCTCACAAAACTCAAAATGGTCATATTTATTCTCAATATTTCTTCAAAAATAACATAATTATATGCCATTTTTTAGGGGGAGAAAAATTATGTGATAAGAAATATGTTGTGTTTTGCTATTGAATCCTCGTGTGAAAAGACTTCAACCCATGAATTGACGAGATCTGAACAGTCATACATTGAAAAGATTTGTCTTCCAAGACTTATCCAAGTAAATTGTACCCATTCGAGAAGCTCTTGATAGACATGAACTTTGACGGGTTTGACAACCTTCGGGGTTGTCCACATCTTCAAGGTAGTTATTAGAGCTAGTTGTCACCTAAAAGTTGACAATGTATCTCTTTAACTATGCAACGTAATCGTGTCTCGCAAGGAATTGTCTATCTTGAGTTGATCAATTCAAAAGTGCGCGCTCTTTCCTCACCGTGCATTTCTCAAAAATTCTTAAGCACATGTGGAGTATTTCTGAAAATCCAAAACTCTTGAAGTGTTCAAACATGGTTTTCATTTACAAACACTTCTAGAGATTTTCATGAAAATGGTTTTATGGCAATGGAGTTATAAGGCGATTAAGGTTAGGAATAACCGTCCTATGATCCGCCAGAGCCGGAGTGATCTACCCAAGGACACTACCAATAGTTAGAATTAGAAGTCCTTAGGTATGATTATAAAAAGGAGAAAATGAGAATCGGGTGAAAAGAAGGAGTTGAAGAATTAAAAAGAAAAGCAAAGAAAAGGGTGAAAAGAAATAGCCCTCCGGATTATTCAACTTAGGGCAGACGGGTTCAATTCATATGCTACTGGTTGTCACATGATGACACCGGTATTGAAGATCAAAGTCGTCATGGACCCAGTGACGCATGCACTAAACCTTCTTAGTCACTCAAGTTTCTCTCAACAGAAGCTTGTTTCATTCTCACAGGGAACCCTACGTAAACTATCGGCTTTCTCTTAGAGATTGCTGGTATTGAAGAAGGAGACCCTCTCCCTAGTCTCCGCTCAGGAAAACCAAAGTGCACTATTGAGTCTAGAGCCACAAGATTCATCAAAAGATCTCTTAGGTACACTTGACATTTTTATCGCTTGACGTTCAACAATAAGAACGCAAGTGATACTTTATCGTGTCCTTCACATATCTTAGCAATCTGTCGAGAACATTTATGAGAGGTTCACACATGTGATCCTCAGTGATTGAATGGAAACTCCTGCCAGGTCAACATCAAACGCCCGACAGCAGGTCACTTCGGTAACTCCCCGTGGATTACGCTTAGTGTGTCTCAAACGGTCTACGGTCGTGAGGTGATGCTTCGTGTACCTCGACTCATCTCAACTGTAGATATACTTCGGTACATCGTGTTATCTCACTTGTGGGACTCCGTTTCAGGAACGGCCTTTGTGAGAATTAGAGTTGTGTTTTCACACTTTGCTGTTAACACTCTCGAAGTTCGAACTTGTAAGTGCCGGAATCCGCTTATTACTAACCTTTCTTATGTTTTCTTCTTATGGAAGCTCGGAGCGATCGATCGTGCATTCTTCACATGCTCATACCAACAAAATCACTAATGGAAGTTATCTCAAAAGGGCAACACAAAGTCAGAATGATTCTTCGTCAAGTAAAAGAATCTACAAAGTTTAAAGACTAAGAGAACTTCATCAAGATCGAAATCCAACGTTAAAGAGCGTGTGAGCATGTTGAAGAAAGACGTGGAACACTGGAGCAACGGCGCACCGATGCGCACAACAACAACATACTATCACTACCATCACAAAGAACAAAGATCAAAGAACAATGTAAATGATGACGTCAAAGCAGAATACTTCAAAGGAAACAATTTCTCTACACCGGGAGATTGTTCGAATCAAGACACTTCTTCTCACAAGAAAGAAGAATGTCAGAAGACGTCAAAGCTACTATTACATCAACACCTACAACGTTTATCACTCTTTCATTCATCACCAACACTTAGGGGGGAGATTGTTGGAATCACTCCTAAACATTAATTCAAGTGTTAGTGATTCATATGTAATAGTTAGCTTAATATGGCCTTTATGTTTGTTATTAAGCTAAGGCTTATGTAGAAGGCCCATAAGCCTTGGCCCAAGCCCATAAGAAGGGAAGGAGTCTAGAAGTGTTGCCCTAGCTCCTTGCCCTATAAATACCTCTTGTAAACCTTCTATTGAAGGTTGGTTGTTCATTTTATTCACTCTCTACGCGTAACCTTTCATTATTCATTCGTGTGTGTGATTATCTTGTTCAACCGATCACTCTTAATCTTTCTTTCTTCTATTGATGCTTGTGTTACTAATATGGGAACCTAACACTCTTATTAGAGGTTACGCCCTAACTAATAGCTTCAAAGAGTGAATGTGGAAAATTGCAATACGAGAGATTGAGATACGTACCTTATACGGTATATTATTCACGTCTCTTAATTTAGGTCAATAATATAGTTCATACCTTAGATCTTTCATTAACTGCTTCCTGACAGCGGCGCCAAAAAGCTGATGTGCTATTTCATCTTGCTTTTAATATTTATAAAACTGAGATAAACTAGGATAAACACATGCTAACGGGCAGAGAACCCGATCAGATGAAGTGAAGCCTTAGGTAAATCCGAGTGTCGTCCCAAGAGAGATGTGACCTTGAAAGAACTAAGATGATTAGAAGTAACATGATTTGATATTGATATGATAAGACATATATAATTACTCCAATCACACATACATAAGAAGTTAGGATAACCAAGATTACATATAAGAATTGATTCTCGATATAAAGGTTCAATATAGTGGTTAATTATTGCCAGACTCCTTTGGTCAATTCGTCATGGCCTATGGTTCTTAGATTCCTCACCAAGATGAACAGGTCACCCGGGATCATTCGGTAACCTAATAGCAGTCATTAAGAGCCAAATCTACTAGATCTAGTCTATGGAAAACCGACCGTTAGGAACTTAGATCTCCCCCAGCTTCTTAAATACCTCCACTTGATAGGTGATCATTTGGTCAGTTCGCACACGAAGAGTGCTTGTACTATGGCCAATTCCTTCCATACTTCGCAACCTATTAAGCTGAGGTCAGTTGGTCAATTCTCCCAGCCCTTTAGATACTAACAAGCTTATAATATTACTGAGACTAGCGATCTATGATAAGACTAAGCAGATGTCTATAAAGAAATAAATAGAAGATCAATAACATAAATGCAAACTTGAATTAATAACATGAATCCATAATATAAACCCTAGAAAAATATAAAAGGAATCCAAACTCGAATACAAAGGAAATCGTAGACGAGAACTTCGTTCTTCATACTCCTAAGCCATGATTCTTCTTATGTGTTTGATCTCCCCAAACCCTAGAAAGGTTTGGGAAAGGAGAGATGCCTAAAACTGATGAAAACTTCGTCTATTTATAGGCCTGGATACTAGTTACGGCGTAACACTTATTAACTAGTTACGCCGTAACTCTTCTAACTCTGACACTTATCCATGGTTACGGCATAACCTGAGCTGGTGGTTACGCCGTAATCTTTGTAAAGTTGATGTTTATCCATGGTTACGGCGTAACTTGAGCTGATGGTTACGCCGTAGTCTTTGTAAATTCGATGCTTCATAATCTGTAGTACTATTACGGCGTAACTTCACTCCATTGCTACGCCGTATTCTTCGTAATCTGATCTATAGTCTTGTTACGGTGTAACTCCACCATATTGTTACGCCGTATTTCCTCATATACTTGATTATGGCGTAACTTCATCACTTAGTTACGCCGTGGTCTTCAGTAAACGTGAGAGAAAACCATTTTTGAACTTAGAAATATCCAAATACCGCTTTTATATATGAAATGGTTCCTGAAATGAAATAAGAAGGAATAAGGATGTTTCTAATAGCATTTTAATCATAAAGTGGCGATAAAGGGGGAAATTAACACTTATAATATCAGGATTATTTGATGTTATCAGACAATTACTTAGAAGAATATATAAAAAATATTTTCATCCAAATAACTTTCTTTTTAATAATAAGGTGTGTATCGTGTTTAGCGATAAAATTTTATAGTGACACATAACTATAAATAAGATATTGTGGTTACGTGTTTTGCTCAAAGTTTAGCAATTGACGTTGATGAGTCTTATTTTAAAAATTTAGGGTTGAAATATGGATCAAGATTGAGTAGGATTGTGATTAGTTTCTAAAAAAAGTGGTAAAGGTAGGGTAATTAAAAAAAACATCAAGTTTGACAAGACAAAACATGCGGACATAATAGTAATTTAATATTTCTCATTCCGAGACTACTCGTAGCAACAACCATTAGGTTTGGTCGGTCGCCCAATTCAACCCCCCCTTCCCCCCTTTACTAGCAGAAACCAAGCGCGTCCCCCCTCCCCATTCCTTATATTTGAAAGGTTGGGTCGCTTGGTTACGAGCATTTGGTCATATGTTTGGTATATAAAAGAGAAGCTGAGTTGACACTAAGGTGACAGAGCTGTTTGGTTACATGTTTGGTCACCGTTACTGGTAGTCTTATAGTATAAATAAAAAAAACATTAAGATATAAAGATAGTTTCGGATATAACATGACTTTGCTATAAAACTTGCGAAAGTTGCAAGAAATAAAACATTTTTATTTACAGAAGCGCCAATTTGAAAACCCTAAATAACAATTGCCGCCAAACACATTGGCGCCAGATCTAAAACAAAAACCCTTTTACTTATTATTACATCTCTCACTCTTTCATCTTTTTATTCCTCCAAATCTCCAATCCAACAAACAAACAAACAAACATCTGAAATCGACATCCCAGTATCCATCTCAAGTCAGGTAAAAAAATTTGCATCATTTTGATAAAATTATATTTTGGATTTGCTATGTCATTGATAGATCTGTTACTATTTGTTTGACAAGTGTGATATTTATGTTCTTTAGATTGGCTTTGCATGTGTTCAATTAGCTCCCGATTGATTTTTTTTTAAAAATTAGTTTTTTTTAGATTTGTTATACCTTTAAGCTATTTTGATTGTTATTTTTTGTTATCGCATTTGGGGGGTGTTTATTTAAGCTTATTTGTTTTTGGCTTATATTTCAAAAGCCCCAATTGTTTTCAATTATTTTCATTCTCTAATTGTCTTTTTATTTATGAATAAGTCTTGTTGGGTATAATTGTTTGGTTTTGACCTTTGTAGCTTAGAGTGCTATTTCTGAATAAGTCTTGTATTTTTGTGTGTGTTGAATCGATTGAAGTCTTGAATTTAGGTGGGTTTTTAATCATCAACTTGGATCGTGTTTGACGTCTTGCATGCTATAGAAGTACTTAACACAATGCTCTTTTACAAGGGGATTGATCAGAACCAACTATTTTTGTTTGTTTTCTACTACTTATGACACAAGTCTAGTATTTTTAAACATCTAGAGTTAAGCTTGGCTGCTATCACTTGTCATTCAGTATTAGGAGTTTGAATAATTGTCATTTTTTTAACTGAGTTTTGTTGGCATTATTAGAGACAAGTTTGTGACTTGAATTTCAAATTATCAGATAGTTATAGTTAAGTAGCATTGGTTCTTATTTTTAGCTGTTTTTTATATATGCTTATTCATTTACGGATGTATTGTCTAACCCTTTCTGTGTCGTTTATTTGTACAGAATAATTGAGTGATACCTGAAACGAGTATTTAGAGCTGCTTGCTAAATAATGAAGCTTCCTGGTTGTGGTTATTCTCATTTTATATGGAGCATAAAAAATGGCGATGTGAAAAAAGTTCACAACACCGATTCACAGGGAAGACCAGGTCTCAAGTTCAAGAAGCTAGATGATATATTGCAATCCGCAGATGGCGAATACACACCTATAGTCTTTGCAGAGAGAAGACCTAGGGAAAGAAGCGGTTATGTTGCTGAGAACGATGAACCAGATTGTTTTATAAATGAAAACGATGTAGAGGAACTGACATTGTCGCAACTAATGAAAAAGTGTAAAAGTAAGAAACGGAAGGCTTCAGAACCTGTTCCTCTAACCCCAAAGGAAGATGAAGATGGAATTGATCTCAGTGAACCACTGTTTAAATTTAAAAAGGTTTCAAAACGTTCACCATCCAGGAAGATACTTGCTTCTAAAAGTAGTACAGGTGTCAACGATCTTGTAGTTGCTAAAGTCAAAGTTGAAGCTCTTGACGAGGAGTATTTTGATTGCAGTGAGAGCATTGATGTGGCTGCCGACCCATTAGATTGTAATGGGTCATCAATGTTTGTTGCTTCTGAAGATGGACTTGTACATGTCAATGATGAAGTGAATAACACGGGTTCAGGATCAGTTACAAATGAAGGGGAAATATTTGGCGATAGTGAAGTTTCACTTGATAATTTGGAGAACATGGAATTGAACGATGAGAAAAATATGTCAAATGATCTCCTGGCGTTGTCGGTATCTGAGCGGGATGAAGAAGAATATGTCGATCAGTCACTTTCTATTGTTAGCTCTCAGGATGATTCTTCGTTTGAAGATCTGAATTGCTTCCAAAGTCAACTTTACCTTCAGCAGACACCTGAAGAAGTCAGTGACGTTTCTGATAGCCAAGATTCAGATTTAGCGATTCAAGATGAACATATTTATACGGATCTTGGTGATGAAGGATCCCCAAGAAATCAGGAATTAGGTTCTCCGAGCCTTGCACCAGATTACTTGTCCTTACCCTGGAAGTCACATTCTTGGCCGAACTGTGATGACCTTGATGATGATGACGTGGTCCCTACAGACACTGGATCACTTATTCCTGAGGAGAAACAACATTTAACACCAGTGAACTGTGCAGATTCAAACTTTATGAACGTTGATGACAATTCTGTAGCTTCTGAGGATGTTCCTATTGTTCAGGAGCAGTCATCTTTTGTTCCTGAAGACGTTGACTCAGAAGTGAACTTGACTGATCAGAATCATCAAACTGATGTTACGAGTGAGGCAGCAGAGATTAGAAACTCTGATTGCCTAGAAACACAACAACCTGAGAGGCTTCCTTTGACAAGAAAGGTACTTGATAGATAGAGGTAACAGAATGGGGTGGGTCGGGCGGGTGAGTAACATCACATTACGGGTAATTTCTGGTGACAGGTCGATTTGAACACCTTTTCTCATTTCTATAATAACCCAATGTTTTAAATATAACGAATTAGGTAGTTTTATGCATTAAGAATACATTTTAGGTGGCTTTCTACCCATTTGATCCCTTTCGTATTAAGATTTTGAGTTTACTCGTTTGACCCGTTTTAGAACAAACACAACCCAACTCTATCAATTCATTAGTAAAAATAGGCTGGTATAGCCTCCTGTAATTGTAAGTTTATCAATAAGCTCTTTATAGTCTTCTAAAGATGTTTATCACGTGTTCACTCTACAGGCCATTTCTCCAAACTCTCAGGAAAAGCTATGTCAGGCAATGAAATCTGCAGAGCTACCAGATGACATGGACCTTTTCAGTAAGCCAACATATACAATACTTTTAAATGTTGTTTTTGTCTATTATATGGTTTTCCTAATGTATATGATGTTGTACTTGCAGAATGCAAAGAGAAACTGTACTTTGGGGAACCAGCAGAGAACACATTTTCATCAACTAGATCAGATGTAGCAGATAATAAACCGAGTGTGCATCCTCAACGGGCTACACCAATCGTTCAGAACAGAGTTTATATTAGCCCTAGACAGCTGCTTCAGAGGCCAAAGATTTGCAAAAAAGGCTCTCCTCCCAAAAGCGTTGAACCTAAAGGTTGTCTTGATGGGCCCCGTCAATGCCGATCACTGCCCCGTCTTAGCACTGGGTGCACCTCTATTCAAGGGTGTTCTCAGAATGCTATCGCGTTTTCACAGAGACAGATGCAAGACATTCAATCTCTTGCATCAAAGCTAATAAGTGAACTGAATTCCATGAGGGTCATTGCTGAAGAAAAAATGCTTTATGAAGCGTATCGTCCCCCATCTGCGAAAAATGAGGCAGATGAGGTATTTAATAATTGGACCTATGCAGCTTTTACTGATATACACACACTTACACTGACACTGACCCACAATTTGTTTAGTTAATATCAAACCATATGCACACATATACTAAGAGGTGGCAAGACGGGTAGGTCGGGCAATGGGTCAAAACATGCTAGTCTCGGTTAACCCACTAGCATTTCTATGTCTATTATGTAAAAATAGATAATTAAGGCATCAATTATGATTACAAACCAAGATTATCACAAATAATGATTTGAAAATTTGATACAACTTGATAGGAGGCTGTATGGATTAGTACTTAGAATTTAGAAATATACTTTAGGCAACTTTCAATTTGTTTGACATGCTTTCTCTTTAGCTATTTTTTTTTATTTGGCCCGTGCGAGATAAATCACAATCCAAATCATAAGTTCATAAGTTGCGATTGCCACCTCTAAGACCATACACTCATGACATATGCAGTATCTAACTATCATCGTCACATTTTTGACAGGTGAAATCAGCTATTAAGAGTGCAACAAAAACTGAAGAAACAGCAAAAAAGTGGTTGTCCATGATGTCGAGGGACTGCGATCGTTTCTGTAAAATCATGGTTTGTATCTCTTTACCACGAACATCCCAAATCAGTTTAGAGCACAAAAATTAGAGTAGCTTGTTTCACCTGAATATTTAAGAGTTGATAAGCATGGCCACATTTAGAAATTAGTTTTCAGCTTGTCCCATAATGTTTGTTTAACTTCGAGTTTTAAACGAAAGGAAAATAAAGAAAAGGGGAGAAAGAACCCTTATAGTTATGCCCTTCTCATGTACATAGTTGATTACTTCAAAGCTCTTAAACAAGGGTATTTTGTCATTACTATAAGTTTTAAACTCTTTCCCCCACTTTCCTTTCGTTTCTTCCCAAACGTGAGAATTATTCTGTAAAAGAACCCTTATAAAATCATTGATTCTTTTCCTTTTCTTCCTGATTAAAAATTGTGAAAAGAAAGTTTATTGAAGCTTCCTTTGATTCCCCTCACTTTCTCTCCTAAATATAACATAAAAACTCAGCGTCAGATAAGTCGTATGTAAGTGTGGCAAATTGCACTGGTGGGTAACTGGTCAAAATGGGAACTTTTAGTAAACGTCCGGTCATGTCGGCCCACAATATTATTACAGTAGTAATCCCTTTTTTTCTAATAGAGCGATTTTAAAAGGTCTTTGTGCATCTAAAATCAAATTAAGTTTGGTCTTGATTTTTCTGTTATACGTGCAGAAACTGAATGAGGACAAAAACACTTCTGCTTCCGTTGATGCTGCTTCGGGCAGCTCAACTGTGGAAAAGCCTGTACAAAGAGAAAGGAAGAAAATCAGCTTTGCTGATGAAGCTGGTGGAAAACTTTGTGATATCAAAGTCTTTCATATTGAGCAAGATTCATCAGAGCTCAACGAAAAGCCTCAATCATTAACAATCTTGTAACATTCTTTCTGTACTGATCATTTTGGCGAAGGTTTTGTATAAGCAAGTTAAGTTATTAGGCTTCTTCTGGTCAGGCACCTAGATTTAGCTGCCTGTTATCTATAAAAAGAAATTTTAATAACGTTATTGACAATATGAGTGTGTGACTTTTATAGCATTGTGATGGTGTGTTTTCCTTTGCTAGTTTTCGAAGCATGACCGGCATACTGACTGTGGACGGTGTGGTTTGCACTTTGCCCATCTATACATGAGGTTTTGTTAAGTGTCCTTTAAATCATGTTAGATATGAATGCTTGACTTCTTCGTTTTATTATTTACTTGGCTTGTAAAAGATAAATAGTTTTGATGAGCAACTCTAACACCTTTTTTAGACATGTCATTTAGGCTAATCTAGCAATATGTCATTGGGGGGTAACTTATATTTCTTTCTGAAAGTAAAAAAAAAAAAAGTAAAATATAAAAGGCCAAACGATTTGGATGCATAAAAAAAAGAGTCATCTTATAATGTAGGGGTGAGCAAACGACTCGAACGGACCGGATCGACCGAGACCGGACCGACCACATTCGGTCCGGTCCTCGGTCTATGCATTTGGGCTAATTCGGTCCTCGGTCCGGTCCGGTCCTGTTCGGTCCGGACCACAAACCGACTATTTTGGCCTTAGTAGACTCCAAGTGGTCCGGTCCGACCAACGGACCGACCGAGACCGGACCGGACCGACCACATTTGGTCTTGGTCTCGGTCCCGATTTTTACCTTAATTCGGTCTTCGGTCCGGTCCGGTCCCGGACCGATGCTCACCCTTATTATAATGTATTTAAATGCTACTCTAAAAATGGAATTGGTAATGATAGGTTACCAGCATATTATTATTGTTAAGCCGAATAAAACAGAGCAGTTTGCCAAGAATTGTAGTAACATTAAGATCTTTCCTTCACCATAAGAAGTAACACAAGTTCAATTTTGACAATTTAAAATTGGATTATTTGCATAAAAAAACATCATACTTGACATTTTATGTTGCAAACTATTTTTTTTCTCAACTTGACACCAACCTTTTCAAATCGTGCTATTGTATGGTCCGTGTGACCGGATGAAACTGATTGTCTGACGTGGCGACGGTAAATGCTTAATGATTCATTTTTTCACACTTTTCTTACTTTTTTCTTTATTTTATACCTATCCTATATTATACAACTTTTATCCTTCTTTTTATTTTTACATCCCAACAACTTTTATCCTTTTATTCCCACCACACAAACCCTAGCCATGAGATCTTCCTTCTCTTCGACTTCAAGATCTAGATCCACCACATTCAAACGTTACACCAAGGAAAGAAGTTATTGCTCGCACTGAATGCGATTGTCATTTGCCTATGGAAGAGCAAGTCTCATGAACCATTTACAACCCCGGTAGAAGATTCAAGGGTTGTCCAAAATATGTAAGCTAATATTTCGTTTGTTAATTAACCTCTTTATGTAAGATTGAAGTGTCTTTTCATCGTTTTGTGTTGCTATGACAGGATAGGGAAGATCAGTGTAGGTTTTATGGGTTTATAGATGATGAGCTACCTAGTGACTACTACAAAGAGTTGTTCTTCAAAGAGCATGAAGAACTGAAAATGTTGAAGAAGAAAATGACTAAGCACATGGATAAGATTGGCTCAAAGTCTGATGAAGGCAAAAGCTCCACATTTGATGAAGCCACATATTTGCAAATGGTTCAATTGAAGGCAGAATTGACTTTGATAAAGTCAAAAGTCAAATTTCATGACAAACTTGTTGTTTTGTTTGGTTTGTTTGTCATTTTCGTAGCTTTTGTTGCTACAAGTAACGTGTTTGTCTAGTGAACCTGTTAGGACTTATGTAATATGACCATGTTTTGTGTTGGCTTTTGTTTAATGCAATGGTTTCTTTTGGTTAACTTGGTATCTAAACATGCTTTTCTGATAGCAAATACATATACACAATAGTTATTCAACATTTGCTAATAAGATATTCAATACAGGCTCATAATACAAAAGGTTTATGTCATTACTTTTGAAAAGGTTCATGCCCATTCAATTACAAAACTGGGCATTACATGAAAGTTTAAAGTTACATGACATAAGAACCAAATAGCATATGTTTCTAAGTGCAGAACATATATGAACAAAAGAAGTGCACATAAATTAAGTTAAAGTTACACAACATTAAAGTTACATGACATAAGAAGTTTAGTTATACTAGACAGTTTGAGAGCATTGGAACTTGAGCTTCCAATTCCTTGGTGTTGCTTTGCCAGTTTTTTCTTCAAGATTCTTTCACTCTTTCCTCTTTGCTTTGGCATGACAAATTTTCTCATTGCTCTTGGTATTGGTTCATTTACTGGTTCACTTGCTGCAGTTTGTGAGTTTTGAGTAGGTGCATTCTGTGAGTTCTGAGGTTGTGCATTTTGGTTGTCAAGTGGAATTTATTCAGCATGTTCATCTTCTGTATTTTCAACTGGATCAGACACACTTTCATTTTCACCAATGCCAAACCATCTTCCCAACCTTCCTATTCTGCCCAGACCTGTAATCCCTCTACCTCTACCTCTTCCCCTGAGATTGAATGCCCTAGAACTACCCACTTCAGTAAATCTTACCCTTTTTTTTGCTTTGAGTAGGTGCAGCTGCACTAGAACCACCCAATTCATATGCACTTGAACCTAAAGTCTCATTTTCATCAACTGGAATAAAAGGTGCTTCTGGTGTAACTAAGGTCTCATTTTCATCAACATTCACTGACTTGCCAACTTTTTTTCTCCTTGGTCTACTTCTTTGAGCATTCATAGTTGCACTATCACTACCCACATCATATTCACTTGACCTAGCTGTTTCATTTTCATCTGCTGGTGGAATAGGGTTACAATCATGTGTTGCTCTAAATGGTTGAACTAAGGGTTCATCTTCATCAACTAAACCTGTGGTCGTGGTTTTCCTTGGTCTACCTTTTTTAACTGGTGGTTTAGGTGGTTTCACAACAGTTTGGTTCTTGCAACCCTTCTTATTATGACCTTTTTGAAAACAATTTGAACATTTCAATCCCAGTCCTAGGAATCTTATTGGGGTTTTTATTTTCACGAGAAACTCTAATCCTTTTTTTCCTTGGCCAACCAGGCATTTTTTGTGGAGGAGGCAAGACCTTAGACAATTCACTACAGTCAGGCCAGAAGGTCCTTCCACCAACAGGTGTTAAGTACTGATGGTAGGCAAGAAACATTTGTTTTCTAAAACAATTTGGCACATACTCTTCTGCCCTTCTATGTAACTTGAAAATGACAGCAATGGAATGACTACATGGTAAACCTGATAGTTGCCACATTTACATCAAAAAACAGTTACAATATGAAAGACAGTTAAAAATAAGGAACATTTAAGCAAATGTAAATGAAGCATACCTTGTGTTGGTCTGACATAAGTGTTAAACCATTTCCAGTTGGCAATTCAAGATCCTGTCCAAGCAATTCCAAAAACCATGACTAGTTATCTTTGTTCTCCACATTTACCACAGCCCATGCTACCAGAAAGATTTGGTTGTTACCATCCCTCCCAATAGCCGAAAGAATTTCACCCACATTTGGCTTTTTGAGGAAACATCCATCCAAAGCTATAACCCTTCTACACCCTTTCTTCCAACCCTCTTTCAATCCATTAAAGCAGACATAAAACCTACCAAAAAATGTTTGATCATCTGGTTTGACTGTAACCCCAACTCTAACAGTGGAACCATCATTTGATTCTAATATAACTCTTACATATGACCTAATGTAACCATAATGATCTGCCATTGTGTTTTCCCCTTCTTTTATTGCCTAACTTTTATCCCTTCTACATACACTAGGACTAACTATACACTTGTATTTTTTCATGACTAATTCAACAATTTGATGCAACTTAATGTCTGGATTCATTCTAATCTTAGGACCAAAGTGCTTAGCAATCCGCTTGTAATTAACGAAAGATCCATACTTAAAATCTCTAGCAGATGTATGTTCATTAGTAAGTGATACTACCTGAAAAGACTTTTCATTACCCAACTGTTTCGCATAACACCTCCATGGGCATTTAGAGCCTTCATCCCTATCTGTTGGATATCTGTTGTACTTACTTTGTTTCCCCTTCTTTGGATCCTTGATCCTCTCAGGATGTAAACCACAACTAGCAATTAATTTCTTTTTTGAGCTCCTCTCAAACCACAGAGAAAATCCATTTGCTAAACTATAGTAAGTAAGACATTGTCTCAATTAACCATCATCTACAAACTTTTCTCCAACCTGAAAAAAAAACATAAAGATGTTACTGAAAAGAATAAATGTAACCTTAATACTATGCACAATATTTAGGATGGACTAAAGCATTACCTTTGGTTTCTACATTTTCCTTATCTGCATCATGGACATGATACATCTCCATATTAGTATCCACCATTTTGAAAGGATCTGTAAGTACAACATCATCATCGCAACCTTTGAGCTTCCTCATTAAGTCATCCAGGAACTCCTCATGTTCTAAGATAGTTTCTGTTTCACCTAGACCATTACCTTTCTTTTGACTTGAACTTCCCTCTCCACCTTGTTGTTCAGTACCTTGGTTTGTTACATTGGGTGCCCTCTTTGACTCATAATTTCTTTCCTAAGTTCAATCAACTCATCCTCACCCTCCGATAAGTAGTCTATAGATCTGTCAGACAATTCACTCTCACTATCACTATATAACATTGAGTAGTTAGGAATTTCAGCCTCACTATCACTAGAAGATCATCCGTAACCCTTGGATTCACATTTTCTTCAATAATAATGCCCTTGTTACTAACCATTGGCTTTCTAGCATGAACTGGCATATCTTATTCAATCATTGGAGCCTTACCCTTATCCACCACCTTCTTAAGTATGCCATCATCAACATGTTCTGATGGACCAGTGTCATCATCAACATGTTCTGATGGACCATTGTCATCATCAGATGGTGCAACAACCTCAGTCTCTAGATTAATAGGTGGTGCTTTAGTGTGATCCACATCAAGCTCAATTGATACACTATCCCATTGTTTTCTACTAACAGTTCTGGGCTTAGGTGGTGTTTTTAGCTTTTGTGCTTCTTCCTCAGCCCATGAAACTAATTCATCATAGGACATGTTCCCAACATCCTTCTTCCTAACCCCTTGTATTCTAAGTTTAGAAGTTGCCTCATTAATAGAATCATCACAGATCAAATTTTTATGATAATAATCATACAAATTTTGGGGAATGTGGGCTAAATACACATCTAATTTTCCATAAGATTCACCAAATGCATACATTGACTCGAAATCTGCATTAGACTCAACTATTTTTAACCCAACATCTAACTCACATTGTGGTAACTTATAAAACATGGCATAAAAACTTAGCTCTAACTGCTCTTTCATATACTCACACAGACCCTCATAGTCAAACTTCTTATCCTTAGAAACCCTTAACTAGTGAACTATACCATTTTCATACCTTAGTGGTAAGAAATAGAAGACACCATCAAAATGTAAATAAAAAAACAACGCATCTGAACCAGAAGGCGCCATACTGTAAACAATAAAAAAAAATTATTAGTAATCAATAGAAACCCTAAATCACCATGCATATTATAGGAGACATAAATAAAAAACAATTCTAGTAAAATAAAAACATAATAAAGTGAAATATACCTTTTGCACACATCAATTGCATAAAATCACTAGAGAATCAAAGTCAATTTGAAATTTAATAATTAGGGTTTGGGGACCAGATGATATAAAGAAGTGTGTGGTGGGACTGTGTGTTTTTTTGGATAGGGTTTGGGGACCAAATGTATTTGAATGTGACTTTTGTATGATTATTTACGTGGCATATGAATTTCATACGTGGAATTGTAATATGTTAATAAAAGGTAATAAAAAGCAAGATATAACCGGCTAAGGTTTCATCCGGTCATACAAACCATATAATAGCACGATCTGAAAAGGTTGGTGTCAAGTTGAGAAAAAAAATAGTACGCAACATACAATGACAAAAAGTGAGTTTGATGCCTTTTTATGCAAATAACCCTTTAAAATTTTAAAGACAAGTAATTCTTTTTATAATCTGTGTTATTTTGATACAAGAATCATTTTTATTATAAATGTAAAACGGGTGTCATAAGTTTTACTCCGTATCATTTAGGAGCGAGGAAATATCACAAAAACCTTATTTGGATATTCTTTTTTTTCTTCATCAATTTGTCTATGGAAATTTGATGAAAGATGCCCATTGTGTACTCTTTCTTAGCCTGGTGATTAACTTTGAGTTTTCATATTTCAAAATAAAAAATATCAAGAATAACATTTCACTCTATATATCATGCATTGGCAACTTGAAACTGACAAGATCTTCCTCATTTAATGCCACCACTCATCACTTGTCGTTTTCGCGACTATCAAGGTGAATAGTAGCGCAGTTCTGCAATAGTGCTTTTGCAGAGATGACTTCAGCACACAATATGTTTGTGTGTGTGCGAATTTAATGCCAAGTGGGTTGTTGGTGGGCCCATAACATTGGAAGACAGTTGGAACAAAACATATATTCCTTTATTAAGTATGTTATGTTCTCAACATATGATATTTAGTAACCAAATACTTAGAGCATTCAGTTTCTCATTGAATGTGTTTGTTGTCAGTGTCACGAGCCCCTGAATGAATCTTATTCCGTGAGAGTTGTTTTGGGATATGCTATTTAGTGAGTTGTTTAGGATAGACAACTCACTGAGAGATGTTATGTTCAGAGACCATTATTTATTCAGTGGTGGACTATTTATACTATGTTGAATATTTTAATTAGTAGCCTGACCATCAATATCCATCATGCCCAATTCTGCTTTCAGTCTTGTGAAAGTGGGTTCATCCAAAGCTTTTGTGAAGATATCAGCTAGTTGATACTAAGTGGGGATGACTTTTCATAGTCACTGAGTTGACTTTTAATCCAAAGCACATTTGCACAACAACTAGCAGCAGCTACATATTCAACATCATCTGAGGACATAGCCACTGATTACTTCTTGGTTCTCCAACAGACTAGTTTGCCTCTAAGAAATTGACAGGAGCCTAATGTGCTCTTTATGTCCATGTTGCAGCCTGTATAGTCTGCCTCTAAATATTCTTTGAGGTCAAACCTGAATATTTGGGATAGTAGATTCCAAAGTTTAAAGTACCTTCCAGGTACCTGAGGATCCTTTTGGCTACAATGAGGTGTGACTCTCTTGAATTAGACTGATATCTCGCACACATGCAGACTACAAATAGAATGTCAGGTCTTGAGGCAGTGAGATACATCAGTGACACTATTATTCCTCTTAATAATGTTTAATTCACTTATTTCCCTGCTAGATCAGGAATAAGGTTTTTTGGAGGAACCATATGTGTTTTTACTGAAGCACAGTTAGAGAGCTCATATTTATTCAGGAGGTTTCTTGTATACTTCTCTTGACTGATGGTTATTCTTTTTTCATTTTATTTGATTTGAAGTCCAAGAAAGTATGTGAGTTCTCCCATCATACTCATTTCAAATTTCTTTGTCATCAGTTTTTCAAACTGTTTACAAAGTTTGTAATTTGTAGAGCAAAATATGATGTCATCGATATACACTTAGACCAATATCACATATCCTTTAGTTCTGTAGACAAACAATGTGTTATCTATTTTTCCTTTGACAAATTTATTTTCAATAAGGAAGGCTGATATAATTTTATAGCATGCCATTTGAGCTTGTTTCAGGCCATAGAGAGCTTTGTCAAGCTTGCAGACATGGTTAGGGAACTTACTGCTTTCAAATCCAGGAGGTTGTTGCACATAAACTTCTTCCTTGAGTTTACCATTCAGAAATGCACTTTTGACATCCATTTGTACACTTTGAAATTCATGTATGTTGCATAAGCAAGGAAGATCCTGATGGCTTCCATTCTAGCAACAGGAGAAAATGTTTCTTCATAGTCAATTCTTTCTTGTTGGTTGTAACCTTTTGCAATAAGTCTAACTTTGTTCTTATTAACTATTCTATTTTCATCAGTTTTGTTCTTGAAGACCTATTTCATGTCAATGACTAGAACATCTTTTGGACATTTGACTAAAGTCATGACTTTGTTTCTGTCAAATTGTTCTAGTTCATCTTGCATGGCTTGTACCCAAATTGGGTATTTTAGGGCTTCTTTGATAGTTTTAGGTTCAACATCAGAGAGAAAGTGAACAAACAAACATTCATTGGCTAATGATGCTGTTAGTTTGGCAGCCATGCTTCTGGTAAGCATGCCTTCAGTAGGTTCTCCAATGATTTTTACAAGCTCAATGTCCTGAGATCTTGTCCATCAGTCTTAAGGCCTGGGATATGTAAAACCTTGAGTGGCGGGTTGAATTTTTCTAACAAGGTGAGCCTCAGTGATTGATACTTAAGGTTCATCAGGGTTAAGAGTTTCAGGTTGTTCAGCTTGAACAATGGGTTCTGTTTCTTGAACATGTTGTTCAGTGTAAGTATCCCTATCATGGACTTGACTAGCATCAATGTATTCACTGATAGTTGGTTGAGAGAGGTTGTGAGGGATGGTGTAGTAGGAGAAGTCTTCATCAGCTTGATACTATATAGAGGGGCTGGTATCAGGATGATATTCATCAGGTTGGTATCTGGATGAGTCATCAATCCCAATCTCCTCAACAGATGTATTTGAGAACCTAATGGCTTCAGTGCTCTCATCAAAGATGACATGGAAGGTTTCTTCAGCCTGTTGTCTTCTTGTGTTAAAGACTTTGAAGGCTTTAGAGACAAGAAAATATCCTAGGAAGTATCCATCATCAACTTTGGCATTAAATTTGCCCAAGTGATCCTTATGATTGTGAATGAACACAAGACACCCAAACACATGAAAGTAGTTGATGATAGAGATTATTCCTTTGAATATTTCATAGGGTGTTTTGTTGTGTCTTTTGACAATGATGGACCTGTTTTGTGTGTAACATGCAGTTTTTACTGCTTCATTCCAGAAATGCTTAGAGAGTATTGAATTATTCAACATTTTTCTAGCAGTTTCAATGAGTGTTCTATTCTTTCTTTCAGTTACTCCATTTTGTTCAAGGGTGTATGGAGAAGTGAAGTTCCGAGAGATTCCTTTCTCATCAGAGAAATACTCAAGGTCCTGATTTTCAAATTCAGTCCCATTGTCAGTTCTGGTTTGTTTGACTTTTATATCATTTTGGTTCTCAATCTTCCTGACAAAGGACATGAATATTTTAGCTGCCTAACTTTTCTTGGTGAGAAATTAGACCCAAGTGTATCTTGAGTATTCATCTATTATGACCAAGGTGTACTTCTCATGATGAATTAACATTTGACTGATGGGTCCAAAGAGATCCATGTGAAGAAGATGAATGCAGCTTTTGATTGAGAAATTTTGTTTTATTTTAAAGAAAGCTTTGTGATGTTTTCCTTTTTCATAGGCTGAGCAAGGTTTTCCTTTTTCAAACATAAGAGATGGTAAGCCAATGCCTTTGTTTTGTTTGGAAAGGTTGTTTATGTTTTTGAAGTTCAAGAGAGACAATATTTTATGCCAAAGCCAAGTTGATAGTTTCAGTAGCTTTAGCAAAGAGACAAGTCCCATTTTAAGTGAGTGTTGACATATCAATAACATAGACATCCTCTCTTCTGGGAGCAATCAGGACAACTTTCTTGTTAGCATTGAAGATTGTCCCTTGTTTATCATCAAACTGAACTATGTATTTAGCATCACATAGTTGACTGACACTGATTAGATTGTATTTAAGACCATTTACATAAGTTATTCTAGAGAAAACTATACCATTACAGTTTATTGAACCATACCCTTCAGTGATACATGATGAATTATCAGTAAATAATACCTTGGGTCCAGGTTCTTCCATAAATTTGTGCAGATATTCCTTCACACTAGTCATACTCCTTGAGCATCCACTGTCAAGATGCCAAATTGGCTCATTGGTGTGTCTCTGCACAAATAACAAACTAAGTTAGTTTCTCTTGTTAACCCACTCTCTAGAAGTGGGTTTTTCTTTGTTGGTCTGAGGTCTGTTGTTTTTTTAACCATTCAATTGATTCATGGTATGTGGTTGAGTGGACAGTGCTTTCACATGCTTTTGTAATCAGATGAGGATTCATTTGACTAAGAAGGTTCAGTGGTGGATCCTCTTCTAGCATAATTGATCATATCATGTCCTGATGTGTCATGAGAGGGATCTCCACAAATCTCATAGCAGGGATACATGAGACAGTCATCAGGGTGATGGTCATTGAATCCACAATGTGGACATGGTGGAAAAGGCTTTTCCTTTAGTCTTTGAATCTGCTTGGAACGTGAGGCATACTTAAAAGCCTGAGCTTTGTAGTCTGATGATGCATTCAGGGAGACTGAGTGAAGTTTGTGATCAGAGGTTATGTGATCTTCCTTCTTGCATTGTTGGAATCACTCCTAACTTGTATATCAAGTGTTAGTAATAAATATGTAATAGGTTGCTTAAACTAGGCTTTTATGTTTGTATTAATGGCAAGGCTTATGTAGAAAGCCCATGAGCCTTGGCCCAAGCCCAATAATGAAGGAAGGGACTAGACATGTTGCCCTAGCTCCCTTCCCCTATAAATACTTGCGTAAACCTTCATTTGAAGGTTGGTTGTTCATTTCACATAATATCCTACGCCTAAAGTTCCATTATTCATACGTGTGTTTGTGTGTGTGTTCAACCAATCTTTCTTTCATCTTATTTCTTACATATTGATTCTTGTGTTAACTTATGGTGACCTAACAGTGGTATCAATCGCCATCTAGTTGGGTGAAACTATTTTGTTTTTGAAGTTTGGTTTCTATACGCTTGGGTTTTCGCGACATAAACTTTCATACGCTTAAAGCTTTAGTTTTTACACTTATAAACTCAAGATTCTTGTGGTTTACGGTTTATTTAGTGTTAAAGTTTAAGTTTTTTGCCTCAAGTTTCAAACTTTACGTGTGTAGATTAGTTTTTAAGCTTGGTTTAGTTAGTGCATCATTTCTTACGCGTAAGGGTGAAAATAGTTTTGGATCATCAAGTTTAAAACTTTCTTGTTATTTTGGTAATTTTGAAGCTGTTTCATCATTAAAATCAGGTTACAAAACACTTTTGGGCATAAAACTCAGTTTTGGCAAATTTTGGTACTTTCTACGCCTAGTAAAACCGTAGTTTTACGCGTATACTCCTAAGTCTACGCCTTTCAGTTTCTACGCCTAAGGAATTTTGCATTTGATCTTCGAAGCTGTTAGTTTACACAGTGTTTTCTTGCTTGGATAAGCCCAAAAACACTTCGACTTTGGATATCTTTTACACTTGGATAAGTGTACAGGAGTTTTTGGGTAAAACCCTAGTTTTACGCCTAAGCATAAAAGCTTACGAGTAAACACTTTCTGCCTAAGTATTTCCTACGCATAAGCTCATCTTACGCCTAAGGAAATCTTACGCATAAGGTTCTTACTATTAAGCCTTTGGTTTACGCATAAACCTAAGTTTTATCTAAAGTTTACGCATAAGCAGCACTTACGCGTAAGCTTGTGTCTACGTGTAAAAGGGATTTACGCGTAAGGCTTCATTCTACGCCTAAGCTGGTTTTCTACGCTTAAGATTACTTCATCAACAAACTAAAGTTTCATTCGACTACAAAGATCCATTATCAACACAAGTTTCAAGATGTCTCAACCACCATACTCTCACTACTTTTGTTAGGAATTGGAAATTCCATAGTGAAGTGTCGGTCACCCCAAATATAATCTAGCATAAGTTAGCTCGTAGACATATCATTATTTACGTTATTCAGTAGTCAATTAGTTAGTTGATAGCTTAGTTATTAGTTTAGAGTAACACCGTGGAGGAAGGACTAGGGATGGCACCCGTGGGTAATGGGCACGGGTACCTCTAACCCATCACCCACCCACGTAGTATTTTTCTCACCCGTCACCCACCCATCACCCGTCAATGGGTATAATTTTCTACCCATGCCCATGCCCATGGGTATTTTTTGCCCACGGGTAAACCCATGGCTTAGTGTAATGCAACAAAACTACAAAACCATGATATGAAAACTAACTATTAAATTGCATAAGAAGACACAAATCAATTTTCCAAATACCAAGTTCACAAAATACTTAAACACATGTATGAAAGTAGCAATTAAACATCATTACACCAAATCACATGTAAACAATTTTGATTATATGATCTTTCATATTCTCCTATTAGTCTTAGAAACTCAAACAAATTTTTAGGTCAATGTGTTTTCTTGAGACTTGGTAACTATTAAATGTATATCATGCAATATCATAAATATTTTAATTAGTATAATTAATTTTAACATAGGTTTACGAGTGCACCCATGGGCATTTTGAAGATAATACCCGTGGGTATTTTTAAATGGGTGTCATGGGTTTACCCGCGATGGGTATGCCTCACCCGCCACCCACTGATGGGTACAAATTTTCACCCACGACCCACCCGTGGGTGAAAATTGATGAGTTTACCCACCCATTTATAAAGGGTACCCGCGGGTTGCGGGTTTTTTCTCGCCCATTGCCATCCCTAGGAAGGACGGGTCTTTACCCACTGTATGCTTGATCCACAGCCCGACAGGAGGGCGTTTAGTTTGTAACTATAAATACCCTTCCCACTAAGGGAAGGGTGGTGCTTCTCATTAATCTAACCTTGCATTTGTTGATTATTTCTCTCTCTAGAAACACCCTCTCCTCTCTTCATCTCTCTAAAATGGCATTCTTGTTTAATCATCTACCTAGACCACCCGAATCATCTAAAAAACATAAATTATACGATCCTACAAATGGTATAAGAGCCAAGGTTATTGTGTTGTGTTGATTTGTGTGGTTTTCGTATCATGTTTTGAAGCTGTTCTTACCCTTGTTTTTCGGATCTGAAATTTTGTGTTCATTATTATTCGTGGTAACAGTTTCTTATACATCTTTTGTACCATTTTTATTGGCCGGAATATTTATAACTGATTCTTTGTATCCTTTATTTGGTTAAAAACAAAAAGTCCTGATATTCAAAAGGTTACAATATCTGTTTTTGTGTCAAGTCTTTGTCTAAACGGATTTTTGTGTCATCATCTTTTAGACTGTTTTTGTACCAATCCGTGAAGTCTCTTGTGGTCATATGGGTCTGATTCTGGTAGTCAATAATATGGTTAAAAGGGGTCAAACAGGGTATGTAATGCAATTTTTCTGGGTTACTTGGTCTGAACAGTTGAAAAATAAAATTGGTAGGATAATTCTTCAAAGCGACTTGACAATACATGGATATGATTTATCAGATTTGTTAAGATGCAGTTTGACTTTTGAGTCAACTGCGACTTGTGTCAAGAAGCGACTTGTGTCAAGAAGCGACTTGTCTTAAGAAGCGACTTGTCTGAAAAAAATAAAATAAATAAAAGAAGAGATGAAGAAGAAGAATCGTCAATTGACCACGACCACATCAAAATACCAATACCATCAGACTCGACCTCAGGTTATTAAACCATCCTTGGTCCATAGTTTTCAATTAAAGAAATCGAGAAGAAGATAGCCTAAAAGATCCGAAATAATTAAAACCTACATCTAGACTCACCAAAGGACCCTCACCATCTCTCCCCAACTCACAATCTACATCTAAACATGACTAAAACTTAAAAAAAAGTAAATTAAAAACGATCTCAGCTTTTTTATTTCATGGTATACAAAGATGCATCAAGACTCTTTAAGGTCTAACGAAAGAAGGTTAACATCATCGATCAATTTTTGAAGATTTTCTTCATAAATATCCGAATACAAAGACAAGAAATATAACAAATTTGTTATTTTATTTCTTTAGTCTCAATCATAACAATTACTTCAAATAAAACCTACCTTTGACCCACAATCAAATCTTGAAGTTCCTTTTCTTGAATCGATTGGAGCAGAAAACAAGGACATCATGGTAACGGTACGGTTGAGAGTTATTGTTTGTAAGATCGACTTGAAGGGCTGTTGTTTCAGTTTTGGATTTGATCGGATTATTGATGACTAAGATGAGTGTGAAAGATTGATAGGACACGTTTTTTTGGATCTGATTTGGGAACACAAACGTTGGATGAGAGGCGTTTTAATATTCCCATATCTGTTTTGAGAGAATAATAGTGGTAGGCGTTATTATTATGTGAGTGAGATTAGGGTTACTATGAGATAAATTAGGGTCTCATGTGTCTTTATAACCGGTTATTTGAATGTAGGTGGATCGGGTTTTTCATTTAATTTGGATCATGGGCTGAGGTTGGATCGTGGATCACTAATATTGGTTGATATGCGCTTTGGGCTTCTTTATCTTGGAGTTAATTCTTACTTGGACTATGGAATGTGAATCAAACGTATTTGGACTATCAAAAAGTTATGATCCTAAAATAATTTCTTGGTTAAAACTTTTTGTTAAGGTTTGATATTATACTTGGTTAAATGGTATTATTGGTATGACAAATTTCTCGGAGGGATACAAATTCACGGCTTGAGCGAAATTTGAAAAATGACTACGGAGTTTTTGTATGGTATTAATTACGAGATATTAGCCGTATCGGGTTATCTCCATATGTGGTCATTACTATTAGCCGATGAATCAATGGAGGTTCAATTTCAGCAATTCCCACGAGATATTCGACGTCACAGAATGTCAATGATGCTTCACAGTCTAAGCAAAATTGTTCAAGAATCTTCCGTGTCACTCATGTTTTTTTTTGAGATGTTTGCTTATGACTAGAACTTTTCATGCAGATGGTCGTACACGTTAATGATGCTTCAAAAAGTTCGAAACCATCATGGGGGAGAAACGTGTACTTTGATGTGTTACGGTCAACCTCCAGGGGAAAGTAGTGTATACTACTCTACTTAGTATGGTTTGTGAAGTATTCTGCATATGGGAGAAGAATTGTTGATGATGGAGAATGAACCGTCCGTTGATAAACCGCTGCATGTTCCCCTAAAACAGATATTCACTGAAACCAAAGTTTTCATAACACATTAAAGCTGACATTGTTTACGGTTTTGTCTTGATTTTGTAAAATCCCGCGAAAGAATCTATTTCTCGGTTTAAATCATAGACTTGTAAAATACTGTGACAATGGAAACATCCTGGTAATTGTAAAGTGCATTTCTAGATCTATCTTACGGTTTATTCTTGGTTTTGTAAAATCATGCGAAAGAAACTATTTCTCGGTTTAAACCATAGAGTTGTAAAATCCCGTAATGATGGAACCATCCTGGAGAAAGGAAAGCGTATTTCGGGATCTTATTTGATGCTGGTGCTACGGTTTCTGTTTCGAAGAAGAGATAAAAGGGTGTACTTCATGAATTGGATGTGTGTTTGGATATTCGTCATGGCAGTTTGGTTATTACATGGTTTTACGAGGTTATGTGCTTTTAACCATGGTCGGGATGAAAACCATTATCATAGTTCACTTAAAACGTCAAAGAAGGCTAGATGTGAGCTTTTAACCAGAAGATGTGACATCGGGGTTAATTCACTATTATTTATTTGAGGTTGAAGTGAAATATCACGGGCAAGTGTACTTAGTATCTGAAGGTATCGGGGATGGTTGGATGAAGATTCTTCAAGATCCTTGTTCGAGCTTATTATCAAAAACGAAGACTTGGAAATCTAGTTATTGTTGGGTGACTTTTTCCTTTTCTTTTACCACTTGGGGGAATTGGGCTCTTACCACCACAAAATAACTATGACTTTAAGGAGTTACATTGTAGTGCTTAGTGTCACATTCAATTGTGGATTTTCAAGAGGTGATGTACGTCTTATACTTGATGGTTGGTTGGATGAAGAGTATAGAGTACTTAGAGATTCAATGGAGGATGAACTCTCGGAACCGCTCTTTGTTACATATGTGCAAGTTTAAGTCACGAGTTCGGGTTAGTTTACTTCAGGGTCAAATTCATCATATTGGGTTTTCTCCATCAGCTGTCACTACAAAGAGCCTACTGAATGATAATGGGGTTGATTACAAGTTTGCCAAGAGTAGATGAAAAGAGAGAGATTATGACGTTTGAACACAACAGTTCAAGCCTCGTACTCTAAAGAAAATAAAAGTGTACGTTTCAGTGCGCTTTATCTTCTGAAGAAGAGAAATATTCTTATGATGTTTGAACACAACAGTTCAAGCCTCGTTCTCTAAAGAAAAGAAATGTGTACGATTCAGTGCGCATTATCTTCGGAAGAAGAGAAATCTTCTCAATTATGACCATTCTCATCAACATGCTTCATACTTTTTCCACGCGCTTTCAGTTATCAAGTGAACCAGACTACCGCTGATTGTTCTCTTATTCCACTTGCTCGATTATAATAACGATGGCGACATCATATGCTACCTTTGAAGGGGAGAAGTGTGAAGAGACTACATTATGAAGATATTCACTTGCTTAATCAAGAATGGCATCTCCGTATGCAATTCTTGAGGGGGAGAAGAAGTATGATAATTCTGCATGGTTGATTGACTTACGAGAATATATGGTCATACGGCTCCTAACTCATGTAATAACCGAGATTCTTCTTATCGGGTCATCTTTACATGGAGTTTATTCTATGAGCCGTTGGTTGACATCTTCTCACGGACTGATGAGTTTAACGACAAAGTGCTTCCAGTTGCGGGGCTGATTTCCTTGATGAACATCTTTCTGTTCTTGTTTGATTGGGAGGGATTTGATTTAAGGGGATTTGCTATATACAAGTTAACGGGAATGCATGTGGTGAGAGGAAGTTGTTAACTTTCTATTCCCCAAACGGACAATCTTGAAGAAGGTCGAGTCTACAGTCGGTTCTACATTTTCTGCTACATGTTAGAAGACTAAAGACGAGTTGAATTTAACGATCTAAAGACTTTTTCTTAATCTGGGCATTCATCATAAAGATTGTCGGTTTAGGGGAGAGCACTAATTGGGGGAGAGTGAAATGTCAGATTTAATCCCCAATTAGACTTGCTCACATTCTACTTCAGCAAGCTGATTCTCACAAACCTTCAAGTGTTCTTCTCAACAAATTTCTAGTATACGGGCTTACAATGTGTTGCTGATTCTGAAGTGTCAAAACCAGCAAGGGGGAAGGAGACACATATCTAAAAGCACAACGAGTACACTTGACGAACTTAATTCTTCTAAGTGATTGAAGATATCCCGAGAAGACAAATGTCATGACCGCAGAGAAACTCAGTGTTTGACTCGTGGCTTCTAGTGTTCTAATTCCAACTATGTGGGGGAAGAGATGGAAGAGTTAGTTTCTGGGGATAAAAGAGGTACACAAGTATGACATATTCAGGGGAGATAAATGTGTAACATGAGGGAGGTGTTATCAGTTATTCTCTCTTTGGGAATGTGTGTACTTCGGGTTCTTGAGCTTCATACACGATCATCAGGGAAGAAAAATATGAACGTTGGGGAGGTGTTTTCATTCCCCTCATGATGTGTATTCGGGAGAGTTCTTGGGTATTGGTGTACTTCGGGTTCTTGAGCTTCATACACGATCATAAGGGAAGAAAAATGTGAACATTGAGGAGGTGTTTTCATTCCCCTCATGATGTGTATTCGAGAGAGTTCTTGAGCATTATTCAAAGAGACTGACTGCATCAATTCAACTACTTGGGGAATTGTTCTCTTGACACCTTTTGGTTTGGATCGCTTCAGACTTCAGAGGATAAGGAATTTGAGAAGATTCATTCAAGCATGGGATGATACGTTGCTGTTCTTTTTGTTGATGATATAACCCCGAACGAAGAATCACAAAGATCATTCTTAAAAGGAGCAGCAAGATCGATGATAATGGTGTGTTTCTTTGTACACCTGGCTAAAGCAAGCTTGAAATAGAGCTTCGAATCTGCTCAACAAAAGGATTTTCGGTTTGGGGGGAAGCTGCCAAAGTCTCACTTTCAGATGGTTCAATTTATCTCAATTCAGGAACCTCGGAAGCTTTGGTGGTGGATGTTTAAGAGATGATGACTTCTATCTTCTACAACGAGGCTGCTCGATATCCTTATCTCGGTACTCGTATCATCATCTTCTTAAACTATATCATCTACTCTATCTGTGTATATATTTATCAAAAAGCAAAATACAAAAATATAAAACCAACAAAAACAAAATAGAAAAATATAAAATCAAAAAAAACCCATAAAAATCAAAATTTTTTTTGAAAAAGACCAAAAATATTGCTTTTATCAAGACATGTCTTCTGGTATCGATAACATCTGCGGTCTTAGAAATGTCATTCAACAATGGCATGGGACCATAGATGAAGTTCGAGAAGAAGGTGTAAATATTTCTTTTCAAAACATGTCACAAATCAAATGGCTTACAGTTACTTCAGACTGTAACCCGTGCTTAAACCATGGTTTGCTATTATTTCAGATAGCAACCCGCTCTTCAAGAAAGGAAAGTGCTGCGCTAAACCAATTTTCAAATATTTCGTGCACTTATCCTAAAACAAAATGAGCAAAGTAAGTCAAACGACTGCTGTTCCTACTCAAATATTTTTCCTTCTAAAATTCTTCAGAAAAATATTTGTTTTAACAAATGGTGGAAAGTGAGTTGCTAGAAAATCAATCAGAATCAGTGTTTTCATTAATTTTCAAAAATCAATCAATGACTTCAGCTTGTTTAAAACTTTTTATGAAACGAGTCATTGATTGAGGGGGAGAATGTTTTCAAATCTATATCATCTATCGGGCTTATCTAATTATCCTACATGCTTAACTAAAAATGATATTTGCCTATGTCGAAGGACTAGGAATTTAGGATATGATTGTTAGGATTAGATTATTAGAGTTTGATGAACACATAAATCCCATGCCTTATATGAACTGATTGATATGTTGAATTGAATTTTATTAGTCGATTGCTGTTTGGGTGTTGTCGACCACCATATATCTGTTTGTATGTCCACTAACATATGCAGATAAGATGATTTATAAGAATGTTCCCGATCCGGATCCCACAAATGAAGATGATTGGATGCCGAATGGAAAGGGCAACTATTTCTTGGGTCGACAAATGAAGAAACGAAGCTTAATTGGACCTCTATGGAGAGTTGGCATGACAAATGCAACGACATAGGTCCCGCTACATCAGCAGATGGTTTTCTTTCCGCCTTTCAGCAACAACTGAAGCAGCTTATTATTCTCTCCACCTAACGTATCTTTGTGCAGGAAATTGTAGTGGATGATACCATGTTTCTTAAAACAATTTTGATATTGATGTTTTTGAAAATGGAATAATATTGTTTTGAAAATAAATTGGACTAAATTTTGGAAATCACCGGACTTCATTTTATCAAAACTTAAGTCACTCAATCAACGACTACGGTCATCGATTGAGGGGGAGAGTGATTTATAAAAAAGTATTTTCAAACGATATTTCTTCATAAAAGTCCAATTGTACGAAATAAAGTGGTGATCTAAAGATTTAATGTTATGTCATGGTATGATTTTCTTTAAAACTCAAAGATCTTTCAAAATAAAACTTTTTCTGTTCTTGTTTGATTGTGAAATTGTTTTATTTTACTTAAAGATCTCTTAAAAACTATCATACCTGACACTAACAATTTTAATGTCTTATATTGATCCCTATCAGTCATTTTTCAAAAATTAAATCAAGCCACGTCTTTCCCCTAAAATTTTCTAAATAATCCAAATCAATTGGGATCACAAATCTCAAGAGGTTTGAAATTTTTGATCGGGGAAGAGATAGTGATTTAAATCTCTTATCTGTTTAAATGGAATTGGTTTTAGTCCTTAAAGGCACTCCTGCCTCCATGTGCCAAACGATTTCAATATATGATGCATATGATTGAGGAGGAGCATTTATCCAAAAACAAGATGAGTATTTAAACCTGGCCACATTTTCTCCCATGTTTTCTAAACCTTATTAAATCACTTGGGATCCAAAATCTCAAAGGGTTTGATATTTTTGATCGGGGGAGAATTTGTGATTTAATTATGAAATCTGATAATTGATGATCGATTTGATTCAAAAGTGCAGGCTGCTCTCCCATATGTGCTAAACACTTTCGAATCTCGAAGCACATATTGAGGGGGAGCATTTTAAAAGAAAATAAACTATCAAGGTACAAAGATTTCTATGTTTCAACATAATGTACCTTGATTGATTTTCTAATGGTTTTCTGTATGGCAATATGATCGTGAAAGTACTTCAAAAGAACTCCTTCCTCTACGTGATAAAATTATTTCAAATATCCTACGCACATATTGAGGGGGAAAATTTACCAAAGAAATTCAAATTGCTTTTTCTACGGAAATTGTGATCAAAAAATTGTTTCAAAGAACTCTTGCCTCCATGTGCTAATCAATTTCAAAATCATACGCACATGTTGAGGGGGAGCATTTCTAAATGATCAAAAACAAGTACCTTGATTGATTTTCCAAATGATTTTTCAATTGGTTTCAAGAAGAGAAAGAACAATACAAAAAGACCGACCAAATTTATTTTATGGATGGAGATATAAGGATGGTTAGGTTAGGTATTCGTTCCCACAATCCCGCCAAAGCCGGAGGGATCTACCCAGAGACAATCCACTATATAGTGTAGAGTCCTTAGGTATGATGAAAAAAGGAGAAAAGTGAGAAATGGGAAGAGTGCCGACTGAGACTGAGCTAGTGCTGGAATAAACCCAACATGGTTCTAGTTATGTGGTCATTACTATTAGCCGATGAATCAATGGAGGTTCAATTTCAGCAATTCCCACGAGATATTCGACGTCACAGAATGTCAATGATGCTTCACAGTCTAAGCAAAATTGTTCAAGAATCTTCTGTGTCACTCATGTTTTTTTTGAGATGTTTGCTTATGACTAGAACTTTTCATGCAGATGGTCGTACACGTTAATGATGCTTCAAAAAGTTCGAAACCATCATGGGGGAGAAACGTGTACTTTGATGTGTTACGGTCAACCTCCAGGGGAAAGTAGTGTATACTACTCTACTTAGTATGGTTTGTGAAGTATTCTGCATATGGGAGAAGAATTGTTGATGATGGAGAATGAACCGTCCGTTGATAAACCGCTGCATGTTCCCCTAAAACAGATATTCACTGAAACCAAAGTTTTCATAACACATTAAAGCTGACATTGTTTACGGTTTTGTCTTGATTTTGTAAAATCCCGCGAAAGAATCTATTTCTCGGTTTAAATCATAGACTTGTAAAATACCGTGACAATGGAAACATCCTGGTAATTGTAAAGTGCATTTCCAGATCTATCTTACGGTTTATTCTTGGTTTTGTAAAATCATGCGAAAGAAACTATTTCTCGGTTTAAACCATAGAGTTGTAAAATCCCGTAATGATGGAACCATCCTGGAGAAAGGAAAGCGTATTTCGGGATCTTATTTGATGCTGGTGCTACGGTTTCTGTTTCGAAGAAGAGATAAAAGGGTGTACTTCATGAATTGGATGTGTGTTTGGATATTCGTCATGGCAGTTTGGTTATTACATGGTTTTACGAGGTTATGTGCTTTTAACCATGGTCGGGATGAAAACCATTATCATAGTTCACTTAAAACGTCAAAGAAGGCTAGATGTGAGCTTTTAACCAGAAGATGTGACATCGGGGTTAATTCACTATTATTTATTTGAGGTTGAAGTGAAATATCACGGGCAAGTGTACTTAGTATCTGAAGGTATCGGGGATGGTTGGATGAAGATTCTTCAAGATCCTTGTTCGAGCTTATTATCAAAAACGAAGACTTGTAAATATAGTTATTGTTGGGTGACTTTTTCCTTTTCTTTTACCACTTGGGGGAATTGGGCTCTTACCACCACAAAATAACTATGACTTTAAGGAGTTACATTGTAGTGCTTAGTGTCACATTCAATTGTGGATTTTCAAGAGGTGATGTACGTCTTATACTTGATGGTTGGTTGGATGAAGAGTATAGAGTACTTAGAGATTCAATGGAGGATGAACTCTCGGAACCGCTCTTTGTTACATATGTGCAAGTTTAAGTCACGAGTTCGGGTTAGTTTACTTCAGGGTCAAATTCATCATATTGGGTTTTCTCCATCAGCTGTCACTACAAAGAGCCTACTGAATGATAATGGGGTTGATTACAAGTTTGCCAAGAGTAGATGAAAAGAGAGAGATTATGACGTTTGAACACAACAGTTCAAGCCTCGTACTCTAAAGAAAATAAAAGTGTACGTTTCAGTGCGCTTTATCTTCTGAAGAAGAGAAATCTTCTTATGATGTTTAAACACAACAGTTCAAGCCTCGTTCTCTAAAGAAAAGAAATGTGTACGATTCAGTGCGCATTATCTTCGGAAGAAGAGAAATCTTCTCAATTATGACCATTCTCATCAACATGCTTCATACTTTTTCCACGCGCTTTCAGTTATCAAGTGAACCAGACTACCGCTGATTGTTCTCTTATTCCACTTGCTCGATTATAATGACTATGGCGACATCATATGCTACCTTTGAAGGGGAGAAGTGTGAAGAGACTACATTATGAAGATATTCACTTGCTTAATCAAGAATGGCATCTCCGTATGCAATTCTTGAGGGGGAGAAGAAGTATGATAATTCTGCATGGTTGATTGACTTACGAGAATATATGGTCATACGGCTCCTAACTCATGTAAGAACCGAGATTCTTCTTATCGGGTCATCTTTACATGGAGTTTATTCTATGAGCCGTTGGTTGACATCTTCTCACGGACTGATGAGTTTAACGACAAAGTACTTCCAGTTGCGGGGCTGATTTCCTTGATGAACATCTTTCTGTTCTTGTTTGATTGGGAGGGATTTGATTTAAGGGGATTTGCTATATACAAGTTAACGGGAATGCATGTGGTGAGAGGAAGTTGTTAACTTTCTATTCCCCAAACGGACAATCTTGAAGAAGGTCGAGTCTACAGTCGGTTCTACATTTTCTGCTACATGTTAGAAGACTAAAGACGAGTTGAATTTAACGATCTAAAGACTTCTTCTTAATCTGGGCATTCATCATAAAGATTGTCGGTTTAGGGGAGAGCACTAATTGGGGGAGAGTGAAATGTCGATTTTAATCCCCAATTAGACTTGCTCACATTCTACTTCAGCAAGCTGATTCTCACAAACCTTCAAGTGTTCTTCTCAACAAATTTCTAGTATACGGGCTTACAATGTGTTGCTGATTCTGAAGTGTCAAAACCAGCAAGGGGGAAGGAGACACATATCTAAAAGCACAACGAGTACACTTGACGAACTTAATTCTTCTAAGTGATTGAAGATATCCCGAGAAGACAAATGTCATGACCGCAGAGAAACTCAGTGTTTGACTCGTGGCTTCTAGTGTTCTAATTCCAACTATGTGGGGGAAGAGATGGAAGAGTTAGTTTCTGGGGATAAAAGAGGTACACAAGTATGACATATTCAGGGGAGATAAATGTGTAACATGAGGGAGGTGTTATCAGTTATTCTCTCTTTGGGAATGTGTGTACTTCGGGTTCTTGAGCTTCATACACGATCATCAGGGAAGAAAAATATGAACGTTGGGGAGGTGTTTTCATTCCCCTCATGATGTGTATTCGGGAGAGTTCTTGGGTATTGGTGTACTTCGGGTTCTTGAGCTTCATACACGATCATAAGGGAAGAAAAATGTGAACATTGAGGAGGTGTTTTCATTCCCCTCATGATGTGTATTCGGGAGAGTTCTTGAGCATTATTCAAAGAGACTGACTGCATCAATTCAACTACTTGGGGGAATTGTTCTCTTGACACCTTTTGGTTTGGATCGCTTCAGACTTCAGAGGATAAGGAATTTGAGAAGATTCATTCAAGCATGGGATGATACGTTGCTGTTCTTCTTGTTGATGATATAACCCCGAACGAAGAATCACAAAGATCATTCTTAAAAGGAGCAGCAAGATCGATGATAATGGTGTGTTTCTTTGTACACCTGGCTAAAGCAAGCTTGAAATAGAGCTTCGAATCTGCTCAACAAAAGGATTTTCGGTTTGGGGGGAAGCTGCCAAAGTCTCACTTTCAGATGGTTCAATTTATCTCAATTCAGGAACCTCGGAAGCTTTGGTGGTGGATGTTTAAGAGATGATGACTTCTATCTTCTACAACGAGGCTGCCCGATATCCTTATCTCGGTACTCGTATCATCATCTTCTTAAACTATATCATCTACTCTATCTGTGTATATATTTATCTAAAAGCAAAATACAAAAATATAAAACCAACAAAAACAAAATAGAAAAATATAAAATCAGCAAAAAACCCATAAAAATCAATTTTTTTTTTGAAAAAGACCAAAAATATTGCTTTTATCAAGACATGTCTTCTGGTATCGATAACATCTGCGGTCTTAGAAATGTCATTCAACAATGGCATGGGACCATAGATGAAGTTCGAGCAGAAGGTGTAAATATTTCTGTTCAAAACATGTCACAAATCAAATGGCTTACAGTTACTTCAGACTGTAACCCGTGCTTAAACCATGGTTTGCTATTATTTCAGATAGCAACCCGCTCTTCAAGAAAGGAAAGTGCTGCGCTAAACCAATTTTCAAATATTTCGTGCACTTATCCTAAAACAAAATGAGCAAAGTAAGTCAAACGACTGCTGTTCCTACTCAAATATTTTTCCTTCTAAAATTCTTCAGAAAAATATTTGTTTTAACAAATGGTGGAAAGTGAGTTGCTAGAAAATCAATCAGAATCAGTGTTTTCATTAATTTTCAAAAATCAATCAATGACTTCAGCTTGTTTAAAACTTTTTATGAAACGAGTCATTGATTGAGGGGGAGAATGTTTTCAAATCTATATCATCTATCGGGCTTATCTAATTATCCTACATGCTTAACTAAAAATGATATTTGCCTATGTCGAAGGACTAGGAATTTAGGATATGATTGTTAGGATTAGATTATTAGAGTTTGATGAACACATAAATCCCATGCCTTATATGAACTGATTGATATGTTGAATTGAATTTTATTAGTCGATTGCTGTTTGGGTGTTGTCGACCACCATATATCTGTTTGTATGTCCACTAACATATGCAGATAAGATGATTTATAAGAATGTTCCCGATCCGGATCCCACAAATGAAGATGATTGGATGCCGAATGGAAAGGGCAACTATTTCTTGGGTCGACAAATGAAGAAACGAAGCTTAATTGGACCTCTATGGAGAGTTGGCATGACAAATGCAACGACATAGGTCCCGCTACATCAGCAGATGGTTTTCTTTCCGCCTTTCAGCAACAACTGAAGCAACTTATTATTCTCTCCACCTAACGTATCTTTGTGCAGGAAATTGTAGTGGATGATACCATGTTTCTTAAAACAATTTTGATATTGATGTTTTTGAAAATGGAATAATATTGTTTTGAAAATAAATTGGACTAAATTTTGGAAATCACCGGACTTCATTTTATCAAAACTTAAGTCACTCAATCAACGACTACAGTCATCGATTGAGGGGGAGAGTGATTTATAAAAAAGTATTTTCAAACGATATTTCTTCATAAAAGTCCAATTGTACGAAATAAAGTGGTGATCTAAAGATTTAATGTTATGTCATGGTATGATTTTCTTTAAAACTCAAAGATCTTTCAAAATAAAACTTTTTCTGTTCTGGTTTGATTGTGAAATTGTTTTATTTTACTTAAAGATTTCTTAAAAACTATCATACCTGACACTAACAATTTTAATGTCTTATATTGATCCCTATCAGTCATTTTTCAAAAATTTAATCAAGCCACATCTTTCCCCTAAAATTTTCTAAATAATCCAAATCAATTGGGATCACAAATCTCAAGAGGTTTGAAATTTTTGATCGGGGGAGAGATAGTGATTTAAATCTCTTATCTGTTTAAATGGAATTGGTTTTAGTCCTTAAAGGCACTCCTGCCTCCATGTGCCAAACGATTTCAATATATGATGCATATGATTGAGGAGGAGCATTTATCCAAAAACAAGATGAGTATTTAAACCTGGCCACATTTTCTCCCATGTTTTCTAAACCTTATTAAATCACTTGGGATCCAAAATCTCAAAGGGTTTGATATTTTTGATCGGGGGAGAATTTGTGATTTAATTATGAAATCTGATAATTGATGATCGATTTGATTCAAAAGTGCAGGCTGCTCTCCCATATGTGCTAAACACTTTCGAATCTCGAAGCACATATTGAGGGGGAGCATTTTAAAAGAAAATAAACTATCAAGGTACAAAGATTTCTATGTTTCAACATAATGTACCTTGATTGATTTTCTAATGGTTTTCTGTATGGCAATATGATCGTGAAAGTACTTCAAAAGAACTCCTTCCTCTATGTGATAAAATTATTTCAAATATCCTACGCACATATTGAGGGGGAAAATTTACCAAAGAAATTCAAATGGCTTTTTCTAAGGAAATTGTGATCAAAAAATTGTTTCAAAGAACTCTTGCCTCCATGTGCTAATCAATTTCAAAATCATACGCACATGTTGAGGGGGAGCATTTCTAAATGATCAAAAACAAGTACCTTGATTGATTTTCCAAATGATTTTTCAATTGGTTTCAAGAAGAGAAAGAACAATACAAAAAGACCGACCAAATTTATTTTATGGATGGAGATATAAGGATGGTTAGGTTAGGTATTCGTTCCCACAATCCCGCCAAAGCCGGAGGGATCTACCCAGAGACAATCCACTATATAGTGTAGAGTCCTTAGGTATGATGAAAAAAGGAGAAAAGTGAGAAATGGGAAGAGTGCCGACTGAGACTGAGCTAGTGCTGGAATAAACCCAACATGGTTCTAGTTATGAAGTCTCGGTAAGCACTGGAGAGGTTGAAGAATGAAAAAGAAATGAAATGAGAAAAGGGTGAAAAGAAATAGCCCTCCAATAATTCAACCTTAGGGCAGAAACCGAGTTCAATTCATATGCTACTGGTGTTTACTAAGGTAACACTGGTATTGAAGACAAGACGTCATGGACCCAGTGACGTACTGCACCTAACTTCCCAAGCTACTCAAGTTCCTCTTAAAAGGACTTGTTTCATTCTCACGGGGAACCTACATTATCTATCGACTTTCTCTTAGAGATTGTTGATATTGAAGAAAGAGACCCTCCCCCTAGTCTCCGGCATAGGAACCGAATGTGCACGATTGAGTCTAGAGCCAAGAGATCATCCACAATATCTCATTAGGAAACAAAATTAATGAAGACTTGCTGTTTCACATAATGTGGAAAGTAAGAATATATTAAGAGTCCTACGCATTATCCTTGTGGTATTGCCAGAACATCCGAGTGATATGTAAAAGCAAGGTTGTCAAGATCGGGATCCTACCCAGGATCGTTTTCGTCTTTGCAAGATCGTGATCGTAAGATTGGATCAGGATCTTAAGATCCTACTCTAATGTTATTTCTTAATAGTTTATGTAAATTTATAAAAATCTACAAATTCTAATACATTATAACCACAAAATACTATGAATGTTTCATATAAATGTTGTCCTAAATTATAATTATAAAATGCTTAAAAAGATTAACATGTTGTTTTTTGAATTCTACAAACAAACAACCCATAAATTTGTAGTTTTTTAGTTTGTAATCCGAGAAAAGTAAGATCGGATCAGATTAGATCGTAAGATCGTATGGTCAAGATCGGGATCCTATAAGATCTTAAGCTTGCAAAGATCCTATGTAGGATCCGGATCGTTTTTGCTTTGTAGTATCGTAAAATCATAAGATCCTAAGATCAGGATCAGGATCCTGACATTCACGATGAAGATGGAAATCCTTCTAGAGCCAACATCAAACAAGCTCTTGGTAGGTGACATGTGAGATCTTTTCAAAAGATCAAGCTTGTGACAACTGGATAGAAACAATGGGGCGATTCATTCTTGAATCAACCTTGGTCCAGGAAACGAATTGACGAATACTTTTGGAAAAACTGTTCGATGTGCAAATCTTCTTTTCTCTAGCACATCGAATGTGTATTCATGTTTTCAAACACAAAAAGTATATCTGATTGAAAAAATACTTTTGGAAAAACCGTTCAATGTGCGAATCTCTTCTTGTCTCTAGCACATCGAATGTGTACTCTTTTCAAATACAAAAAGTATTTTAAATTGAAAATTGATCTTTCTCATAAAACCTTCGTTGTATTCCAAACTCTTTCTTCTAAGCAATACGCAATTGTTTTCAAATCAATTTTTCATCAATCAGTGAATCTCAATTCGATGGTTCACTCACTCCGTGTTGTCTTCTTTGAGACGTTCCGGTTTGAGAACAGCTAGAACAGCTGCGAAACCCTGTCAAGGAGATTCTTCGAATTATACCTGATCACAGGCAGTACTTGTACTGATCAACGGGGAACCGTGGGCCGTGTACCTCAATTCAACGAAAGTGATCAAAGACACTTTCATGTGTTTTATTGATAACTGTTGTTTGCAGGTAAATTTGGACGGTTGTAGCTGATCAGAATTGAGAAATCAATCCAAAGCCGCATGCTCACAACATCCACACTTAATTGAAGAAATCATAACTTGTGCATATCTACATAATCTGGCTCTGATATTTTATACTATGCTTCTGCTACGCTGCTGCAAATATCATGAACCAATAAAGCTTCCGCTACTCTGATGGAAAGATGTCATGATTCAAAAGTGTGAGCATGTCGGTCCAAAAGTCACAACATCACATGATGGCAACACAACAAAGGGTGATCCAGAGATTTATTATGGCTGATGATCTCAAAGAAAGCTCGAAGATCATCAAGATATGGATCAGATCAAAGACCTCCACTTAAAGTACAAAGTAATCGGACTTTGAAGAATCACTGCTAAAGCATAAAGATGCAGATGTTGAAGAATTAAAGTCTACGAGCTCAAGACTAAAGATTAAATAGAATGCTAGGATTCGAAATGTATAACATGGGGTGACCTCCCTTAGGGGGAGATTGTTAGGAATTGGAAATTCCATAGTGAAGTGTCGGTCACCCCAAATATAATCTAGCATAAGTTAGCTAATAGACATATCATTATTTACGTTATTCAGTAGTCAATTAGTTAGTTGATAGCTTAGTTATTAGTTTAGAGTAACACCGTGGAGGAAGGACGGGTCTTTACCCATTGTATGCCTGATCCACAACCCGACAGGAGGGCGTTTAGTTTGTAACTATAAATACCCTTCCCACTAAGGGAAGGGTGGTGCTTCTCATTAATCTAACCTTGCATTTGTTGATTATTTCTCTCTCTAGAAACACCGTCTCCTCGCTTCATCTCTCTAAAATGGCATTCTTGTTTAATCATCTACCTAGACCACCCGAATCATCTAAACAACATAATTTATACGATCCTACAACTTTCCTCATGAGTATCCTCAACAACAACAACAACAACAACAATATCAAAAATATCCTCTACCATCTCCACAAAAATTGCAACAATTTCAACAACAATTTCAACTGCCATCTCAAATGTACTTTCCTCAAGGAGCAAACCCTCTTCCACCACAGATGCCTCAACCAAACCCTCGTCAAAAAGTTCAACATTGTAACTACTTCCAATATCAGTATCCAACAAAGTATGCTATGAATGTCACAACGCAAAAGGAACCTTCTTGGTTTGCAAAGATATGTGAAGCTTTTAGTAGCCAACAATCCATTCATGAAGCTGGATCCCTTGATAGACCTCCAATGCTTACTACCGAAAACTACGATCAATGGGTGATAAGGTTTTTTAGATTTTGTGATTTCAAAAAACCACATGGTAAGTTTTTGAAGAAGGTCATACTTGAAGGTCCTTTTCAGATGCCTACTATCACTATACCCGGAGATCCGAATGCTAATCCACCAAGAGATGATGTTACCAACATTGTCGGCCTTGATCAACTTACTAATGACCAACTTCTTCACTTAGAAGCTGATGAACTTGCAATGCAATATATCCTTTTGGGTTTACCCAATCTGATACTTCGTAGTGTTGGTGCTCAGAAGACTGCTAAAGCAATGTGGGAGCACATTCAGCTTCTAATGGAAGGCACTGAACTCAATCAAGAAGACATGGAATCCAAAATCTACTTAGCATATGAAAACTTCATGATTGAACCAGGGGAATCATTATAGTCATACTATCATCGTTTTTTAGACATCATCAATGACTTGGACAAACATAATATCATTATGCCAAGGATTGCAATCAATAAAAAGTTTTTGAGCTGTCTTGGTCCTGATTGGGAGAAGTACGTTACATTCATCCGTCAAGCGAAGAATCTTCATCAAGCCACTTACGGATTGTTGTATGACTATTTGAAGCACCATCAAAAGGAAGTAGACAAAGACAGAATCATCCATGGAGTCCCTGCTTCTCCATCACTCCCGAATAATCAAACTCTTGCTTTGTACACTCAAGCATGTTATCCTCAATTTCCAAACTTGCCAACTGTCTTCACAAATCCTCCACAACCAACTGCTCAGATAACACAATATGATCCATCACAGCAACAATCACAAGAAACTCAATTGGTTCCATACAACAACAACAATGATCAAGCGCTTTACAGTGAATCAAATGAGGATGCAGAAGCCTTCGATGAATTGAATCAAGGATTTGTCATGATTGCTAGAGTCTTCGGGAGATTCGCAAACAAATCCAACAATCGCATTCGTACCTCCTCAAACACAAGAAATCACGCTGTTGTTAACAATGGAAGAGTTGAGGTTCAGAATTGTGGAAATGGTCGTCCGATGGGTAGTGGTCAAGGGTTTAATGTTAATGGAAGGAATAACATGGGTGCTCCACAACAACGGGTTCAAGTGGTTGATCATGGAAATTTTCAAACTGGGGTTAATGGTCTCCGATGCTATAACTGTAATGAGAAGGGTCATCTGGCTAATGCATGCCCAAAGCCTAGAACAAGAGGCAGCGCTTATCACAAAGAGGCTTTACTCTTGGCTCTCAAGGATGAAGCTGGTGGAACACTTACCAACAAGGAACAAAGCTTCATGGCTGATGCAAATTCTGATGATGACATGGAGGACTTGTAAGCTAATGCAGCTGTGATGTTAATGGCAAACATGCAAGAGCTCCACATGAGTGACACAGGCCCAGTGTATGACACTATGGCTTGAATCAGGTACCGGATCCAAATATACTCATTAATGATCTAATATCTCCGTCAACATCTGCATCCGACAAGGCACAGAGTGTTCAACATGAGCCTTCTACATTTCATTCCGACGATAATCAAATGGATCCCGTAGTTATATTTGACAATCAAGATGACCTTATGGTTAATATTGATAATCAAGTTGACTCTGTGGTGATATTTGAGGATCTAAATAATTATTATGTTGAGACTCAAGTTGAACAAGATGAACCTTTGTCTAATCCAGATCTTGAGCTCATGACCAACTTATTTCAGACCACCCAATCTCAACTAGAAAAGTGCAATGAGATCAATAAGAAAATGCAATATAAAATTGCACTGTTGACTAAGGATAATGAATGCTATAAGTTCCAACTCAACATATTTGAAACCAAAGAAAAACGTGAACAAATTTTTGAAGTCGCTTTTGCAAAATCATACCAAAATAAAAAATCTTTGGAAAAACGGATATGTGATCTAGTTGCATCCAAGAATGCATTGCTTTCTCAAATAGAACAACTAAAATTTGATCATAAATAACAACTTAATGCTCTCACTTCGGAAACTCAAAAAGCCCAAGTCTGAGTTGTTAACTTGTCAAAAACAGTTTTGTGAGTACAAAAAGCATTCGCGGAGACAAATAGATGAGTATCTTGATGAAATTGTCGATTTACAAAACAAAATCAAAGAGTTTCGAAATGTTGTTTACAAACATGGTGAGTCAATCACAACAATTCAAAAGTTTACTTTTAAACCAAATCCAAATGGATATGGACCAATTCTTGCTGATTACAAACCAAGTTTTTCACATAGAGCATTCAAACCAAATCCTCAAGTTTACAGTGCAGAACATAGAATTGATGATTCAATTATAAGTGTTGTTGAATATAATCGTGATGAGGAAACATATGCTGATGCTGAGAGTCGATTTAAATTGGAAAATGTTGAATATAACAAACCATTTGATTACTCAAAAATCATACCGTTTGTAAAACAACAAGATCATACTAACACACCTTGGGTTATCACACCACTTCCTGAGTCCTCTTCTAATGATGGTCCCCGACACAATGTTGCACAAATTAATGGTCCTTTACCTTCCTTCAGTGAAGTAAAATCATTACCCGAACGATGTCAAGTTCTTAAATATTTTGATACATTCATGTCTGACATCAAACTTTTGGAACGTGAAATTGAAGTTAATTTTGAAATAAAAGCTAAACATTTTCAATCGCCACATGCGCGAAATCAAAGAGATATTTTTCAGAAAAGACTTTTACCCCATGTCCAAAATTTAAAAATGTGTGCAATCTATTGGGAACGGGATCTTCAGAAGGAGATTGGGCTTATGAAAATAGTTTTCGAGAAAACATAAACATCGATTTCAAATACTAAACGTAAAAAGAAAATGTTAAGAAATCATGTTGATCTACTCTTGAAAGATGTAATTTGTGCTGATACCATCAATGTGGTGTTATTACATACGGTTGCATATGCATTTGATTATATTGTTGTTGACTCTGTTGATAATGTTGAGAATATCGATAATGTACCGCAAATCGAGTCTTTGAAAATTCAAAATGAGCGTTTGTTAAATGAACTTTTAAATGCAAAACGTCGTCTTCAATGGTGTCAAAAAGATTGTCAAAATCGAGAACTTGCTTTGCAAAACAAAATCAATCAGTTGCGTGAAAAATCTTTCGATCCAAAACTTGAACAACTGGATGATGACAACGTGTCTTTAAAATGTCAAATTTCAAAATATGAACAAGAAATTGCCAAAGTCAAAACTGAATATGGTGTCATATTTGATCTGCTAAAAAAGACTCGTGCTAAGGCATCACAAGAACTTGATAATCATCTTGCATACACTAAAGAAGTCTTAAACGTTAGTGGAAACGTTCGCTCTGAAAATCAAGAATTGCTGCACACTATCGTTGAGTTAAAAGCAAAGTTAGGGAAGTATGAATAAGATAAGTCTAGTAACACGAATGTGCTTGCACCTGGAATGTTTAAAATTGACACTAGAACGCCTAATGACAAACCACAAGATACTTATGTGATTCCTTCCACTGATACAGGAATAGTTGCCTCTTTTCCCAACGTTAGCACTTCACAGCTTAAGAGCAAAACCAGGAAGAATAGGAAGTTGCAACGTAAGAGAAGAACAATAAAGACCTCTGAAGTAGAAGAACACCTTAGGACCTTGAATAACACTCAAGTTACACCCACTTTAGACATTGTGTTAGACAAATGTAATAGAAAAAGTGATGTAACGAATGCTGAATCCTTAAGTACTTTGAATGTTATGTTTGAAGCATCTTGTGTTGGTTGTCGTAAAAGCATGTTTTCTGGTTGTCATGATAAATGTATTGCTAAATCTATCTTATCTCGTAAGCGGAATAATAGAAAATGGGTTACCTCTAGGCCCACTAATGCTTTTAAGTCTGTGCTAGGTAAACCGCCCTCTAGTGTTTCTGCTACGATCATTGATGTACCCATAGAACCCACTTTACCTCCTAGTAAGAAAATATCACCTTGTGCATTCACTAAGACCAAAGCAAAAACTAGTTGGACTTAGCAGGGATGGTTACAAAATACACTCGGATTTAAATGGATTCCAAAAATCATTAACATGTGTGTTTCAACTCTAACTGTAACAGAACCGTCTAACTCTTCGGGTTCCACCTCTACTTCTATTCCAACTATGTCGTCTATGTGTAATGCAGGTGATACAGATCATCCTCTGGATTGTTGATAGCGGATGTTCCCGGCACATGACAGGCAATCTTAAACTGTTATCAAACTTTGTTTCAAAGTTCATCGGTACTGTCAGGTTCGGGAATGATCACTTCGCAGCTATCATGGGCTACAGAGATTACATCAATGGGAACATTGAAATTAGCAGGGTTTAAAATGTGGAAGGTCTCGGTCACAATCTCTTTTCAGTCTGTCAATTTTGTGATGGAGATTTGGAAGTTGCTTTTAGGGAGAAAACTTGTTTCATTCGTGATTTACAAGGAAACGATCTTATGTCTGGAAAACGCACATCAAGCCTTTACACAATCTCAATGCAAGACATGATTGCTTCATCTCCCATTTGTCTACTTTCTAAGGCAACATCAACAAAATCTTGGCTATGTCACCGACGACTTTCTCACTTGAACTTTCAAACCATAACCAATCTTGCACAATACAAACTAGTTGAAGGTCTTCCAAGGTTTCGGTATTCTAAAGATCACCTATGCTCAGCTTGTGAACAAGGGAGAATCATTCGTGCTCATTTTTCCTCAAAGGTAGAACACAGCTCTCAGCATGTGCTTCATCTTCTTCACATGGATTTGTGTGGCCCGATGCATCTGCAGACGATTAATGGTAAACGCTACATTCTAGTAATTGTTGATGACTACTCAAGATGGACTTGGGTTTATTTTATTCGAAGTAAAGATCAAGCTCCACAGATGATCATCACCTTTCTCACGAAAATTCAAGTTCAGCTCCGGAACACAGTCAAACAAATCAGAACAGACAGAGGAACTGAATTTGTAAATCAAACCCTTCGAGAATACTATGAGAAAGTGGGAATTGAGCATCAAACATCAATTGCACGAACACCAGAACAAAATGGTGTTGTTGAAAGACGAAACCGAACGTTAGTGGAAGCTGCAAGAACGATGTTAATTAATGCAAAACTTCTAGATTACTTATGGGCAGAAGCCGTGTCAACTGCATGCTACACTCAGAACCATTCTATGATAACCAAACGCCACAACAAAATACCTTATGAGCTTATCCATAACCGCAAACCGAATATCAAACACTTTCATGTATTTGGTGCTCTCTGTTACCCGAATAATGATCGTGATGACTTTGGAAAGCTCAAGGCTAAAGCTGACATTGGAGTCTTCGTTGGATACTTTGAAAACTCAAAGGGATACCGAATCTGGAATCGTCGTACAAGGGAGATTATGGAAACGATTCTTGCTAATTTTGATGAGCTTACAGAAATGGCTTATGAGCAAAACAGCTTGGAATCCGGACATAACCGTCATAAATTCCCCCAAACCCCATCATCAGCTGAACCAAGCTTACAACTAACTCGTCATCAAATGGAATAGCTATTTGCTCCTATGTTTAGTGATGATATTGATCAACGTGCTTCAGATGTATCAACTGTTTCCGCTGCTCAACCTGATAATAATCCAATCCCTGATACACCTGAAACAACAACAACTGTTGATGAAGCACCTCCAATTGATTCTACAACAACATCTGAACAAACCGCATCCAATGACGCTGATCCAGCTGATGATCTTCTGAATCAAGATGTACCTGCACCCGCAGATTATGATCCAAATGCGTTCTTTAACCCTTTCGCTAATGAAACTGCAACTTCAGATGTTGCGGAATCATCTACAAGCCATTTGAATCCACCTAATCTGCATAATGTATATCAACATCAACCCCTCCACACATCACTGGACTAAAGACCATCCTCTTGTGAACATTATTGGAAACCCAAATCAACCAGTTGTAACTAGACAATGCCTTCAGACTGACGGTGAACATTGCATTTATGCACTTACCGTTTGTCAATCTGAACCCAAAAACATTAAAGAAGCAATGACTTATGAAAACTGGATTGAATCCATGCAAGAAGAACTGAATCAGTTTAAACGTCTTGAAGTATGGGAATTGGTTGAACGACCAACATGGGTCTACGTCATTGGTCTCAAATGGATTTGGAAAAACAAGTTAGATGATGAGGGTACGGTTATTCAAAATAAGTCACCTCTGGTGGCTAAGGGTATAGACAAGAAGAGGGGATTGACTTCGAAGAATCATTCGCACCGGTTGCTAGACTTGAGGCTGTACGGATTTTTCTGGCATCGCGGCTCACATGAACATCACGGTCTATCAGATGGATGTCAAAACTGCGTTTCTAAATGGTAAACTGAAGGAAACGGTATATGTTAGTCAGCCAGAAGGATTTGTTGATCCAGAGTTCCCTAATCACGTCTACAAATTGAACAAAGCTCTCTACGGCTACAAACAAGCCCCTCGGGCATGGTATGATGAGTTATCATCCTTTCTTCTATCCTATAATTTTGTCAAAGGATCGGTCGACCCAACACTGTTTATACAATATCACGGGGCACACATTTTAATGGTTCAAATTTATGTGGATTACATCATTTTTGGGTCTACTCATAAAAAGTACTCAAACGCTTTTTCAAAACTAATGAAAACACATTTTGAAATGTCAATGATGGGTGAACTTACGTTCTTCTTAGGACTTCAAGTTCATCAATCACCCCGTGGTATTTTCCTAAGTCAGTCCAAATATGCTCTTGAAATTTTAAACAAACATGGAATGCAAAGCTGTGATACCTATGCCACACCAATGGCACATACCAACAAACTGGATGTTGATTTGCATGGGAAATTGGTTGACCCTACCAAATACCGAAGTATTATTGGGTTTCTCATGTATCTAACAGCCAGTAGACCTGACATTGTGTTTTCTGTATATATTTGCTCCTGTTATCAGTCAAGACCAACTAAACGTCACCTCACTGAGGCTAAAAGAATCCTCCGATACGTCAAGGGAACCATTAATTTGGGGATCTGGTATCCGAAGGATTCTGGTTTTGAACTAATAGCTTTTTCAGACGCTGATCATGAAGGATGCTTAGATTCTCGGAAAAGTACTTCAGGTGGTTTGCAATTCCTTGGTGATAAATTGGTGTCATGGAAATCGAAGAAACAGGATTGTACATCGCTGTCCTCCACATAAGCAGAATATGTAGCCATGTCGGCGTGTTGTGCTCAAGTCCTTTGGATGAGAACACAACTCAAGGACTATGGTTACGTATTTGACAAAATCCCGGTGTACTGTGGCAACCGAAGTGCTATTGCGATCTCGTGCAACACTGTTCAACACTCAAAGTCAAAGCACATCGATCTTCGATATCATTTCATCAAAGAGCATGTGGAAAAGGGTACCATTGAATTATATTTTGTAGGTACTGAACACCAACTGGCGGATCTTCTCACCAAAGCCTTGGCTCCTGCTAGGTTTGCTGACTTGATCCACCGGATTGGCATGAGGTGTTTGACTCCAGAGGAACTGGACGAACTTTTAAAACAATCTTGAAACAAGTCAAACACCAAAACCTCTTTTGTAAATAAACTTTTCAAAAACAAAAATATAAAAATATAAAATATGATAAAATACAAAAATATTCTTCTATATAAATTCTTTCAAACATTTCAAGTACAAATCTTCCGTCAACACTTTGTTCTATCAAAACTTTCATTATTTTTCCCGAACAAGTGTTGAGGGGGAGAATGTAAATATTTTTCAGTTTCATAAAACCTTGTACTTGCATGTTACCAAATGATGTTGTTTCTTCAGAAATGGTGGATACGTTTCTTGTTTAATACTCTCCTCGGACTCAAACTTGTAAAATTTCATCATTTCTAAAGTCGACGGGGAGTGTCGCCAAGTTTCTTTCGAAAAAATGTTGCTTTGCTAAACCAAAGTGGAAGTTATGGGTCTTGGTTGAAAATAGTTGAGGTGGAAGGGCCATTCTTGTCAAAATTGAAAACTATCTTTTATTAAAACGTCCACCTAACTAAACTAACACATTTATTACAACATTTAAAACCTCAACCAACCCATCCACGCCTAAGATTCAAAGAAAAATCCGTGCTTCAAACTTGAAATTTGTAAGTGTAAAACGTTTCTTTGTGTGATTTACAAACATAGGTTTTGAATCTTACTAAAAACCAACGGTTAGATTTTGATCTATGAGTGATTTAGTGTTCTACGCATATGCGTATGAACAAGAAATCAATATTGGGTGTTTGTGATGAAATGGATAGTGCATAAGTGTTTACAATCAAGTATTATTCATATTTTCATCAAAATCTCAACCCATAAATTCATTTTAAACGTTTTTCAAAATTTAGGGTTTATGCGTGGGTTTGGGTGTCTTCACTTGGGAGTGTTTTAGGCTAATTAGATGCTTGGAAGATGTTTGTTACATGTTAAATTGACTAAATACACCTCTGATTCATGCCCAGAAACAACAATTTTGATAAATTAAGCTTTAGGGTTTATGTGAGCGTAAAATTGGGTACTCTTGATTGAGTGTGTGTTTGATGATAAAACCTGTTGGAAATAACTCATTTAGCATCTAAGATTACTCTGATAAAGTTTGGATGATTTTCCATGGCTTAATCTATTACACGTAGAATTTGTTCTTAGGGTTTAAGAAACTTACGCCTAAGAGTGTTTCATTTTACGCATAACTGATTTAAACATGTTAAGCTTGTGATTTTGAAAGTGGTTGTATTACATGTTAATATGAGTGTTATGGTTAAACTATTTCAGGCTTCTACGCGTCCCACAATCAGAATCAAGGTTACTTGGACATTACGCTTAAGGATCACCTTATGTGTAGATGTTACGCATAAGAGAAATTTTACTCGTAACATTTACGCGTAAGGGTCTTCAATGGACTACGCATATCCTGTGAAGGATATGCGTAAACTTGGACTTCTACGCCTAAGGGCTACTCTTACGAGTAAACCTTACGCGTAAGTCCTTAACCTAAGCCTACGCGTGAGCCTTATGCTAAGAGCTCACTCCTACGCGTAAGCCTTTCTTATGCCTAAGGGTGTCTCCTACGCATAAGCTTAAGTCTACGCTTAAGGCTACCATGTTTACGCATAAGCTTACTTGCTTACGCCTAAGCCAAATTGTAACTTCATTTTTGAAATGTTACGCATACAAACTTGTAATAAGTTACTCATAATGTCACAAAACCAAAATGTCACTAATAAGCTACAAAAGGTTAAAACGTTGTGTGATTAAGTAAACTTTGTACCTTAAAATTCAAAATTAACATACAAACGTAACTAATCTCATCAACTTTGGACTATTGGACTAAATGTGACTTTGGACTCGTAACATTCATGAACATAACAACTTCAATAATTGGACAATAAAATCAACTTTTGACTAACATAATGTCTTTTGATATGTTTGTTCTTTTGTCTCAATACCTTTCAGATCACGAAATGGACATCATCATGGAAAATGTCAACGCGCCAAATGAACTCACGATGGAAGATATCTTCCCAACTGGTTACAACATATCAATTGGAAATAACAATCTCAGGGTTGATTTTGAGAGCTTCACCTGCTCAGAATCATCATGCAGAGTTGCTGTGGATATCCTTAAAGTTCATCCCTACAGTAATATGCTTACCAACTCAACAACTGTTCCTAAAATCTACATACATCAATTCTGGGAAACAATGGAAAAGGTTGATGGACAAGATGCTGTTAAAGTGACACTCAACGACAAGGAAGTCACTGTCACGGTAGCAAATCTTTGTATGATTCTTCTTCTGCCTGCTATTCAGCCTGCTGACTATGTACCAACTTCGAATGAAGAGGCAATAATGCAATTCATGGTCGACATCGGCTACGATGAAGCTGCCGGATTCATCACCAAGCACTCCACTGTCGATCTGAAGAACATTCCTCAACCTTGGAGAACATTGTACATCATGATCACTAAGTCTGTGTCTGGAAGAGACAGCGGTCATGAGCATCCTAAACTCATGAATCTGAAAACTTTCTGGGGAATGGTCAACAAACAACACATTGACTATGCAAGCCTTATATGGGAAGATATGATGTCGCATCTCAAGAAGCCTGGGTCAAAGGTTCCCTTTATCAGATATACGAAGTTGTTGATTCAGAATATTCTCGGGCAAAATCGGGACATCCCCATGAGAATTAACGACCCCAAGAATCATTTCGTGTTGTATAAGCCTACATTAAACATTGTCAGATTTAAGGACTCATCAACAAAGAAGCAAGGTGTAGTGTTACTGTAAGATATTGGATTTCACAAACACATAATACATTCAATATATGGATCGAATTATGCAAGAGAGTTTAGAGAGAGAAAGTAGTGTAGGAGCCTTTCTAGAGAGAGAAAGTAACAAAAGAAAGAAGGTTAGATTGAAAGGTCCAACCCTCTACCTTGCAAGGTAGAGGTTATTTATAGTTACATACTAAACATCCTCCTTCGAACTGTGGATCAGGCATAGAGTGGGTAAAGACCCGTTCGTCCTCCACGGTGTTATACTAAGCTAATAACTAATCTAATAAACAGTAAATAACAATATGTCTACGAGCTAACTTGTGCTAGTCTATAGTTGGGGTGACCGACACTTCACATGGAATTTCTAATTCCTAACAATCTCCCCCTAAGGGAGGTCACCCCATGATTTACATTTCGAATCCTAGCATTCTATTTTATCATCAGTCTTGAGCTCGTAGACTTTAATTCTTCAACTTCCGCAATCTTTGTGCTTTTTTAGTGACTCTTCATAGTCCGATTATTTTGTACTTTCAGTGGAGGTCTTTGAACTGATCCACATCTTTGATGATCTTCGAGCTTTATAGAGATCATCAGCCACAGTAAATCTCTGGATCATCCTTTATTGTGTTGCCTTCATGTGATGTTGTGACTTTTGGACCGACATGCTCACACTTTTGAATCATGACATCTTTCATCAGAGTAGCGGAAGCTTTACTGGCTCATGATATTTGCAGCAACATAGTAGAAACATAGTAAAAAATTACCAGAGCTAGGTTTCTGTAGATATGCACAAGTCATGATTTTTTCAATTAAGTGTGGATGCTGTGAGTATGCGGCTTTGGATTGACTCCTCAATTCTGATCAGCTGCAACCGTCCAAATGTACCGACAAACAACAGTTAGCAATAAAACACACGAAAGTGTCTTTGATCACTTTCGTTGAATTGAGGTACACGCCCACGGTTCCCCGTTGATCGCATACAAGTACCGCCTGTGATCGTATAATTCAAGAATCTCCTTGACAGGGTTTCGCAATGCTCAAGCCGTTCTCAAACCAGAACGTCTCAAAGAAGACAACACGGAGTGAGTGAACCAGCGAATTGAGATTCACTGATTGAAGAAAAATTGATTTGAAAACAATCGCGTATTGCTTGAAGAAAGAGTTTTGCAATACAACGAAGGTTTTATGAGAAAGATCAATTTTCAATCAAAAAATACCTTTTGTATTTGAAAGAAAATACACATTCGATGTGCTAGAGAAAAGAAGAAATTTGCACATCGAACGATTTTTCCAAAAGTATTTTTTCAATCAGAGATACTTTTTGAGTTTGAAATATGAATACACATTCAATGTGCTAGAGAAAAGAAGATTTGCACATCGAACGGTTTTTCCAACAGTATTCGTCAATTCATTTCCTGGACCAAGGTTGATTCACGAGTGAATCGCCCCATCGTTTCTATCCAGTTGTCACATGGTTGATCTATTCGATAGATCTCACATGCCACCCACCAGGAGCTTTGATGAGTGTCTAAATACTCATCATTTTTATACCGTTTAGAATGCCAAAAACATCTGAAAACACTCAGAAATGCATTAAAATGATGAAAATATCACAAATAAGTGTTTTATGTGTTTTAAATGCAAAAATACCAAAAACAGGTGAAAAACGTATCAAGTTTGCATAATTGGCAGTTTTAGTCCCCCAACTTTCATAAATTGGCAAAACTAGTCCCTGGTAATTCAAAACTTGTAAAATATCATTAAAGGTCCTTGGGGATTCACAGAAATAGTCCTTTGGTAAATTATGCAATACCCACAGAAATAGTCCTTTGAAGTTAAAATTGCATATTTATAACTTTGGTCCCTAAAGTTTGAAAAGTGTCAAAAATGGTCCTTGGTGAATTTAAAAAGTGAAAATAATAAAAAATAAACCTTGTACTATTCATAAATGGCAAAATTGGTCCTTATGGTGAACTTTTGGAAAATTTACATGTTTGGTCCCTCAAGTTTCAAAATTGGCAAAAATTACCCTTGGACATTTAAAATTGGAAAATTAACATTTATGGTCCTTTGGTAAAAGAAACTTGGCAAGTTTGACCCTTGTATTAACTTTGGAATAAGTGGCAGGTTCAGTCCTTTAAGTTTGCAAAAATTACATGAAAGGTCCTTGTGTTATTAAAGCTACAAAACCAAATGGACCCTTTTAATTATCCAAACCCAAATCAACAAACCCACCCAGCTGGCCCAATATCCAACCCGGCCCTGGTTTAAAAATAAAACCCCGTCTACTGTTCACCTTCCCTCCCACTTTCCACCTGTTACCAGAAACCACTCACCACCTGTACCACCACCTTTCCACCTCACCTTAGCTACTCCCCAGCTCATCCCCTCCACCTCCACAACAAACCAAGGGCAATTAATGCTCCCTCCCCTAAAACACGTTACCAGACCCAGTTGCAAGCTTTTGGCGCCAAAAGTGAAAATCAAGGGCTAGGATCAATTCTGACCAATCCAAGGACTGAGGAAGATTCAGAACTACTTTTTGAGACTATAAAGAAGAAAGAAGAGACAGAAGAAAAGTTGTCACTGTATTTAGACCATTTTCTTATTTTCATGTAATCGTTTTTAGTTTTTAATGCACAAGCTTTCTGGGTTTAATGTTTCCTTTATTGTACAAGTTGTTCTAAGTCTTAATTAGCAAGTTTAATTCATCAATTTCCAGTTTTATGTTTTCTTTATGTTTCCCGCCAAAATCATTTCTTGTCAAAATTAAGTTTTAATCTGTTTAAGTGATTCAAAATAATTTGTTTTAGCTTCTTAAAAGTTAATTAAGTTAAGTGGATAAATTTCTGTGGGTATTGCATAATTTTCATATTTGGTCAACAAAAGTCAACCTACAGTTACAAAGTTGTAACTGATCTGAATTGCTGGTTCAATCATGGAATTGGGTTGATAATCAATTGGATTTGGGTTGAGAATTGGTTCTAGATAAAGGCTATTTGATTTGTTTGGCAAACCATAGTGGTTGCACTAATGTAAGTGTATTTTCTGTTTTATAGTTGAATCAGTGTTAGACTAGTTTAATCTGCAATATTTGTGTTAGATTATGTTTGTTTGATCATATACTAGCTCAGATTATCATTGTTCAAGCCTGTCTTAGTATTAATCTAGATCCGTAGTTAATTAGTTAATTGTGCATTAGACAGATCATAATAGATTTAGTGTAGTATAGTTGTTTAGAACAGTTCAATTAGTGGTAATATTACATATAGAATCTAGAATAAGCAGAATTGTGGATTAGTTTAGTGATTTAGAGGTTTAAATTGCAAAACAGTGTTGAGAACTAGTGTTTGGATTTGATAGTATATTAAGCTAGAGGTGTGGTTTGTGAATAAAATCAGTTAGCATAGTTTCATTTAGTCTAGATACACTCAATTCAAGACTTATTTCAAGTCTGCATACAGTTAAAGTCAAAATCATTTTGTATCAGCTCTAATCTTCATTTATGTTTGAATCAATAGCTCAAATCATACAACTAGGTGTTAACTTAGATAATACAGCTTGCATTAGCTTCATTTAATCATTAAACATCATAATCATCCAGTTTTAGTGAATCAAAACTCACTTTAGTCAACACTTCAGTTCTATCCACAAAAGTCAAAATTGCACAAACCAAATTTTTCCAAACTTTGTTGATTTTTCATGATCTGAGTTTTGAGTTAAAATAATTGATACTTTGGGATTTATAACTTCATCTGGTCTAGTTTTGAAAATAGATTTTTATGGAATTTTTGGAGTCACTTTTAAGCACTAAATAAGCTGTCTAAGCAGTTCCCATATGCCCCTGCTTCACAATTCAGCTAATACTGAGTTGTGAACCGTGCATCTTGCACTTATGCACGTGCTCTCTTTTGATAATTAAGGTCTCAAACTTGGTCCAAGTGTTCCTTGCTTGGTGATCTTTAGCTCTCCACTTTTAGTTTTCAGTTTGGTTCACTAATTAAGCTTGTGCTTAAGCTTAAACATAGGGGTAGGACTGATCAAGTTCACTTGATCAATCAAGTCAAATCATTGTAGTTTGCATCCTAGAGGTTTAGATTAGTTGATATAGGTTGATGTTAAGTAGTTTTAGCATAACATAGCTTCTGTAGTTAATTGGTACTCTTCAACAACTTGTAGCTTATTTTGTCTAGCTTATTCATGAGCCTTTACACTACAGCTTCATATTTTCACACATAAGCTAGAGGTTTTATATTTTTCATAAAATTAGAATAATATTTTAGAATTTTCCTGAATTTTTCATAATTTTCCATTACTGTTTAGTATTTTTCCTTATTTAAAACAGTTTTTAGGACTTTTTAAAATAGCTTTTAATACAATTAAATCAGAAAAACTTCAAAAAAATAAGTTTTCAATTTTCATGGATTAAGATAAATATAAAAATCATACAAAGTATTTTTTTCATAATTTTCTTAGTTTAAATAGTATTTTCTAGCATTTTAATTAGTTTTAAATAGTATTAAATTCATAATAAATAGATAAAAAGTGTAATAAATATATTTTCATTTTTAAAATAAGTTTTATAATATTTTAGATTTTTCTAAGTCATAATTTCATTTTTCTAGTTTTATTTCATATTTTCTTATATTTTAGGGTATTATTAAATAGTTAAAAATCGTTTTTAATTAATAATAATTTTAAAAATAATTTTCTTTTTCCAATAATTTTCTAGTATAATTAGGATTGTAAAAATGTATTTTTCATATCCGTAGGTATTTTCCTTCTTTATTTTCACGTTTTATTTAGTACGTTCACGTAATTTTATTTAAACGTACGTTTTAAGTTTTAAACGTTCATCAATTTTAAAATAGTGATAGCGTTTATTTAATATAATCTAGATTTTTAATTTTCTTTAATTGGCATTTAAGCCCCTGTAATTTACAAACTTTTTCTTTAGGTATAAATATTCCAAATCTTCTAACCCCTTTCCCATTCAATATCACTCGATCACAGATTCGTCTTACTACAGTGTTCACACCTCGTTGGGACTTAACGACCCGGGGATACACTAAACTCTTCAGATCTTCATTGTATTGGTTTCAGACTGTTCGGACTTTTATTACGGTTGACCATTCACAAGTGGTTAGCTTGTGTGATAAAACTTGACGGTTCAGAAGCGATCAAGCTTGTTTGATGTTGGCTCCAGAAGGCTTTCCATCTTCATTGTGAATATGTTTGCATATCACTCAGATGTTCTGGCAATACCACAAGGATAATGCGTAGGACTCATAAGATATAATCTCTCTTTCCACATTGTGTGAAACAGAGAGTCTTCATAGACAGTGTCCTAATGAGATTTATAGATGATATCGTGGCTCTAGACTCAATAGTGCACATTTGGTTTCCTATATCGGAGACTAGGGAGAGGGTCTCCTTCTTTAATATCAACAATCTCTAAGAGAAAGTCGATAGATTATTTCTGCCCTATGGTTGAATTATTGGAGGGATATTTCTTTTCACCCTTTTTCACATTCATTTCCTTTTCATTGTTCAACCCCTTCAGTGCTTACCGAGACTTTATTACTAGAACCTTGTTGGGTTTATTCCAGTTCTAGCTCTGTCTCAGTCGGCACTCTTCCCAATTCTCATTTTCTCCTTTTTTCATCATACCTAAGGACTTCTACACTATCTAGTGGATTGTCCCTGGGTAGATCCCTCCGGTTCTGGCGGATCGTGGGAACTAATACCTAACCTCACCATCCTTATAACTCCATGCGTAACGTAAAATGGTCGGTCTTTTGGTACAATTCATTCATTCTCGAAACCAATTGAAAAATCATTTGGAAAAACAATCAAGGTACATGTGATACGAGATCAAAGCATTTTGTACCTTAATAGTTTTGATCATTTAGAAATGCTCCCCCTCAACATGTGCATATGATTTTGAAATTGTTTAGCACATGGAGGCAAGAGTTCTTTGAAATATTTTCTTTGATCACAATTTTCATAGAAAAAGCCATTTGATTTTTTTTGGTAAATTCTCCCCCTCAATATGTGCGTAGGATATTTGAAATCATTTTATCACATAGAGGAAAGAGTTCATTTGAAGTACATCCACGATCACAAAATCCATTAAGAAACATGTTAGGACCGAAAAGTATAAGATTTATGTGGTTTTGGAGGTCGGGGTTGGTGGAAGAAGATGAAGATCTTCATCTTCTTAGAGAGAGAAACTAGAGAGAGGGAGGAGAAAAGAATGGAAACTTTATTAATAAAATACACACTACACTTAACCAAATGATTCACCTCACCCCTCATGGAGAGTCATGAGGGGTATTTATAGGCTCTAACTTTGCCACATAAACGATACTAGTCCCTAAAGGCAAAGTATACTACGCATCTAGTCCAATTCACGTAAGTGATGTTATCTTTATAAAAAGCGAGGCTAACCGTATCCCTCCAAGATAGCGTCACACGTGAATGGTTACAATGAGACCTATAAATACAAAACAAAGTAAATTACAATAGTAATGAACAATGTTGACTTTCTTGAAGCGCAGAGTCTCTGTAGTCTAGATACTGAGGCAAACTTGAAGTTCTCCCTTTCGACGATCTCGGCATTTGATCTTTGGCGCTGACGGCACAAATTCTTGTAGCTCTGAACTTCAACTCTAACAGTCTAGTTAGGTTATTACTCCCTCCTAACCAGTGAGCCTTTTTTCTTTCTTATGCTCCCTCCTGAACCGACAACACTCTTCCAACACGCAGCGGAGAAAGTAAACTCTTGAACGTACAATGGTTGTCGCTTCGGGAACATCGTAACAACATAACTCACTTAGTATTGCATCCAAGTTGGTAAAAATCCCGATGTACACCACACTACTTCTCCTTCTTCAGTCTTAAGCAAAAATCCCTTCAGTAATTCCAATCATGGAAGATGAAATACCAACTTCTCCTCCCCGATGGTTGCGAGCTATAGGAATCATCATAATGTTGCGTACATACCGTATTACCTTCTTGATGCAATATTAACATCATAGCTTGATCAAAATTCTGTGAGAATATGTTGTAAAAATACTCTCAATAATTTTCTCTAACCAACCTTAAAACGAACCTCCTTTGAATTCACCGGCTAATTGTAATGACCACATATGGAGAAAGCCCGATACGACTGACTTGAAAAGTAAGTAAACATCCCAACTTTGTGACTTACTGCTTGTTCTAAATTTTTGACCAATCCACAACTACGTGTGGCACTGAGCACAACAACGTAACTCCTTAAAGTGATGGTTACACACTGTGAGCACTACAACGTAACTCCTTACCAGTTATAACCAGATTGCCAAATTTCATAATGTGCTCCAACAAGTTATCTTGAAACATGCATCCAACCAACCATCATCTCAGAGATAAAGAAGTCCACCCGTGAAATGTCACGTCAATTCCGCATCAATAATATCGTAAAACTCCGTAGTCATTTTTCAAATTTCGCGCAAGCCGTGAATTTGTATCCCTCCGTGAATAATATACCATACCAATAATACCACTCTATAACTTTCTACAAAAAATATGTATCCAAAATTTTGTAACAACAATATTCGGATGACAATATCCATTTAAGCCATTAAACCGTCATCAGCCCATAGCGTGTACACTCGGCCCATTAACGAGTTCTCACAAAACCCACGAACCAATAATATAACCCGATCCATTCACATTTGCTCAACCGGTTATAAAATACTAATCTTATAACACTTCTCATTTGACCTAAACCTAAATAACAAATAATATGCCTACCACATCTCTTTATCCTCTCACCTACAAACTCATATCATCATCTAATCTCCATCAAACCCCGATCAATAAACAATAACACTAATAACCCTAGCCGCCTCTTATGACATATCAACACAACACATATTTCATGATCTTTCGAACGATGGAGTATAATTTTTTCGGACAGCTTCAAGATCTTTGATAAGAAGGGTCTCAGGTAGGTTAATGATTGATGTTACTTTACGTTTTGTCTTTGGTCATGAACGAAACAAATGTAAGGGGAATAACAAACTTGTTATTATCTATTATCCTTTATTCGGATATTAACGAAGCAAAGCTTCAACACGGATTAATGATGATGATTGTTTCAATTCAAACAATCTTGAAAAGGTTGCACAAAATATTGAAACCGAGTCTGAGATAAGGTCTTGATTAAACATTTGTTGTTTCAAAGATGAGAGTTTGGGGAGAGATGTGAGGGTTCCTAGAAGTGAGTCTAGGTCTAGGATTGGTTTTGGTTTTTGTTAGTATCGGACTGATGATGGTGAGACTCCTGAAGTCGAGTTGTATTGGTATTATGGTATATGGTATTGATGTTGTGGTCTTAGTCTATTTTACGCGTAACTTTTTTCTACAACACCTTATGCGTAAGACAGGTTTTGGTCCTTATGCGTAGCCTTACGCGTAAAAGAGTCTTAGGCGTAGCCCATTCTTGCACGTAAGCCTAGGCTTATGCGTAAGAGCATATGCGTAACTTTTCATACGCGTAACTTCACAGCTACGCGGAACACCTCTGTAGATTCTCCTTATGCGTAAGTTTAGGGTTTTGACCCTTTGACTTTTTGCTCCGGCGAGATTCCGATCATGTTATTCCATTCAGTCTTCATAAAAACCCAGAAAAGCATAAAAACTGCTTCTGTTTGACCCATTTGACCACGAAACTGACGGTTGACCACTTTTGTTTCACGTTATTTGGTAAAAAAAAATCATGAAAAGATGAGACCAAAGCTGTTTGGACCATAAGACAAAACAGATATCTTGACATGAAAGGATCAGACTTTTTGACCAAGGATACACAAAATAATGTTCAGACTGTTTACCCACAGAATAAACGGAAAAAATTTTTCCGAGCATAAAAAAATACCAAAAACAGTCAAAAACATGTATAAAAAAACCAACATAAATCAACACAAGATAACCATGGCTCTATACCAATTGTTAGGACCGAAAAGTATAAGATTTATGTGGTTTTGGAGGTCGGGGTTGGTGGAAGAAGATGAAGATCTTCATCTTCTTAGAGAGAGAAACTAGAGAGAGGGAGGAGAAAACAATGGAAACTTTATTAATAAAATACACACTACACTTAACCAAATGATTCACCTCACCCCTCATGGAGAGTCATGAGGGGTATTTATAGGCTCTAACTTTGCCACATAAACGATACTAGTCCCTAAGGGCAAAGTATACTACGCATCTAGTCCAATTCACGTAAGTGACGTTATCTTTATGAAAAGCGTGGCTAACAAAACCATTAGAAAATCAATCAAGGTACTTTATGTTGAAACATATAAATATTTGTACCTTGAAAGTTTGTTTTCTTTTGAAATGCTCCCCCTCAATATGTGCTTCTAGATTCGAAAGCGTTTAGCACATATGGGAGAGCAGCATGCACAATTGAATAAAAAAAACGATCACCTTTTATCAAATTTCATCATTAAATCACAAATTCTCCCCCGATCAAAAGTATCAAACCCTTTGAGATTTTGGATCCCAAGTGATTTAATAAGTTTTAGAAAAACATAGGAGAAAATGTGGCGTGTTTAAATACTCATTATGTTTTTGGATAAATGCTCCCCCTCAACATGTGCATTATGTATTAGAAATTGTTTGGCACATGGAGGAAGGAGTGCCTTTAAAGGACTAAAACCAATTCCATTTAAACAAATTTGAGATTTAAATCACGATCTCTACCCCGATCAAAAATTTCAAACCTTTTGAGATTTGTGATCCCAATTGATTTAAATCATTTAAAAGATTTTGGGGAAAGACGTGGCTTGTTTTAATTTTGAAAAATGATTGATACGGATCAATTTTAGACATTAAAGATTGTTAGTGTCAGGTATGATAGTTTATAAGAGATCTTTAAGTAAAATAAAACAATTTCACAATCAAACAAGAACACAAAAAATTTCATTTTGTAAGATTTTTGAGTTTTAAAGAAAATCATACCATGACATAACATTAAATCTTTAGATCGCCACTTTATTATCGTACAACCGGACCTTTTATGAAGAAATATCGATTGAAAATATTTTATTTTAAATCACTCTCCCCCTCAATCGATGGCCGTAGTCGATGATCGAGTGACTTAAGTTTTGATAAAATGAAGTCCGGTGATTTTCAAAATTAAGTTCAATTTATTTTCAAAACCAATATTTTTCCATTTTCAAAACAATATTTTCAAGATTGTTTAAAAATGGTATCATTCACTATTTTTTCTACACAAAATACGTTAGGTGGTATGGAAGCTGCTTTTGTTGTTGATGTAAGGCTGGAAGAAAACCGTCACGATGCAGTGAGACTTTTGACGTTGCATTTGTCATGCCAACTCTTCATAGAGGTCCAATTAAGCTCCGTTTCTTCATTTGATGATGAAGAAAACCATCTGCTGATGCAGTGAGACCTCTTACGTTGCATTCCATGCCAACTTTCCTTAGAAGTCAAATTAAGCTCCGTTTCTTCATATGTCAACCCAAGATATAGTTACCCTTTCCATTCGGCATCCAATCATCTTCTATTGTGGGATCCGGATCGGGAACATTCTTATGAACCATGATATATGCATGCGTTAGTAAACATACAAACAGATATATGGTGGTCGACAACACCCAAACAACAATCGACTAATAAAAGTCAATCCAACATATCAATCAGTTCATATAAGGCATGAGAATAATGTGTTTCATCAAACTATAATCATCTAATCCTAACAATCATATCCTAAATTCCTAGTCCTTCGACATAGGCAAATATCATTTTTTATTAAGCACGTAGGATAATTAAGAAAGCCCGTTAAATGATATAGATTTGAAAACATTATCCCTCTCAATCAATGACTCATTTTTTGAAAAGTTTAAAAGCGCTGAAGTCATTGATTGAGTTTTCAATTTATTTCGAAAACTCTGAATTAGATTGATTTTCAAGCAACTCATTTACCACCATTTTTGAAAAACAACAAATATTTTTCTGAAGAATTTTAGACGGAAAAACATTTGTGTAGAAACAGCAGTCTTTTTGACGACATGCTTTCCTTGTTTTGTTTTAGGATAAGTGCACGAATTTTGAAAATGGTTTAGCGCAGCACTTTCCTTTCTTGAAGAACGGGTTGTTATCTGAAATAATAGCAAGCCATAGTTTTAAGCACGGGTTACAGTCTGAAGTAACTGCAAGCCATTTTTGAAGCGCGGGTTACAGTCTGAAATAACTGTAAGCCATATTTTGAAGCGCGGGTTACAGTCTGAAATAACTGTAAGCCATATTTTGAGACATGTTTAGAAAGAAATATTTACACCTCCTGCTCGAACTTCATCTATGGTCCCGTGCCATTGTTGAATGACATTTCTAAGACCTTAGATGTTATCGATACCATAAGACATGTCTTTGAAGAACAATATTTTTGGTATTTTTCAAATTTTATGATTTTTATGGGTTTTTGTAGGTTTTAAATTTTTCTCTTTTCTTTTTGTTGGTTTTATATTTTTGTATTTTGTTTTACGATAAAATATGTACAGATAGAGTAATAGTTTAAGAAGATGATGATACAAGTACCGAGATAGGAAAATCATTCAGCACTTTGTAGAAGAAAGAAATCAACATCTCTTAAACTTTCACCACCAAAGCATTCGAGGCTTCTAAGAAAATCGTGTGAACATGAGCCTTCTCAATTTGAATCTTTGGTAACTTCACCCCAAACCGACAAACATCGAATAAAGACCATTTCCCTAAGAAGTAGAGTTGAAGACAAAGCGGTCTCATTGAATGAAGCTCAACACCCCGAAGAAGACGAAAACACCAAAGTAACTGGTTAAAACATGGATCATCGCTGCGGTTATCAAACCCGGAATAAATGATTATGTTTGAGATCACATGAACTTGTTGTGCATCCCCGATGTACACATTACTCTTCGAGATTGAGCAGTTGTCTATTCAGGGGAACCATATATCAACATCTTCATTTTACCAAGTGCATTCCAGTTATCTTCCATATAACCAATCAGCCCATTATGTACACAAGTACCCAACCAGAGTAGAAACAACGACATCACATTAACTTTATCATCGGAATCATCATTACAATGTGTACATGAAACACTAACCAGAAGCACTTTATCATAAGTCATGTAGAAGATGTCGATAAGCAATATCATCTCACGTTCCAAATATTCTTCTCATATTTCTTTCTGCTGAAGGCTAAGTTAACACACACCAAAAGTATCCAGAGACCACTTCCTCCTAAATGGTTGGAATAACACACCAAAGGCTATGAGTAAACACTGAGTTTCTCTACGGTTATGACATTTGTCTTTCTCGGGATTACTTCAATAGAGAAGAAGTATTAGTTTCATCACGTGTACTCATTGTGTGTTTAGATGTATGTCTCCTTCCCCCTTGCAGGTTTTGATACCTCAGAAACAGCAACACATTATACATACCAAATATTCTTGAAATAGAGAAGAACAACAATTAGCTCAAATGAATCATGTGAGAATCAACTGCTAGAGAAACTCTCTCTGACTATCTTTATCAACCCATATGTAGACAATTTGAAGTGACCACTAATGAAGAACACCCGATATACCAAACTTGAAACTGAAGTCAAGTTCCCACATTTGTATCTTAAGCTTGCGCTTAATGATGGAAGAACGGTGTCGAGAATTTATGCTTCAAGCAAATTTCTAAGTACTCACTACTCAAGCAAAGTATGAGACATTAACACCCCTTGTGATTATCCACACCGTCATATGCGTGTGACACTAAGTAAAATAAAGTAACTCCTAATAGTGATAGTTAACCAGGTCTTCAACCATCCACCTCGACTGCTGGTAACTAGATAACCCAAGACATCAACTCAAATTCTTAAGCCCGAGCAAGTTATCAAATAAGAACACGCCTTTGTGAATGTCAACTTCAGCCTTAAATAAGTGATAAATGAGTAACTTCGAAGTAATCAACTTGTGTCAAATGTCCAACATGTGAATAAACATACAATCGGATGAACATTGACCCACTGAATGAACCGGAGCAAATGATTCCTCAACATCAATGCATTCTTCCTTAAGGTATACATGTAGAAACTGATCTGGAAGATTCACCAATAATGTCTTCAAGCGGATGAGGTAGTCATTTTCCTTAATGTTCATGTGGTTGATTTATATAGCGTGCACAATGAGAGGAAGAATAATCCGTGAAGATTTGGCAAAGGAATACCAAAGAACGGATCATTATTCATGAACAATAATCCGTGAAGATTTGCCAAAGGAATACCAAAGAGCGGATCATTATTCAGTAGTGCAACTACAATATCATGATAGTCATTAGCAACGCCTTGTGAAGTAACAGGAGATAAGGTTTCTTGAAAATTCTGAGAAGTACTTCTTAGATGGTGAACCAGTTGAGTCAGTAGGAACCGGAGCATGAGCTTCAGAAGCTAGATGATCAACATTCGTTGGAGGTTGGAAGTCCTCATCAAACATACCAAACTTGATCATGAAATAGAATTCCTCAGATTTGTTACTTAAACTTGTACTAATCCTTGTGAAGAAGAAACGGTGTACCCAATGTACAAAAACTCTTGACGTATCCTCAACTACATGAGACACCGAAGTGATAGTTACGTTGTGGGTTAAGCGAGAAAGAATCACACCCGTAACTAAATAGCCAAGTCTTTATCACACTCTGTAAATGCCCAAACAAGTCATCTTCATGGAAGGGTAGAAAGAAAGAAGATGAAATAAGTAGACGCGTCCGAAAAACCTCACTTCCAATTCAAATAAGAAATACCGTACAACCAACCCCGTAGTCAACATTCACCAATAAACGCTTCAACCCGTGACATAATATTCTTCGTGAAAATGTATACATCAAAGTATCAAATTGCATAACCCAATGAGTCTCATCATCAAATCACATCATACACCAAAATCACATTATCAAATCTCATCATCTACGATCCAATTAAGAGAAGCCCATCAGTCCATCATTCAATATCATATAATTTCAAGCCTGGTTCAAATAACTATTCAACCCGATCCGGTCAATGTAAATTCTTGCAAGGATCATCTCATACATTCAGATATCTTTGACATATAACAAGTTGCAGAGAATTTGACCCGACCCCAAGTCCAATTAAAAGCGTTTTAACCGACACTTCAACACCAAGTCAATGATACCGGATAGGAACCTTGAACTTATTAAAGATCAATTGATAACTCAAGCCGTGAATATTTATCTTCCGTGAAATTTTGAATTACCAACCAACCAACATTATACCACGAATAATATCACTCATTATACCACATTAAAAAACCTTGATCCAAATCAGTAATTTACCCTAATTCCACGGGTATTAAAGACACACCAATAACCGTGTAACCCTAAAAATCCTCACAATGAATCCCAGTTATCCTTAGTAAGTGAAGCATTAGGCGTTGGAGGAGACTCATCAAAAATTAAGTCGTATGACCATTATTCAAACATCCATCATCATGTAGTATATTCACTCTTCCCCCCCTCAAAAATTGCATCCGAAGTTGCCATTTTTGATTTAACAAGTGAATAAGAGAATACACCAATGAACGTAGATCCACTTGATGACTGAATGAGCATGGGAGAAACATGAAGTATGCTGATGAAGAATGTCGATGAGAATGGTCATAAATATGAAGATTTTGCTTCTTCTAAAGATAAAGCGCACTGAAGCGTACACCTTTCTTTTCTTTGAGGAACGGAGAGAGTTATCTACAGACGCCATAATGATGAAGTACGAGGCCTGAACTGATGTGAACAGACGTCATAGCCGATTGAATATCAATGTTGAGTAACTTAAACCCGTGAGTTATGAGATATCAATCCTTTTGTTATCCATACTTTAAGCCACTCCATGTATTGAAGGATCAAGTATTCTGAATCGAGTAAGGACTACCTGCACTAATATTACAAACTTGATTGCATATATTTTGGTTAGTGACATCGGTATCCAAACCCTTTGGGGTTTCACGGTTAACTTTGAGATTGCCATTGGTAAACATCTTTCCTGTAGGTATCCACCTAAGTCCAAAGATCCTTAAAAATTCTACCAGATGGTATCCACTTATTGCAAGGTCTAGGATTGTTAGGCTTCTTATGCATAGTGTAAGACTTATCCTTATTCCTAGTTTCCAAAGATTTAGCAGTTGGTAACCATCTAGGCGAAGCTTTTGGTTTCATTTGCTTCGTATGCACTGTAGATGACTTAGTGTAAATCCTAGACTTAACAGGTTGTACCATTGCATGAGCATTTACTTTCTTCAGGGATTTTGTGAAACATTTATCATGATTAGCATTAAATATACATTTTAGACACTTTGAGCAAACAACTTGTTTGGATTCAGAAATAGATCTAGATTTCTTAGAGTGATCTACTATGGGAATAGATTTAATCGAAACGCAACTACTCTTAGATGTAAGCCAATCCCTAGTCTTTAGATTAGTGTTCCTAGGTAATGGTTTAGAACTACTAGCAGTGCCTTGAAATCTCAAAGAATTCATCCCTCTAGGTCTTGCACCTAAAATTCTGTCTTTGCGATTCTGTGCCTTCTTTCTAGAAATTTCTAGATAAGAGTTCTTATACAAGTCATTCATATCAATTTTCCTAGGCAAGTGAGGTGAAGTGACTGGTTTTGTCAAAACTTGTTTCGCATCAACTTGGGAGGCAAACCGCTTTTTTGAAAATTTTGGTCGTTCAGATCTAAACGCATTCGGTTGTCTAATAGCTGGTTTCCCCAAGATTGATGTTTTTGCAAACTTAGTGTTCACACTATTCCCTGTTGTTTTTCTGAGCTCATTTTTTAAAGCAACAATAGCGAAAATCTTTTCCTGAAGTTGAGCTTTGAGATCATCAACTTTTGCTATCAAATAGTTTGTTTGTTCTATTGACTTAGTTCTAGCTTCTTTGACAGAGTCACTTAGTTCTATGTGATGCTTTCTCAAAGACTCATTTTCCTTTAGTAATTTGGCCACACAAACCGCTAATTCATCATTTCTCATTTGAATATCATCAATAGTATTAACATCAGAATTACTTGTAACCAAATTACTTTTCACATGCATATTAGAAATATATTTCTTCAAATTGTTGATAGTTGACTCTTTGTCTTGAAGCTGAGCCTTCAAAGTGTTAATTTCAAAAAGTTCACGGAATTCAGGAAGTTCCGGATTTTTACATGGTTTGTTAAGTTGAAAACTTTCTTCTTTACTTTGTATCGCAATTTCAAGTGAAATGCAATGTTTTTCAAGATTTGAGAGTTTGTTTGAAAGTTCATCAAAAGCCTTTTTATCAACCATATCTTTTATTTTGAAACACTTAATCTCTGACTCAACCTCGCCATGAACATTTATCAAAGTCATGTTCAGATAATGATCGTTTGTTTAAGTACTTTAGCAGATGAACTATGTTGAACAGTAAAGGGTACCTCATTACATGACACCCGCCAATTTCTCGTCCGATATCTGCATCCACATCATGTGTAACAAGAGTCACCGGACCGGGGTCGTGTCAAGCTTATCTATCTCTGAGCCTCGTATTCGTGTCAACTAATCCATCATCCGGTGCTTTACCCGACTCATCATTATATGTTGTCTCGACATTCTGCATTCAGTAACACCCGATTCTTCAACAGATACATTACCCAACTTATCACAACTATCTCTCAATCGCACGCACACTCATCCAATTTTTATCTGCTCTGAGTAACTTCCTCAGTATACTTCTCCACATTATCCATGAGATGGATAAGTGTCTCTATGAACACGCTAATTTCCATTCCAGTGTGTCTTTTGAAAGATATTTCATTCATGTCTTGATCATAGTCTGATGTGAATTCCCTTCTAATGAATGACTGAAAATGTTTGTAGATCACTTGAAGTGCAGCACTAGAACTATCCTTTTGAACCTTCTCTTTGTCAAGTTGTAGCTCCAATTGCTCGAGGTTTAACAAAGAAAGTTCCTGTTAATGTGGATAAGTCTTGACGGAAGAGGGCAATACATGTTCGTTCCATTGTTATGTGTAGAAGTAACATGAGGTGAGAGTGAAGTTGTTGAAAAGGTTCAATGCTTCTTTCCTTTTGCATGGCATTCAGCCTGAACAGTGCAAATCTTTCTCATTAGACTCAGAGCATGAAGAACTCAAATCATCATTGATTGATTCCATCATCTGTAACCGCTCAATATAGCTAATATTCTCATGGTTGTCTACAACATCATACGCTTTGAGTACTTCAAATCACCGAATCGAGTGTAAGACATGTTGTTGTAGTATACACGGGATTTTACAAGTCTATGATTTAAACTGAGAAATAGATTCTTTCACGGGATTTTACTAAATCAAGAAGAAACCGTGATATAGTGACCAATAGATTGTGTTAAGATAACTGATGGATCGACACAATGATAGAAAATTGTGTGTTAGGTCTTATGATTGTTTGTAGGATTAACAAAGATGTTGTTTGGTTGTGATTTGGGTTGGTTGATGCACGATTTTACGGAGAAATTTAGGTCTAAAAACTTAAAAACCTCAATAACTTCTGTTCGGAGCAAATTTAGGCCTCGAGGGTTGACTCTTCGGCGTGCCATTCTCCTCGTTCTTACAGTCGTTTTGATGGGTAGAACGCTGAAAACGGAGTTACGGATCAAAAGTTATAGCCGTTTGAAGTTTTGTCGAGAAAAGTCAACAAAACGCACTGATGAAATGGTCAAACCGCTTCTAACAATCCTCTATGAAGACAACTCGCTAGTTACAAGTCGCAAGATGCACAAGTCGCTAGAGACAACTCGCTATGAAGAAAAATCGCTAGTTGACAAGTCGCTAGATGCTCAAGTCGCTGGAGACAACTCGTTATGAAGACAAATCGCTAGTGACAAGTCGCTAGAGGACAACTCGCTAATAGTACCAACTCGCTAAGTAGACAAGTCGCTAAAGAACAACTCGCTAAGTGAACAAGTCGCTAAGGAACAACTCGCTAAGAGGGCAAGTCGCTAAAGAGCAACTCGCTAGACTGAACAGTACGGCCACTACTTTTGTACTATATGTCGCTTTATCTCAATAGATAAGTCGCTAGTGCTCAAGTCGCTACCACTACAACTACAAGTCGCTGAAAAATATAGAAGCAAGTCGCTACCAAGAAAACTATTCCGAGACTCAAGTCGCTAGGTAGAAATGTTCAAAAACACCACTTTTCAATCCAAAAACAACCCAACCACAGTGAATCAAGCCTTCCAAATCAAAACCTAAGCACTTATAATGATTCTAAACACAAAAGTACAATCAAAATTCAAACTTTAACACAAAAGATGATCCAAATGATTCTAACCACTCTAAACTCATTCAAACCCAAAAACCTTATAAAACCACTAGAAATCCAAGGATATGTAAAAGAGATGATCAAACCATGGCTCTTGATACCAATTGTAAGATATTGGATTTCACAAACACATAATACATTCAATATATGGATCGAATTATGCAATAGAGTTTAGAGAGAGAAAGTAGTGTGGGAGCCTTTCTAGAGAGAGAAAGTAACAAAAGAAAGAAGGTTAGATTGAAAGGTCCAACCCTCTACCTTGCAAGGTAGAGGGTATTTATAGTTACATACTAAACGTCCTCCTTCGGACTGTGGATCAGGCATACAGTGGGTAAAGACCCGTCCGTCCTCCACGGTGTTATACTAAGCTAACAACTAATCTAATAAACAGTAAATAACGATATGTCAACGAGCTAACTTGTGCTAGTCTATAGTTGGGGTGACCGACACTTCACATGGAATTTCTAATTCCTAACATTTACTGGACTGCCTTCTCACTGACACTATCAAGAATCTTCAGTCGTATCTACGATATCAAGAAGCAGTGAGTGAAGGTAAAGTCGGTTTTATGGATGAGAAGACTTCAGCTGTTCCTGCCAAGAAGACTAGAAGGCCAGCAAAGATCGGTAGTACAGAAGCACCGGCGCTCATAAGTATCCAAAGAGGCATCCAAGCTTCAAGAAAAGAATCCCATCTCAGGTTGCTCATCCTAATCCTAAACCAGAACCGACTCCAGAGGATGATGACTCTGAAGCTACTAAGTCTGAAGAGGTGGTTTACTATTCCAAAATAGCTACAAATGATACAACCTAACCGAGGTCAGATGACAAACCACCAAGTCCTAAATCAGACAAAGGGAAGACACCAGTGGCTGAAGAAGAAGAAGAAAGTTCTGATGAAGATACAAAACCAAAGGATGAACAACAATTCCACAAAACTCTTAAGCAGCTGAGGTTAGAGCATGTTGCTAAAGAATTCAACCTTCAAGAAACTGTAGAGGCCCGGAGGTTCCAGTGGTGGAACTCTCATCACACCAGTTCTTGATGCGGTTAATCAACCCGATAAGGGAACTGGTGCCACCACTAAGGAATCTACAGAGCAACAACAACAAGAGTATAAAGTTCCGTTCAACTTTGAGGAAAAAGAACAGGAAAAGACTGAGAAGATCACAAATGAAGATGTGGAGAAAGAGGCTAAGGAAAAAGGCTGAAGAAGAGGCACGAGCTAGAGAGGAAGCTGATAACTATCTTCAAGATAACCCTGAACACAATCCAGAACAATCTTCAGAGCCACCTCAAGACCCATCCACAAATGAGTCATCATCTCACTGCTCACCATCACCATCTAAAGAAACAACCACCAGATCATCATCCAGGTCAATCAAGAAACCCACTGATACTTGGGCATCTCGTGCCAAGACCAAGATCCAAAAGGCTGTCAAGCAAGCATGAAGACAAAATGTAATCGACAAAAAGTTGAATCAGCTTGCTGACAGGGTCAACTTACTTGGTAATGAGATGAACAATTTCATGGAGGAAAGAGAACATATCAAGTTATTCCTCAACAGAGACATACAAGGAGAAATGGATGAGCAGATCAGAGAATATACTCATCAGTTCCTTCTCAAAATTGTCCCTGGAGTAACTAAAGAGATGTTTGCAAAACAACTTTACCCATATCTAAAGATAATGGTCAGGAAAACAATTACCACAACGCCGGTGGTTATGAAAACCCGAACAGTTCAGCCTCCAAATGTCACTGAAGCTGATTTGATCTCACAGTTGATATTGCAGATGTCTCCTCGATCTCCAACTTTCACATCCGATGAATCAAAACTCTTTGCGGCATTGCTTGCATATCAACTGAAGACAACTTGCAAGGAAGCAGCTAGTCAGGAAAAGCGACCAAGAGACGATGATGATGTGGACAAGGATCCAAAGGCTAAACATCAAAAGAAAACATGCGAGTCCTCATCTATGCCTCCACCACCACTAAAGACCACTTCCACTTCACAAGCATCTCAGAAGACTTCTACGTCTGATAAACCTCGGGAGTCTGAGTCACCACCACCATTGGAGAAAACTAGTGATCACTTTGTATACACCGGTGGTGATGACAAAGAAATTCCCTAGCCCCAACAATAGCCCTCAAGGTTAAGAAGATGACGAAAGGGGAGCTACGCTGGATCAAGAATGATGCATTTCAACTGCTAAAAGACAGCTCCGACAGTGCCATTGAGGTAAAATACCATCTCGACAACATCGCACGAGCTATGTCTAACAACATTGATTGGATCAACCCTGAATCGAACATTGACTTCACAAGACATGATAAGACTCCATATTACATAGACTGGACCAAACCACTACCAACCATTGGTCGACCAGCACAACCCAAGATTCCCTACCAATACTTGTTTAACAATGACCTAGAATTTCTACAACACGGTAGCGACATCAGCAAAAAGTACGCTACATCACTCACTTTCAACATCCTAGCAACAGTCTTCTCAAAATGCTGCCATCGAAGAAGAAGCCGCCAGAATTTTCGTTGACAACGTGGTAGATTATGATCTTGATGCTCAGTATGGCATTCACCATTGGCCAGAAAGGAGAAGAATATACTACAGAAGCTGCCAAGTTCAAAAGTCAAACAAAGAGGTGTTCAGTGATAAAAGGATCGCATCGTCATGAATGTCACTCTGGCTACAAAGTGGGATTACTCATTCCTGAAGGAGATCAAAGTCAAACGCCAGGATGAGCAAGAATATGACTTTACTGAAGCTGATTTTCTTAGGTTGTCGCTCAATGACATCGAAGATATGTACCTTGCTAAGGTACAAGGTCGGATGAGACAATTCTCCACCAACATTCAGCTACAGTAGATCACGTCATTGTTGATATTCATTCGAAGCAAAGTGACCCAGGAACGTGTTGAAGATCTTCAACTTGCTGTGGAATCTTACAGGAAATAAGTCAACCTCACAAAACCGTTGCTACACTTTCCCGATATGAACCAACTATCTCAGTATACCATTTTGAAGAAACCGAAGTTTGGAGTTGTTTACCGCAGTGAATTTTACAACAACTGCTTCATGGCGTACAAAGAGGTTCACAAATTTTGCGATCACACGTTGAAGTTGGTTCGTGATGGGCTAGCGTATCGGTTGAAGGACATACAACAAGGAATTGGGTCAAAGAAGCGGTGGAATTCTAAGGAAAAGAGGGATGCTAAGAAGATAATCACGAGGATAGATGAAATATTGTTTCATCAGGATCAGATGCGGAGGCTAGAGAGCTTTGTGGGTGGAAGAGAGAGTTTCCCTCTTACGGGTTATCAACGTCGAGAGAACTCCTAGTCTTATTGAAGGATTGTCTGATACTCTTTAAACTATTTCTTGATTGACATTTGGATAATATGATTTGTGTATTGACAATGGCTTGTGTACACATAACAGTGTACAACCCGTACTTGTAATGAAAGGACCCTGTGGTACGCTTCAGTGCCACAATCCTATAAAAGGATCGAAAACTTCTTACTTTTGAGTAAAACTTATCAAAACTTTCACTTTTCAAAGTTTTGCTCAAAAGAACAAGTACTTCCCCTTATATTTTCTAAACCTCAAAAGTTAATATTACTTGTTGAGGGGGAGTATTTGCTTAAAATCTTTGTTCACAAATTGTTCTTTGTGGAAATCTTCCCACAAAACTCGAAATGGACATATTTCAATATCAAAAATTCATCAACAATAAAATTTATATGCCATTTTTTAGGGGGAGAAAAATTGTGTGATACAAATATGTTGTAAATGTGATTGAATCTTCGTATGCTAAGACTTAACCCATGAATTGATGAGATCTGAACTGCCATACGTCGAAAAGATTTGTCTTCCAAGACTTATCCGAGTAGATCGTACCTATTCGAGAAACTCTTGATAGACATGAACCTTGACGGGTTTGACAACCTTTCGAGGTTTGTCCACATCTTCAAGGTTGTAATTAGAGCTAGTTGTCACCTAAAAGCTGACAATGTATCTCTTTAACTATGCAACGTAACCGTGTCTCGCGGGAAATTGTCTATCTTGAGTCGATCAATTCAAAAAGTGAGAGCTCTACCCTCACTGTGCAGATTTCTGTCAAAACACTTAAGCACATGAGGAGGGGGAGTATTTATGAAAATACAAAACTCTCAAAGTGTCATAAAATGTTTTCACTCATAAACACTTTGAGAGATTTTCGAGAAAATGGTTTTATGGCAACATAGGATAGTCAAGGAGTTATAAGGTGACTAAGTTTAGGAATAAACGTCCTATGATCCACCAGAGCCGAAGGGATCTACCCAAGGACACCACCAATAGTTAGTATTTAGAAGTCCTTAGGTATGATAATAAAATGGAGAAAATGAGAATCGGAGAAAGAAGGAGTTGAAGAATTAAAAAATAAAAGTAAAGAAAATGGTGAAAAGAAATAGCCCTCCAAATTATTCAACTTAGGGCAGACACCGGGTTCAATACATATGCTACTAGTTGTCACTAGATGACACCGGTATTGATGATTAAAGTCGTCATGGACCCAGTGACGCATGCACTAAACCTTCTTAGCCACTCAAGTTTCTCTCAACAGAAGCTTGTTTCATTCTCACAGGGAACCCTACGTAAACTATCTGCTTTCTCTTAGAGATTGCTGGTATTGAAGAAGGAGACCATCTCCTTATTCTCCGCTCAAGAAAACCAAAGCGCACTATTAAGTCTAGAGCCACGAGATTCATCAAAAAATCTCTTAGGAACACTTGACATTTCATCACTTGTCGTTCAACATTAAGGACGCAAGTGATACATTATCAAGTCCTACACAGATCTTAGCAATCTGTCGAGAAACTTTATGAGGGGTTCACATATGTGATCCTCAGTGATTGAATGGAAACTCCTGCCAGATTCAACATCAAACAGGCCTGACAGCATGTCGCTTTGGTAACTCCTTTTGGGTTACGCTTAGTGTTGTCTCAAACGGTCTACAGTTGTGGGGTGATGCTTCGGTGTACCTCAGCGACTCACCTGAACTGTAGGTGTACTTCGGTACATCGTGTTATCCCACTTGAGAGACCTCAGTTCAGGAACAACCTTTGCGAGAATTAGAGATGTGTTTTCACACTATGATGTTAACAAGCTTGAAGTTCGAACTTGTAAGTCTTTGGAAATCCCGCTAAGGAGATTCCTTTCAAGAATCATGTCCTGAAGATGTGGGTCATTACTTGAACTTGTTTAATGTAATGCCAACTATCCCTTATGGGATTCGGACGGCTGATTCGCCCGACCAAGGTGAATGGAATCAAGACATTCATCAGAAGAACAAACGTAGTGGTGAATTCTCTATGAAACGACCACAGTGATCGATTGGTGTTTTTCACTAACCAATTATCATGTTTTCTTCTTATAGATGCTCCTGGGAGATGATCGTGCTGATTCTCCACATGCTCATACCAACAACAACACAAATTGAAGTTATCTCGAAAGGCAACACAAAAGTCAGAATGATTCTTCTCCTAAAGCCAAAGAATCTACAAAGTTTAAAGACTAAGAGAACTACATCAAAACTGAAATCCAACGTAAAAGAGCATGTGAGCATGTTGGAGAAAGACGTGGAGACACCTGAGCAATGAAGCGGACCTGATGCAGACTCCAACAACATAACATCACCATATCCACAACAGAACAAAGAACAAAGATAACGAAGACGTCAAAGCTGAAAACTTCAAAAGAAACAAGATCCTCACACTGGGGAGATTGTTAGAATCATGGCACTTCTTCTCACAAGAAAGAGGAATGTCAGAAGACGTCAAGGCAACTATTACATCAACACGAACAACTTATCCAAGATTGATGGAGTCATCACTTAACTACTAACACTTAGGGGGAGATTGTTGGAATCACTCATAACTTGTATTTCAAGTGTTAGTAATTAATATGTAATAGGTTGCTTAAACTAGGCTTTTATGTTTGTATAATGGCAAGGCTTATATAGAAAGCCCATGAGCCTTGGCCCAAGCCCAATAATGAAGGAAGGGACTAGACATGTTGCCCTAGCTCCCTTCCCCTATAAATACATGTGTAAACCTTCATTTGAAGGTTGGTTGTTCATTTCACATAATATCCTACGCCTAAAGTTCCATTATTTATACGTGTGTTTGTGTGTGTGTTCAACCAATCTTTCTTTCATCTTATTACTTACATATTGATTCTTGTGTTAACTTATGGTGACCTAACATGCATATCATGCAAAAGAGAATCATATAGCAATCATCAGTTGGGTGATTTGTGTAATTGCATAGTTCATATTTCTATTTTGGATTTTGAGTTATTTTTTGTTTGGATGTGCTTGAGGAAGCTAGTTGGAGTTCCTTAAGTTTAGATTCAAGTGTCCTTTCGGTTGAATTCACCTTTTCACTTAGTTTCTTAACAAGTTCAGCCAACTGATCATATTTTAAATCAGTATCACTAGTATTTTCTTCACTAGGAACTAAAGGTGTGAGGTTTGAACTTGGTGCAGCTCCCTGAAGTACTTTCAAGGGAGGTACTTATGTTTGAGATTCTGATTCAAACTCATTGACAGACTCAGTGTGACTGGGTTCATCAGTGAGTCTAAGCATATCATTGATTGCCTGACTTTCAGGCTCTAATATTTTACCAGTGTTGAAGTTAAGCAACTTACTATCTTGGTTGACTCTTTCAACCCAATCACTGGGTTTTGGTTTCAGTTCTTGTTCATAAGATATACCAACAGGAATGAATGCCTTTTCACTTTGATCCTTATTGGAAGACTCAGTGAGTTGATCACTTCCTAGTACTCTCTTTTTAGTACTAGGAACTAGATCCTGAATTTATTCATAAACTTTATGATTGCTATTCGTTCACTTCTCATTTATGAGTTTTTCTTGCTTAAGTTTTTCTTGAAGAGTGTAATTTTGTTTTAACAAGCTCAGTGTTTTGAATTTGAAGAGTGAGAGATTCAAGTTTGGCTTGTTTTAGTGCAAGTAAATCATCTCTACACTTATTTAATTCCAAAGCTAGCTTGTTATATATTGAAAACATGTTTAATCTTTGCTCTTCAACATACTTAAAATCAACATTTAAATAACTCAAATAAGCCTGCCAATCAGAATCTTCATCCATATATACTAAAAATTTTACCTTTCTCATGGTAATGTTGACCCATTCTCCATTCCTTTCATGACTTTTTCCAACTGTTAGCTTTTCACTCTCTGAAAGTGCCATTAGTGCAGTAACTCGAACCATTTCCTCATCCCAGTCAAAGGTTTTAGCCACTAGACCTTTTTACTTGAGAAGGATTAGTGGTGGGTTGCTGTAGGTTTCTTGACCAAGTTTTAATATTTATATAGTCTCGTTATACCTATGGTCTACCTTAATGCACTAACGGGCAGTGTACCCAGTCGTGTGTAGTGTAGTATTTGGTAAAACCGAGGTCGTCCCAAGAGCTATGTGTGTTGGATTATTACTAAGTCTAGGCGTCACAGTTTTTAATATGATTTCGATAAGGAATTAATTAATTAACTACGAAAGTAGATAAAAAGGCAGAGCTTTAATCAATAGAGGAGAGTGGTGCTAACCTAGTTATTCCTCCTAGCTAGTAATGTCTACGTCTACTTACTTCCAATTACTTTAGGCGGGGTCAAATTCGAGAGGACAGCATTTGGTCAATTCGCCCTAACCTATCAGCAAAGATGTCACCACTGGAGAAGTCACGTGTCCCTTCATAAGTCCAGTTGTTCCTGGTCCCCTAAGCCAAGTCATTAAGTACCGCTACATGCTAGATTTATAATAGTGAGTGCCCGGGCGTTAGCAACTTAAACACTCACCCCTAATTCTTAAGTTCATCCAAACGGTAGGTGATCAGTTGGTCAAATCGCATAAGTAGGAAGGGTCGTCAGTTGGTCATATCTTACCCTTCCCATCTCAGTCTACTCACTTAGGGTCAGTTGGTCATATCTCCTAAGCAACTAGCCTCTACCGCCATTCAAAACTACCGAAACAAGGGTAGCTACCAATAAACTATGCATGCATACACTTAAAAATAATTATACGAAGTAATGTAAACGCAAACAAAACAATTAAAGAATCATAACTAGGCCAGCACCAAGAGGTGCTTAGCCGGTCATATTAACCATACAAATCAATTCAATATTCAAAGTTACGAAATACATGAATCGAAAGTAAAGAAAAGATAAAATGCTAATGCTTATCGTAGGGGAGTGATTTCTCCCTTGGAGACAGCTCCGTATGCTCCTCTAGACCTGCCTTTGGCTTCTTCCCACATTCTTTGGTTATGGTGTGTGGAATGGGATGCTTTGAAATGCTGGAAATCGTGGGGTATTTATAGGCTAGATCTGGGTTACGGCGTAACTAGTATAAGAGTTACGCCGTAATCTTCAATTTCTTCGTAATTTGCACTAGATCTGCAGGTTACGGCGTAACCTTATAAGTGGTTACGCCATATCTTTAATATTTCTTGGTTATGCCGCAGTTGATGAAATAGTTACGGCGTAGTTATCAGCGGCGTGGAGCCTCATTTGACCTAATATAGTTACGTCGTAGTCTTTGGGGAGAGTTATGCCGCAATCTTCTGATGAGTTGGTTTTCTGAGTCACGCTTTAGTTACGGCGTAATGTGAGAGATGAGTTACGCCGTAACTTCTTTAAAGTCAGCATACTATGATAAATCTTTGATATTTCTCCAATTTCGCGTCTCTTTAGCTCTAATGCTCGTAATTTACCTGAAAGTGGAAAACAATGGAAAACAAGCGCAAATCCATATAAATGATATAAATTACAAGCATTATCGGGGGAAATTAACACTTAATATTCAGGACTATTTGATGTTATCATGGGTGTAGTTTGGGAAGTGGAGGGAGTTGCCTCAAGAAGTGCAAGTTTAGCTTTAGGTTTTCTATACTTAGCTTCAAAATCCTTTGAACGCTTTTGATCAGTTCTATTTCGAAAATTTTGAGTCGACTGAAGTAGTTTTGGTTGAAACTTGCTTGTACCTGATGAGAGGTTAGACCCTAAAAATTGTATAAGGGTTCTGTGGAAAACTAGAAGGGGGGGTTGAATAGTTTTACCGATTAAAACTTCGTTTTAAACTATTTAGATCGACTTATGTCAATCTATTTAAGTGTGTGTGTTGGATGTTGATAGATAAGCATATAAATAAGTAAAGCAAAGATAAAGAGTAAGAAGCACAAAACACAACGCGAGTATTTGTAGTGGTTCGGCTATAAGGACACCTTCCTTGCTCTACTCCATTCCCCGAGTCACCTACTCGAGAGTTCGTAATCACTACACAACACAAACTCCTTTTGGCGGAGAAGCCTTCACAACGTCGCCTACTCTTTATACGGTACAAGGCTAGACACCGGGTTCTTCCACGAGGTATAACCAAACCTATCACAACGTCGCCTACACTTTATCCGGTACAAGGCTAGATACCAAGTTCCATTACAAAGGAGGAACTACTACCCATCACTACACAACACCTATCCCAAAGGAGATCCCATAGACATCAATGAAGAACAGTCCTCTTTCAGGATTTTCAATCACAAGACAGTTTATAAACTTCACACCTTCAGGTAGCTTCCTATTGCATTCCAGTCCAGGCACTTTGATCTCAGGCTCGAACTCAACCCTCTTTCGTTGGCCCAGTGATGATTGAGGTTAAGATCCTTGAGGTGCATTTAAGGCAGGCTGAATCCCATGTATTGCTGGTGCTTCCCTCAGTCTTTCATACCTTTTGCTAAGCATTTTCATCAGCTCCTTAACCACCGCATTCTGCTTCTTTTCAATGATAGGACCAAGCTCATCGAGTTCAGTGATCCCAAAGTCAATGAATTTCAGGGGATCATGAACCTCGAAGTGTCTTTATCATCCCCCGTAGACATTCATTGCCGTGGTTTTGACTTGGGGATGATTCGACATCGATGATTTTCTCGAGCGTTACGCTTGTCATTGACCATTGTAGTGGTCAATTCTTTCTTGCCCTGATGGTCGCAGCTTTTTGTTCTTTTCATCTAACCTCTTTCTCATTTCACCATTTGAGCTGCTGAGCATCCTTGAACTTCTATCCCGACCCTTTTCAAGCTTCTTAGGATCAATTCCAATGTTCTCAGCTTCCTCAGCAACAACTTGTAACAGTGCTTCTTTGCTCTTTCTTTCTTCCTCATCTAGTTTCCTCCTCCTTTCTTCCTTAGCAAGATAGGCACTTAGTTGTGGGTGAGTAGGTACTCAGTGTTGCCGATCATATAGGGGATCTTCTCAGGCTCAGGTTTTTGCATTATTGCCTTTCCTTTGTCCTGGCCTGAAGAAGATGATGCTACCAATGGTGGTGTTGTTGTCATGATTGTTGTTGTTGGTGGGACTAATGATAAGGGTGTTGCTGAAACTGGTGGGAGTGATGAAATAGGTGTTGCAGAGACTGGTTGAGCTGGCTCCCCCTCAGTGTGAGAGGGATGAGTCTTTTTAATGGTCTTCTCCCCCTCAACTGTTGCTGCAACTTCAGTGAGAGCAAGAGTTGCCTCGGGGAGTTGGAGTGGCTTGACCTTTGAAGGCTTGATAGATCTCAGTGACCATAGCCTTGATATCGGTTGTATCTTTTTGAATACCGGTGACCTTTTACGCCAAATTAGCCGAGAGGGTTCCAAGGCAGTCATTCTAGGCCTAAGATTCCAAGCCATTGAAGATGATGCCTTAGCCAAAGTAGTCACCTGAGCATCCAAAGAACCCGGTGTAGCTGAAGAGGCTGAATCGAAGACGAAGACCAACATTGGCGATTTTAGCATGTTGATTAGTTCATGAGGTCTAAGGAATTTTTCAAGTAGGCCTCAAGGTAGCCTCCAAAGACTTTAGAGTTTAGTGTTGGGTCTTCTTTGACAGCATCCCCGATTTCATCTATTGTAACACCACAAGTCTGAAGATGCTTGAGAAATTTGACCAGGTTTTCATCCAGTCTATGAAGATGTTGGTACATGAGATCTCTGTGTTCATCAGTGTTTGCATCAAAAGCATGTACCTCATCCTTCAAATCTGCATAGCTGGTAGCAGCTTCAGTGTGTTGATCCCATAATGTTTCAGTAACCCCAGAGTATAGCTTCCTTGAAGCTTTAGTGATCCACATAACTAGCTGCCTCTTTGTCAATGGAAGAGTATTATCAAACTTTCTGAATTCTTCAGGACAGGATGAAGAAGAAGAGTCAGAGTCATTATCTTTAGGCTGGAAAGGTGACTCTTTAGGCTCTTGTGGATCAGGCTGATATTCATGTTTAGTTTGAATATCAGCGTCCACTTCTTCTCCTGCTGATAGTATTTCATCTTCACTTTCAGCTTGTTCTTCATCAGAGAAAAGTATTTCATTGACCTCAAGAATCTGTCAAGAAACCGGTGGTGGTGATGGGTTCCATATCGTGGGTGGTATTAATCCCTCGAGTCTTTGTCCCCGTTGCTCCTTCAAGCACGATGGGTTTTTCTGCTATCCCTAGAAGCGATGGCAGTGATATCCCTATCAAAGGGTTATTCAGTTCCCTCTGAGTCTTTGGGATCATTCAGTTGGCCCTCAAACAAAAGCTGTGATTTGCGAATGTCATCCTTGGGCAGTGTGGAAGGCGATCCCCTACCAGCGGGTTGTATGTTTCCCTCTGGATCTTGGGGAGTAGTAGTTGGGACCAAGGGCACTCATTGTGATGTATCTTTGTCCTTCGTTGTCACCAGGGTGGATGTTGTTTGATCTCCCTTAGGTGGCAGTTCAGTCTGGGGCTTTCTTTGCCTTTTAGGCTGTGCTCGAGAAGCCTCAGGGCCCTGAGACTTGGGTTTGGTCTTAGTCCTAGTCTGAGACTTCCCCTTTTCTCTTTTTAAGAGCAGGGTTTGGAGACACTGAGTCCCTTTGGTTGTTTACAGCAACCATATGGGCCGTCAATTCAATATTAGTGACTTGGGATGGGTCCTTTTGAAAATTTGATTGACTCAGGATACCAGGTAAAGAAGTGTATTTGTATTCCTGAGGGTAATTGCAACCCAGTAACACTTATAAAGCACATGAGACAAACCTAGGGTACGAAACGTATTTCGCCCTAGTTTTGCTTAGTAGCTTGGTTACGAGATCACTGTAAATGATCTCCCTAATGTCGACAGTGACCCCATTCATCAAGCAGTATGCCACCATCAATTGAATAGAGTTAACTTGTTCAGTGGATGAGTGGTTCCCGCCGAGAACCTAAATCACAAATGTGAACATGATCCTCCAAGCCACGGGAAATGAGTTCTTGGTGACAGGGGTCCTGTCCAAAAACTTTGGATCTAAAACAATTTGTTTTAACCCATCCTTAACTATGGAGGGTTCAGGATGGGCAACATAGTTCCCAAAATTATAGTATAACCCTGTTGAAGTACAAAATGTTTTATAATCCAGGGTGACTGACTTTTCCCCGTTAAAAAGACTGAATTTGATGAGATACTCCCTGAGTGGTCGTAGGTCAGTCTCATCAGTAAAGGGTGACGGCTCATAGGCCATTCTTTGTAGTGCAAAACTCCCTGAGGAGGTTTTGGTACAGGATTGATGGGGACTGAGTAAAGGACGTTTTCAGTAGGCAGTTGAATAAAAACTTCATGATGCCCTTATAGGCTGGGACATCAGGGGGGTATTCAAAATTGCCTATAACATTGTTTGTCTTAAATTCAACATTACTGAGATCCCCTACCCACTGTGGTGCAAACTGAAGAGATTGTGTTCTTGCCATTTCCATTAAAAGGTTTTAGGGTTTTGAAAAAGATATCTTGAAAAGAACAATCAAAGAGTTTTAAATCTCTTAAGTTTTGTTGTTAGGTCACCATAATGTAACACAAGCATCAATATGTAAGAAATATAGATAAGGTGATCGGATGAACAAACACACACACACACGTATGAAAGTAAACAAAGGTTAAGCGTATGTATTATGTGTGAAATGAACAACCAACCTTCTAAGGAAGGTTTACAAGGGCTTATATAGGGAAAGGAACTAAGGCAACACACAAGTTCCCTTCCTTTCCTTATTGGGCTTGGTCCAAGGCTTATGGGCTTTCTACATAAGCCTTGCTTTTAATACAAACTTAAAAGCCTAATTAAGCAAACTATTACATATTGATTACAAACACTTGAAATATAGTTTAGGAATGATTCCAACAATCTCCCCCTAAGTGTTGGTAATTAATAACTTAAGTAATCTTGAAACGTTGTAGGTGCTGATGTAGTAGTTGCTTTGACGTCATTTGACATTCTTTTTTCTTGTGAGAAGAGGTGCCTTGATTCCAACAATCCCCCCAGTGTGAGGATCTTGTTTTTCTTTGAAGTTTTTCAGCTTTGACGTCTTCATATATCTTTGTTCTTTGTTCTGGTGTGGATATGGTGATGTTATGTTGTAGTAATCTGCATCAGGTCCGCTTCGTCCACTGTGTGTCTCCACGTTCTTCTCCAACATGCTCACAAGCTCTTTGACATTGGATTTCAATGTTGATGTAGTTCTCTTTAGTCTTTAAACTTTGTAGATTCTTTGGCTTTGACGAAGAATCATTCTGACTTTTGTGTTGCCTTTCGAGAGAACTTCAATTAATGTTGTTGTTGGTATGAGCATGTGGAGAATCTGCACGATCATCTCCCAGGAGCATCCATAAGAAGAAAACATAAGAATGGGTTAGTAATAAACACCAATCGATCACTGTGGTCGTTTCTTAGAGAATTGACCACTACGATTGTTCTTCTGATGAATGTCTTGGTTCCATTCACCTTGGTCGGGCGAATCAGCCGTCCGAATCCCATAAGGGACAATTGGCATTACATCGAACAAGTTCAAGTAATGACCCACATTTTCAGGACTCGATTCTTGAAAGGAATCTCCTTAGCGGGATTTCCAGCACTTACAAGTTCGAACTTCGGCGTGTTAACAACATAGTGTGAAAACACATCTCTAGTTCTAGCAAAGGTCGTTCTGAACCGGAGTCCCTCAAGTAGGATAACACGATGTAGAAGTACACCTACGCTTCGGTGAGTGTTGAGGTACAGAAGCATCACCCTACGCATCAGACCGTTTGAGACAACATTAAGTGTAACCCACAAGGAGTTACCGAAGTGACCTGCTGTCAGGGCTGTTTGATGTTGACCCTGGCAGGAGTTTCAATTCAATCACTGAGGATCACTGTTGTGAACCCCTCATAAATATTCTCGACAGATTGCAAAGATCTGTGTAGGACTCTAGAGTAGTATCACTTGCATCCTTATTTTTGAACGACAAGTGATGAAATGTTGAGTGTTCCTAAGAGATCTTTTGACGAATCTCGTGGCTCTAGACTCAATAGTGCGCTTTGGTTTTCCTGAGCGGAGACTAGGGAGAGGGTCTCCTCCTTCAATACCAGCAATCTCTAAGAGAAAGCCGATAGTTTACGTAGGGTTCCCTGTAGGAATGAAACAAGCTTCTGTTGAGAGAAACTTGAGTGGCTAAGAAGGTTTAGTGCATGCGTCCTTTGGGTCCATGAAGACTTTGATCTTCAATACCGGTGTCATCTAGTGACATCCAATAGCATATGTATTGAACCCGGTGTCTGCCCTAAGTTGAATAATTTTGAGGGCTATTTTTTTTCACCCTTTTCTTTACTTTTCTTTTAAAATTTTCAACTCCTTCTTTCTCCGATTCTCATTTTCTCCTTTTTTATAATCATACCTAAGGACTTCTAAATTCTAACTATTGGTGGTGTCCTTGGGTAGATCCCTCCGGCTCTGGCGGATCATAGGACAATTATTCCTAACCTTAGTCACCTTATAACTCCATGACTAACCTATGTTGCCATAAAACCATTTTCTTGAAAATATCTCAAAGTGTTTATGAGTAAAAACATTTTGTACCACTGTGAGAGTTTTATGTTTGCAGAAATACTCCCCCTCAACACGTGCTTAAGTGTTTTGACAAAAATCTGCACGGTGAGAGAAGAGTGCTCACTTTTGAATTAATCGACTCAAGATAGACAATTCCCCGCGAGACACGGTTACGTTGCATAGTTAAAGAGTTACATTGTCAGCTTTTAAGTGACGACTAGCTCTAATAACTATCTTGAAGGTGTGGACAAACCTCGAAAGGTTGTCAAACCCGTCAAGGTTCATGTCTATCAAGAGTTTCTCGAATAGGTACAATCTACTCGGATAAGTCTTGGAAGACAAATCTTTTAGATGTATGACAGTTTAGATCTCGTCAATTCATGGGTTAAGTCTTAGCACGAAGATTCAATCACTTTAACAAACATATTTGTATCACATAATTTTTCTCCCCCTCAAAAATGGCATATAAAGTTATTTTTGATGAAATTTTTGATATCGAATATGTCCATTTCGAGTTTTGTGGGAAGTTTCCACGAAGAACAATTTGTGAACAAATATTTTAGCAAGTACTCCCCCTCAACAAGTAATACTAACTTTTGAGGTTTTGAAAACATAAGGAGAAGTACTTGTTCTTTTGAGCAAAACTTTGGAAAAAATGAAAGTTTTGATAAGTTTTACTCAAAAGTAAGAAGCTTTTGCTCCTTTTATAAGGATTGTTGCACTGATGCGTACCACAGGGTCCTTTCATTACAAGTACGGGTTGTACACTGTTATGTGTGCACAAGCCATAGTTAATAATAAAGATCAACACATTTAAATATTAATCAGGAAAATAATCAAAGAGTACCAGGCAGTCCGTCAATAATGCCGGGAGTTGTTTCTGGATGTTGATAGCCTGTTAGAGAGATACTCGGTCGTCCACCCATGAAGCTCTCCAAAGTCCTTATCTGATCGTGATGAAATAGCCTTTCATCAATCCTTGTGATGAATTTCTTCACATCCCTCTTTTCCCTCGAATTCCACCGCTTCTTTGACCCTATGGCTTCATGAATCTCCTTTAACCGATATGCTAACCCATCCCGAACCTTCTTCAAAGTGTGATCACAAAACTTGTGAAGCTCATTGCATGCCATGAAACAGTTATGGTGAAGTTCACTGCGGTAGACTACGCCAAACTTTGGTTTCTTGAGAATGGTGTCTTGAGCAGTTGGTTGATATCGGGAATGTTTAGCGATGGTTTTGTGAGATTGACACGTTTTTGGTATGATTCCACGGCAAGTTAAAGGTCTTCAACACGTTCTTGGATAACGATGCTTCTGATGAATATCAGCAATGACTTGATGTACTGGAGCTGGATATTGGTGGAGAAGTGTCGCATTCGACCTTGTACCTTAGCAAGATACATATCTTCAATGTCATTGAGTAACAATATCAGAAAATCCGCTTCAGTAAAGTCATATTCCTGTTCTTCTTGGCGTTTGACTACGATTTTATTCAGGAATGAGTAGTCCCAATTAGTAGACAGGCTAACATGCATTATGGCAACGATCCGTTGGTCCTTTGTACACCTCTTTGTTAGATTTGAGTACCTGGCAGCTTCTGTAGTAGATTCTTCTTCATTCAGACCAGTGATGAATTCCATACAGTGCATCAAGGTCATAATTAACCACATTATCAACGAACATTCATGTGGCTTCTTCCTCGATGGCAACATTATAGGAGAAGACTGCTGCCAGGATGGGGAAGGTGAGTGAGGTAGCGTATTTCTTGCTAACATCGCTATCGTGTTGAAGAAATTCCAGATCATTATTGAAGAAGTACTGGTAGGGAATCCGTTGTTGATCAGGTCGACCAACGGTGGGTAGTGGCTTGGTCCAGTCAGTGTAGTAAGGAGCCTTGTCAGGTCTGGTGAAGTCAATGTTTGATTTAGGGTTGAGCCAATCAATATTGTTGGAGATGGCTCGTGCTATGTTGTCGAGATGATATTCGACTTCAATGGCACTGTCGGAGTTGTCCTTAAGCAGTTGAAAAGCCTCGTTCTTGATTCGTTTTAACTCTGGCTTCTTCATCTTCTTCACCTTAAGCTTTTCTTGAATAATCTTGACGTGCTCCATGGTTCGACCATCTACCGGTTCTTGGCCTTCCGGTAATTGTAGGGTTGCATCAACAAGCTTTGAAAACCATTCATATTCGTCCGTTTCATCTTCATCTAGCCATGATACAACTGATGTTGACTTTTTCTTATGTGTCTTAGAGGATGATCTTTGGTTGCTTGGTTGATGTAGAAGAAGGGGGTTGTTGTTGGGGCTCAGGAATCTCTTCGTCATCACCACCGATGTATTCGAAATGATCACCAGTTTTCTCCGTTGGTGGTGGAGACTCAGAGTCCTGAGGTTTGTCGCTAGCAGGAGGACGTTGTGAAGATCTTCTGGTGGTGGTGGTCCTTTAGGGTGGTGGAGGCATAGATGATGATTCGTCAATTTTTGTTTTTGCGTTTTGGCTCAGAATCCTTGTCCGCATCATCGTCGTCTCTTGGTCGTTTAACCTTACTAGCCGACTCTTTGCACGATGTCTTGAGTTGATATTCTAGCAATGCCTCAAAAAGTTTAGCTTTGTCTGAAGAGAAAGTTGCGGATCGTTGTGACATTTGAATAACCAACTTAGATATCAATTCTGCATCACTGACAACAGTAGACAGAACAGGTTTGATTTCCATGACCACAGGGGTTTAGACATGGTCTGCTTGACCAATGACATTAGGTACGGATAGAGTTGTCTGGCGAACATCTCTTTTGTAACTCCAGGGACAGTGTCGAGAAGGAACTTGTAAGTTTAGTCCTTAATCGTCTTGTCCATTTCACCCTGTATGTCTCGATTGAGAAACTACTAGATCTGTTCTCTTTTATCCGAAAACTCGTTCATCACGTCTTGAAGTAAGTTTAGTCTGTCGGCCAGCTGATTGAATTTCTTGTTGACCACATTTCGTTTCCTTACTTGCCTAACAGCTTTGACAATTTTGGTCTTAGCACGTGATGCCCAAGTGTTGGTTGGTTTCTTGACAGATCTGGATGTGGATCTGGTGGTAGCATCTTTGGATGGTGGTGGTGATGAATGAGATGATGAATCTGATGAAGATGAATGATGATATGGCTCTGGGTCTTTTGGTTGCTCAGAAGTTCCTTCAGGGTTGTGTTCAGGATTATCTAGAATATAATCATCAGCTTCTTTGCGAGCTTTAGCCTCTTCTTCAGCCTTTACCTTAGCCTCTTATTTTGCTTTAGCTTGAGCTTCCTCTTCAGCTCTTTCCTTAGCAGCTTCTTCAATATCTTCATCAGTTATCTTTTCATCCTTCTCCTTTTCCTCTTCTTCCTCAAAGGTGAATGGAATCTTATAAGATTGTTGCTGCTGCTCTGTGGATTCCTTGGCGGTGGCACCAGTTCGCTCATCGGGTTGATTAACCGCATCACGAATTGGTATGCTAAGTGCACCACCACTGGAACCTCCAGGGCCTCTTGTTTGCTCATGATTGCATTCTGTAGCAACATGTTGTAACCTTAGATGCTTAAGTGTCTTGTGGTAGTCTTTCTCCTCATCCTTTGGTTCTTCATCTGAACTCTCTTCTTCTTCCTGCTTTGCAACTGGAGTTTTACCCTTGTCAGTTTTGGGACTAGGTGGTTTTTCAGCTGTTGTTGTATCATCCGTAACAGACTCTGAATAGTGAACCTCCTCATCCGTCTCAGTATCCTTGGAGTCTTGATCCTCTAATTTAGGTGCCGGTTTAGGAGTAGGAATGGCACCCTTTGATGGAACTTTTCTTTTGAGGGCAGGATTCCTCTTAGGATACTTCAGGGCACTCCCAGTGCTTGCTATACTTCATATACTACCTGATCTCCTGGTCTTCTTTACTGGTATGGCTGAAGACTTTTCATCCATGAAGCCGACTTTTCCTAAGGCCATTGCTTCTTGATATCGTGAATACGATTGAATACTTTTAATATCATCAGTGAGAAGGCAGTCTGTCAATACTACACCTTGTTTCTTTGTTGATGAGTCTTTGAATCTGACAACATTTAATGTAGGCTCAAACAACGCAGAATGATGGTTGGGGTCATCAAGTCTCAAGGGAATGTCCTGATTCTTCCCGAGTATCCTCTGGATCAACAACTTAGTATATCTGATGAAAGGAATCTTTGTGCCAGGCTTCTTGAGGTGAGACATCATGTCTTCCCATATCAGACTTGCGTAGTCAATGTGCATTTTGTTGACCATGCCCCAGAAGATTTGTAGTTGCATTAGCTTAGGATGCTCATAACCGCTGTCTCTGCTGGAAACAGACTTTGCGATCATGATGTATAAAGTTCTCCATGGCTGAGGAATGTTCTTCAAATCGACTGAAGAATGCATGGTAATGATTCCTGCAGCTTCATCATAGCCAATATTGACCATGAATTGTAGTGTAGCCTCTTCAGTTGGAATTGGCACATACTTAACAGGTTGGATAGCAGGGAGCAGAAGAATTGCTCGTAAATCAGCAACAGTGACGGTGACTTGTTTGTCGTTGAGAGTCACTATGACAACATCTTGACCGTCAACTTTCTTCACAGTGTGCCAGAACTGATGAATATAAATTTCTGGTACAGTTGCTGAGTTGGTGAGCATGTTGTTGTAGGGATGAGGTTTAAGAATATCCACTGCAATTCGGCATGAGGATTCAGAGCAGGTGAAATTCTCAAAACCAACCTTGAGATTGTTCTTTCCAAGCTTCATACTATAAACAGTCGGGAATATGTCTTCTATTGCGAGCTCGTTTGGTGCGTTAACGTTTTCCATGGTGATGTCCATATCATGATCTGAAAGATATTGAGCCAAAAGAACCAACATATCGAAAGACATTATTTTAGTCAAAAGTTGATTTTATTGTCTAATTATTGAATTTGATATGTTAATGAACGTTACGAGTCCAATGTCACTTGTTGTCCAACAGTCTAAAGTAGTCGTGATAAGTTTCATGAGTATATTGATTTTGAATATTAAAGTCCAATTTCACTCATTCATACAACATTTTAACCATTATAGCTTATTAGTGACATTTTGGTCTTGTGACGTTATGAGTAACTTATTTACAAGTATGTACGCGTAACATTTCATAAGTAAAGTAAAAATTATGGCTTAAGCGTAAGAATGTAAGCTTATGCATAAACATTGTGTAACCATACGCGTAGACCTAAGCTTATGCATAGGAGTCCCTCTTACGCGTAAGAAAACTTATGCGTAAAAACAGACTCTTGGCATAAAGCTTACGTGTAAGCGTAGGTTAGGAGCTTATGCGTAAGGTTTACTCGTAAGAGTGAACCTTATACGTAAGACTCCAAGTTTACGCATATCCTTCACAGGATACGCGTAGTCCCTTTGTAGACCCTTACGCGTAAAATTTCTCTTACGTGTTAAGGTAATCCTTAAGCGTAGAATCTAATTTTACCCTTGATTCTGAATTGGTACGCGTAGAACATGAAATAAATCATTCATAACATTCAAATTAACATTTTATTCAATCCTCTTTCAAAATCACACGTTATCACAAAGTCTATCCAATTACGCGTAGACATCAAGTTATGCGTAACCTAAAACCCTAGAGTCAAATCTTACGAATAAGAAATCTAGCCATGGAAATTGAACCAAATGATTTCTGGTAAGTCTTAGAAACCTTATGAGTTGCTTTCAATCAGTTTTAACATCAAACACCACTAGAATCAAAAGTACCCAAATGTTCGAATACTTAAACCCTAAAATTAAATTTCATCACTTTGTTGTTTCTTGGTTGGATTCAAAGGTGCCATTGGTTAATTTAGCATGTATAAAACGTTTATCAAACAACTAATTGTCCTAAAACATTCACAAAGGAGAATACCCAATTTCACGCATAAACCCTAAAATTTGAAAAGTGGTTAAAAACGTATCTGGGTGAAATTTCTTGATGGGAATGATAATGAGACTGGTTTATAACACTTTTATCCTAACCATTTCATCAAAAAATCATAAACCAAGAACTTCATTCTACACGTAAGCGTAAGAACAAAAATTATTTTTTTTGGAAAATCTAACCGTTAAAATTGTATGAGATTAAAAACCAATGTTAGAAATCACATAGGGAAACGATTAACACTTACAGATTGGAAGATTAAAGCACGGATTTTTGAAATAAATTATAGGCGTGGGATATGGTAGGTTAAAACTTTTAATGCTTGAATTAAATGTGAAGTGTATTAGGTGGAAGGGTTTTGAAAATTTAAGTTTATACTTTTGACAAGTATAGCCCCTCCACCTCAACAATTTTCAATCACAGCCCATACCTTCCATTTTGGTTAAGCAAGAAGTGAAAGTTTGGAAAGAAACATGACGACACTCCCCCTCGACTTCATTTGAGTCCGAGGAGTGTAAGGAGGCAGGAAACGTATCCACCATTATCAAAGATACAACCAAAATTGGGTAATCATGCAAGTACAAGGTTTTATGATACAAAAAAATATTTACATTCTCCCCCTCAACACTTGATCGATAAAATAATGAATTGTTTGAAAGAGCAAAGTGTTGACGGAATATTTGTACTTGCGATGTTGAAAGAAATTTTAGATAGAAGAATATTTTTGTATTTTATAAGATTTTATATTATTTTTTTTTGTATTTTGATTTTGATAAAATATTTACAAAAGAGATTTTGGTGTTTGACTGGTTTTAAGAATGTGTCAAAAGTTCGTCCATTTCTTCTGGAGTCAAACATCGCATACCAATCCGGTGGATCAAATCAGTAAACCTAGCAGGAGCTAAGGCTTTGGTGAGAAGATCCGCCAGTTGGTGTTCAGTACCTACAAAATATAATTCAACGGTACCCTTTTCCACATGCTCCTTTATGAAATGATATCGAAGATCGATGTGCTTGGACTTCAAATGTTGGACGGAGTTGCACGAGATCGCAATAGCACTTCGATTGTCGCAGTACATCGGGATTCTGTCAAATACGTAACCATAGTCTTTAAGTTGTGTTCTCATCTAAATGACTTGAGCACAATATGCGGACATGGCTACATATTCTGCTTCAGTTGATGACAGTGATGTACAATCTTGCTTCTTCGATTGCCATGATACCAGTTTATCACCAAGAAATTGTAGAGCACCTGAAGTACTTTTTCGAGAATCTAAGCAACCTACATGATCAGCGTCTGAAAAAGCTATTAGTTCAAAACCAGAATCCTTCGGATACGAGATCCCCAAATTAATGGTTCCCTTGATGTATCGGAGGATTCTTTTAGCCTCGAGAGGCGAGTTTCATTGGTCTTGACTAATAACGGGAGCAAAGATATAAAGCAAAGACAGGTCGGTCTGGTCTGTTAGATACATGAGAGACCCAATAATACTTGATTTGGTAGGGTCAACCAATTTCCCATGCAAATCAACATCCAGTTTCTTGGTATGTGCCATTGGTGTGGCATAGGTATCACAGCTTTGCATTCCATGTTTGTTTAAAATTTCAAGAGCATATTTGGACTGACTTAGGAAAATACCACGGGGTGATTGATGAACTTGAAGTCCTAGAAAGTATGTAAGTTCACCCATCATGGACATTTCAAAATGTTTTTTCATAAGTTTTGAAAATTCGTTTGAGTACTATTTATGTGTTGACCCAAAATTGATGTCATCCACATAGATTTGAACGATTAAAATGTGAGCCCCGTGATATTGAATGAAAAGTGTTGGGTCGACCGATCCTTTAGTGAAATTATTGGTAATGAGAAAGGATGATAACTTATCATACCACGCCCGAGGGGCTTGTTTGAGATCGTATAGAGCCTTTTTCAGTTTGAAGACGTGATTCGGGAACTCTGGATCAACAAATCCTTCCGGCTGACTAACATAAACCGTTTCCTTCAGTTGACCATTCAGAAAGGCGGTTTTGACATCCATTTGATAGACCGTGATGTTCATGTGAGCCGCGAATGCCAGAAAAATCCTTACAGCCTCAAATCTAGCAACCGGTGCGAATGATTCCTCGAAGTCAATCCCCTCTTCTTGTCTATAACCTTTAGCCACCAGACGTGACTTATTTCGGATAACCGTACCCTCAGCATCTAACTTGTTTTTCCAAATCCATTTCAGACCAATGACATAGACCCCTGTTGGTCTTTCAACCAATTCCCATACTTCAAGATGTTTAAACTGATTTAATTCTTCTTGCATGGATTCTATCAGTTGTCGTAAGTCATTGCTTCTTTAATGTTTTTTGGTTCAGATTGACACACTGTTAAAGCATAAATGCAATGTTCTCCGTCAGTCTGAATTCGTTGTCTAGTTACGACTAGTTGATTCGGGTTTCCAATAATGTTCACAAAAGGATGGTCTTTAGTCCAACGATGTGTGGAGGGTTGATGTTGAAATACATTATGCAAATTGGGAGGATTCAAATGGCTTGTAGATGATTCCGCAACATCTGAGGAAGCAGTTGCATTAGCGAAAGGGTTAAAGAACGCATTTGGATCATAATCTGCAGGTGTAGGTACTTCATGATTCAGAAGATCATCAGCTAGTTCAGCGTCATTGGATGCGGTCTGTTCGGATGTTGTTGTTGAATCAATTGGAGGTGCTTCTTCAACAGTTGTTGTTACAGGTGTATCTGGTATTGGAGTGTTATCAGGTTGAGCAGCGGAAACATTTGATACATCTAGAGCACGTTGATCAATATCATCACTAAACATAGGAGCAAATAGTTGTTCCATTTGACGTCGAGTAAGCTGTAAGCTTGGTTTAGCTGATGATGGGGTTTGGGGGAAGTTTAGATGGTTATGTCCGGGTTCCAAGCTGTTTTGCTCAGAAGCCATCTTTGTAAGCTCATCGAAATTGGCATGAATCGTTTCCATAATCTCCCTTGTACGACGATTCCATAGCCGGTATCCTTTAGAATTTTCACAGTATCCAACGAAGACTCCAATATCAGCTTTAGCCTTGAGCTTTCCAAAGTTATTACGATCATTATTCGGGTAACAAAGAGCACCAAATACATGAAAGTGTTTGAGATTCGGTTTATGGTTATGGATAAGCTCATAAGGTGTTTTGTTGTGGCGTTTAGTGATCATGGAACGGTTCTGAGTGTAGCATGCAGTTGACACGGCTTCTGCCCACAAGTAATCTGGTAATTTTGCATTTATCAACATCGTTCTTGTAGCTTCCACTAACATACGGTTTCGTCTTTCAACAACTCCATTTTGTTCTGGTGTTCGTGCAATTGATGTTTGATGCTCAATTCCCACTTTCTCATAGTATTCTCGGAGAGTCTGATTTACAAATTCAGTTCCTTTGTCTATTCTGAATTGTCTGACTGTGTTCCGGAGCTGAACTTGAATTTTCATGAGAAAGGTGATGATCATCTGTGGAGCTTGATCTTTACTTCGAAAAAAATAAACCCAAGTCCATCTTGAGTAGTCATCGACAATTACCAAAATGTAGCATTTTCCATTGATCGTCTGCACACGCATTGGGCCACACAAATCCATGTGAAGAAGATGAAGCACATGCTGTGAGCTGTGTTCCACCTTTGAAGGAAAGGGGCACGAGTGCTTTTCCCTTGTTCACAAGTCGAGCATAGATGATCTTTAGAATACCGAAATCTTGGAAGACCTTCAACAAGTTTGTAACGTGCAAGATTGGTTATGGTTTGAAAGTTTAAGTGTGAAAGACGACGGTGCCATAGCCAAGATTTTGTAGATGTTGCTTTAGACAGTAGACAGATGGGAGATGAAGCAATCATGTTTTTCATGGAGATTGTGTAAAGACTTGATGTGCAAGTTCCAGATATAAGATCGTTTCCTTATAGATCACGAATGTAACAAGTTTTCTCCCTAAAAGCAACTTCCAGATCACCATCACAAAATTGAACGACTGAAAAAAGATTGTGACCGAGACCTTCCACATAATAAACCCTGCAAATTTTGATGTTCCCATTGATGTAATCTCTGTAGCCCATGATAGCTGCGAAGTGATCATTCCCGAACCTGACAGTGCCAATGAACTTTGAAACAAATTTTGATAACAGTTTGAGATTGCCTGTCATGTGCCGGGAACATCCGCTATCAACAATCCAGAGGATGATCTGTATCACCTGCATTACACACAGACAACACAGGTGGAATAGAAGTAGAGGTGGAACCCGAAGAGTTAGAGGGTTCCGTTACAGTTACAGATGATACACACATGTTATTGATTTTGGGAATCCATTTAAATCCAAGTGTATTATGTAACCATTTCTGCCATCTCCAACTAGTCTTAGCTTTGGTCTTACTGAATGCACTAGGTGAGAAGTTCATCCTAGAAGGTGACGTGGGTTCTATGGGTACATCAATGGTCGTAGCAGAAACATTAGTGGGCGGTTTACCTAGCATAGACTTAGAAGCATTAGTGGGCCTGGAGGTATTCCATTTTCTATTGTTCTACTTACGAGATAAGATAGCATTAGCAACACATTTATCATGACAACCAGAAAACATGCTTTTACGACAACCAACACAAGATGCTTCAAACATAACATTCAAAGTACTTAAAGGTTCAACATTCGTTACATCACTTTTTCTATTACATTTGTCTAACACAATGTCTAAAGTGGGTGCAACTTGAGTCTTATTCAAAGTCCTAAGCTGTTCTTCTACTTCAGAGGTCTTTATTGTTCTTTTCTTACGTCGCAACTTCCTATTCTTCCTTGATGTGCTCTTAAGCTGTAAAGTGCTAGCGTTGGGAAAAGAGGTAACTATTCCTGTTTCAGTGGAAGGAAGCACATTAGTATCTTGTGGTTTGTCATTAGGTGTTCTAGTGTAAATTTTAAACATTCCAGGTGCAAGTCCATTAGTGTTACTAGACTTATCTTTTTCATACTTTCTTAGCTTTGCTTTCAACTCAATAATAGTGTGCAACAAATCTTGATTTTCAGAGTGAATGTGTGAATTAACATGTAAAACATCTTTAGTGTGTGCAAGATAATTATCAAGTTCTTGTGATGCTTTTTCACGAGTCTGTTTGAGCAAATCAAATATGACACCATATTCAGTTTTGACTTTGGAAATTTCTTGTTCATATTTTGAAATTTGACACTTTAAAGACACGTTTTCATCATCCAGATGTTCTATTTTTGGATCAAAGGATTTTGAACGCAACTGGTTGATTTTGTTTTGCAAAGCAAGTTCTCAATTTTGACAATCCTTTTGACACCATTGAAGACGACGTTTTGCATTTGAAAGTTCATTTAATAAATGCTCATTTTCAATTTTCAAAGATTTGATTTTCTGCACATTATCGATATTCTCAACATTTTCAACAGAATCAACAACAATATAATCGAATGCATATGCAACAGAATGAAGTAACACAACATTTATGGTATCAGCACAGATAACATCTTCCAAGAGTCGATCAACATGATTTCGAAACATTAACTTTTTACGTTTAGTATTTGAAATCGTTGTTTCAGTTTCCTCAAAAAAAATTTCATAAGACCTATCTCCTTTTGAAGATCCCGTTCCCAATATATTGCACACATTTTAAGATTTCGGACACGTGGTAAAAGTCCTTTCTGAAAAATATCCCGTTGTTGTCGCGCAAATGGCGATTGAAAATGTTCAGCTTTGATTTCAGAATTAACTTCAATTGCATGTTCCAAAAGTTTTATGTCAGACATAAAAGTGGCAAAATATTTGAGAACTTGACATTGTTCAGCTAATGGCTTTATTTCACTAAATGAAGGTAAAGGATCATTAATTTGTGCGACATTGGAAAGGGGACCATCATTGGAAGAGAACTCAGAAGTTGGTGTGATAACCCAAGGTGTGTTAGAATTATCCTGTTGTGTGATGAAAGTTATGGCTTTTGAATATTTAAAAGGTTTGTTATAAACAATATTTTCCAATTTTAACCTACTCTCGTCTTCTGCATCTAGTTCCTCCATACGATTATATTCAACAACACTCATGATTGAGTCATCAATTCTATGTTCTGCACTGTAAACTTGAGGATTTGGTTTGAATGCTCTATTAGAAAAATGTGGTTTGTAATCAACAAGAATTTGTCCATATCCATTTGGATTTGGTTTAAAAGAAAACTTTTGAATTGTTGTGATTGACTCACCATGTTTGTAAACAACATTTCGAAACTCTTTGATTTTATTTTGTAGGTCGACAATTTCCTCAAGATAGTCATCTATTTGTTTCCTCGAATGCTTTTTGTACTCACAGAACTGTTTTTGATAAGTTAACAACTCAGACTTGGCTTTTTGAGTTTTCGAAGTGAGAGCGTCAAGTTGTTGTTTATGATCATATTTTCAATTGTTCTATTTGAGACAACAAGATTCTTGGATGCAACTAGATCACATATCTGTTTTTCCAAAGATTTTTCATTTTGATAGGATTTAGCAAATGCGACTTCAAAACCTTTTTCACGTTTCTCTTTAGTTTGAAAAATGTTGAGTTGAAACTTATAGCATTCATTATCCTTAGTTAACAGTGCAATTTTATCCTGTAATGTCTTATTGTTGTCATGGCACTTTTCCATTTGAGATTTGTGAGTCTGAATTAAGTTGGTCATGAGCTCAAGATCTGGATTAGACAAAGGTTCAGCTTGTTCAACGTGAGCCTCAACATGATCATTATTTAGATCCTCAAATATAACTACGGAGTCAACTTGATTATCAATATTAACCATAAGGTCATCTTGATCGTCAAATATAACTACGGGATCTATTTGATTATCATCGGAATGAGATGTAGAAGGTTCATGTTGAACACTCTGATCCTCGTCTGATGCAGATGTTGGCAGAGATATCAGATCATGTAAAAGAATGTTTGGATCCGGTACCTGAGACAAGCCATCAGTGTTATACACTGGGCCTATGTCACTCATGTGGAGCTTTTGCATGTTTGCCATTAACATCACGGCTGCATTAGCCTGCAAGTCTTCCATGTCATCATCAGAATCTGCATTAGCCATGAAGCTCTGTTCCTTGTTTGTAAGAGTTCCACCAGCTTCATCCTTGAGAGCCAAGAGTAAAGCCTCTTTGTGATAAGCACTGCCTCTTGTCCTCGGCTTTGGGTATGCATTAGGCAGATGACCCTTCTCATTGTAGTTATAGCATTAGAGACCATTAACCCTAGTCTGAGCATTTCCCTGATCAACCACTTGAACCAGTTGATGTGGAGCATCCATGTTATTCCTTCCATTAACATTAAACCCTTGACCACTATTCATCTGACGACCATTTCCACGATTCTGAACCTCAACCCTTCCATTGCTAACAACAGCTTGATTCCTTGTATTAGATGAGGTGCGAATGCGGTTGTTGGATTTTTTAGCAAATCTTCCAAAGGCTCTTGCAAGCATAACAAATCCTTGATTCATTGCATCGAAGGCATATGCATCCTCATTTGATTCACTGTAGAGTGCCTGGTCATTGTTGTTGTTGTATGGACCTAATTGAGTTTCTTGTGATTGTTGTTGTGAAGGATCATATGGTGTAATCTGAACAGTTGATTGTGGAGGGTTTGTGAAGACAGTTTTCAAGGTCGGGAATTGAGGATAACATGCTTGAGCCCATAAAGCAAGAGTTTGATTATCCGGGAGTGAAGGTGAAACAAGAGCCCCACGGATGACTCTTTCTTTGTCAGCTTCCTTTTGGTGATGCTTCAAATAGTGATACAACAATCCGTATGTAGCTTCATGAAGATTCTTCGCTTGACAGATAAAGATAACATACTTTTCCCAATCAGGACCAAGACTGCTCAGGAACTTAGTGTTGACTGCAATCCTTGGTATAATGATATTATGCTTATCCAAGTCATTGATGATGTATGAGAACCGATGATGATATGACTCTAATGTCTCCCCTGGTTTAATCATGAAGTGTTCATATGCTTAGTATATTTTTGATTCCATGTCCTCTTGATTGAGTTCAGTGCCTTTCATTAGAAGATGAATGTGCTCCCACATTGCTTTAGCAGTCTTTTGAGCATCAACACTACGAAGTATCGGATTGGGTAATCCCAAAAGGATATATTGCATTGCAAGTTCATCAACTTCTAAGTGAAGAAGTTGATCAGTAGTAAGTTGATCAAGACCGACAATGTTGGTGATATCATCTCTTGGTGGATTGGCAGTCGGATCTCCGGGTACAGTGATAGTAGGCATCTGAAAAGGACCTTCAAGGATGACCTTCTTCAAAAACTTACCATGTGGCTTCTTGAGATCACAAAACCTAAAGAACCTTATCACCCATTGATCATAGTTTCCGGGAGTGAGCATTGGAGGTCTGTCAAGGGATCCAGCTTCATGAATGGATTGTTGGCTACTTAAAGCTTCACACATCTTTGCAAACCAAGACGGTTCCTTTGGTGTTGTAACATTCATAGCATACTTGGCAGGATACTGATTTTGAAAGTATGTGTAATGTTGTACTTGTTGACGAGGGTTTGGTGGAACCATTTGTGGTGGAAGAGGGTTTGCTCCTTGAGGAAAGTGTTGAAATTGTTGCAATTGTTGTGGGGATGGTGGAGGATATTGTTGAAAGAACTGTTGTTGTTGTTGCTGAGGATACTCATGAGGAAAGTAGTTAGAGTATGGTGGTTGAGACATCATGAAACTTGTGTTGATGATGGATCTTTGTAGTCGAATGAAACAATGTGGATGAAGTAACCTTATGCGTAAAAACCAGCTTAGGCGTAGAAATCACCTCATGCGTAATACCCAACTTACGCGTAAAACGAGAGCTTACGCGTAGGAATAGCTTACGCGTAGACTTGAGTAAAACTTAGCTTAGGCGTAAACCAAAGGCTTAGTAGTAGAATCCTTATGCGTAATATTTGCTTATGCGTAAGATAAGCTTAGGCGTAAGAAATGCTTAGGCAAAGAGAATTCTACGCGTAAGATTTTAGCTTAGGCGTAAAACTAGGGTTTTGCCCAAAAATCTTTTACACTTATACCAATGTAAAAGATATCCAAAGTCGAAGTGTTTTCAGGCTTATCCAAGCAAGAAAACACTGAGTAAACCAATAGCACTGAAGATCAAATGATGAGAAGCTTACGCGTAGACTGCTGCTTATGCGTAAACTTTGTGCTTATGAGTAAGATTAGGGTTTTGTTACGAGTAGAAAGTACCAAAAATGCACCAAAACTGATTTTATGCTCCAAAGTGTTTTGTAACCTGATTTTAATGATGAAATAGCTTCAATATCACCAAAGTAACAAGAAAGTTTGAAACTTTATGATCCAAATCCACTTTCACCCTTACGCGTAGACAATACCACACGTACAAAAACAAGCTCAAAATCAATGCTACACACGTAAAGTTTCAAACTTGATGCTAAAAACTTAAACTTTAACACTAAATAAACCTTAAAGTACAAGAATCTTGAGTTTTTAAGTGTAAAAAATGAAGCTTTAAGCGTATGAAAGGTTTGTAGCAAAAAACTCACGCGTATAACAAAATACTTTAAGAACAAATATGTTTCACCCAACTAGATGGCGAATAATACCACTGTTAGGTCACCATAATGTAACACAAGCATCAATATGTAAGAAATATAGATAAGGTGATCGGATGAACAAACACACACACACACGTATGAAAGTAAAAAAAGGTTAAGCGTAATGTATTATGTATGAAATGAACAACCAACCATCTAAGGAAGGTTTACAAGTGCTTATATAGGGAAAGAAACTAGGGCAACAAACAAGTTTCCTTTGTTTCCTTATTGGGCTTGGGACAAGGCTTATGGACTTTCTACATAAGCCTTGCCTTTAATACAAACTTAAAAGCCTAATTAAGCAAACTATTACATATTGATTACAAACACTTGAAATATAGTTTAGGGGTGATTCCAACATTTGTAATGAAAAACCTTTTGTAAATTTGTTACAGAGAAGATTTTCTTGTTAAAACAGGTTGATGATTTTGAAGAACACACAAATTTTCTGGGTTTGAGAAAGGATTTTGACAGCGTTTAGTTTCAGAAAATTATTTGTGTGTGTTTATGACGTTTAGAAGGGGGTATTTATAGAGTGGTGAGAGGGGTAAATTTTGTATAAAAGAGGATTTGTAAAGTCAGTTTTTGAAAACGTTTTGAATCTCCTCATTTAATGCCACCACTCCACTACCGCATGATAAAATCGGTTTTCAAGGAGCGATTTGCACAGTAAAAGTGCATTCGGCAGTAATAAAATATCATTAGGATATTTCATGTGAGAGGAGGCATTTAATGCCAAGTGGGATGAGGTAAGGTGTTGAGAGACCCTTGACTTGGATGACAATAACACAAAGAGACATATTACTATATTAAATTGGCATGGTTACCAACCTAGGACATTTAAGTAGCTGATACTTGGTGCATTTAGTTACTCATTCAATGCTCAATGTCTTAAGTCAGGGTCCCTGAATGAGTCTTACTCATTCAATGAGAGGGTTGTTTTGGGGGTTTTTTTAGGGAGGATGAACCATTTCAGAGAAAACTTACTGAGATTGGGATTGGTTTTCAGGTTGCTGACTTTCAATGTCTAGCATTCCCAATTCAGCTTTCAGTCTCCTGAAGGTAGGTTCATCTAAGGGTTTAGTGAAGAAATCAACAAGTTGATATTCAGTAGGGATGAAATGAAGTTCAATGTCTCCTTTCATTATGTGGTCCCTGATGAAATGATATATGATATCAATGTGTTTGGTTCTTTGGTGAAGGACAGGGTTGTTGGAGATTGCAATAGCACTGGTGTTATCACAGAAGATGGGTACCATTTTGTAATGGATGTCATAGTCACTGAGTTGACTTTTCATCCATAAAATATTGGCACAGCATCCTGCAACACCTACATTCTTAGCTTCAGCTGAAGACATAGCCACTGATTGTTGCTTTTTAGCACTCCAACAAACCAGTTTTCCTCCAAGAATTTGACAGGACCCTGAGGTACTTTTTATGTCCATGTTGCAGCCAGCATAATCGAGTCGAGAATATCCTTTGAGATCAAACCACGAGCACTTTGGATAGTAGAGTCCAAGGCTTGGAGTTCCCTTCAGGTATCTAAGTATTCTTTTGGCTGCAGTGAGATGGGATTCTTTGAGATTGGACTGATATCTTGCTATTAGACAGACTGAGAATTGTATGTCTGGTTTGGAAGCAGTTAGATACATCAGTGAGCCAAAAATCCCTCTGAAATAGGGTTTGATTGATTGATTTTCCAGTGAGATCAGGTTCAAGGTTGTTAGGAGGGACCATTGGTGTCTTCACTGAGGCACAGTCAAATATCTCATATTTCTTCAAGAGATTTCTGGTGTATTTCTCTTGGTGATGGAGATACCTTTATCAGGTTTGCTGATTTGTAGTCCAAGGAAGTATGTGAGTTCACCCATCATGCTCATTTCAAACTTCTTTGTCATCAGTTTTCAAACTGTTTGCAAAGAGTGTAGTTTGTTGAGCCAAAGATGATGTCATCAACATATACTTGGACCCGTATCACATCTTGTTTTGTCCTGTAAATAAGCAGTGTGTTGTCTATCTTCCCTCTAACAAACTTGTTTTGAATCAGGAAGGCTGAGAGAGTTTCATACCATGCCACAGGAGCTTTTTAGTCCATAAAGGGCTTTGTCAAGCTTGAGACATAGTCGGGAATTCACTACTCTCAAAGCCGGAGGTTCTGAACATACACATCTTACTTGAGTTCACCATTAGAATTCACTTTTACATCCATTTGGTAAACTTTGAAGTTCATGTAGGTAGCATATGCAAGGAAGATCTTGATGGCTTCCATTCTTGCAACAGGAGCAAATGTCTCATCGTAGTCAATGCCTTCTTGTTGACTGTAACCTTGGCTACAAGTCTGGCTTTGTTTTTAATGACAGTGCCGTTTTCATCGGTCTTGTTTCTGAAAACCCACTTCATTCCTATGACAATGACATCCTGAGGACATTTGATCAAGGTCATGACCTTGTTTTTATCAAACTGTTGAAGTTCTTCTTGCATAGCCGAACCCAGCTTGGGTGTTTTAGAGCCTCGGTGACACTCTTGGGTTCCATTTCGATAGGTAATCAGCATATAGACATTCATTTCTTTGAAGCTGCAGTTAGTTTAGCAGTCATGCTTCTTGTAAGCATGCCCTTAGTGGGTTCACCAATGATGTTTACAAGCTCAATGTCCTGAGATTTTGTCCACTTACTTTGTAGTCTAGGATCTGAGCTTGAAGAGGTCACTGGAGACTCGGAGTGAGTTCATGTGCAGGAGCCACAGAATCATTTAGATCATCTGTTGAGATGTCTTGTTCAGGTTGGGGTTCTTGAATCACAGGTTCCTGAACATTTGGTTCATGTTACCTATCCCAACAGGGGTGATTGATTATCAATAAATTCACTGATAGTTGGTTGGGGAAGGTTGTGAGGTAAGACATAATATGAGATGCCAGCATCAGCTTGGTATAAGGAATTGATTTCAGTATTATACTCATCAGGAGGATATCTTGTTGAGTTGTCAATTCCTATTTCCTCCATTGAGGTGTTGGTGAACCTGATGCTTTCAGAACTCTCATCAAAGGTGACATGAAAGTTTTCCTCAACTTGTTGTCTCCTTGTGTTAAATACCCTAAAGGCTTTGGAGATCAGTGAGTAACCTAGAAAGTATCCATCATCAGCTTTAGCATCAAACTTGGCTAGATGATTCTTGTGGTTATGAATAAACACAGGACATCCAAACACATGAAAGTAGCTGATATCGGGAAGTCTACCTTTGAATATCTCATATGGGGTTTTGTTATGTCTTTTGACAATGATTGACTTGTTTTGAGTGTAACAGGTTGTTTTGACTGCTTCAGTCCAGAAATGTTTTGATAGAGCTGAGCCATTTAACATAGATCTAGCAGCCTCAATGAGAGTTCTGTTTTCCTTTCAGCTACCCCATTTTGTTCAGGGGTGTAAGGAGATGAAAAGTTTTGGGAGATTCCCTTTTCATCACAGAAATTCTCAAGCTCTTCATTTATGAACTCAGTGCCATTGTCAGTTCTAATTTGTTTAACAGTAATGTCATTCGGTTTTCAATGTTCACGATGAATGACATTATTGTATCAGTACTGACTCTTTTGGAAAGAAATTATACCCAAGTGTATCATGAAAACTCATCAACAATGACAAGTGTATACTTCTCATGCTGGATTGATCTAGGACTGACCGGTCCGAAGAGATCCATGTGCAGGAGGTGAAGGCAGCTTTTGATGGAGAAATTTTGTTTTGTTTTGAAAGATGCTCTTTGGTGTTTGCCTTTTTCACAGGATGAGCATGGTTTATCTTTTACAAAAACCAGTGATGGTAAGCCAAGGACCTTGTTTTGTTTTGCCAAGTTGTTGATGTTTTTGAAATTTAAGTGTGAGAGTCTCTTGTGCCACAACCAGTTGATAGTTTCAGTGGCTTTGGCAAAGAGACAAGTTCCATTTTGAGAGAGTGTTGACATGTCTAAGACATAAACATCATCTCTTCTAGGAGCTATCAAAACAACTTCTTTGTTGGCATTGAAAATGGCGCCTTGTTTGTCATTGAATTGCACAATGTACTTAGCATCACAGAGTTGACTGACACTGATGAGATTGTATTTGAGACCATTGACATAAGCTATTCTAGAGAAAACTATTCCATTGCAGTATACTGAACCATAACCTTCAGTGGGACATGATGAGTTATCACCAAATACTACCTTGGGTCCTGATTCCTTTACATACTTGTGCAGATCCTCCTTAACACCAGTCATGCTTCTTGAGCATCAACTATCTAGATGCCAAATAGGCTCCCTGGCGTGTCTCTACACAAATAGTAAACTGGATTAGTTTCTCTTGCTGACCCACATACTATTGGGTTTGCGTCTGTTAATACAAATAAGCCGTAAAACGTTTATTTATATTTTACGATCTTCTAATGTTTTGTCGATAACAAACGTAAAATCATTTTAACGAAACAAATAAAATACGTAAATGATTTGAACTATTAGTTTCCTACATATTCACATTTTCACATAAAACAATAAAACAAGTATAAGTGATTTTATGATTTAGTAATACATATGTACAACAACTAGTGTTTACATATTTGGGTAAAATATACACATAACTAGTATGTAGTATATTGGGTAATATAAATGGGTAGAAACTTAAGTATCACAACCCATTGGGCAAATACATTGAATGTAGTTGGGTACAACCCAAAGCCCATAACCCATGGAGCTTGACCCATAACCCATTGCATGACATCATGCTTATATCATACATGGATAATATCCATAACCCATGGATCAACCCATACCCAAGTGACCAAGTGCATTGCACTCAAAGATACATTGTATCTAGCTAAAGATCCATGGTTCAACCCATGACCCATGACCCATAACCAAAATACCCATGGGTAAAAGGGAGCGTCCCACGGATCCCTAGCTTAACGCTAGACGGATCCCTTGTGGAAGGGATCCGTGGGATCCCGGGAACAATAGGATTTTTCCTCTATAAATAGTGAGCCATTTCTTCATTATTTCTCACCCCTTTCTAACACACTTTCTCCCTGAGTTAAAAACTCACTAGCCGAACCACTATAAATACTTGCGTTGTGGTTTTGTACTTCTTACTCTTATCTTTTCATTACTTACCTTTATATGCTTGTTTATCAACATCCAACACACACATCCAAATAGATTGACATAAGTCGATCTAAATAGATTAAAAGGAAGTTTTAATTGGAAAAACTATTCAACCCCCCTTCTAGTTTTCCACAATTGGTATCAGAGCTTCGTTACCAAGTTTCTTGAATTATATTGTACTTTAAAAACTTGATACGATCCATAGTTAATTGAAAACTACAAAGAATGTTTTTCATAAAAACAAACACCATGCCTTTTAAAACTATATGTTTGGATGTTGATTTGATAACAACATTTTCTTTATTATTTACTTTTTCATTTAATTGCACTAATCTTCTCTGTCATGTTGATTAGTCATAGCTCATACCCACCAAGCTATAGGAATCGCTTGGTAACAAGAATACCTTCCTTAAGAAGGTATCTTGAACGCAAAGGAGCGGGAATCGTCTAAGTGACATTTGCTGTGTCATTTGTAAAGACATTCCTAAGCGCGCTAGAGGTATGATTTTCTTTCTTATTTTGCTTGATAATTAAGTATTCCTATTTAGGTATTTATATGATTATCTTTTGTGCTTATACATGTATTACATGAAGCTTCATTAGGAAGTCTTTTTCTCACATACGTGTTAGTTTTATCGTCTAAAGTCGTGGTATATAAAACTTATGTTTTATTTCTTTTAATCCAATAATAAAACAAAACACGAATTTCAAAAATTCCTCCTTCCCTATAAATACTTCCACCGTCAATCACTCTATCCTCACTTTTTCAAATCTTCCAATTTCAAAAATTTCTCTCGTTTAAAACTTCATCTTCCTTTCCATTTTCGTCTCAACCGAAACCAAGAAGGATCATCTTCAACATGGTTTACATCGCCCTCGTGTAGGATCGATATATTTATTATGTTTGATGATTCGGGTGGTCTTGGATGATCAAAATACATGTTAAACATTGTAGAGAGAGAAAGTAGAGAGATGGTGTTCTTGGTAGAGAGTTGTTTCAATAAAAGTTGTAAGGTTAGATTGCCAAGCCACACCCCTTCCATGGACGGAAGGGGTATTTATACTTACAAACAATACGTCCTCCTATCGGACTGTGGATCAGGCATACAGTGGGTAAAGACCCGTCCTTCCTCCACGGTGTTGCAGTAAACTAATAACTAACAAAATAACTAGTAAATAACGTAATGTCTACGAGCTAACTTATGCTAGATTATATTTGGGGTGACCGATACTTCACTATGGAATTTTCTAATTCCTAACAATCTCCCTCTAAGGGAGGTCACCCCATGTTTTACATTTTGAATCCTAGCATTTTATTTTATCTTCAGTCTTGAACTCGTAGACTTGAATTCTTCAACTTCTGCATCTTTGTGCTTTAGCAGTGACTCTTCATAGTCCGAGTGCTTTGTACTTTCAGTGGAGGCCTTCTTGATCCACATCTTTGATGATATTCGAGTTTTCATTGAGATCATCAGCCACAGTAAATCTCTGGATCACCCTCTATTGTGTTGCCATCATGTGAAGTTGTGACTTTCGAACCGACATGCTCACACTTTCAGGATCATGACATTTTTCCATCAGAGTAGCGGAAGCTTTACTGGTTCATGATATTTGCAGCAGCGTAGCAGAAGCATAGTATAAAAATATCAAAACCAGGTTATGTAGATATGCACCAGTCATGAATTCTTCCATTAAGTGTGGATCTTTGTGAGAATGCGGCTTTGGATTGACTCCTCAATTCTGATTAGCTGCAACCGTCCAAATGTACCTGCAAACAACAGTTAGCAATAAACACACGAAAGTGTCTTTGATCACTTTCGTTGAATTGAGGTACACGGCCCACGGTTCCCCGTTGATCAGTACAAGTACTGCCTGTGATCAGGTAGGATTCCTAAGAATCTCCTTCACAGGGTTTCGCAGCTGCTCTAGCTGTTCTCAAACCAGAACGTCTCAAAGAAGACAATACGGAGTGAGTGAACCAGCGAATTGAGATTCACTAATTGATGAAAAATGATTTTGAAAAACAATCGCGTATTGCTTGAAAGAAAGAGTTTTGCAATACGACGAAGATTTTATGAGAAAGATCAATTTTCAATCATAAATACTTTTTATATTTGAAAGAGTACACATTCGACGTGCTAGTGAGAAGAAGATTCGCACATCGAATGGTTTTTCCAAAAGTATTTTTTCAATCAGAGATACTTTTTGTGTTTGAAAACATAAGTACACATTCGACGTGCTAGAGAAAAGAAGATTTGCACATCGAACGGTTTTTCCAAAAGTATTCGTCAATTCCATTCCTGGACCAAGGTAGATTCAAGAGTGAATCGCCCCATCGTTTCTATCTAGTTGTCACAAGTTTGATCTTTTGGAAAGATCTCACATGTCACCCACCAAGAGCTTGTTTGATGTTGGCTCTAGAAGGATTTCCATCTTCATCGTGAATACTTTTACATACCACTCGAATGTTCTGGCAATACCACAAGGATAATGCGTAGGACTCTTAATATAATCTTACTTTCCACATTGTGTGAAACAGCAAGTCTTCATTAATTTTGTGTCCTAATGAGATATTGTGGATGATCTCTTGGCTCTAGACTCAATAGTGCACATTTGGTTCCTATGCCGAAGACTAGGGAGAGGGTCTCCTTCTTCAATATCAACAATCTCTAAGAGAAAGTCGATAGATTATGTCGGTTCCCCGTGAGAATGAAACAAGTCCTTTTAAGAGGAACTTGAATAGGTTGGGAAGTTAGGTGCAGTGCGTCACTGGGTCCATGATGTCTTGTCTTCAATACCAGTGTTACCGTAGTAGACACCAGTAGCATATGTATTGAACCCGGTTTCTGCCCTAAGGTTGAATTATTGGAGGGCTATTTCTTTTCACCCTTTTCTCATTTCATTTCTTTTTCATTCTTCAACCCCTTCAGTGCTTACCGAGACTTCATAACTAGAACCTTGTTGGGTTTATTCTAGATCTAGCTCTGTCTCAGTCGGCACTCTTCCCATATCTCATTTTTCTCCTTTTTTCATCATACCTAAAGACTCTACACTATCTAGTGGATTGTCCCTGGGTAGATCCCTCCGGTTCTGGCGGATCGTGGGAACTAATACCTAACCTCACCATCCTTATAACTCCATACATAAAGTAAAATGGTCGGTCTTTTGGTACAATTCTTTCCTTCTCAAAACCAATTGAAAAATCATTTGGAAAAACAATCAAGGTACTTGTGATACGAGATCAAAGCATTTTGTACCTTAATAGTTTTGATCATTTAGAAAACCTCCCCCTCAGCATGTGCGTATGTTTTAGAAATTGTTTAGCACAAGGAGGCAAGAGGACTTTGAAATATTTTCTTTGATCACAATTTTCATAGAAAAAAACCATTTGATTTTCTTGGTAAATTTCTCCCCCTCAATATGTGCATAGGATAAGTGAAATCATTTTATCACGTAGAGGCAAGAGTTCTTTTGAAGTACTTTTCACGATCACAAAAGCCATTAAGAAACCATTTGCTCCCCCTCAATATGTGCATCCATAAATGAAAGAGTTTGGCACATATTAGAGAGAACTTGCACATTAAATCAAAACGATCATCTTATATCAAGTTTCATTATTAAATCACAAATTCTCCCCCGATCAAAAATATCAAACCCTTTGAGATTTTGGATCTCAAGTGATTTAATCAGGTTTGGAAAACATAGGAGAATATGTGGCCAGGTTTAAATACTCATCTTGTTTTTGAATAAATCCTCCTCCTCAACATGTACATTGTGTATTTGAAATCGTTTGGCACATGGAGGCAGAAGTGCCTATAAAGGACTAAAATTGATTCCATTAAAACAGATTTGAGATTTAAATCACGATCTCTCCCCCGATCAAAAATTTCAAACCATTTGAGATTTGTGATCCCAAAAGATTTAAATCATTTAGAAAATTTTGGGGAAAGACGTGGCAAGATTTAATTTTTGAAATAGACTGATAAGAATCAATTTAAGACATTAAAGATTGTTAGTGTCAGGTATGATTGTTTTAAGAGACCTTTAAGTAAAATAAAACAATTTCACAATCAAACAAGAACAGAAAAAAGTTCATTTTGAAAGATCTTGATTCTAAAGAAAAATCATACCATGACATAACATTAAATCTTTAGATCACCACATTTTAACGTACAAACGGACTCTTTTGAAGATATATTGTTTGAAAATAATTTATTTTAAATCACTCTCCCCCTCAATCGATGACAATAGTCGATGATTGAGTGACTCAAGTTTTGATAAAATGAAGTCCGGTGATTTCCAAAATTAAGTCCAATTAATTTTCAAAACAATATTTTCCATTTTCAAAACAATTTAATCAAATTATTCAAAATTGTTTAAAAATGGTATCCTGCACAAAGATACGTTAGGTGGTTGAGAAGCTTCCGTTGTTGCTGTAGGGCTTGGAAGAAAACCGTCTGCAGATGCAGTGAGACTTCTTCTTACGTTGCATTTTGAATGCCAACTGAGGTCAAATTAAGCTCCGTTTCTTCAATCACTTAGAAGAAAACCATCTGGTGATGCAGTGAGACCTCTTACGTTGCATTTATGCCAACTCTCCATTGAAGTCCAATTAAGCTCCGTTTCTTCATTTGTCAACCCAAGAAATAGTTACCCTTTCCTTTTGGCATCCAATCATCATATTATGTGGGATCCGGATCGGGAACATTCTTATACCAAAATACCTGCATACGTTAGTGAACACAAACAGATATATGGTGGTCGACATCACCCAAACAGCAATCGACTAATAACAGTCAATTCAACATATCAATCAGATCATGTAAAGGTATGGGAATAATGTGTTCATCAAACTCTAATCATCTAATCATGACAATCATATCCTAGGCACCTTAGTCCTTCAACGTAGGTTAACATCATTTTTCAGTTAAGCATATAGGATAATTAGATAAGCTCGTTTAGATGATATAAATTTGAAAACATTCTCCCCCTTAATCAATGACTCATATTCTGAAAAATTTAAAAGCGCTGAAGTCATTGATTGAGTTTTCAATTTTTACGAAAACTCTGAAACTGATTGATTTACAGGCAACTCGATTTCCACCATTTTGTTAAAACAAATATTTTTCTAAAGAATTTTGAAGGAAAAATATTTGAGTAGGAACAACAGTCCTTTCGACATACTTTTCTCATTTTTTTTTAGGATAAGTGCACGAATTATGAAAAATATGTTTAGTGCAGCACTTTCCTTCTTTTGAAGAGCGGGTTGCTATCAGAAAAAATAGCAAGCCATGGTTTAAGCACGGGTTACATTCAGGAGTAACTGCAAACCATAATTTTTTGACATGTTTTAGAAAAGAATATTTACACCTCCTGCTCGAACTTCATCTATGGTCCCGTGCCATTATTGAATGACATTTCTAAGACCGCAGATGTTATCGATACCAGAAGACATGTCATGTTAAAACATATTTTTGGTATTTTTGAAATTTTCTGATTTTTATGGGTTTTTGAAGGCTTTATATTTTTCTATTTTCTTTTTGAAAAATATATACACAGATAGAATAGATGATATAGTTTAAGAAGATGATGATACGAGTACCGAGATAAGGATATCGAGCAGCACGTCGTAGAAGATAGAATTCGTCATCTCTTAAACTTCCACCACCAAAGCTTCCGAGGCTCCAGAATAGAAGATAGAACATGAGCCTTTAAGAAAAAGAGACTTTGGCAGCTTCCCCCCAAACCGAAAATCCATTAGATGAGCAGATTCGAAGCTCTATTTCAAGCTTTTCTTAGCCAGGTGCACAGAGAAGCACACCATTATCATCGAACTTCTTTGCTCCTTTTAAGAATAATCACTGTGATTCATCGTTCGAGGTTATATCATCAAAATAGATCAGCTACGTATCATCCCACTCATAAATAATCTTCTCACATTTCATAACCACTGAAGTCTGAAGCAATCCAAACCAAAAAGTCGTCAAGAAAACAGTTCCCCCAAGTAGTTGAATTGATGCAGTCAGTCTCTTTGTATAATGCTCAAGAACTCTCCCGAATACACATCATGAGGGGAATGAAAACACCTCCCCATGTTCACATTTTTCTTCCCTGATGATTGCGTATGAAGCTCAAGAACCGAGTACACCAATACCCAAGAGCTCTCCGAATACATATCATGAGGGGAATGAAAACACCTCCCCATGTTCATATTTTTCTTCCCTAATGATCGTGTATGAAGCTCAAGTATCCGAAGTATACCAATACACAAGGAATGAATAACTGATAACATTGAAGAAGCAGGCCAAGTCACTGATTATCTCTGCGGATGTCACCACCGGAATAAGTGAGTATATCTCTGAATCACTGATTAAGCACTCAAGTGAAACAGCTGAGCATCCCCAATGTACACAATCTCTCTCCCCTGATCATTGCGATACCATCGAAATCACCACACACTCATGTACCTCTTTTTATCATCAGAAACTAACTCTTACATCTCTTCCCCCACGTAGTTGGAATAAGAACACTAAACGCCTTGATGAGTAAACCTTGAGTTTCTCTGCGGTCATGAAAAATGTCTTCCCGGGATATCTTCAATCACTTAGAAGTATTAAGTTCATCAAGTTTACTCGCCATGAGTCAAACCTTGAGTTTCTCTGCGGTAATAACATTTGTCTTACCGGGATATCTTCAATCACTTAGAAGAATTAAGTTCATCAAGTTTACTCGCTTTGTGTTTAGATGTGTGTCTCCTTCCCCCTTGCTGGTTTTGACGCTTCAGAATCAGCAACATATTATCAGCCTATGAACTAGAAATCTGTTGAGAAGAACACTTGAAGTCATTGTGAGAATCAATTTCTTTGAAGAATGTGAGCAAGTCTAATTGGGGATTAAATTCGACATATCACTCTCCGCCAATAAGTGCTCTCCCCTAAACCGACAATTTGTTTGATAAATGCCCAAATTAAGAAGAAGTCTTTAAATCATTAAATGCAACTCGTTGATGAGTGTCTAAATACTCATCATTTTTATACTGTTAAAATGCCAAAAACATCTGAAAACACTCAGAAACACATCAAAATTATAAAAATATCACAAACAAGTGTTTTATATGTTTTAAATGCAAAAACATCAAAATCTGATGAAAAACGTATCAAGTTTGCATAATTGGCAGTTTTAGTCCCCCAAGTTACAAAAGTTGTCAAAATTAGTCCCTGGTAATTCAAAAACTTGTAAAATATCATTTTAGGTCCATGAGATTCAAAAGTTGTCAAAACAAACCTTTTAAAGTTCAAAAATCACAAAATGACAACTTTAGTCCCTCAACTTTACAAAAATGTCAAAAATAGTCCCTGGGTGTTCAAAAATAGAAATTATTCAAAGTTTCAAACAACACCCTTGTATTATTAATAAATGACAAAATTGGTCCTTTATGATAAGTTTATAGAGAAATTACATGTTTGGTCCCTCAAGTTTCAAACTTGACAGTTTTGGTCCCTGGATTTACAAAAATGGAAAATAATCAATATTGGTCCTTGTACTATTTAATATTTACAGGTTTAGCCCTTGTGATATGATTGGAAAAGTTTCAATTTCAGCCCCTTCAACTTTGGCAGATTTACAATTATGGTCCTTGTGATTATTAAAGCTACAAACCAAACCGGACCTTATATATTAAACCAAGCCCAATCCAGTCCAATACATGACCCTAACTTTTAAAACAGATAAACCGCCATCCCTGTTTATCCTCTTCACCCACCCCTGTAATCCCAAAACCACCATGGTTTTATCACCTCCACCTCACCCTTTCCACCTCATCCACCTTTCCAGCTCATCCCCCTCCTATCATCACAGCCCACAAGCGCTTAATGCTTCCCCACCATGAACCTTTACTATAGCACTCTCAAACCTGCTTTTTGCTTTCCAAATCACCCTAAACCCATTCCTACTTCCCAACTTGTCCCCTACACCTCTACTATACTCCAAACTTCTTTAATTGCTCTGAAATTATCTCAAGCAACCATGAGCACTTTTGGCGCCAAAATCCAAATTGATGGCTAAGATGCGTTTGACTGCTTCAATGGTCAAGATTTTTGATGGGATTTGATCAGAGACATGTGGGGAGTTCAAAAAGGCTATAAAGAAAGAGGAAGAGTCATTGGAGAAGATATCTAGAATAATTGTAATTTTAGCTTATGTCGTTTTTATTAAATTTCAAGTTTCAGTGTTTGTTTAAGCTTTAAGCTTTGTATTTCAAGTTATTTAAGTGAAATAAAACCTTTGTTAACATCAATTTCCGTTTCAAGTTCTTTTCAAGATAAGCAATTTTTCAAGTTTAAAAATCTCATTAATGGTGAATGTTGTTAATTAGTTGTTACTCTGGACTCAGAAGCCCACATAAGCTCCTAAGATAGCTTATTAAAGCTATTAGTTACCTTAAAAACAGTTTAGTATTAAAAACACAAAAATTCACAAAAATACCAAATAAATAGTTTAAAAATAAAAAAGGTTCCATGGAAGTGAAGCTTAAGCTGGAGCAGGGTATATAGTGGATGGCCTTGGTATAGAGCTTATTGGTAAGCTTTAGGAGGTGTTTACAAGTTCTTAGTTCTCAGTTTGTGCCTCAAAGCCATTTGTAAGCATTTTTTCTCTAATTTGGCATTTTACTGTTAGAAGTGCTTATTAGCTTAAATTTCTGTTTGTTTAAGTTATTTAGCTATAGTTAAGTACATTCAAACTATAAAAGCAGTCTTTTGTTCTTTTGAATTTGTAGTTTACAAAAATCTCATTTTCACAGTCTTAGTAGCATAATTGGTATTTCTCAGTTTTATGGAGTTATTATTGTTGTTTAATGTTTACTTAGTCCTAATAATTAATAATACAAGTTCTGTAATCAATTTCATGGTCTGAGTCTGTGATAAGCTTTGAAAAGCTCCAAAACAGTCCTTTGAAAGGGTGTTTGGATTTGTTCATTCACGTGTAACAGGTTGTGCAATCCTTTGCTTTTGCTTGTCTCATGTCTCACTAGGTCCTAATAACTCACTGCAGCAAAGAAAACAATTCCTTGATACAGCAAAAGTCAAAATACTTTTTAATCCCACCTCATAAGCTCACTGTTAGGATTTGATAGGTAAAATTCATCACAGAAGCTTAAAACCTATTAACTTAGCCTAATTTAATCTCACTCTAGCTTAATATTACATATTCAGTGAGTAGAATCAGTTCAAAATTCAATAAAGTCAACATAGTTATTTTCTTAAATAGTCAAAATCGTCCTGCACATTACTGGTGAGATAGTGATTTCATGAGCTTGTAAAAAGCTCATTACAGAGCTTTAGCTTATGTACCTTAGTTCTTTAGGTAGCCAACCTAGCCAACTTGATGACCCAATCTTAGCTTTCTAATTTCTAGCTTATTAGATAGGGCTGCAATAAGCCTTTTGTTTGTCCCACATTCTGTATAACCAAGCAATCAGTGAACTATAAGCTTTTTCATAAGCTCCTTAATAGCTCACCGATGAACCATACAAGAAGTAATTTAGCTTTTTGGAAAGCTTATTAGGTCAACTTGTTAGTCCAAGTATTCATTTTTAATTTCTAGCTTATCTTAGTACTTTAAAAGCAGCTTAAAGGTACCTAGTGAAACCAAAGGTAATGTGTTCCAGGTGAATTTGTGCTTAATTTTAGCTTAATCAGTGCTTATTATCAGTTTTTGTGCTTGTTCAGTCTTTATTCTAGCTTATAATCAGTGGCTTAACTTATTTCCATCATACTTTTGCTTATTTAATAGCTTAAAAATCACTTTAGCTTAATCTTTGTACTTAATCATTTTCAAAAAGCCAACTGTAACAAAATCTTAGTTTATTTCTGTGCTTATAAGTTGTTTTAGAAAAGTGATAGTTGAGAAAAGTGATTATTTTTCTGTGTTTAATAAGTTTGCAAAAGAAAATCGAAAAAATGTTTTTGCAAAAGGGTGGAGGTGCTCGAACCCGAGACCTCCACCTTGTGAGAGTGATAAGAGGTGTACTGGAACCATTGCCTTGGGTCTTTGACTGTCATCTCTTGCACAAAATAATCTCTTATATACGTTTTATCAGTTTAGCTTATTAAGTTTATTTAGCTTATTTCGAGCTTATTTAAAATAGCTTTTTCATCTTTTCTATTTTTCTTACATTTGTATTAGTATTAAGTATTTTTACAAAAAGTTTCAGATTTTTCTCATTTGTTTTAGTATTTTTAAACATTTAATTAGTGTTTTTTTAGTAATTAATTCATAATAAAAAATATAAAAGTCTAAAAAATATAAATCTTTTTTCTAAAATTTTCTTTTGTCATATAGTACGTAATAAAATTAGTTTTACATTCGTAGGCCTTTTATTTCATAAATTTTACGTTTTGTCTTGCCCAAATGTAATTTTTATAAACAACGCTCGTTTTCATTTTAAATCTAGTTTTTAGGTAATTTGAGTTTACGTTTTAGTTAATATAGTTTATTTAAGTTATTTTATCTTATAAAATCACAAAAACATCATTGTAAAAATAGTGATAGCGTTTATTTAATATATTTTAACTTTTTAATTTTCTTAATTTGCATTTAAGTCGCTGTAATTTGTAGATTTTTTTCTTTAGGTATAAATTTCTCAAAAACCTTACTGATCACTATCCTTAGTGATTATTCTATCATCTGATCAAGTGTTTATACACCAATTCATCCTCCGTGGGACTTAACGACCCAGGAATCCACTATATTCCTCTGATCTTCATTGCATTTGTTTTTGAGCTGTTTTAAGCTTCTTACGGTCGGCCATTCACAAGTGGCCGGCTTGCGTGAGAAAGCTTGACGATTCGGGACGAATCACTCGTCTTTAGTCTTCTAACATGTAGCAGAAAATGTAGAAAGACTGTAGACTCGACCTTCTTCAAGATTGTACGAATGGGGAATAGAGTGTTAACATCTTCAACTCACACCAAAAAGCATCCCACCAAAAAGCATCCCAATTAACTTACATCTTGCAAGTCCCCTTAACTAAAGTCTCTCCCAATCAAACAAGAATAGAAAGATGTTCATCAAGAAAATCAGCAATCAGGCCGCAGCGAACACACAAGATGGTAACACCAAACTACCAATCACATCAAACAAGACCAGAGAGATTGTTCGGAATCATCATGTTGATGTATACGTGAAGCATTAACCGGAAGCACTTTGTCAATAAACTCATTAATCCGAGTGAAGATGTCAACCAACGACTCTTAGAAGAAACTCCATGTAAAGATGATCCGATAAGAAGAAGCTCGGTTCTTACATGAGTTAGGAGCCGTTTGACCATATATTCTCAGATATAAATCAACCATGCAGTATTATCACACTTCTTCTCCCCCTCAAGAATTGCATACGGAGATGCCATTCTTGATTAAACAAGTGAACATCATCCAAATGTAGTCTATTCACACTTCTCCCCTACAAAATTAGCACAGGATGTCGCCATCGTCATTATAGTTGAGAAAGTGGAATCAGAAAACAATCAACAGTATCCTGGTTCACTTGATGACTGAAGCGCATGGAAAAAGTATGAAGCATGTTGATGAGAATGGTCATAATAAGAAGATTTATCTTCTTAAGAAGATAAAGCGCACTGACACGTACACCTTTCTTTTCTTTAGAGAACGAGGCATGAACTGTTGTGTTCATACGTCATAATGTTGAAGTACGAGGCCTGAACTGATGTGAACAGACGTCATAATCTCTCTCTTTTCTGCTCTCTTGGCAAAACATGTAATCAACCCGTTATCATTCAGTAGGCTCTTTGTAGTGACAGCTGATGGAGAAAACCCGATATAATGAATTTGACTCTGAAGTAAACTACCCCGAACTCGTGACTTAAACTTGCACATATGAAACAAAGAGCGGTGCCGATTTCCATTAGCATCTCTAAGTACTCTCTATGTACTCTATACTCTTCAACCAACCAACCATCAAGTATAAGACGAACATTACCTCTTGAAAATCCACAATTGAATGTGACACTGAGCACTACACCGTAACTCCTTAAAGTGATAGTTATTTTGTGGTGGTTTGAGCCCAATTCCCCCAAGTGGTAAAAGAAAAGGTAAAAGACACCCAACAATAACTAGATTTCCAAGTCTTCGTTTTTGATAATAAGCTCGAACAAGGATCTTGAAGAATCTTCATCCATCCATCCTCGATACCTTCAGATACTAAGTACACTCGCCCGTGATATTTCACTTCAACCTCAAATGAATAATACTGAATTAACGTCGTTGTCACATCTTCTGATTAAAAGCTCAAATCTAGCCTCCTTTGACTTTTTAAGTGAACTATGATAATGGTTTCATCCCGACCATGGTATAAGCACATAACCCCGTAAAACCAAGTAATAACCAAACTGTCATGACGAATATCCAAACACACATCCAATTTATGAAGCACGCCCTTTTATCCCTTCTTTGAAGCAGAAACCGTAGCACCAGCATCAGATAAGATCTCGAAATACACTTTCCTTTTCTCCAGGATGGTTCCATCATTACGGGATTTTACAACTCTATGGTTTAAACCGAAAAATAGATTCTTTCACGGGATTTTACAAAAACCAAGAATAAACCGTAATATAGATCCGAAAATGCACTTTTCTATTACCAGGATATTTCCATTATCACGGGATTTTACAAATCTATGATTTAAACCAAGAAATAGGTTCTTTCGCGGGATTTTACAAAATCAAGACAAAACCGTAAACAATGTCAGCTTGAATGTGTTATGACAACTTTGGTTTCGGTGGATATCTATTTTAGGGGAACATGCAGCGGTTCATCAGCGGTTCATTATCCAACATCATCAACATCATCAACCATCCAATCAACACTTTGGTAAACACATCATTCACGCAATCTGTCGGCTATTGTAGTGACCACATGGAGAAATATACCCGATATACCAAACTTGATCATGAAGTAAAATTCCCCAGATTTGCTACTTAAACTTGTACTAATCCTTGTGAAAAAGAAACGGTGTACCCAATGTACAAAACCTCTTGACATATCCTCAACTGCGTGAGACACCAAAGTGATAGTTACGTTGTGGGTAAACCGAGAAAGAATCACAACCGTACCTAAATAGCCAAGTCTTTATCACACTCTATAAACGCCCAAACAAGTCATCTTCGCGGAAGGGTAGAAAGAAAGAAGACGAAATAAGTAAACGCCCCCGGAAAACCTTACTTCAACATCAAATAAGGGATATCGTACAAACTGCCCTGTAGTCAATTTTGTTCAACTTTCAGTGCGAGCCGTGACATAATATTTTCCGTGAAAATGTATACACCAAAGTACCAACCCTCATACTACAACGAATCTCAGCATCATACCAAATCACATAGTTAAATCACTTCAACAAATCTCATTTAATCGCAAACACATCATACACGATCCACACCATACCCAATTTGGTCCAAATCTAATTCAAAATCCGAGTACAAATTTTGAGTAGTACACATTGAGTAACAAAAATTCGGTCCATCACATACTCAAATTTAGTTCATTAAACAAATACACAAATTTAATACCCAATATACCAATTTGGTCGTACATATACTTAGACCAACTCTTGATATGTCATGTGATCTCAACTTAAGCATTGGTCCAATGTTCCCATTTAAAGGAGAATACCACCTGATCCCTTATTCTTCCATCATATTTATTAACTCATGATATATCACGTGACATAAAGTTGCTTAACGAAATAATATTAATAACACAATAAACTGAAATAATATGTTAAGCTTCTTATACTCCCACGTCTACATTAGCATAAAGTTCATGTCCAAATAAAAGTCAAGCCCATAAGACACGGCCCAAGAAAGAAAGCGATTAATATCTTAAGTGAAGTCAAACCTTGTGACCATGTGAGATGTTCGGCCCATATCCAATCCAGTATACAAATTTCATACAACCTTAATTATAGGGTATAAAGCACTTACTTAACACATACTAACCCTAATCCCTCTAAAAAAATATCCGCCCCCATCATACTCACATGTCTGCTTATCAAAAATCATCTCATGAGTACACTCAATCTCACATACACCAAACCGAATCTGAGATGCCACAGAGATGGCATTAAATGGGACATGTTCAATTCATAGAGACGACACAAGGATCCCTTTAATTTGTTCATTATGTTCAAATTGAACATGCCACAAAGATGGCATCAAAGGTAGGTTCCCTTTTGATGATCTTGTTTTTCACTTTCATTATCAAATCGAAAGAAAGAGTAGAATGAAGCCTTAAGGTTTAGTTCTATCTTTAAATTCGAATAGCATATAGATCGATGATGACTCATCCCTTTTCGTGTAATAGGCCTTTGGTCTTGATGTTACTTTCGAGTACCACAAAAAGAGAGAGCTGAGATCAACAAGATTGATTGAGTATTGTTGGTCTTGAATTACATGATGTTATTTTTTATTTTTTTTTTATTTTTTTTTTCATTATGAACGAATCCAAGATGGAGTATAACATCATTGTTATTATTCCATCTTTATGTTTTCGGATAACAATGAAGCTTTGACTTCAAAAGAGATCGTTGATGACTTGGTATCTCTCTATATGAAAGGTTCTAAAAACCTTATGAAAATTACTTAAGGGATACGAGAGAAAAGAAACCAAATTGAGATCATTAAAGTTTTTCAATTAATAACGAGTCTTGATCTGTGATGTTTACGGTTCACAAAAGAATCATTAAAAGATTTGAAGTATCAGTGAACGAGACTGAGATAAATTGTGTTTACTTAGTTTGTTGAGGATCGATGATGTTATATTACTGAGGTCAACTGAGTTGGTATAAAGATTTTGTGGTCATGGTCATACATCTTCTTCTTCATTTCTGTCAAATCGCTACAGTCAAGAGTCATGACAAGTCGCTAGACCAAGTCACTACCATGAGTAAAGATTCATGGCAAGTCGCCATCTTACAAATCGCTAACTTGTAAAGACAAGTCGCTAGCAGTTTTTTGACTTTTTCCGGCGAGTTATTCCGACAAATTTTCCGACCATCTTCAAAAACCCAGAAAAATATCATAAGAATGCTTCTTTTTGACCACGTAAATCTGACCATATGACCACATGAAAAAGACCAGATGATGACATAACTTTGCGGATATATATTGGTACAAAAAAAATCATAAAAAGATAGTACATATATTTGTTTTGGACAGAATTGACACAAGACATGTACACTTTAACAACCCACATGACATTTTTGACCAAAAAATGATGCATAAACTTGTTTAAAACTGTTTACCCACAAAAATAAACAGAAAACAAATGTTTCCGGCCACTGTACAAAAACAGCTTGAAACAAGATTCGAAAACCACAATAAATCATCACAACACAATAACCTTGGCTCTGGTACTATTTGTAGGATCGATATATTTATTGTGTTTGATGATTCGGGTGGTCTTGGATGATCAAAATACATGTTAAACATTGTAGAGAGAGAAAGTAGAGAGATGGTGTTCTTGGTAGAGAGTTGTTTCAATAAAAGTTGTAAGGTTAGATTGCCAAGCCACACCCCTTCCATGGATGGAAGGGGTATTTATACTTACAAACAATACGTCCTCCTATCAGACTGTGGATCAAGCATACAGTGGGTAAAGACTCGTCCTTCCTCCACGGTGTTGCAGTAAACTAATAACTAACTAAATAACTAGTAAATAACGTAATGTCTACGAGCTAACTTATGCTAGATTATATTTGGGGTGACCGATACTTCACTATGGAATTTTCTAATTCCTAACACCTCGTGCTCATCGTCTTAACACTCATCGCACTTGTGTTCCCTATGATGAAGTTCACATACGGAGACATTTACTTTGTGTTGTTAATCTACATTGGGGTTATATACCCAATCCTTTGTATCATTTTTAGCATTGAAATGAAATATTATTAATAGTCTAGTTTATCTAGGTTATTATTATCATAATGTGTTTGTCATTTCCTTTGATTTATATGCTTCATATTCTTTCGTGATACATTAGAAGTCATGTATGCATGCTAAAAGAAAATGTAGGATAAAACAATTCCCGTGGTATAAAATTGTAAAACCTATCTTTTTATCAAATCTATTTCTGTTACTACAGATTCACGGATCCTGGAAGTTATACTATACGGATCCTTTTTGTAAAGGAACCGTGGGATCCGTCCTACTGGAAAACAGTTTTTCATGCAAATTAAAAACGACTTTTCTTCTAAAAGTAATACTCCACTAGTATGTCAAAACCATAAGTGAGTTAAGTGTCTTTCTTGTTAAAGAACCATTGTTAATAAAAATCTAATAAAAACGTTAGAAAATCACAGGTTGACCACAAACATTATTTTAACTCATCATTTTTATAGGTTCAACTATGACGCATGAATATGAGTTTGATTTTTCACTCACTAGCGTCTACACTCCGAACATCTCCCTTGAACCCAACACACCTGGCAATCATGTCCGTGGGTTCAATAATCTCGAAAACCGTCACTTCCATGAAGGACGTATTGTAGACACCTCTCTACAATTCAAAGAAGGTATCAATACCTCCTTCCGAGCCATAGGACTAGAATGTCTTCTTGAAATCAACGAGAAGATATGTCCAAGGTTCATAATGGAATTCTTCCGTCAAGTTGAACTCGTTCGTAACGAGGATCGCTCTCTATCTCTTTGGTTTTATATCAAAAACCAAAAGTTTACTTTAACCCTTGGGCATTTTGCTCACATCCTCCGGATTCCAAATCATGGACAGTGTGTCTTCACCGAAGATTGGTCTCTTGATTCTCTCTTCAACTTTCGTGAAGAAAATAGTCCATATTGTTCACACATACCCTCCCCGGAAGATTTAAATCGCATAATATGCAAACCTCAACCATATTACTCCGATCCAAACATTATCTTCACACGGGACATCCGAGAAGAGTACAAGCCTCTTGCACTCATCCTACGTGAGAATGTTTGGAGTCTTAGGGGAAATCGAGAAATCCTTCCCGCTTGTTGTGCTCACATGTTGTATTGTTTGCTAACACAACAACCATACAATCTCGCCTACTTCTTCGCAAGGCGAATTGTAAATCTTCAAGGCTCCAAGAATAAACTCATCCCTTATGGAATGTTCTTGACACGCCTCTATCATAACGTTATGCACTTCCATCCTCAATTTCAAAGTCCGTTGTACGTACTTGTGAACAAGATGATGGAACCGCTAAACATATCTCTCATGAAGACTTTCTTCATTCTTGATTCCACCAACACTCATCAATCATGTAATGATCCTTCTAACGAAAACTCTCAAGAAACTTAGTAGTCTTTCAAATAGGATCAATCCTTTTGTACTCGTGCTTTATCAATGTAATCCAATTTCTTTCATGAAATAAAACATCTTACATTTGATATCTTAGTATTAGAAACTAACCTTGGGATATAATGCATTGCCAAAATCATTGCATACCTTTAGTAAAGGTTCTGCTAAGCAGATGGGCAGATCCCAAAGTTTGTGCTAGACGGATCCCTACACTTAGGGAACCGTGGGATCCGGCGAACAGAAAATGCAATTGCAAGCATTATATTTCAAACATAACCTTAGAACACCTCACACTAAGCTAAACATAGTGTCTTAAGGCAAATTAAGTCCTTATCAAGATAGGTAGATCCTTCCTACTCACACATAACTCACCTAGATCACACTCTAAGACGCTTGTAGATCTATCATTTCATTTTTAATCCATTACTCTGCCGCTCTTAAACTCACACTTTGATTTTCACTTGATCCCTCACGTTTAGCCTTATAAATCTTTCGATTATGGCAAAATTGATCATAAATCATCATTACCTCAAAATTGATCAAAGATGATCAAACTCTAGTTTTCCCATCTCAAAGCTTCTAGGATATTTTCCAAAACACTATCCTAAGTCACAACCTGATCTCTAGGATCATATAGCTTCAATTGACACTCTCATCTTTAGCGTCATCCTTGCTCATCCATTGGTACTCATGAAAGTTCCAAATCCTTCCATAAAAGACAATCATTAGCTACATCACTCATTACCTTCAAGTACTTAAGCACCCCTTCATTTAAGACACTTAGAAGGACTGAAACACTTAAGATGATATAGATCTTAGATCTTAGAAACATCATTTCCACTCTTTCAAAGTTGCTGAGATCCGGATCCCTAGGATTAGCCTAGACGGATCCCTCTGAGGAGGGAACCGTGGGATCCGGATGACAGTTTATGTCAAATCTTGCTAAAACAATCATTTCAACTCATCTTCCTAACTCAAACACTCCATCGCATCTTAAATGAGTTCCTAGATCAGTGCAAACTCTGAAGTTGACTCTTGTGCATGTTAATCATCATATTCCAATTAATCCTAGTGGCTTAAGGCTTAAATGCACTTGCCAATTCTCTTGGTTTATAAACCACTTTGTTAGGACCTCCATAGTCATCACCTTCATCCTAACTTTCAGCATTTTATAAAAACCCTTACAAACCTCTTGAAATCATTTCATCATGAGAAAAACCCCAAGTAGTAACTTATCCACCAAAGAACCACCCAAGAAAAAGGCTCGTGTTATACACGAAATTTCTTCAACCGAATCATCTCCGGTCAAGCCAACAAATGATAGGAGCTTCCCTCAACCAATCAAACCAATTCCTAAAAGGGTAGTACCCACAAAACTACCTATGCCATACACCACCATACCTCCTAGGCCAAACAATATCATCTCCACTAAACCATCACCATTGGTGCGTAGATCTATTTCATTTACATCTCCACTATCATCACCACACCTCTACAATTTAGAGGACTTGACTCCTAGGCCGTCTCATCCGTTTCCGCCGACAACATTCTCCTCATTAGGAGTAATAATGGTACAAAATCAAGGTGTTGAGTCAACACTTGCTCCGGCTTCCTTTTCGCCATTTCCATCATATAATCCCATTAGGATTATGAGAAATCATCGAAGTCAACTACCCGACCATATGGAAGTTGACACTTCTCTACCACCACCATCATTCTTGGTTGAGCCATTCTCAAATGCGCCTCCACCAATCCCTCCATCGTTTGAAGCTCCACAAGCCGCTTCACTTGATCCTTCGCATCAAGCCATTTCATTTCTTCCACCACCACTACCTAGCCATGACAAAGATTGCTATCATTGTCAACATGTTGAAAGTTTGATACATGAAGTACGAGAAGACCAACGTTTCATGTTCTATCATCTCCTGGAACGTTTCGACGAGATTAAACCTAAACAAAATTTGAGCTAGAATATTTTAGTGGTGTCCTAGCATCAAGCGATAGTTGGTTTAGAAATTCCGAGTCATGTATTTTCTTATTTTCTTAGTTTTTAGAGTCATGTATATCATAACTCTAGTTTTATTAAATGGAATTACATGCTACTTGTTATTTTTCTGAGCATATGATTTCATTCTTGTGATAATATTACTTGTTATATCACCTTTGCTGAATTTAATCAGCTAATACGGATCCCTCATATTTGCCTAGACGGATCCCTACTAGGAGGGAACCGTGGGATCCGTGAGACAGAAAGCTATTTTCTACTAACTTGGACCACATTTGCAGGAAATTGTGAATTATACTTGCTTTCTAGCCTTTGTTTTGTAGTTATTCAATTTACACACGAAGACTTTGACATCCTAAAGCTAGGGGGAGCTTTATGTCAAAACAATACATTGCAAATTACTTGCAATACTAGGTTTACTTTTCGTGACATCCCCTTGCAAAATTGCAATCATCAAGGGGGAGCACATTCGTCACTTAGACGAAATACTTTGCAAACTTACTTGCAAACAAACTAGATTAGTATCACTTTCTTGACGCCCTTACATAGGGATGGACTCGTCAAGGGGGAGTAAAGACGAGATCCTTTCCCGTTACTTGCTCTTTATTTTTTATTTTCTTTTTCTTTCACATGTTTTTCTTAAAAACAATGTGTTGCTTTCTTTCGAAGCTCTTTTTGTTTCGACAAAAAGGGGGAGAAGAAAGTAAAACTACAAATTCAAACTTTTACGAATTTTAGCTTTTCCTTAAAATAATTTTTATGTTTTGTCATCAACAAAAATGGGGAGATTGTTAATACAAATAAGCCGTAAAAACGTTTATTTATATTTTACGATCTTCTAATGTTTTGTCGATAACAAACGTAAAATCATTTTAACGAAACAAATAAAATACGTAAATGATTTGAACTATTAGTTTCCTACATATTCACATTTTCACATAAAATACTAAAACAAGTATAAGTGATTTTATGATTTAGTAATACATATGTACAACAACTAGTGTTTACATATTTGGGTAAAATATACACATAACTAGTATGTAGTATATTGGGTAATATAAATGGGTAGAAACTTAAGTATCACAACCCATTGGGCAAATACATTGAATGTAGTTGGGTACAACCCAAAGCCCATAACCCATGGAGCTTGACCCATAACCCATTGCATGACATCATGCTTATATCATACATGGATAATATCCATAACCCATGGATCAACCTATACCCAAGTGACCAAGTGCATTGCACTCAAAGATACATTGTATCTAGCTAAAGATCCATGGTTCAACCCATGACCCATGACCCATAACTAAAATACCCATGGGTAAAAGGGAGCGTCCCACGGATCCCTAGCTTAACGCTAGATGGATCCCTTGTGGAAGGGATCCGTGGGATCCGGAGAACAGTAGGATTTTTCCTCTATAAATAGTGAGCCATTTCTTCATTATTTCTCACCCCTTTCTAACACACTTTCTCCCTGAGTTAAAAACTCACTAACCTCATATCCAAGAGATCTATGTTTGTAATTTTGTTTTTGTGTGATCTTTTAGGTTCCTCTTAAAGGCAAGATCACCACCTTTGAAGTCGAGCAAGCTCAAGTCCATGAGTTGCCATGCTTCCTCATCATCAAGGCTACTGAAGTCTTCTTGTTGATGATTCCTTTCTTTCTTCAAAGAAGTGTAGTTGTTAGGAATTAGAAAATTCCATAGTGAAGTAGCGGTCACCCCAAATATAATCTAGCATAAGTTAGCTCGTAGACATATCGTTATTTACTGTTTTATTAGTTAGTTATTTAGTTTAGAGTAACACCGTGGAGGAAGGACGGGTCTTTACCCACTGTATGCCTGATCCACAGTCCGAAGGAGGACGTTTAGTTTGTAACTATAAATACCCTCTACCTCCCAAGGTAGAGGTTTGGACCTTTCATTCATCTTAATCTAACCTTCTATGTTTTCTTTCACTTTCTCTCTCTAGAAAGGCTCCCACTTTCTCTCTCTAAAACCTCTAAACAATTCGACCCATATTATTGTTTGTTATGTGTTTATGAAATCCAATATTTAACAATTGGTATCAAGAGCCATGGTTAGATCATCTCTTACATATCTTTGGATTTCTAGTGGTTTTTAGGTGGTTTTTGAGTTTGAGAAAGTTTAGTGGTTTTTGCATCATTTGGTGGATTTCTAGTGTTAAAGTTTGAATTTTGATTGTACTTTTGTGTTTAGAATCATCACAAGTGTTTAGGTTTTGATTTGGAAGGCTTGTATCATCGTGGTTGGGTTGTTTTTGGATTGAAAAGTGTGTTTTTAAAGTTTTTTTTAGCTAGCGACTTGAGCTAAGGACTTCTTTTCTTGGTAGCGACTTGGTTTGTAAAAAGGTAGCGAGTTATAGTTGTTTTTGGTAGCGACTTGGTCCTAGCGACTTGTCTATTGAGACAAGCCGACAAATAGTACAAGTTAGTGGATTCTCCACTATGGCTAGCGACTTGGTGAGGTTAGCGACTTGCTTCAGAAATTGTTAGCGAGTTGTAGTGTAAGTTGTTAGCAACTTGATACTAGCGACTTGGACACTTAGCGAGTTGTTCTTTAGCGACTTGTCTGCTTAGCGATTTAGTGTTAGCGACTTGGACCTTAGCGAGTTGCTCTTTAGCGACTTGACTGTGTAGCGACTTGGTGCTTTAGCGACTTATGTCCAGCGACTTGGGTCCTAGCGACTTGGTCTTAGCGACTTGGTTCAAGAATTCTTAGCGACTTGTTGACTTTTCCCGACAAAACTTCAAACGGCTATAACTTTTGATCCGTAACTCCGTTTTCAGCGTTCTACCCATCAAAACGACCGTGAGAACGAGGAGAATGTCACGCCGAATAAACTAAAGTTTATTCGGGTCAACCTTCGAGGGATAAATCCGCTCTGAACAGAAGTTATTTAGGTTTTTATGTTTTTAGACCTAAAATTCTCGGGAAAATCGTGCATAAACCAATCCAAATCTCAACCAAACAACATCTCTGCTAATCCTACAAACAATCATAAGTTCTAACACACAATTGTCTATCATTTTGACAATCCATCAGTCATCTTAACACGTTCCATTGGTCATTGCTTAACGGTTTGGTCTTGATTTTAGTAAAATCCCGCGAAAGATTCTATTTCTCTGTTTAAATCATAGACTTGTAAAATCCCGTGGATTCATCAACATCATGTCTTACACTCCTGATTCAGTGATTTCAGAAGTACTCAAACTGTATGATGTCTGAGACAACCATGAGAATATTAGCTATCTGAACGGTTACAGATGATGGAATCAATCAATGATGATTTGAGTTCTTCATGCTCCGAGTCCAATGAGAAAGATTTGCACCTATTCAGGATACAGAATGTCATGCAAAAGGAAAGCAACATTGAACCTTATCAACAACTTCACTCTCACCTCATGTTACTTCTTCCCACATCAATGGAACGAACATGTATTGCCCTCTTCCGTCAGGACTTATCCACATTAAGGAACTTTGCTGTTACACCTAGAGCAATTGGAGCTACAACTTGACAAAGAGAAGGTTCATAAGGATAGTTCCAAGCGTTGCACTTCAAGTGATCTACAAACACTTTCAGTCATTCATTAGAAGGGAATTCACATCCGATTATGATCAAGACATGACTGAAATGTCCTTCAAGAGACACACTGGAATGGAAATTAGCGTGTTCACGGAGACACTTATCCATCTCATGGATAATGTGGAGAAGTATATTGAGGAAGTTACTCAGAAAGATGAAAATGTAGATGAGAGTCGGTACGTTGAGAGATATTTGTGATAAGTCGGGTGATGTATCGAAAGGTCGGTGTTGCTGAATGCGAATATCGAAACAACAAAGAATGATGTAACCAGCTGCTCAGAACTCTGTCACACAAGAAGTGGATGCTGTGATCAGAAAGGTGAATGAATCTCGGGTACAATCAATGAATTATTGTGTTGAAACGGTATGGCACCGATGTTGGATCAGTTGACACTAAATACAGAGGCTCAGAGACAGATAAGCTTGAAACAGCCAGCGGTTCAGTGACTCTTGTTACACATGATGTGGATGCAGATATCAGACCAGAAATTGAACAGGAGTCATGTAATGAGGTACCCTTTACTGTTCAACACAATGCATCTGCTAAAGTACTTAAACAAACTGATCATAATGCTGAACATGACTTTGATAAATCTTCTATAACTGAGGCTGAGTCTGAAATTAAGTGTTTCAAAACAAAAGATATGGTTGATAAAAAGGCTTTTGATGAACTTTCAAACAAATTCTCAAATCTTGAAAAACATTGCATTTCACTTGAAATTGCGATACAGAGTAAAGAAGAAAGTTTTCAACTTAACAAACCATGTAAAAATCCGAAACTTCCTGAATTCCGTGAACTTTTTGAAATTAACACTTTGAAAGCTCAACTTCAAGACAAAGACTCAACCATTTACAATCTGAAGAAACATATTTCTGTCTTGAATGAGAAAAGTAATTTAGTCATGAATACACAAGACATTGATGCTACTATAACAAGAAATAATGAATTGTCAATTTATGTGGCTAAATTACTAAAGGAAAATGAGTCTTTGAGAAAGCATCACATAGAACTAAGTGACTCTGTCAATGAAGCTAGAACTAATTCAATGGAACAAACAAACCCTTTAATAGCAAAGATTGATGAACTCAAAGCTCAACTTCAGGAAAAGTGTTTCACCATTGTTGCCTTAAAGAATGAGCTTAGAAAAACCGTAGGGAAAAGTGTGAACACTAAGTTTACAAAACCATCAACCTTGGGGAAGCCGGTTTCTCATCCCACTAGAGACCGGTCCGTTGTTAGGCAGCCTACTGCATTTAAATCTGAAAGAACAAAATTTTCAAAAACACGGTTTGCCTCCCAAGTTGATGAGAAACAAGTTTTGTCAAAACCAGTCACTTCACCAGAGTTACCTAAGAATAAGGCTTCTAGCTCCGTTAACTCTCAACGCGTAGCCACGTCTACTCCCAAAGACCTCTAGGATTAGTTCGAAAACAATATCAAAACCAAGCATTAAAACCCAGAATTCATATGATATAAATGACTTGTGGAAGAACTATTATCTAGAAAAAGCTAGGAAAAAGGCACAGATTCGAAAAGACGGAATTTTAGGTGCAAGACCTAGGGTGAGATTTCAAGGCACTGCTAGTAGTTGTAAACCACTACCTAGGAACACTCAAAAGACTAGGGATTGGCGTGCATCTAAGAGCAGCTATGTGCATAAGAATGCTAAGCATGTAGAAAACAAAACTAGAAATTCAGAGTCTTTTCCACATAAGAAACATTTTCCTAATTCACATGCCAAGGTACAATCCACTAAGACTACCTACATGGCTAAGGTTCAACATGTTATGATGCAAAACAAACCTAAAACTTCGCCTAGATGGATACCAACTGCTAAATCTGTGGAAACCAGGAATAAGAAGCCTAACAATCCTAGACCTTGCCATAAGTGGATACCGTCCGGTAGAACGTTTAAGGATGCTGGACTTAGGTGGATACCTACAGGAAAGATGTTTACCAATGGCATTCTCAATGTTGACCGTGAAACCCCAAAGGGTTTGGATACTGATGTCACTAACCAAAATATATGCAATCAAGTTTGTAATATTAGTGCAGGTAGTCCTTACTTAGTTACAGATACTTCGATCCTTCAATACATGGACTGGCCTAAAGTATGGATAACAAAAGGATTGATATCTCATAACTCACGGGTTCAAGTTACTCAACATTGATATTCAATCAGCTATGACATCTGTTCACATCAGTTCAGGCCTCGTACTTCATCATTATGGCGTCTGCAGATAACACTTCAGGCCCCGTTCCTCAAAGAAAAGAAAAGTGTACGCTTCAGTGCGCTTTATCTTCAGAAGAAGAGAAATCTTCATGTTTATGACCATTCTCATCGACATTCTTCATCAACAAGCTTCATGTTTCTCCCATGCTCATTCAGTCATCAAGTGGATCTACATTCATTAATGTATATTCTTATTCACTTGCTAAATCAAAAATGGCAACTTCGGATGCAATTTTTGAGGGGGAGAAGAGTGAATATACTAAATGATGATGGATGTTTGAATAATGGTTATACGACTTAAAGTTTGATAACTCTCCTCCAACGCCTAATATTTCACTTACTAAGGATAAATGGGATTTATTGTTTGGGATTCATTGGTTCAAGATATATTTGACGAGTATTTCCAACCGCTTGCAATTGTTGATCATCGAAGAAGTACAACTCATACTACTCAAGAAGCCCAATCTCCAGTTATTCCTCAAGGCGTTGATAATGATTATCATAATATTGCAGTTTGCACTCATGAATAATGCTCCGCTCTTTGGTATTCCTTTGCCAAATCTTCACGGATTATTATTCATGAATAATGATCCGCTCTTTGGTATTCCTTCACCAAATCTTCACGGATTATTGTTCCTCTCATTGTGCATGCTATAAATCAACCACATGAACATTAAGGAAAATGACTACCTCATCCGCCGAACACATTATTGGTCAATCTTCCAGATCAGTCACTACATGTATACTTTTAGGAAGAATGCATTGATGTTGAGGCATCATTTGTTCGGTTCATTCAAGGTGAATGTACATCCTATTGTATGTTTATTCACGTGTTGGGTATTTGACATAAGTTGATTACTTCGGAGTTAATCGTTTATCACTTATTTGAGATTGAAGTTGACCTTCACAAAGGCGTTTTCTTATTTTATCTTGAAGTCGGGAATGGTTGGATGCATGACTTTCAATGATAACTTGCTCGTGATTGAATTTAAGTTGAAGACTTGTTTTATCTAGTTACCGCAGTGGGCTGGATGGTTGAAGACCTGGTTAACTATCACTTCAAGGAGTTACGTTGTTTTACTCGGTGACACACGCTTATGTCGTTGTGGATAATCGCAAGAGGTGTTAATGTCTCATACTTTGGTTGAGTATTGAGTACTTGGAGATTTGCTTGGAGCATAAATTCTCGACACCGTTCTTCCAACATTAGTGCAAGCTTAAGATGCAAATGCGGGAATTCTACTTCAGATTCAAGTTTGGTACATCGGGTTTTCTTCATCAGTGGTCACTTCAAATTGTCTACGAATGGGTTGATAAAGATAGTCGGAGAGAGTTTCTATAGCAGTTGATTCTCACAAGATTCATTTGAGCTAATTTTTGTTCTTCTCTATTTCAAGAATATTTGGTATGTACAATGTGTTGCTGATTCTGAGGTATCAAGGGGAAGGAGACATACATCTAAACACACAACGAGTACACGTGATGAACCTAATACTTCTTTTCTGTTGAAGTAATCCCGGGAAAGACAAATGTCATAACCGTAGAGAAACTCAGTTTTTACTCATAACCTTTGATGTATTATTCCAACCATTTGGGAGGAAGTGGTCTCTGGATACTTTTGGTATGTGTTAACTCACCCTCAAGTAGAAGGAAATATTAGAAGAATATTTGGTTCGTGAGATGATATTGCTTATCGACATCTTCGATATGAATAATGGTAAAGTGCTTCCGATTATTCCTTCATGTTCACATTATTATGTTGATTCCGATAAGATCACAACCATCATGGGGAGAGATATGGGTACATCTAGAACTCACAACATGTTCACCTGATCGGGCTTAATCAGTTATTCCGGAGTTGACATATGCAGAGATGATCAGTGACTCAACATGTTACTTGAATGTCATCGTCTCTACTCTTGTTGGGTACATGTGTACATCATGGGCTGATTGGTTATATGTAAGATAATTGGAATCCATTTGGAAATATGAAGATGTTGATGTATTGTTCCCCTGAATAGACAACTGGTCAATCTCGAAGAGTAATGTGTACATCGGAGACGCACAACAGGTTCATATGATTGAAGTTCATCAGTTATTCCGGATTTGATAACCACTGATACGATCTATGTTTCAACTTGTTACGTTGGTGTTCACGTGTTCTTCGGGGTGCAGAGCTTCATTCAAAGAGACTGTTTTCATTCATTTCTACTTCGTGGAAAATGGTCTTTATACTCAGTTTTTCGGATTGAGGGGAAGCTACCAAAGACTCACTTGTTGAAGGCTCAAGTTCTTTCGACGATTCAAGAGCCTCGAATGCTTTGGTGGTGGAAGTTTAAGAGATGATGACTTCTATCTTCTACAAAGTGTTGAACGATTTCCTTTTTTTTTGTACTCGTATCATCATCCTCTTAAACTATTTCTCTATATTTGTATATATTTATCAAAAAACCAAATACAAAAAGATAAAATCAACAAAAAGAAAATAGAAAAATATAAAATCTTTAAAAGCCCATAAAAATCAGAAAATTGAAAAATACCAAAAATATTGTTTTCTCAAGACATGTCTTCTGGTATCGATAACATCTACGGTCTTAGAAATGTCATTCAATAATGGCACGGGACTTTAGATGAAGTTCGAGCAGGAGGTGTAAATATTCCTTTCTAAACATGTCTCAAAAAAATGGCTTACAGTTATTTTAGACTGTAACCCGGGCGTCAAATGATGGCTTGCAGTTACTTCAGACGGTGACCCGTGCTTTAACCATGGCTTGCTATTATTTCAGATAGCAACCCGCTCTTCAAGAAAGGAAAGTGATGCGCTAAACCAATTTTCAAATATTTCGTGCACTTATCCTAAAACAATTTGAGGAAAGTATGTCGAAGGACTGCTGTTCCTACACAAATGTTTTTCCGTCTAAAATTCTTCAAAAAAATATTTGTTTCAACTAAATGGTGGTTAATGAGTTGCAAAATCAATCGTTCAGAACTTTTGTAAATTGAAAACTCAATCAATGACTTCAACGCTTTTAAACTTTTCAGAAAATAAGTCATTGATTGAGGGGAGAATGTTTTCAAATCTATATCATCTAACGAGCTTTCTTAATTATCCTACGTGCTTAATTAAAAATGATATTTGCCTATGTCGAAGGACTAGGAATTTAGGATATGATTGTTAGGTTTAGATGATTAGAGTTTGATGAACACATAATTCCCATACCTTATATGATCTGATTGATATGTTGAATTGACTTTTATTAGTCGATTGTTGTTTGGGTGATGTCGACCACCATATATTTGTATGTGTGTTCACTAACATATGCAGGTATATTGGTATATAAGAATGTTCCCGATCCGGATCCCACAAATGAAGATGATTGGATGCCGAAAGGAAAGGGTAACTATATCTTGGGTTGACAAATGAAGAAACGGAGCTTAATTGGACTTCTATGGAGAGTTGGCATAAATGCAACGTAAGAGGTCTCACTGCATCTGCAGATGGTTTTCTTCTAAGTGATTGAAGAAACGGAGCTTAATTTGACCTCAGTTGGCATTCAAAATGCAACGTAAGAAGAAGTCTCACTGCATCTGCAGATGGTTTTTCTTCCAAACCCTACAGCAGCAACATCAACAGAAGCTTCTCAACCACCTAACGTATCTTTGTGCAGGATACCATTTTTAAACAATTTTAAATAATTTGATTAAATTGTTTTGAAAATGGAAAATATTGTTTTGAAACTATATTGGACTAATTTTTGAAAATCACCGGACTTCTTGTTATCAAAACCTAAGTCACTCAATTATTGACTTCTGTCATGGATTGAGGGGGAGAGTGATTTAAAATAAAATATTTTCAAACGATATTTCTTCACAAAAGTTCCGCTTTGTACTATATAAGTGGTGATCTAAAGATTTAATGTTATGTCATGGTATGATTTTTCTTTAGAATCAAGGTCTTTCAAAATGAAATTTTTTCTGTTCTTGTTTGATTGTGAAATTGTTTTATTTTACTAAAAGATCTCTTAAAAATAATCATACCTGACACTAACAATCTTTAATGTCTAAATATGGTCCTTATCTATCATTTTTTTCAAAATTAAATCTTGCCACGTCTTTCCCTCAAACTTTCTAAATGATTTAAATCAATTGGGATCCAAAATTCTAGTTGGTTTGAATTTTTTGATCAAGGGAGAGATCGTGATTTAAATCTCAAATTTGTTTTAATGAAATTGGTTTTAGTCCTTCAAAGGCACTCCTGCCTCCATGTGCCAAACGATTTGAAATACACAATTCACATGTTGAGGAGGAGGATTTATCCAAAAATATGATGAGTATTTAAACAAGGCCACATATTCTCCAATGTTTTATAAACCTTATTAAATCACTTGGAATCCAAAATCTCAAAGGGTTTGATATTTTTGATCGGGGAGAATTTGTGATTTAATAATGAAATTTGATAAAAGATGATCGTTTTGATTCAATTGTGCAGGCTGCACTCTCATATGTGCTAAACGCCAATCTCGAAGCATATATTGAGGGGGAGCATTTTAAAAGAAAATAAACTATCGAGGTACAAAAGCTTTTATGTTTTAACATAATGTACCTTGATTGAGTTTTCAAATGGTTTCTTAAATGGCTTTGTGTATCGTGAATGTTCTTCAAAAGAACTCTTGCCTCTATGTGATAAAATGATTTCAAATATCCTATGCACATATTGAGGGGGAGAATTTTACCAAGAAAATCAAATGGCTTTTTCGTAGGAAATTGTGATCAAGAAATTATTTCAAAGAAATTATTTCAAAGAACTCTTGCCTCCATGTGCCAAACAATTTCAATATCATATGCACATGTTGAGGGGGAGCATTTCTAAATGATCAAAACTATTAAGGTACAAAATGCTTTGATTTTATATCACAAGTACCTTGATTGTTTTTCCAAATGATTTTTCAATTGGTTTCAAGGAAGAATGAACTGTACCAAAAGACCGACCATTTTACTTTATGTATGGAGTTATAAGGATGGTTAGGTTAGGTATTTGTTCCCACGATCCCGCCAGAGCCGGAAGGATCTACCCAGGGACAATCCACTAGATAGTGTAGAGTCCTTAGGTATATTGAAAAAAGGAGAAAAGTGAGATATGGGAAGAGTGCGGACTGAGACAGAGCTAGTACTGGAATAAACCCAACAAGGTTCTAGTTATGAAGTCTCGGTAAGCACTGAAGGGGTTGAAGAATGAAAAAGAATTGAATGTAAAAAGGGTGAAAAGAAATAGCCCTCCATCAATTCAACCTTAGGGCAGAAACCGGGTTCAATTCATATGCTACTAGTGGTTACTAAGGTAACACTGGTATTGAAGACAAGACGTCATGGACCCAGTGACGCACTGCACTAAACTTCCCAAGCCACTCAAGTTCCTCTTAAAAGGGCTTGTTTCATTCTCACTGGGAACCGACATTATCTATCGACTTTCTCTTAGAGATTGTTGATATTGAAGAAGGAGACCCTCTCCCTAGTCTCCGGCATAGGAAACCAAATGTGCACTATTGAGTCTAGAGCCAAGAGATCATCCACAATATCTCATTAGGACACTAAATTCTTGAAGACTTGCTGTTTCACACAATGTGGAAAGTAAGAATATATTAAGAGTCCTACGCATTATCCTTGTGGTATTGCCAGAACATCTGAGTGATATGCATACATATTCACAATGAAGATGGAAAGCCTTCTGGAGCCAACATCAAACAAGCTCCTGGTAGGTGGCATGTGAGATCTATTCAATAGATCAACCATGTGACAACTGGATAGAAACGATGGGGCGATTCACTCGTGAATCAACCTTGGTCCAGGAAATGGATTGACGGATACTTTTGGAAAAACCGTTCGATGTGCAAACCTTCTTTTCTCAAGCACGTCGAATGTGTAATTATGTTTTCAAACACAAAAAGTATCTCTGATTGAAAAAATACTTTTGGAAAAACCGTTCGATGTGCAAATCTTCTTTTCTCTAGCACGTCGAATGTGTACTCTTTTCAAATACAAAAGGTATTTTTGATTGAAAATTGATCTTTCTCATAAAACCTTCGTCGTATTGCAAAACTCTTTCTTCTAAGCAATACGCGATTGTTTTCAAATCATTTTTCATCAATCAGTGAATCTCAATTCGCTGGTTCACTCACTCCGTGTTGTCTTCTTTGAGACATTCCGGTTTGAGAACAGCTAGAACAGCTGCGAAACCCTGTCAAGGAGATTCTTAGGAATCCTACCTGATCACAGGCAGTACTTGTACTGATCAACGGGGAACCGTGGGCCGTGTACCTCAATTCAACGAAAGTGATCAAAGACACTTTCGTGTGTTTTATTGCTAACTGTTGTTTGCAGGTACATTTGGACGGTTGCAGCTGATCAGAATTGAGCGGTCAATCCAATGCCACATGCTCACAACATCCACACTTAATTTGAAGAAATCATGACTGGTGCATATCTACATAACCTGGTTCTGATATTTCATACTATGCTTCGCTGCTGCAAATATCATGAACCAGTAAGGCTTCCGCTACTCTGATGGAAAGATGTCATGATTCAAAAGTGTGAGCATGTCGGTCCGAAAGTCACAACTTCACATGATGGCAACACAATAAAGGGTGATCCAGAGATTTACTGTGGCTGATGATCTCAATGAAAGCTCAAAGATCATCAAAGATGTGGATCAGTTAAAGGCCTCCACTGAAAGTACAAACCACTCGGACTATGAAGAGTCACTGCTAAAGCACAAAGATGCAGAAGTTGAAGAATTCAAGTCTACGAGCTCAAGACTGAAGATTAAATAGAATGCTAGGATTCAAAATGTAAAACATGGGGTGACCTCCCTTAGGGGGAGATTGTTAGGAATTAGAAAATTCCATAGTGAAGTAGCGGTCACCCCAAATATAATCTAGCATAAGTTAGCTCATAGACATATCGTTATTTACTGTTTTATTAGTTAGTTATTTAGTTTAGAGTAACACCGTGGAGGAAGGACGGGTCTTTACCCACTGTATGCCTGATCCACAGTCCGAAGGAGGACGTTTAGTTTGTAACTATAAATACCCTCTACCTCCCAAGTTAGAGGGTTGGACCTTTCATTCATCTTAATCTAACTTTCTATGTTTTCTTTCACTTTCTCTCTCTAGAAAGGCTCCCACTTTCTCTCTCTAAAACTCTAAACAATTCGACCCATATTATTGTTTGTTATGTGTTTATGAAATCCAATATTTAACAGTAGTGTTGAAGACATTAGTGAAAGATGTCTCAAGTGTCAAGACGAAGATATTAGTGAAGGGTATCTATCGTCTATAGCATAAGCACTTGTGGTAGGTGCTTAGAAGTTAAGACAAGAAGCATTAGTGAAAGGTGCTTAGAGGTGAAGACACAAGACATTAGTGATAGGTGTCTTGTAGATCTAGTCAAAGGCATTAGTGAAAGGTGCCTTAGATGTAAATTCGATATGGTGTGTTTCGATGTACAAAATAGACTAGTATTAGATCCAAGGATATTGATATCCTTGATGATGTTGTAAAGGAGTAGATCTCCTTTGGGATTAGTCGTTGGTGTAGTGTGGTACTAGTTCTTCCATTGCAATGGAACTAGGTGCTTAGCCTAGTACCTAATAAAGGGTAAGCAACGTTGTGAAGGTGTAGTTCGCCTTGGAGTGAAAGAACTAGGTACTTAGCCTAGTACCTTATAAAGGGTAGGCGACGTTGTGTAGGTGTGGTTCACCTTGGAGTGAAAGAACCCGGTGGTTAGCCTAGCACCGGAAAAAGGGTAGGCGACGTTGTGAAGGCTTCTCCGCCATAAGGAGATTGGTGTAGTGATTACAAACTCTCGAGTAGGTGACTCGGGGAGTGGAGTAGGGCAAGGAAGGTGTCCTTGTAGCCGAACCACTATAAATACTTACATTGTTGTTTTGTACTTCTTACTCTTATCTTTTCATTACTTACCTTTATATGCTTGTTTATCAACATCCAACACACATATCCAAATAGATTGACATAAGTCGATCTAAATAGTTTAAAAGGAAGTTTTAATTGGAAAAACTATTCAACCCCCCCCCCTTCTAGTTTTCCATAGGGTCTAAAGGTCTGCTTGAATTTGGCAATTGACTCATGGTCAGTGGTTGAGTGCATTGTGCTACCACAGGTTTTGCATTTAGAGACTAAGGATGACTCAGTGATTCTGGGTTGTTTGGAACTTCTCCTTGCTTGGATAACACTGTCATGCTAGGATGTCTCACGAGCTGGATTTCTAAATATCACAAAGATGTGTTCATGAGACAATTATCAGGATGATGATCATTAAAGCCACAGTGTGGACAAGGAGGAAAGGGTTTAGCTCTATACTTTTGAGCAGATTTGGAGGTTGAAGCATATTGATGACCAAATTTGGTATAGTTTGCTTTACTGAGTGAACTTACATATTGTAAGTGATCAGAAGTTTTGTGATCATCCTTTTTGCAGATCATACAAAAAAGGATTCTATAGCAGTTATCAGTGGTATGACTGGTATAGTGGCACAGATCACACTTCTGCTTGGGTTTGGTGGTGGATTTTGACTTTGAGGAACTAGAGGAGGCTGACTTTGTTTCCTTGATTGATTCAGGAACTTTTTTGATGGATTCGATCTTATCAGTTAGCTTCCTCACAAGTTCAGTCAGTTGCTGAATTTGATCAGCTTCAGTGGGGACAGAGGATGTGGAAGTCTCAGTGGGAGTAGACTCTTGTAGGATTGGTTTTGTTGGTCTTTTCAGGATGGTTCTACCAATTCCATACCTTTATTTTGGTGAATGAGGATTGAATTGTAATGGAGTAAGCTCAAAGCTTGGTGCAGCACCCTAAAGAGGTTTCAGAGGTGGAAGCGGTGCTTGAGATTCTGCTTCAGACTCAGAGATGCTTTCAGTACTACTGGGCACATCAGGTGTAACATATTGGATTTCACATACACATCATAACATAAACACAAGTAGGCGTATAGATGATTTTCTAAAGAGAGAAAGTTAGAGGTTTTGGGAACTTTAGTGAGAGAAAGAAAAATCTTATTATGAGCTCCAACTCTCTACCTTGGGAGGTAGAGAGTATTTATAGTCTTAATACAAAACGCCACCAAACGGGCTGTGGATCAGGCATACAGTGGGTAAAGACCCGTCCGTCCTCCACGATATTACTTAACTAAATACAACTTAACATTAAATAACTACGACTACGAGGTTTCTAATGATTACACATACTTGAGGTGACCAACACTTTAATACCTGGATTTACTAAATCCTAACAATCTCCCCCTAAGGGAGGTCACCTCAAATTACATAAAATACAAACAGATATTACATTGAGATTGTTCTTGGATTCTTGTTCATGTTCTTTGTTCAGTAGCTCGTAGTCTTTGATTCTTCATTTTCACATGTTTGGATAATCTGAGTGGAGGTCTTTAACTGATCCACGTGATACTGAGTTTTGAGTCAGCTTTGATATCATCAGCAAACATAAATCTTTGTCACATCCTTTATGGTGTTGGTATTATGTGATGTTGTGACTTTTAGACCGACATGCTCACATTCTGGATCATGAAATATTCTTATCAGAGTAGCGGAAGCTTTCGTTGATTCATGATATTGGCAGCAACATAGCAGAAGCACGGAGTGTAAATATCAGAGTCATTGATGTACTAATCATGATTTCTTTAGATATGAATGTGTTGTGTGAGCATGCGGCTATGGATTGACCGCTTCATTCTGATCAGTTGCAAACGCCGGGGTGTACCTGCATAAAACAGTTAGCAGTAAAGCATACAAAAGTGTCTTTGATCACTTTCGTTGAATTGAGGTACACGGCCCACGGTTCCCCATTGATCAGTACAAGTACTGCCTGTGATCAGGTTGAATCCGAAGAATTTCCTTGACAGGGTTTCGCAGATGCTCTGGCTGTTCTCAAACCGGAATGTCTCAAAGAAGACAACACGGAGTGAGTGAACCAGCGAATTGAGATTCACTGATTGATAAAAAAGATTTGAAAACCAATCGTGTATCCCTCAATAGAAATTGTTTTTGCAATACAACGAAGGTTTTAATGAAAATCACTTATCAATCATAAACACCTTTTATTTTGAAATATTTGTACACAGTCGATGTGCTAAAGAAAAGAGTTTTTAAGCACAACGACCGGTTTTTCAAAGGTATCCGTCAATCCATAACCTGAACCAAGATTGATTCAAAAGATTGAATCGCCCCATTGTTTCTGTTCAGTTGTCACATGGTTGATCTATTGGATAGATCTCACATGCCACCCACCAGGAGCTTGTTTGATGTTGGCTCCAAGGCTTTCCATCTTCATTGTGAATATGTATACATATTACTCGATGTTCGGCAATACCACAAGGATGTAGGACTCATAAGATATAATCTCTCTTTCCACATTGTGTGAAACAGAGAGTCTTCATTGAAAGTGTCCTAATGAGATTTATTGGTGATCTCTTGTCTCTAGACTCAATTGTGCACATTTGGTTCCTATGCCGGAGACTAGGGAGAGGGTCTCCTTCTTCAATATCAACAATCTCTAAGAAAAAGTCGATAGATAATGTCGGTTTCCCGTGAGAGTGAAACAAGTCCTTTTAAGAGGAACTTGAGTGGTTTTGGAAAGTTGAAGTGCAGTGCGTCACTGGGTCCATGACGTCTTGTCTTCAATACCGATGTTACCTTGGTAACCACCAGTAGTATATGAATTGAACCCGGTTTCTGCCCTAAGGTTGAATTATTGGAGGGCTATTTATTTTCACCCTTTTCATGTTCATTTCTTTTTCATTCTTCAACCCCTTCAGTGCTTACCAAGACTTCATTACTAGAACTTTGTTGGGTTTATTCCAGTACTAGCTCAGTCTTAGTCCGCACTCTTCCCATATTCTCATTATTTCTCCTTTTTTCATCATACCTAAGGACTTCTACACTATCTAGTGGATTGTCCATGGGTAGATCCCTCCGGTTCTGGCGGATCATGGGAATAAATACTTAACCTTATCATCCTTATATCACCATACATAAAGTAAATTTGGTCGGTCTATTTGGTATTGTTCATCTGCCATTGGAACCAATTAAAAACCATTTGAAAATCAATCCAGATACTTGTGATATATTATCAAAGTATTTTGTATCTGAATTGTTTTTTGATAATTTTAGAAATAGAGCTCCCCCTCAACATTTGCATCAAGCATCTTTTTGTAATAGAAATTACTTTCATCTTTGAGGGGTTGACTTACATCTAAGAGTAGTTATATAAAAAATGTGGTTTTCAAAATAGTTGCTCCCCCTCAATATGTGCATAGATATATGAAAAAGGTTGTGCACATATTAGGAAAAGACTGCACATTGAAATAAATTGATCGCGTTTCAGATCTTTGTGGTTTAAGAGAGATACTCCCCCTCAACATGTGCATGGAAAATTTGAAATCGTTTGGCACATGTGGGAGGGAGAGCTTGTACATCCAGATCAATTTTCTCATTTAGTTTAGAATTAGTCTTTTCAAGCTCAATGACACGATCATGGGAGACTTTCAGAGCAACAGATAATTCATGAAATTGAGAAGCATTAATGGAACAATTAGACAGTGTAAAACACATCTTGGGTGATACATTCAGAAATAAGATTCTCATTCAATGTATGCAAGTTCTTTCTCTCAATCTCATTATATTTTAACTCTCGCTCATAGTCACTAACCGCAACTATCATTGCATCAAATTCCTTTTCCATTTCTTTAATATCTAAATCCATCCCTTTTTTAAGACTCTCAAATTGATCTTTTAGTTGTTTAAAGAAAGGCATGACCTCAGTTAAATAGCATTCCTTAGTTTGCTCAAAACCCCTTTCCCCTTCAGTTATACCAGTGGGTGTGATCCTTTTCTTACAAGTTTTCTCAAAATCAACAAATAATTGAAAGATAACATATTGACTGATTAAGGTCTTGCTTTTAGTGGCAATAGTTCTAGGGACTAAATGCATTGGTGTATTAGGAGGATACACAGTAGCTGAAGGCATTTTCCTAAGGGGGTGTTTGTTACAACAAGATTCTCTGCTTTTTGCTTATCTAAATCCTTTTTCCAGAACACTTGTTCGGGTGTTAACAACGTTTGAGGCTTCAACATGTTCAAGGAAATCCAATTTTCCTTTTTGTAGTCATGGGGTCTGATAATTATGTTTTTCTCTTTACATGTAGGATTGTTGAGTTTCTTATCCATTTTCTCCCTAGTGACTTCATCTGATTTCTTATCTTCCTCAGTGCACTCAACGCAACTAGGTTTCTGCCTAGGCTTAAGGATTTCATTGCCATCATAAATTACCTTATGAGCAGTTCTAGCCTTTTTAATGACCTCTGGATTTGGTTCCTCAACAAGGAGAGTGCTATGCTTATCGCTTAAGACTCTATGCTTAGTGATCAAGTGAGCAGTCTGAATGGTTTTCCCTTGTACGTAGAACTTATTTTCAAGCTTGTTTTTTAAAGTTTTTAGATTGGAAAAATCATTCAAAAGTTTTGATTCCTTAGCATTGAATTCTTGCTTAAGCTTTTTAACATTTTCCTGAAGTTCTTGTTTCTGCTTAGCAGTTTTAGAAAGCTTTTCTTGTAAGGAATTTAACTCTTGTTTTAATACTTCTTCTCTAAACCTACTTTTTCTAATAATTGAACGCATTTGGTCATCCATTTCCTGCTCACGGGTGGTTAACTCAAACTTAGCACGTTGTTCATAGATAGCAACTTGTTCCTTATAGGCATTGAGTTCAGAGGTAGCATAATCATCAAGGGCACATGCAGTGTATTCATCAAAAACACAATCATTATTGACTGCAGAAGATACATCACTTGGTACAATCTCACTTTCACTTTGAGACACATGTTTATCATATGGGACAATATTACTATTTCCTATATTTTCAACATCTGAATCATAAGTTTCAAGAGATTGTACTTCATTATGTATCTTTTGCTCATCAACCTTATCGTACAGTTTTAATACCTCTGAGATGATTGATTCTTTAGATGGACCAGCCTGTTGTGGTGAAGGAACCTTAGGAGAGACCATAGGAGAGATGCTAGCCATGAAGATTGACTAGGCAGTTGGTTCATCATCCACATCCGAATCATAAGCATCACAGTCTGATACTTGAAATACATTTGGATTGTTCTGACCCATACCCTGTGACTGGCTCATCTACATCAGCATCATATGTCTTAGCATTCCCTTCAAAAAGAAACAACAACTCCTCTTCATCCAAAGTTGCTCCGTTGTCCTGAGCTTGCACAAGCAAAGATCTTGTCTCGAAATATTCAGATTCTGTGGATGTTTTAGAGATGTGCAGTTCCTAGCAATATGTCCCTCACCACCACAGTTGTAGCATTTGATTGGCTTTGCTTGACCTTGATTTCCAATCCTTCCTCGATTCTGATTTCCCACATATCCTCTACCAACTCCACCTCTTCCTTGTTCTTACTGCCTTTCTTGAACTGGCTGCACCATAACCTTCCCATCTCGACAAGTGGCTTGATTGTGTGGATTGGATGTCGTTCGAGTTTGTTGTTGGTGTGTAGGAGAGAGTTCATGTTTTGACTAATCATGAGAGCCAGTTGATTAATGAAGTTTCCTACAGCTGCATCAGCATCAGCTTGTTTGAACATTGGATCGGGAATGAGTTTGTGATTACCATTACCTATGGGTATAACTTGAGAAGCTTTGGTAGTAATTCCCACATTTGTGTAAAAGGCAGTTGAATCAATTAATGAGCTTGTCTCTCCCGTTGGTTTTAAACCGATCAAGAATCCTTTTTGCAAACATAGCATGCCTCTCATTCTGAAGAAGGAATGCATAGAGTTGCTCATAGTTTGTATTCTTCAATCCTTTTGTTAGCTTCACAGAGGTGACAAACTTGTGCCATTCAGGATTCATGTTGTTCACAAATTTTGAGTTCAACTGAATGTTTGGCATGGTCATTTTGATGTTCCTCATGTCATTCACAAGCTTGTGGAATCTCACATAATATTCATAGACACTCTCTTCTGGTTTCATTTTAAAGTGCTTAAACTCATCATACAGTTGTGATTCTCTGTCTTCTTTAGTCAATTCAACCTCGAGAGAAGCATCTTGACATTATCCCAAACCGCCTTGGCTTCAGTGTTGTGATTGATCAGCTTGTAGATGTCTTTTGGAAGACCCCTGTAGTATGATGTTTGAGGCCCTGATATCAGCATCGAACCTCTTTTTCTCCTTATCATTGAGCTCATCATACGTCTTTGGTCTATCTATTCCATAGATCATTGTTCCATCTGCAGTTGTATCAATTAAGTCTCTTGTAGTCTCAATCTGATAAGGTCCTTCATCAATAGACTTGAGAATGTTGACTCCGTTTTCCTTTCCAAGACAAGTACATAACTGATTCGTTGTGCCCAAGAGTCGTAGTCAATTCTGTCAAGCATATGTGGACGAGTATCTGAACCAGCTGCTTAAACATCCTCAGCAACAGTGGAGATGATTGTAGGTACGATGGTAGACATGTTAACAGATTACACGGGATTTTACAACTCTATGATTAAACCGGGAAATAGATTCTTTCATGGGATTTTACTAAATCAAGAGAAAACTGTATTACAACCAAAAGTTCAACCAAGTCGCTAAGAAACCTTGAACCAAGTCGCTAAGCACCAAGTTGCTACAAATTTTGAAATCAAGTCGCTATAATGCCAAGTCGCTAAGAATTATGACAACAAGTCGCTAAGCACCAAGTCGCTACAAATTTTGACAGCAAGTCGCTAAGCACCAAGTCGCTAAGTCGTCAAGTCGCTAAATAGCAACTCGCTAAGGTTCAAGTCGCTAACACCAAGTCGCTAAGAAAACTTAAGTACAAGTCGCTAACAAAATTGAAAGCAAATCGCTACCTATACCAAGTCGCTAGCCGTAGTGGAGAATCCACTAAGTGTAATGTTTGTCGGCTTGTCTCAATAGACAAGTCGCTAGGACCAAGTCGCTACCAAAAACCACTATAACTCGCTACCCACTTACAAAGCAAGTCGCTACCACAAATAAGAATCCGTGACTCAAGTCGCTAGCAAGAAAAATCTCAAAAACACCACTTTTCAATCCAAAACAAGCTAACCACGATGATTCAAGCCTACCAAATCAAAACCTAAACACTTATGATGATCCTAAACACAAAACTACAATCAAAATCCAAGCTTTAACACTAGAAATGATCCAAATGATGCAAAAACCACTAAAATTTTTCAAACTCAAAAACCATCTAAAAACCACTATAAATCCAAGGATATGTAAGAGATGATCTAACCATGGCTCTTGATACCATTTGTAACATATTGGATTTCACATACACATCATAACATAAACACAAGTAGGCGTATAGATGATTTTCTAGAGAGAGAAAGTTAGAGGTTTTGGGAACTTTAGTGAGAGAAAGAAAAATCTTATTATGAGCTCCAACTCTCTACCTTGGGAGGTAGAGAGTATTTATAGTCTTAATACAAAACGCCACCAAATGGGTTGTGGATCAGGCATACAGTGGGTAAAGACCCGTCCGTCCTCCACAATATTACTTAACTAAATACAACTTAACATTAAATAACTACGACTACGAGCTTTCTAATGATTACACATACTTGAGGTGACCGACACTTTAATACCTGGATTTACTAAATCCTAACATCATGGAGTCCGAGCATGCTCTTTAGATCTTGGCTTTCAGGCTCTAGTATTCTTCCAGAATCGAAATTTCGAAGCTTACTCTCACGGTTAACCCGTTCAATCCAATCACTGGGCTTGGGAGTTGTCAACATATTGGTAATCATGCCACCTGACACAAATGGCTTTGGACTCAGGTCTTTGTTGTGAGAGTCAGGGAGATGGTCTTCTCCTATGAATCTCTTTTTGCTACTAGGGGTACCCACAGCATCAAAGACCCTTTGATTCTTAGCAGTCCAACTTTCAATGATATCTTTTTCCTTTTTAGTTCATCTTGAAGAGCCTGATTTCTTTTAACTAGTTCAGTGTTTTGAATTTGCAAAGTGATAGCCTCGAGCTTATTCTATTTTAAAAGAAGAAGTTCATCCCTACACTTGTTCAGTTCAAAACTTAGCTTGTTATACTTTGAAAAAAGATTTAATCGTTTCTCTTCTACAAACTTGAGGTCAACATTGATATAGTTCATATAAGACTGCCAATCAGAGTCATCATCCATAGAAACCAAAATATTTACCTTCTTCATTGTGATGTTGACCCATTCTCTATTCCTGGCATGATTTTTCCCAACAGCTAGCTTGTCCTCTTCTGAGAGAGCCATCAGTGCACTGACTTGCACCATTTCATCGTCTGAGGAGACTGGCTCTTCATCCCAGTCGAAGACTTCAACAACTAGGCCCTTGTTTTTACCCGCACGATTTAACAGTGTTTGTTGTTTCTGATGGAGTGGCCTCAAGCAGTGCTAGCTTGGCTTTGACTTTCATGTACTTAGCTTTAAAATCAACAGTTTTACTTTGATCAGACTTGTTTTGAAAATTTTGATGAGACTGATAGATCTTTGGTTGAAATTTGCTAAAGCCTAAGGACTGATTTGACCCTGATGGTTTATAAGAGGGTTCAGAAATTGTTTTTGAAAAACAGTCTTTTGCAAAATGACCTCTTTTGTGACACTTAAAGCATTCAGTGTCCTCGTTTGCTTCAGCATTTGAAAAAACTTTATTTCTTTTTATAAACCTCCGAGAGTTAGCAAGGAGTGCCCTTTCCTGAAATTCAATGTTCAGGTCATTTAGGTACTCCTCACTTGATCTCTCATCAGGCTCATCATCTGAATTTTCCTGAAAATCTTGAACCACACTGTTAGAATAAAAAGCAGTAGAAATTGGTGTTGAAGTGGTGGTCAGGGACTTCTTGACTTCTTTAAGTCAGGGTATCATCTATTAATGATATTTTCCTCATAGACGGATTTCCCTTATATTTCAGGAAGTTCAAGATTCTGGATATGATTAGCATTCCTAAGTCCCTGAGAGAAATTCAGCCACTTCTCAGGGAGACTATTGACAAAACCAACATTGATTTCATGTTTGGACAACTTTACACCATCATTAGACAGTCCATTTAAAAGAGTTTTGTACCGGGTGTAAGTTTGAGACAGAGTTTCTGAGTCCTTAGCCCTGAAGGTGTTATACTCAAGTTTCAGGTCCATTATACTGTTTTCCTTGGTATCAGAAGGGCCTTCATGACTGTGGACCAGGTCATCCCAGGTTTGTTTAGCTGTACTACAGCTAATCACTGACTCCATAATATCATCAGGAAGACATGATATGATGATACTTTTGAGTCTTTGGTCCTCGTTGACCACTCTCCTCTCATCCTGAGTCCACTGAGCTTCAGGTTTAGGCAAACCTTCAGCAGTCTTTGGGATAAATGGACCTTCATTAATACACTTGATATAATAAGGTTCCATACCAATCAAATAGCAAAGCATATGCTTTTTCCATTTGTTAAATTTACCAACTTCAAGTCTAGGGGAAACAGCTGAATAAGCTCCACCCTTTTTGTCGACTAGTTGGGGTACATCAATTTCAGCCATTAGGATCCTGATTTAAAAACGTTTTAGAGCGCCTTTAAAAAGTTTTATAATCAGCCTTGCTCTAATACCACTTGTTGTTCCCTATTCAGTATCGTATAAAACAGTTAAGTACTTCAAAACAAACTTAATAGTTAATCAATGACTGAAATGACATAAGTAAAACACACTGATAAATTTTCAACATAATATTCTTTATTAGAAATCAATCAAAAAGAATACATTACCGAAGTACTTGCAGAATAGTACTTGGGATTGAAATGACAAAGGGTTGGTACTCCTCACTGTTAGGAATTAGAAAATTCCATGTTAAAGTGTCGGTCACCCCAATTATGGTCTAGCATATGTTAGCTCGTAGACGTGTCGTTATTTACGTTATTTAGTAGTTAATTAGTTAGTTTGTAGCATAGTTTAGTTTAGTGCAACACCGTTGAGGAAGGACGGGTCTTTACCCACTGTATGCCTGATCCACAGTCCGTTAGGAGGACGTATTGTTTGTAAGTATAAATACCCCTTCCATCTATGGAAGGAGTGTGGCTTCTTTGAATCTAACCTTTCATTTTTATAAAGCAACTCTCTTTCAAGAACCTCCTCTCTACTCTCTACATCTCTCTAATGGCTTTCTTATTTAATCATTGTCCTAGACCACCCGAATCATCAAACAACATAAATATTCACGATCCTACAATTGGTACCAGAGCCAGGGTTGTGTTGTTTTGTTGATTCGAATGGTTATTTATACGGTTTGTTCATTTGTTTTGGTGCGGTTTGTGGTTGATTGGTGATGTTTTTGATGTGTTGCAATTTGTTGTTGATGGTTTATATGGTTTTGTAGTTCGTTGTGGTGTTGCTGTTGTTATTATGTTGTTTTTGAGCTGATCTTAATACTATTTTTATGTATCTGCTGGTCTGGTTAACTGAATTCTGACATGCTGCTGCTAAAGTTCTTATATGTAGTTTAGGTTTTTAAAATGATTTAGACGTGATCTGCTGCTACATGTTATTATATGCGAGTTGTAATATGGTTTTGGATGCGAGTTGTCAATCTGCTCTTATGCTGCGAGTTGTCAAAATGTGTCTAGATTCAATGTCTGGAATGTGAGTTGTGTACTAGCAACATGCGAGTTGGTCATAATCTTTTGGATGCGAGTTGTTTGAAACAAATTTCCAGGTTCAGTGTATTCGATGCGAGTTGTCTGATTCAAATGCGAGTTGCAGCCTGCTTTTGAGCGGTTTGTCTACTTTCTATCCACGTTCAATGTTCCTGATGCGAGTTGACTAAGTCAAAAGCAAGTTGACTATTTAGTCAACTGCGAGTTGTTAACTGGTCAAATGCGACTTGGTCTGGTCAACTGCGGGTTATTAAGTCACAATGGGTTTTGACCCGTTGTGTGGTTTGGTCTAAATAGCTTCTATGCGAGTTGTCTATTACTAGATGCAGTTTGACTATGCGACTTGGATATGTATGATACGGTTTAACACTTCAGAAACATAAACATGCTACAACATACAAGATTCATCAGACTACATTCAAGCGAACACTTATTCTATCACAACAATCAGCCAAGATTTCAAAAACTGTTGTTACATCATCAATCTTAACAACATTCATCAACATGCCAACATTCAATCCAATCCACAATACATACTAGACTACATCAATCATACAAAAAGAACTTAAAACAATCAACAAACATCCATCTTCATCCATCCACAATACCATATTCAAAGCTTCATCAACACCAAAGCATAGACAACTAATTCATATCATCAACATGGTCATCTACATCTACATTCTAATTAATAATCTCATTGAATCAAGTCTCTAAGCTAATGAATATTTCATGTGATCTCAGTTTCTTTATCTCTTTCATTATAATCAATGAAACATCAAACTTGATGGTCACGTAGTCGAAAGAGAAAAGATTCATCATCAATCAATGACTCATACATGAATGTGAAACGTCAATCAATCTCTGAATGGGTGCACCTTGAGTCGAAAATCTACTACTCTTGTGTGTCACCTCAAGTCATCATCGATCTATAATTCTTTTGGTAAATATCCGAATGTTTTTGAAGTGATGACAAAACCAACTGATTTTATCACCCACTCTTATTCGGTTAACATGATAAATATAAGGATTGAAGAGATCTCAGATTCGTGATACTCATTCATAGATTTTTTGAGATCTTCTGAGTACTACACGTTTTTCGTCACTGATCTCATTTTTTGGAAGCTATGCTTCACTATTATATCCGAATCTTTTAAGATTAAAACCAACTATCAAGAATGATTAATTGGTCTCTTCTGATTCGTTCAATACTAATCAAAATGAATCAATATACCTACCTTGGTGTCAAGCATCTTGCCATCCATGTGGCTGCTACAAGTCGCTCCATGTCATCCCTGTGGCTAAGTCTAAACATGTCGCTCGTGCCAACCCTGTGGCATCCTCGATCTGAGGACAACGAATACCATGATTTCGTGCAAAAATTTCTGAAATAAATTCATAGGTTCGTTGTTTTCTTTGATATCTCGATCTAAGAATTGTTATGGAAGCATGGCGATATAAGAGGAGGACTGAAAATGATTGGTGAGAGGATTAACTAAAGATAGGGGCTGATTTATTTGTGATTAGGGTTTGGTGAATGGATTGTTACAATGAGAAGGTTAGTTTTTTTTATGCGTTTTGTGGTAGCAGGGAGTTGGGAGGCGGACTATTTGTTATTAGGGTTTGAGGTTATGTGAGAATTGGTGTTAAATACCCAAGTTACTAGGGTAAGGAGTGGTTGTGAGATTCTCAATTCGTGGGTCAGAGATGACTGAATCAGGTATGGATTTTGATGGGCCGTGTGTTATGAGCCGTATGTTGTGATGTTATAAATATCATGGGCTAGTGATAACTTGATCACGATTATAGATTCTTGGGCCTCGGTTGTTGATTCAAGTGGGTATTGATTTGTATATATGTTTGGAGTTGGACGCTCAGGTTGTGTTCGTGTAACATATGTTTGAGATTAAAAACAAAATGTGACATATTGGCTGAAAATTGATTATCTCATAATATGGATACATACGTGTTATTATTTCTCGAGAATGAATGGCATGACAAGGATTAAAACCGGATACGGGCTTATATTGATATGTGAGGATTAAGTATGTTTGAGTACGGATTGACTTTAAAATGGATCTGGTATATGTTTTTGTGAGTTGGACCGGACTTGAGTAATATATGTGATGACGTGGATCTTAATGATGGTCTGATGAGCTTCTCAAAATTGGATTTTATAAAACTTAAATAAAATGAGAATGTGTTGATAAGATTTAATGATGAGATGTGCGCTTATGAGATTTGACAATGAGATTTAACGATATAATCTGAAGACGTGAGTTGACGATGTTATTTGATGAGAGTTGATGTGATGATGAGATTCTCGTGCTATGAGTTTTGATAATCTGGTGTATACATTTTCACGATGATTATTATGTCACGGCATGAATTGATGTTTAAACAAGGTTGACTACGGGGTTGTTTGTACGGTATTTCTTATTTGGATTAGAAGTGTGGTTTTCCGGGCGCGTTTACTTATTTCATCTTCTTTCTTTCTACCCTTCCGCGAAGATGACTTGTTTGGGCATTTATTGAGTGTGATAAAGACTTGGCTATTCAGTTACGGTTGTGATTCTTTCTTGCTTAACTCAAAATGTAGCTGTCACTTTGGTGTCTCACGCAATTGAGGATATGTCAAGAGGTTTTGTACATTGGGTACACCATTTCTTTTTCATGAGGATTAGTACAAGCTTAAGCAACAAATCTGGGGAATTTCACGTCATGTTCAAGTTTGATATATCGTGTTTACTTCTCCATGTGGTCACTACAATAGCCGTCAGAATACGTGAATGATGTGTTTACCAATAGATTGATTGGTTGAGATGTGATCAACAATTCTCATGATATATTCGACACCACTGTATGTCAATGATACTTCACAGTCTAAGCAAAATCCTTCAAGAATCTTCAACGTCAGTCATGATCTTTCAAGATGTTTGCTTATGACAAGAACTTTTCGTGAAAATGGTCGTGCAAGTTAAAGATGCTTCCGAAAGTTTGAAACCATCATGGGGGAGAATTGTGTACTTTGATGTTTTACGGTCAATCTCAGGGGGGAAGTAGTGTATACTACTCGACTTAGTATGGTTTGTGAAGTTGTCTACATATGGGTAAAGAATTGTTGATGATGTTGTTGATGTTGGAAAATGAACCGCTGATGAACCGCTGCATGTTCCCTTAAAACAGATATTTACCAAAACCAAAGTTGTTATAACACATTCAAGCTGACATTGTTTATGGTTTTGTCTTGATTTTTTAAAATCCCGCGAAAGAATCTATTTCTCGGATTAAATCATAGACTTGTAAAATCCCGTGACAATGGAAACATCCTGGTAATTGTAAAGTGCATTTCCGGATCTATCTTACGGTTTATTCTTGGTTTTGTAAAATCCCGCGAAAGAAATTATTTCTCGGTTTAAACCATAGAGTTGTAAAATCCCGTAATGACGGAACCATCCTGGAGAAAGGAAAGCGTATTTCGGGATCTTATCTGATGCTGGTGCTATTGTTTCTGCTTCGAAGAAAGGATAAAAGGGTGTGCTTCATAAATTGGATGTGTGTTTGGATATTCATCATGGCAGCTTGGGTATTACATGGTTTTACGGGGTTATGTGCTTTTAACCATGGTCGGGATGAAACCATTATCAGAGTTCACTTAAAACGTCAAAAGAGGCTAGAGTTGAGCTTTTAACCAGAAGATGTAACAATGGGGTTAATTCACTATTATTTATTTGAGGTTGAAGTGAAATATCACGGGCAATTGTACTTAGTATCTGAAGGTATCGGGGATGGTTGGATGAAGATTCTTCAAGATCCTTGTTCAAGCTTATTATCAAAAATGAAGACTTGGAAATCTAGTTATTGTTGGGTGTCTTTTACATTTTCTTTTACCACTTGGGGGAATTGGGCTATTTCCACCACAAAATAACTATCACATTAAGGATTTACATTGTAGTGCTCAGTGTCACATTCAATTGTGGATTTTCAAGAGGTGATGTACGTCTTATAATTGATGGTTGGTTGGATGAAGAGTATAGAGTACTTAGAGATTCAATGGAGGATGAAGTCTCGGCACCGCTCTTTGTTACATTTGTGCAAGTTTAAGTCACGAGTTCGGGTTAGTTTACTTCAGGGTCAAATTCATCATACTGGGTTTTCTCCATCAGCTGTCACTACAAAGAGCCTATTGAATGATAATGGTGATGATTACATGTTTTGCCAAGAGTTGATGAAAAGAGAGAGATAATGAAGTATGAACACTACAGTTCATGCCTCGTTCTCTAAAGAAAAGAAAAGTGTACGTCTCAGTGCGCTTTATCTTGGAAAGAAGAGAAATCTTCTTATGACGTATGAACACAACAGTTCATGCCTCGTTCTCTAAAGAAAAGAAAAGTGTACGTCTCAGTGCGCTTTATCTTGGAAAGAAGAGAAATCTTCTTATGACGTTTGAACACATCAGTTCAAGCCTCGTTCCTCAAAGAAAAGAAAAGTGTACGTTTCAGTGCGCTTTATCTTCGGAAGAAGATAAATCTTCTTATTATGACCATTCTCATCAACATGCTTCATGCTTTTTCCATGTGCTTTCAATTATCAAGTGAACCGGGCTACAGTTGATTGTTTTCTGATTCCACTTGCTCAACTATAATGACGATGGCGACATCATGTGCTAATTTTGCGGGGGAGAAGTGTGAATAGACTACATTTGGATGATTTCACTTATTTAGTCAAGAATGTCATCTCCGTATGCAATTCTTGAGGGGGAGAAGAAGTGTGAATTTTTTGCATGGTTGATTGATATTTGAGAATAAATGGTCAAACGGCTCCAAACTCATGTAAGAACCGAGCTTCTTCTTATCGAATCATCTTTACATGGAGTTTCTTCTAAGATCCGTTGGTTGACATCTTCACTCGGATTGATGAGTTTATCGACAAAGTGCTTCCGGTTAATGCTTCACGTATACATCAACATGATGATTCCGAACAATCTCTTTGTTCTTGTTTGATGTGATGGGTAGTTTGGTGTTACCATCTTGTGTGTTCGTTGCGGCCTGATTGCTGATTTCCTTGATGAACATCTTTCTGTTCTTGTTTGATTGGGAGGGATTTTAGTTAAGGGGATTTGCAAGATGTAAGTTAATTGCGATGCTTTTTGGTGGGATGCTTTTTGGTGTGAGTTGAAGATGTTAACACTCTATTCCCCATTCGGACAATCTTGAAGAAGGTCGAGTCTACAGTCGGTTCTACATTTTCTGCTACATGTTAGAAGACTAAAAGATGAGTTGCATTTAACGATCTAAACACTTCTTCTTATTCATGGCATTTATCAAACAGATTGTCGGTTTAGGGAAGAGCACTAATTGAGGGAGTGTGTAAAGTCTGATTTATTCCCCAATTAGAATTGCTCACATTCTTTCGCAGCAAGTTGATTCTCACAAGAGTTCAAGTGTTCTTCTTAATAAATTTCTAGTATACGGGCTTATTATTTGTTGCTGATTCTGAAGTATCAAAACCAGAAATGGGAAAGGATACAAGCATCTAAACGCGAGTAAACTTGATGAACTTAATTCTTCTAAGTGATTGAAGATATCCCGGGAAGACAAATGTTATTACCACAGAGAAACTCAAGGTTTGACTCATGGCGAGTAAACTTGATGAACTTAATACTTCTAAGTGATTGAAGATATCCCGGGAAGACAAATGTCATTACCGCAGAGAAACTCAAGGTTTGACTCATGGCGTTTAGTGTTTATTCCAACTATGTAGGGAAAGAGAGGTTAGAGAAAGTTTCTGAAGATAAAAGAGGTACACACGTGTGTGGTGATTTCGATGGTATCGCAATGATCAGGGGAGAGAGATTGTGTACATTGGGGATGGTCACCGTTTCACTTGAGTGCTTAATCAGTGATTCAGAGATATAATCACTTATATCGGAGTTGACATCCGCAGAGATTGTCACCCGCAGAGATAATCAGTGACTTGGCCTGCTTCTTCAATGTTATCAGTTATTCATTCCTTGTGTATTGGTATACTTCAGATACTTGAGCTTCATACACGATCATCCGGGAAGAAAAATGTGAACATGGGGAGGTGTTTTCATTCCCCTCATGATGTGTATTCAAGAGAGCTCTTGGATATTGGTGTACTTCGGGTTCTTGAGCCTCATACACTATCATCAGGGACGAAAGATGTGAACATTGGGGAGGTGTTCTTCATTACCCTCATGATGTGTATTCGGAGAGTTCTTGAGCATTATACAAAGAGACTGACTGCATCAATTCAACTACTTGGGGGAATTGTTCTCTTGACACCTTTTGGAATGGATCGCTTCAGACGTCAGTTGAAAAGGAAATTTGAGAAGATTGTTTTAAATGTGGGATGATACGTTGTTGTTGTTCTATTGGATGATAAAACCCCGAACGTAGAATCGATGATCATTCTTAAAAGGAGCATCAAGATTGACGATAATGGTGTGCTTCTTTGTGCACCTGGCTAAAGCAAGCTTGAAATAGTGCTTCTAATCTGCTCAACATAAGGATTTTCGGTTTGGGGGAAGCTGCCAAAGTCTCTCTTTCTCAAAGGCTCGGGTTCTATCTTCTATTCTGGAGCCTTGGAAGCTTTGGTGGTGAATGTTTAAGAGATGATGACTTCTATCTTCTACAACGGGGCTGCTCGATATCCTTATCTCGGTACTCGTATCATCATCTTCTTTAACTATATCATCTAAACTATCTTTGTATATATTTATCAAAAAGCTAAATACAAAAATATAAAACCAGCAAAACAAAATAGAAAAATATAAAACCAACAAAAACCCATAAAAATCAGAAAATTTAAAAATACCAAAAATATGTTTTCTAAAGACATGTCTTCTGGTATCGGTAACATCTGCGGTCTTAGAAATGTCATTCAACAATGGCACGGGACCATAGATGAAGTTCGAGCAGGAGGTGTAAATATTTCTTTTCAAAACATGTCTCTAAAAATATGGTTTACAGTTATTTTAGGCTGTAACCCGCGCTTAAAAAATGGCTTACAGTTATTTTAGACTGTAACCCGTGCTTAAACCATGGTTGATAGAAAGTGCTACGCTTAAACGATTTTCAAAAAAATTCGTGCACTTATCCTAAAACATATTGAGGAAAGTATGTCGAAGGACTGTTGTTCCTACACAAATGTTTTTCCGTCTAAAATTCTTCAGAAAAATATTTATTGTATTTCAAAATGGTGGTAAATGAGTCACTTGTAAATCAATCAGATTCAGAGTTTTCGTAAAAATTTGCAAACTCAATCAATGACTTCAGCGCTTTTAAACTTTTCAAAAATTGAGTCATTAATTGAGGGGGATAATGTTTTCAAATCTATATCATCTGTTAATACAAATAAGCCGTAAAAACATTTATTTATATTTTACGATCTTCTAATGTTTTGTCGATAACAAATGTAAAATCATTTTAACGAAACAAATAAAATACGCAAATAGTTTGAACTAATAGTTTCTAACATATTCACATTTTCACATAAAACACTAAAACAAGTATAAGTAATTTTATGATTTAGTAATACATATGTACAACAACTAGTGTTTACATATTTGGATAAAATATACACATAACTAGTATGTAGTATATTGGGTAATATAAATGGGTAGAAACTTAAGTATCACAACCCATTGGGAAAATACATTGAATGTAGTTGGGTACAACCCAAAGCCCATAACCCATGGATCTTGACCCATAACCCATTGCATGACATCATGCTTATATCACATATGGATAATACCCATAACCCATGGATCAACCCATACCCAAGTGACTAAGTGCAATGCACTCAAAGATACATTGTATCTAGCCAAAGATCCATGGTTCAACCCATGACCCATGACCCATAACCAAAATACCCATGGGCAAAGAGGAGCGTTCCACGGATCCCTAGCTTTGTGCTAGCCGGATCCCAAGTGGAAGGGATCCGTGGGATCTGGGGAACAGTAGGATTTTTCCTCTATAAATAGTGAGCCATTTCTTCATTGTTGCTCACCCCTTTCTAACACACTTTCTCCCCTGAGTTAAATCTCACTAACCTTAGATACAAGAGATCTATGTTTGTAGTTTTGTTTTTGTGTGATCTTTTAGGTTCCTTTTAAAGGCAAGATCACCACCTTTGAAGTCGAGAAAGCTCAAGTCCATGAGTTGCCATGCTTCCTCATCATCAAGGCTACTGAAGTGTTCTTGTTGATGATTCCTTTCTTTATTCAAAGAAGCGTAGTGTTGAAGACATTAGTGAAAGATGTCTCAAGTGTCAAGACGAAGATATTAGTGAAAGGTATCTATCGTCTATAGGATAAGCACTTGTGGTAGATGCTTAGAAGTCAAGACAAAGAAGCATTAGTAAAAGGTGCTTAAAAGTCAAGAAAAAGAAGCATTGGTGAAAGGTGCTTAGAAGTGAAGACACAAGACATTAGTGAAAGGTGTCTTGTAGATCTAGTCAAAGGCATTAGTGAAAGGTGCCTTAGATGTACATTCGATATGGTGTGTTTCGATGTACAAGATAGACTAGTATTAGATCCAAGGATACTGATATCCTTGATGATGTTGTAAAGGAGTAGATCTCCTTTGGGATTAGTCATTTGTGTAGTGTGGTAGTAGTTCCTCCATTGCAATGGAACTAGGTGCTTAGCCTAGTACCTAATAAAGGGTAGGCGATGTTGTGAAGGTGTAGTTCACCTTGGAGTGAAAGAACTAGGTACTTAGCCTAGTAACTTATAAAGGTTAGGCGACGTTGTGTAGGTGTGGTTCACCTTGGAGTGAAAGAACCCGGTGGTTAGCCTAGCACCGGAAAAAGGGTAGGCGACGTTGTGAAGGCTTCTCCGCCATAAGGAGATTGGTATAGTGATTACGAACTCTCGAGTAGGTGACTCGGGGAGTGGAGTAGGGCAAGGAAGGTGTCCTTGTAGCCGAACCACTATAAATACTCGTTTTGTGGTTTTGTGCTTCTTACTCTTATCTTTTCATTACCTACCTTTATATGCTTGTTTATCAACATCCAACACACACATCCAAATAGATTGACATAAGTCGATCTAAATAGATTAAAAGGAAGTTTTAATTGGTAAAACTATTCAACCCCCCCTTCTAGTTTTCCACATCATCTAACGGGCTTTCTTAATTATCCTATATGCTTAATTAAAAATGATGTTAACCTACGTTGAAGGACTAGGTGCCTAGGATATGATTGTTAGGTTTAGATGATTAGAGTTTGATGAACACATTATTTCCATGCCTTTACATGATCTGATTGAGATGTTGCATTGACTTTTATTAGTCGATTGCCGTTTGGGTGATGTCGACCACCATATATCTGTATGTGTGTTCACTAAAGTATGCAGGTATATTGGTATATAAGAATGTTCCTGATCTGGATCCCACAAATGAAGATGATTGGATGCCGAAAGGAAAGGGTAACTATATCTTGGGTTGACAAATGAAGAAACGGAGCTTAATTGGACTTCTATGGAGTGTTGGCATGGAAAAATGCAACGTAAGAGGTCTCACTGCATCAGCAGATGGTTTTCTTCTAAGTGATTGAAGAAACAGAGCTTAATTTGACCTCAATTGGCATTGAAATGTAACGTAAGAAGTCTCACTGCATCTGCAGACGGTTTTCTTCCAAGCCCTACAACAACATCAACAAAAGTAGCTTATGATTCTCTCCACCTTACGTAAGAAGTCCCACTCCTTCCCTTTTCCTTATTGGACATGGGCCTAAGCTTATGGGCCTTCTACATAAGCTAGACCTTAAACAAACATAAAGGCCATAATAAACTACCTATTACATATGAGTAACTAACACTTGAATAAAGGTTTAGGAGTGATTCCAACAATCTCCCCCTCAAGTGTTGGTGATGAAAAACGGTGAAGGCGTTGATGTAATAGTAGCTTTGACGTCATCTGACATTCTTCTTTCTTGTGAGAAGAATTGCCTTGATTCGAACCATCTCCTCAGTGTAGCGAGATAGTTTTCTTTGAACAGTTATGCTTTGACGTCATCTTTAACTTTGTTCTTTGATCATTGTTCTTTGTGATGAAAGTGATAGTATGTTGTTATCGCATCAAGTCCTTCAGTGCTTCGTTGCTCCGGTGTCTCCACGTCATTCTTCAACATGCTCACATGCTCTTTTGGCGTTGGAATTCAGATCTTGATGAAGTTCTTTAAGTCTTTAACTTTGTAGATTCTTTGATTTGACGAAGAATCATTCGACTTGTTGTGTTGCTTTTGAAATAGAACTTCCATTAGTGATGATGTTGGCGTGAGCATGAGAAGAATCTGCATGATCATTCCGCTCTAGAGCTTCCATAAGAAGAAAACATAAAAGCGGTTAGTAATAAGCGGATTCCGGCACTTACAAGTTTGAACTTCGAGAGTGTTAACAGGATAGTGTGAAAACACAACTCTAATTCTTACAAAGGCCGTTTCTGAATCGGAGTCCCACAAGTGAGATAACACGATGTACTGAAGTACACCTACGATTCAGATGAGTCGTTGAGGTACACCGAAGCATCACCTCACGATAGACCGCTTTGAGACCACTAAGCGCAATCCACGGGGAGTTGCCGAAGCGACCTGTCGGTCGTTTGATGTTGACCCTGGCAGGAGTTTCCATTCAATCACTGAGGATCACAAATGTGAACCTCTCATAAATGTTCTCGACAGATTGCTAAGATCTGTGAAGGACTCGATAATGTACCACTGAAATTCTTATTGTTAAACGTCAAGTGATGAAATGTCAAGTGTACCTAAGAGATCTTTTGATGAATCTCGTGGCTCTAGACTCAATAGTGCATTTTGGTTTCCTGAGCGGAGACTAGGGAGAGGGTCTCCTTCTTCAATACCAGCAATCTCTAAGAGAAAGCCGATAGTTTACGTAGGGTTCCCTGTGAGAATGAAACAAGCTTCGTTTGAGAGAAACTTGAGTGGATAAGAAGGTTTAGTGCATGCGTCCTTTGGGTCCATGACGACTTTTAATCTTCAATACGGTGTCATCTAGTGACAACCGTAGCATATGAATTGAACCCGATTATGCGCCTAAGTTGAATAATCGGGAGGCCTATTTCTTTTCACCCTTTTCTTTGCATTTCTTTTTAATTCTTCAACTCCTTCTTTCTCCGATTCTCATTCTCTCCTTTTTGCAATCATACCTAAGGACTTCTAAATTCTAACTATTGGTAGTGTCCTTGGGTAGATCCCTCCGGTTCTGGCGGATCATAGGACGGTTATTCCTAACCTTAATCACCTTATAACTTCATTGCCATAAAACCATTTTCAAGAAAATCTCTCAAAGGGTTTGTAGATGAAAACATGTTTGAACCACTATGAGAGTTTTATCTTTTAGCATATATACTCCCCTCCACATGTGCTTTAGAGTTTTGATGGAAAACTGCACAGTGAGGAAAGAGCGCGCACTTTTGAATTGATCGACTCAAGATAGACATTCCCCCGCGAGACACTGTTACGTAGCATAGTTAAAGAGTTGCATTATCAGCTTTTAGGTGACAACTAACTCTAATAACTATCTTGAAGGTGTGGACAACCCCGAAAGGTTGTCAAACCCGTCAAGGTTCATGTCTACCAAGAGTTTCTCGAATGGTACATTCTACTCGGACAAGTCCTTTGCGAGACACGTTTACATCACTAGCGAACTAGCTTGAAATTATTACCCGTCCCGGACAAGTCTTTTCGAGTTACTAACAGTTAAGTATCGTCAATTCTTTGGTTAAGTCTTTTCACACGAGAATTCAACTAGCAATACACAACATATTTCTTATCACGTATTTTTCTCCCCCTCAAAAATGGCATATAAAATGTTATTATTGAAAAGTTGAGAATAAATATGACCATTTCGAGTGTTGCGGGAAGAATGGCCACTGTGAACAATTTGTGAACAAAGTTTTAAGTCAAGTACTCCCCCTCAACGAGTGATATAAACGGTTGAGGTTTTGAAAATCATAAGGGAAAGTACTTGTTCTTTTGAGCAAAACCTTGAAAAGTGAAAGGTTTGATAGGTTTTACTCAAAAGTAAGAAGCTTTCGCTCCTTTTATAAGGATTGTGGCAATGAAGCGTACCACAGGGTCCTTTCTTTACCAGTACGGGTTGTACACTGTAATATGTGCATAAGCCATTGACATAGGAAATCATACATCCAAATTTATAATGAAAGAGGCAGTTTAAAGGGTACCAGGTAGTCCAGAGATGTCGCCAGGAGTGTGAATCGGGCGTTGAAAGCCGATGATGTTTCTCCTGGTTCGACCACCAACATAGCTTTCCAATCTTCTGAACTGATCCCTTCTATACAACCGTTCATCAATCATCGTGATGATCCTCTTCACATCCCTTCGATCCTGAGAATTCCATCGCTTAGGAGACCCGATCTTTTGGTGTATATCCTTCAACAAGTAAGCCAATCCATCCCTAACCATCTTCAAGGTGTGATCTCCAAACTTATGAAGATCTCTGCACACCATCAAGCAATTTCTTTGAAGTTCACTGCGGTAAACGACTCCGAATGGTTTGCTGATGAGTGTAAGTTGTGAGAGCTGGTTGATGTCGGGAAGATCAAGCTGCGGTGGAGTGAGGTTGACACGGGTCTGATAAGATTCAACTGCCAACTGGAGATCTTCTACACGTTCCTTGATGACTATGCGTCTGATGAAGATGAGCACTGATTTGATGAATTCACGTTGTACTTCAGTGGAGAATTGTCTCATACGACCCTGTACTTTGGCAAGGTACATGTCTTCGATGTCGTTGATAGACAAATTCTCAAAGTCAGCTTCAGAGAATGCATAATCCCTTTCGTCTTGTCTTTTGACCACAATCTTCTTGAGATAAGTGTAGTCCCATTTGGACGAAAGATCAACGTGTTTGATGGCAACGATGTTTTAGTACTGAACACGCATGTTGAGACTTATGGACCTGGCAGCTTCTATAGTAGATTCTTCGGCGTTCCGGCCAATGATGAATCCCGTACATTGCATCTCGGTCGTATGCTTCCACTTTGTTGGAGAACAAGTGATTAGCTCTTTCCTCGATAGCTATACAGTTTGAGTATTCGGCTGCTGGGAATGGAAGTGTCAAGGATGTAGCGTATTTCCTTGAACCATCGCCACCGTGAAGAAGAAATTCCAGGTCTTTGTTGAAGAAATGTCTGAATGGAATCCTAGGCTGATCAGGTTGGCCAATTGTAGGGAGAGGTTTAGACCAATCTGTGTAATATGGAGGATTGTCCCGTTGAGTGAAGTCGATGTTTGCTTCTGGGTTGAGCCAATCCATGTTGTTAGACATGGCTCGTGCAATATTATCAAGGTGATATTCGACCTCGATGGCACTTTCTGAGCTGTCTTTTAGAAGTTGAAATGCTTCATTCTTGATTCGCTTCAACTCGGATTTCGTCATCTTCTTCACACGGAATTTTTCTTGTAGAAATTTTGCATGCTCCAATGTATTACATTCAGTAACCTCTTGACCTTCAGCTGGGTAGGGAGTGGAATTGACAAGTGTAGAAAACCATTCAAATTCCTCAGTGGTGTCTTCATCTAGCCATGATAGGACGTCAGCCTTGGGCGCCATCTTCTTCTGTTTCTTAGGCCTAGATGAGGGTTTTGGTTTCTGTACTTTGTCGGGAGAGGCGGGTTGTTGTTGGGGCTCATGGTATTCTTCATCGTCACTACCCGTATACTCAAAGTAATCACCGGTTTTTTGAGTCTGGGGTGGTGTCTCAGAATCATGAGGTTTATCTGCAGAAGAGCGGGGAGGAGATCTTTGTTGAGCTGGAGTCCTTTGGGGTGGAGGCTGCATTGCGTACTGAATGGAAGATGATTCACCAGACTTCTTTGTGCGTTTGTGCTCTTTATCCTTATCCTGATCTTTGTCTTCATCATCTCTTGAACGTTTAGGCCTTGCAGCCTCTTCTCTGAATGATGACTTGAGTTGGTATTCCAGCAATGCTTCAAACAACTTAGCTTCGTGGGAGGCAAACGTTGCAGAGCGTTTCGACATTTGGGCTACTAGCCGGTTTACCAATTCATCATCTGAGAAGATTGTAGTTTCAACTGGATTGATGCTCAAATTCATCGGAGTTGATTTCATGGCTTGCTTGGCTAAGTGTAAGAGATGTGGATACAGTTGTCTGGTATACATCTCCTTTGTTAGTTTCGGAACGACCTCCATTAGGAACTTGTGAGAGTATCCTTTAATCATCTCGTCCATGCTTCCTTGAAGATCATCCTTCATAAGCTTTTGTACATACTCCCTTTCGACTTTCATCTTGTCCGTCTCATCGTGAAGATAAGTTATCTGATCAGCAATGAAATTCAACTTTCTATAGAGCATGTCTTTCTTTCTGACTCTTTTGACAGCTTTGGTGATTCGGTTCTTAGTTTGAGACATCCAAGATGGAGTTGGCTTCTTCACTGATCTGGATGATGATTTGGTTGATTTCTTTGATGGTGGTGGTGAAGAATGAGAAGACGAATCTGATGATGAAGAGACATGAGGAGACTCTGGATCCTTTGGAGGTGTAGAGGTTTTCTCCTCTGAGCGAGCAGGATTGTCTAGCAGAAACTTATCATAATCAGTGTCATCTCCAGACTTATCTTTCTCTTCGATCTTATCTCAGTCTTTTCTTTATCACCCTCATCTTTCTCGGACTTTTCTTTAACAGGTTCCTCAAATTCATGCTCAATAGTTTCTTCCACGGGATTTTGTTGTTGCTCCAAAGTGGTGGCACCAGATCCCTTATCGGGTTGATTAACCGCATCAGGATCTGGTGAAGGTTGAGCTACACCACTTGACCCTCCGGGGCCACCCATTTGATCTTTTGCAAATTATTTTGCCACATGTTGGAGTCTAAGGAATTTGAACTTCTTCCTGTATGAAATATCCAGTTGCTCTTCTTCTTCATCTGAGCTTTCTTCATAAGGCACAAGTACAGGAGTCTTCCCTTTTTCTTTGTCAGCTGGTGGACTTGGAGGTTTAGCTACCGTTGTAGTTTCATCTTGGCAGCTTTTGAGTAGAAAGTCTCTTCATCTGATTCAGTAGCCTATGAGTCCTCGTCCATTAGCTTTCTCTGCGGTTCAGGCTTAGATACGGGAATAGGAGCAGCTTCCTTGGCGGGAACTGTCCTCTTACGTGGAGGATTCCTTCTGGGAACATCCTCGACTCTCTGCTTGCAACATTTCCTGCACTTCCTCTTACGGTTTTCCTTATAGGTGTTCCAAAAGACTTCTCATCGAGATGACCAACTTTGCCTTCTTTTACTGCTACCAGATACCTTTTGTATGTCTTGAGCTTTTTGATTTCATTAGTCAGAAGGTGATCAGGTAACACAGCACCCTGTTTCTTTGTTGACAATTCCTTGATTCTGACTGATAGGGTAGGCTCAGTCAACATATCGTGATTGACTGGGTCATTGAGCCTCTGTGGAATATCGGGATGAAGTCCAAGTGCTCTCTGGATCAACAATTTCGTGTATCTGACATAGGGAATCTTTGAGCCAAGTTTCTTGTGAAATGACATCATGTCTTCCCATAGCAGTGCTTCAATTTCGATGTCCTTCTTGTTGATTAATGACCAAAATATTTGCAGCTCCATGAGCTTAGGATGCTCATAGCCACTGTCACGACCAGAGACTGACTTGGTGATGATGATGTAGAGGGTTCTCCACGGTTGAGGAATGTTCTTAAGCTCCACATGAGAGTGCTTAGTGATTATTCCTGAAGCTTCATCATAGCCAATATCAATCAGAATTTCGAACTGTCTCTTCAGCAGGTGTGGCATAGAAGTCGGTTGGCTCGATCTCAGGAATTAGAAGAACACCCCGTAGATCTGCTTGTGTGATGGTGATTTGTTTGTGATTGAGCGTCACAGTTACCGCACTTTGACCTTTGATCCTTTGCATTGAATTCCAGAATTGTTGTATGTAGATCTCGGGTAGCAGAGTGTGAGAGCATGTTTTGGTACGGATGATTCCTAAGAATATCCACAGCAATCAAGCAAGAAGATTATGAGCATGTGAGGGTTTCAAAGTCAACTCTGAGATTGTTCTTTACAATCTTTCTTGGATAGCCATTAGGGAAGATATCGGCAATTGTGAGAACCTCGGGTGCATCCACATTCATTTGAGCAACCATGTCGTGATCTAAAATAACATTAGCCAAAAGAACCAACATATCGAAAGACATAATGTTAGCCAACAGAAGGTTTTTATTGTCTAATTATTGAATGTACAGTGTTGATGATTGTTACGAGTCCTAAGTCACTTGTTTGTCCAATAGTTCAATGACGTCGTGAAACGTTTCGTGAGTTAGTTAACTTTAAGTTTTAAAGTTTATTTTATCACTTATAGTTCACAACATATCAAACGTTTAAGTTTATTAGTGACATTATTGGATTCGTGACGTTATGATTCATTTATTTACAAGTTTGCACGCGCAACAATTCATAATGAAGGTCAATCAAGGCTTAGGCGCAGATATTGCAAAGTTACGCGTAAACATAAGTAGTATATGCGTAGGCGCAAGCTTATGCGTAGGAATCTGCCTTACGCGTAAGAAATGTTACGCGTAGGAACACAATAACCTTATGCTTAGAGCTTACGCGTAGGCGTATAAAAACTTTACGCGTAAGGCTTACTCGTAAGAGTAGACCTTATGCGTAGAGTCACTGTTTACGCATATCCTTCACAGGATACGCGTAGTCCCATTCTAGAACCTTACGCGTAATAGTTACGCGTAGGATTTCTCTTACGCATAACTGTCTACGCGTAAGGTGATCCTTATGCGTAGAGTAACAAAGACCTTGATTCTGAGTTTTACGAGTAGCAAGCCTGAAATAAAATCATCATATCATCAATCTTAACACATATATTCATTCTAAAACAGATTATGACATGAAAGTTTGTTTAACATTTTATGCGTAGAAAGTCATACGCGTAAGTCAAAACCCTAGATTTTAAGAATTACGCATATGATTTCTAGCCATAGGAATTGCACCATAGTGTTTCTGGGAGTTCTAGGAAGCATATAGAGTTGTTTAGGTCAAGTTTTAACATCAAAAGTGTCAAGAATCAAAAGTACCCAAACCGTATGAACACAAAACCCTAATTTCCATTTTATGAGTTATTAGTGTTTCTGGGTGTAATCTGGGCCTGGATATAATCAATTCAACTTGATAATAACCTTATACAACAATCTTTTTCACCAAAAACGTTCTCATTTGGAAAAACCCAAATCCACGCATAAACCCTAGTTTTCAAATATACTCAATTCGTGTTTCTGGGTGCGTTTTGATAATTAAAAAAATATCATTGATGTTTTAAGAACATTTTGACACAACCCTTTTAACCATAAACACCCTTTCATGATTTGGTGTTCTTGCGCTTACGCGTAAGACACAAAAGTGATAATATCTCAAGATTAAACCGTTGGATTTTTGAAAAATTCAAAACCATTGCTTAAAAACTTGTTATAAACACGAAATCACTTACAAATTGATGATCTGAAACACGGATTTGTCAAACGATTATGGATCGTGGATTATGTTTGGTAAGATAATAAATGTGATGAAGTTAATGAGGTTGGTAGGGTATTTTATTTAAAATAACTTTAAAGTTTTGACAGTTTTGGTCCCTCCACCTTTTCCTTTTTCATCCAAAGCCATTTAACTTCCGTTTTGGTTATCAAACAAAGATTTTAAGAAAGAAACTTGACGACACTCCCCCTCGACTTAAGAAAATGATGAAAGGTTATAAATTTTAGTCGGAGGAGTGTCAGTTTAACTAGAAAAGTTTACCACCATTGATACAAGAAACAACCAGAATAGAGTAACATGCAAGTACACGGATGTTTTTGAAACAGTTAAGTATTTATTTTCTCCCCCTCAACACTTGATCGGAAAAATATTGAATTTTGAAAGAGTATAGTGTTGATAGAAGAAATGTACTTGCAATGTTGAAAGAAAAATTAGATAGAAGAGTATTTTTGTTGTTTTATCAGATTTTTTATTTTTGTATTTTGTTTTTGAAAATTTTATTTACAAAAGAGAGTTTGGTGTTTGACAGGTTTTTAAGACTGTTTTAGGAGTTCATCCAATTCCTCTTGAGTCAAACACCTCATACCAATCCGGTGGACCAGCTCATTAAACCTAGCGGGAGCTAAGGCTTTGGTGAGAAGATCTGCCAATTGGTATTCTGTACCCACAAAATATAATTCAACAGTACCCTGTTCCACGTGATCCTTGATGAAATGATATCGAAGATCGATGTGCTTTGATTTCGAGTGCTGAACGGAGTTGCACGAGATCGCAATGGCACTCCGATTGTCGCAGTACATCGGGATTCTGTCAAATACGTAACCATAGTCTTTGAGTTGTGTTCTCATCCAAATGACTTGAGCACAACACGCCGACATGGCTACATATTCTGCTTCGGTTGATGACAGCGATGTACAATCCTGCTTCTTCGATTGCCATGACACCAGTTTGTCACCAAGAAATTGTAAAGCTCCGGAAGTGCTTTTCCGTGAATCTAAGCATCCTCGTGGTCGTCGAAAAGCGATTAGTTCAAAACCGAATCCTTCGGATACCAAGATTCCCAAATTAATGGTTCCCTTGATGTATCGGAGGATTCTTTTAGCCTCAGAGAGGTGGGTTTCAGATTGGTCGCGATGATAACGAGAGCAAAGATAAGCGGCAAAGACAATATCAGTCGCTAGTTGTTAGATACTTGAGAGACCCAATAATACTACGGTATTTTGTAGGGTCCACCAATTTCCCATGTAAATCGGCGTCTAGCTTCTTGGTATGAGCCATTGGTGTGGCATAGGTGTCACAGGTATGCATTCCAAATTTGTGTAACAATTCAAGGGCATATTTGGAGTGACTCAAGAAAATACCACGGGGTGATTGATGAACTTGTAATCCTAGAAAGAATGTAAGTTCACCCATCATGGACATTTCAAAATTTTTCTTCATTAGTTTTGCAAAAGCGATTGAGTACTTTTTATGTGTAGACCCAAAATGATGTCATCCACGTAAATTTGAACAATTAAGATATGTGCTCCGTGATATTGTATGAAAAGAGTAGGGTCAACCGAACCTTTGGTGAAATTATTGGCAATGAGGAAAGATGATAGCTTGTCGTACCATGCCCGAGGAGCTTGTTTGAGACCATAGAGAGCTTTGTTCAGTTTGTAGACATGGTTCGGGAACTCAGGATCAATGAATCCATCTGGTTGGCTGACATAAACCGTTTCTTTAAGTTGTCCATTGAGAAACGCATTTTTGACATCCATCTGATAGATCGTCATATTCATATGAGCCACGAACGCGAGAAATATCCGAACAGCCTCAAGACGAGCAACCGGAGCAAAAGATTCTTCAAAGTCAATACCCTCTTCCCGACGATAACCCTTAGCCACGGGCGTGACTTATTTCGATAACGTTTCCTTCAGCATCCAATTTGTTTTTCCAAATCCATTTGAGACCAATGGCGTAGACTCCTGTTGGTCTTTCAACCAGTTCCCATACTTCAAGACGTTTGAATTGGTTGAGTTCTTCTTGCATGGATTCAATCCAGGTTGTCTTTTGTCATTGCGTCTTTATGTTTTTAGGTTCGATTGGCAGACGGTGAGTGAATAAATGCAATGTTCACCATCTGAGTGAAGACGTTGTCTCGTAACGACTGGTTGATTTGGGTTGCCAATAATATTTTCCAGAGGATGGTCTTTTGTCCATCTATGTGTGGAGGGTTGATGTTGGTATACATTGTGCGATTTTGAGGATTCAAATGGCTTGTTGAAGATTCTGCGACATCAGTGCAGAGTCTCATTAGCAAATAGGTTAAAGAACGCATTTGGATCAAAATCTGCAGGTGGAGGTACTTCATTCAGAACATCATTAGCCGATTCATCATTGTTGGAAGCGGTTTGTTCAACTGTTGTGTTGGAGTCAACTGGTGGTGCTTCTTCAACAGAAGTTGTTGTAGCAGGTGTATCGGTATAAGAGTATTATCGGGTTGAGCAAATGTGGAAACAGCGGATACACCGAGCACGTTCATCAATATCATCACCGAATAGAGGAGCAAATAACCTTTCCATTTGTTGACGAGTGAGTCGGGGGCTTGTTTGGTGATGATGGGGTTTGGGGAAGTTTAAGCGGTTGTGACCGGGTTCCAAGTCGTTATACTCGAAGCCATTTCCGTGAATTCATCAAAATGAGCATGAATCGTTTCCATAACCTCCTTTGTTCGACGATTCCGGATTCGGAAACCTTTAGAATTATCACAATATCCAATAAAGACTCCAATGTCAACTTTGGCTTTGAGCTTTCCAAAGTCATCACGATCATTATTCGGATAGCAAAGAGATCCAAATACATGAAAGTGTTTGAGATTCGGTTTTCTGTTGTGGACAAGCTCGAAAGGTGTTTTGTTGTGGCGTTTTGTAATCATAGACGGGTTTTGAGTATAGCATGCAGTAGATACAGCTACTGCCCATAAGTAATCTGGAAGTTTAGCATTGATTAACATTGTTCTTGCGGCTTCCACTAACGTTCGGTTTCGTCTTTCAACAACTCCGTTTTGTTCGGGTGTGCGTGCAATAGATGTCTGATCTTTGTCAATTCCCACTTTCTCATAAAATTCACGAAGAGTTTGGTTAACAAATTCGATTGCCTTTATGCGATTCGATTTGTCGAACGGTGTTTTCGTAGCTGAACTTGTATTTTCGTGAGAAAGGTGATGATCATCTGTGGAGCTTGATCTTTGCTTCGAAGAAAGTAGACCCAAGTCCATCGTGAATAGTCATCAACAATTACTAAGATGTAGCGTTTGCCATTGATCGTTTGCACGCGCATCGGGCCACACAAATCCATGTGAAGAAGATGAAGCACATGCTTTGAGAGCGTGTTCCACCTTTGAATAAAAATGAGCACGAGTGCTTTTGCCTTGTTCACAAGCTGAGCAAAGGTGATCTTTAGAATACCGAAATCGTGGGAGTCCTTCAACTAGTTTGTGTCGAGCAAGGTTGGTGATGGTTTGAAAGTTTAGATGTGAGAGACGACGGTGCCATAGCCAGGATTTTGTTGATGTTGCCTTTGAAAGTAAGCAAGTGGGAGATGAAGCAACCATGTCTTGCATAGAAATAGTATAAAGACTGGAATTACGCGAGCCAGACATAAGGTCGTTTCCTTGTAGATCACGAATGAAACAAGTTTTCTCCCTGAAAGCAACCTCCAAATCTCCATCACAGAACCGACCTCTTGAAAACAGATTGTGACCGAGGCCTTCCACATAATAAACCCCGCTAATTTCGATGTTCCCATTGATATAGTCTCCGTAGCCCATGATAGCTGCGAAGTGATCATTCCCGAATCTGACGGTGCCAATGAACTTTGCAATAAAGTTTGATAACAGTTTAAGGTTGCTGTCATGTGTCGGGAACATCCGCTATCAACAATCCAGAGAATGATCTCAGTATCACCGCATTACACACAGAAGACACAGATGGAATAGAAGTAGATGTGGAACCCGAAATGTTAGAGGGTTCCGGAGCGGTTATAGTAGACATACACACATCAATAGCTTTAGGTATCCATTTAAATCCTAGTGTGTTATATATCCATTTCGGCCATCTCCAACTAGTATTTGCTTTAGTCTTAGTGAATGCACTAGGTGGTACTACATTCCTAGGAGGTGAAACTGGAGCTACAGGGATAGCAATGCGTTTCTTAGAATCTAAAGAGGTCGGTCTACCAAGCACAGACTTAGAAAGATTAGTGGGCCTAGAGGTATTCCGGTTCTTAGGATTCCTTAAACGAGAGATGATAGCTTTAGCAACACATTTATCATGACAATCAGAATTCATACTTTTACGACAAATAACACAAGGTGCATCAGACTGAATATCAAAAGTGCTTAATGGTTTAGCATTCGTTACATCACTATTTCTATTACATTTTCCAGACGCAATATCTATAGTGGAAGCAACGTGAGTCTTATTCATAGTCCTAGGGTGTTCTTCTACTTTAGCATTCCTTATTGATCTTTTCTTAGGTCGCAACTTCCTATTCTTTGATGTAGTGCTCCTAGGCTGTGAAGTGCGGACGTTTGGAAAAGACGCAACTATTCCTGTTTCAGTAGAAGGAAGCACGTTAGCAACTTGTGATTTGGCAGTAGGGATTCTAGGTTCACGATTACTAAGTGTTACTTGGGCTATTCTCTTAATCACGGTAGGCGGAAGTTGTTCATACTTTCCTAACATTTCTCTTAACTTGAAGATAGTGTGAATCAGATCTTGATTTTCAGACCGAATATTTCTAGCAAAATGCATAACTTCTTTAGTGTGTGCAAGATAATGATCAAGTTCATTTGATGCTTCATCACGAGTCTTTTTGAGTAAATCAAATATGACACCATATTCCTTTTTAACTTTTACAAGTTCTTGTTCATATTTTGAGATTTGACACTTAAAAGACACGTTTTGATCATCCAGTTGCTCAATTTTTGGATTAGAAGATTTTGAGTAAATCAACTGGGCGATTTTGTGTTGAAAAGCAAGTTGTTGATCGTGAATATCTTTTTGACACCAATTAAGACGACGGATTGCATTTGAAAGTTCGTTTGACAATCGTTTATTTTCAACTTTTAATGACTCGATCTGAAGCACATTATCAGTGTTCTCAACATTTACCACAGAATCAACAGTATCAGCAGAGATATAATCAAATGCATATGACAAAGAATTCAATAGCACAACATTATGGACATCAGCACAGATGACATCTTCCAAGAGTCGATCAACATCTTTTCTCAACATTTTCTTTTTACGTTTAGTATTAGAAATAGATGTTTCTATTTTCTCGAAAATGACCTTCATCAATCCAAGTTCCTTATGAAAGTCCCTTTCCCAAGACAATGCACAACTTTTCAAATTTTTAACATTTGGTAAAAGATTTTTCTGAAAAATGTCTCTTTGTTCTCGCCCAGAGGCGATTGAAAATGTTGAACTTTGATTTTAGAATGATATTCTATCTCATGTTGTAAAGTTTTGAGGTCAACCATGAAAAGGTCAAAATATCTAAGAATTTTGCGATTTTCAGGTTTTGAGTTTACTTCACCGATGGAAGGTAAAGGACCATAAGTTTGTGCATAATCTGGTTTGGGATTAACATTAGAAGACTCGGACGTTTTTATGATAATCCTTGGTGTGTTAGAAGAATCCGTTGGTGTGACGAAAGTGACCGCTTTTGAATAGTTAAAAGGTTTGTTGTAAACAACTTTTTCTAATTTTGATCGACTCTCGTCTTCGGCATCTAATTCCTCTTGACGATGATATTCAACAACACTCATAACAGAATTATCAATTTTATATTCTGCACCGGAAACTTCAGGATTTGGTTTGAATGCTTTGGTTGAAAGCTTAGGTTTGTAATCGGCAAGATTTGGTCCATAGCCATTTGGATTTGGTTTTAAAGTAAACTTTTCAATAGGTGTGACCGTCTCACCATGTTTGTAAACAACAGTTTTAAACTCTTTAAGTTTGTTTTGCAAGCCGATGATTTCTTCAAGATGATCATCTATTTGTTTCGTTGAATGCTTTTTGTATGCAGAGAACTGTTTTTTACAAGTTAACAACTCAGCCTTAGCTTTTTGATTTTCCAAGGTGAGAGCATTAATTTGCTTTTTATGTTCATGTTTCAGTTGTTCTATTTCAGACAACAAAGCATTCTTCGAAGCGGCTAGATCACGCATCTGTCTCTCTAAATATTTTTCATTTTGATGAGATTTAGCAAAGGCAACTTCAAAACCTTTTTCACGTTTTTCTTGAGTTTTGAAAAAGTTGAGTTGCTTTTGTAAACATTCAAAATCCTTGGTTAACAGTGCATTTTTACTTTTCAAGTCCTGATTAATTGCACGACATTCTTCCACTATGGTTTGTTGGTCTTGTATTAAACGAGCAAAATCTGGATGAGGCAAAAGTTCGGCGTGTTCAACGTGAGTCACAACATGATCATTACTTAGATCCTCAAGTATAACCACGGAGTCAATTTGATTATCAAGGGAAACCATTTGGTCATCTTGATCGTCAAATATAACTACGGGTCTAGTTGAAAATCGTCGAATGAGATGTGGGCGACTCATTTTGAACAATATGAGCCTTGCCGGATTCAAATGTTGGCGGAGATAATAGATCAGAGATGAATATGGTTTGTTCGGGTACTTGAGACAAGCCATCAGTGTCATACACTGGGCTGTGTCACTCATGTGTAACTCATGCATATTAGCCATCAACATAACAAATGCATTGGCCTGCAAATCCTCCATATCATCATCTAAGTCTGCATTTGCCATAAAGCTCTGTTCTTTGTCTGTGAGAGTTCCACCGGCTTCATCCTTAAGAGCCAAAAGAAGAGCCTCTTTGTGATAAGCACTGCCCCTTGTCCTCGGCTTTGGGCATGCATTAGCCAGTGTCCCTTCTCATTGCAGTTGTAGCATCGAAGACCATTCAACCCATTCGAGCATTCCCTGTTCCACCAATTGAGCTCGATTGTTATTCCTACCCACAACATTAAACCCTTGACCACCGCCCATCTGACGACCATAACCACGATTTTGAACTTCAACTCGTCCATTGTTCACAACAGCTTGATTCCTTGTGTTAGATGAGGAGCGAATACGGTTGTTGGATTTGTTGGTATAACGGCTAAAGGCATTAGCAATCATAGCAAATCCTTGTTGCAATGCTTCAAACGGATCGGATTCCTCATTAGCTTCACTGACAAGTGCTTGAGCATTGTTGTTGTTGTATGGAACCAATTGAGTTTGTTGAGATTGAGGCTGTGAAAGATCATGTGGTGTGATTGTAGCAGTTGGTTGAGTTGATGGTTGAGGAGAATAACTGTTTTGAGCATATAAGGCAAGATGTTGATTTTCTGATGTGTCGGTGGAGCAATTTGAGCACGGAGAATCCTTTCCTATCAACTTCCTTTTCATGAGGCTTCAAGTAATCGTACAACAATCCATATGTAGAATGATGCAAATTCTTCGCTTGACGGAGAAAAATGACATACTTTTCCCATTCAGGACCAAGACTACTCAGGAACTTAGTATTCACTGCAATTCTTGGCATGATGATGTTGTGTTTATCCAAATCATTGATGATGTCTGAAAACGATGATGATAAGACTCTAGTGTCTCTCCGTGTTCAATCATGAAGTGTTCATAAGCCAAGTAAATTTTGGATTCCAAATCCTCGTGATTGAGTACAGATCCTTCCATAAGAAGATGAATATGATCCCACATTTCCTTTGCGGTCTTTTGAGCATCAACACTTCAAAGAATTGGGTTAGGTAATCCTAAGAGGATATATTGCATTGCAAGTTCATCAGCTTCATAGTGTAGAAGTTCCTCTGCATTCAGGTCGGCAACAGTAGCAATGTTGGATTGTTCATCTCTTGGTGGATTAGCATTTGGATCGGTGGGTACGATAACAGTAGGCATCTGAAATGGACCTTCCAAGATAACCTTCTTTAAGAACTTTCCATGTGGCTTCTTCAGATCACAAAACCTGAAGAACCTTATCACCCATTGATCGTAGTTTCCTGGAGTGAGCATTGGAGGTCTATCAAGTGATCCACCCTCATGAATTGATTGTTGGCTGCTTAAAGCTTCACACATCTTTGCAAACCAAGTGGGTTCCTTTATAGTGTTCCTTGATGGATGTTGATTGAAGTCATTTGTGTAGGGTTGAACTTGAAGACTTGGTGGTGTTTGAACCATTTGAGGTGGTGGAATTTCACCAAGTTGTGGAGTATGTTGTTGATTAAATTGTTGTTGATAAATTGCTTGTTGTTGATTCCATTGTTGATGTTGTGGAGTTAGTTGTTGTTGACGTTGAGAATAAGTGTAAGGGAAATAGTTAGAGTATGGTGGTTGTGACATGTTGAAAACTTGTGTTGGTAAAAATGGATCTTTGTAGTCGAATGAACCTTTGTTGATGAAGTGTCCTTAGGCGTAGAAATCACAAGAAACCAAGTAGGACTTATGCGTAAAAACACCAAAGTTACGCGTAACAATCAAGAGTTACGCGTAGATTTAGCTTACGCGTAAGTAGGGTAAAGGCACTAAAGTTATGCGTAGACACAAAGTTAGGCGTAGAAAGTTAGGCGTAGGATTACCTTATGCGTAAGACTAGGCTTAGGCGTAAGATGAATCTTATGCGTAGGATTTCTACGCGTAAGCTTTATGCTTATGCGTAAGTTTAGGGTTTTATCCCAAATGATCTTTTACACTATCACAGTGCAAAAGATATCCAAAGTCGACGTATTTTCAGGCTTATCCAAGCAAGAAAACACGGAGTAAACCACGAAACCGAAGATCAAACCACGGATAAAGTTACGCGTAAGATTAGGGTTTTAGTTACGCGTAGCTTACTCGTAAAAGTGATTTTGCCCAAAGATGTTTCTAAACCAGTTTTTGTGTGATGAAATAGCTTCAATAACACCAAAATGACACAAAAGTGTGAAACTTGATGATCCAAAGCACTCAAAACGGTTACGCGTAGGTTTACACCCACGAACAAAAACAAGCTTAAAAATGTATATCCACGCGTAAAGTTTGAAACTTTTTGCCAAAAACAGTTATTTTAACACCTTAAAACATTGAAAGTACAAGAATCTTGGATTAAAAAGTGTAAAAAACGAGTTTTTAAGCGAACCAAAGCTCTTGTTATCTTTACGCGTAAGACCAAAAACTTACTTCAAAAGCAATAACGATTCACCCAACTAGTTGGCGATTGATACCACTGTGAGGTCACTAGATTTACAACACAAGCTTCATAGAAAGAGATAAAGGCGATTGAACAATAAACCCACACACACACACACACGTATAATGTATAAGGGTTAGGCGTAGAGGTGAGTGAAAAAGATAAATTGAACAACCAACCCTCAAGTGAGGGTTATACAAGAGTATTTATAGGCAAGGAGCTAGGGCAACACTCCCACTCCTTCCCTTTTCCTTATTGGACATGGGCCTAAGCTTATGGGCCTTCTACATAAGCTAGACCTTAAACAAACATAAAGGCCATAATAAGCTACCTATTACATATGAGTAACTAACACTTGAATAAAGGTTTAGGAGTGATTCCAACAGATTTAAAATATAATATTTTCATACAATATTTCTTCATAAAAGTTCCGGTTTGTACATTAAAATGTGGTGATCTAAAGATTTAATGTTATGTCATGGTATAATTTTCTTTAAAACTCAAAGATCTGTCAAAATGAAATTTTTTATGTTCTTGTTTGATTGTGAAATTGTTTTATTTTACTTAAAGATCTCTTAAAACAATCATACCTGACACTAACAATCTTTAATGTCTTAAATTGGTCCGTATCAATCATTTTTCAAAATTAAATCAAGCCACGTCTTTCCCCAAAATCTTTTAAATGATTTAAATCAATTGGGATCACAAATCTCAAAAGGTTTGAAATTTTTTATAGGGGTAGAGATCGTGATTTAAATCTCAAATTTGTTTAAATGGAATTGGTTTTAGTCCTTCAAAGGCACACCTGCCTCCATGTGCCAAACGATTTTAATATACATAATGCACATGTTAAGGGGGAGCATTTATCCAAAAACAAGATGAGTTTTTAAATCAGGCACATTTTCTCCCATGTTTTCTAAACCGTATTAAATCACTTGGGATCCAAAATCTCAAAGGGTTTGATATTTTTGATCGGGGGAGAATTTGTGATTTAATAATGAAATTTGATAAAAAGGTGATTGTTTTGATTCAATTGTGCAGGCTGCTCTCTCATATGCGCTAAACCCTTTCGAATCACGAAGCACATATTGAGGGGGAGCATTTTAAAAGAAAATAAACTATCGAGGTACAAAAGCTTTTATGTTTTAACATAAAGTACCTTGATTGAGTTTTCAAATGGTTTTCTTAATGGTTTTTGTGATCGTGGATGTGTTTCAAAAGAACTCTTTCCTCTATGTGATAAAATGATTTCAAATATCCTATGCACATATTGAGGGGGGAGAATTTACCAAGAAAATCAAATGGCTTTTTCTATGAAAATTGTGATCAAAGAAAATATTTCAAATTCCTCTTGCCTCCATGTGCTAAACAATTTCAAAATCATATGCACATGTTGAGGGGGAGGTTTTCTAAATGATCAAAACTATTAAGGTACAAAATGCTTTGATCTCGTATCAAAAGTACCTTGATTATTTTTCCTAATGATTTTTCAATTGGTTTCGAGAAGGAATGAATTGTACCAAAAGACCGACCAATTTACTTTATGCATGGTGTTATAAGGATGGTTAGGTTAGGTATTCGTTCCCACGATCCGCCAGAACCGGAAGGATCTACCCAGGGACAATCCACTAGATAGTGTAGAGTCCTTAGGTATGATGAAAAAAAAGGAGAAAATTGAGAAATGGGAAGAGTGCGGAATGAGATAGAGCTAGATCTGGAATAAACCCAACAAGGATCTAGTTATGAAGTCTCGATAAGCACTGAAGGGGTTGAAGAATGAAAAAGAAATGAATGTGAAAAAGGGTGAAAAGAAATAGCCCTCCAATAATTCAACCTTAGGGCAGAAACTGGGTTCAATACATATGCTACTGGTGTTTACTAAGGTAACACAGGTATTGAAGACAAGACGTCATGGACCCAGTGACGCACTGCACTAAAATTCCCAAGCTACTCAAGTTCCTCTTAAAAGGGCTTGTTTCATTCTCACGGGGAACCTACATAATCTATCGACTTTCTCTTAGAGATTGTTGATATTGAAGAAGGAGACCCTCTCCCTAGTCTCCGGCATAGGAACCAAATGTGCACTATTGAGTCTAGAGCCAAGAGATCATCCACTATATCTCATTAGGACACTAAATTCATGAAGACTTGCTGTTTCACACAATGTGGAAAGTAAGAATATATTAAGAGTCCTACGCATTATCCTTGTGGTATTGCCAGAACATCCGAGTGATATGTCAAATATTCACAATGAAGATGGAAATCCTTCTAGAGCCAACATCAAACAAGCTCTTGGTGGGTGACATGTGAAATCTTGCAAAAGATCAAGCTTGTGACAACTGGATAGAAACGATGGGGCGATTCATTCGTGAATCAACCTTGGTCCAGGATATGGATTGACGGATGCTTTTGGAAAAACCATTCGATGTGCAAATCTCTTCTTTTCTCTAGCACATCGAATGTGTATTCATTTTCAAACACAAAAAGTATCTCTGGTTGAAAAATACTTTTAGAAAAACCGTTCGATGTGTAAATCTCTTCTTTTCTCTAGCACATCGAATGTGTACTTATTTTATAATATAAAAAGTATTTTGATTGAAAATTGATCTTTCTCATAAAACCTTTGTCGTATTGCAAAACTCTTTCTTCAAGCAATACACGATTGTTTTTCAAATCAATTTTTCATCAATCAGTGAATCTCAATTCGCTGGTTCACTCACTCCATGTTGTCTTCTTTGAGACGCTCCAGTTTGAGAACGGCTAGAACAGCTGCGAAACCCTATCAAGGAGATTCTTCGAATTATACCGATCACAGGTACTTGTACTGATCAACAGGAACCGTGGGCGTGTACCTCAATTCAACGAAAGTGATCAAAGACACTTTCGTGTGTTTTATTGCTAACTGTTGTTTGCGGGTACATTTGGACGGTTGTAGCTGATCAGAATTGAGAAGTCAATCCAAAGCCGCATGCTCACAGCATCCACACTTAATTGAAGAAATCATGACTTGTGCATATCTACGAACCCGGCTTAGATATTTTTATACTATGCTTCGCTACGGCTGCGCAAATATCTTGAACCAGTAAAAGCTTCCGCTACTCTGATATAAAGATGTCATGATCCAGAAAGTGTGAGCATGTCGGTCCGTAAGTCACAACTTCACATGATGGCAACACAATAAAGGGTGATCCAGAGATTTACTGTGGCTGATGATCTCAAAGAAAGCTCGAAGATCATCAAGATGTGGATCAGTTTCAAAGACCTCCACTGAATGTACAAAATAATCGGACTATGAAGAGTCACTACAAATGCACAAAGAATGCGGACATTGAAGAATTGAAGTCTACGAGCTCAGAACAGAAGACAAAATAGAATGCTAGGATTCGAAATATAAAACATGGGGTGACCTCCCTTAGGGGGAGATTGTTAGGAATTAGAAAATTACATGTTAAAGTGTCGGTCACCCCAATTATGGTCTAGCATATGTTAGCTCGTAGACGTGTCGTTATTTACGTTATTTAGTAGTTAATTAGTTAGTTTGTAGCATAGTTTAGTTTAGTGCAACACCGTGGAGGAAGGACAGGTCTTTACCCACTGTATGCCTAATCCACAGTCCGTTAGGAGGACGTATTGTTTGTAAGTATAAATACCCCTTCCATCTATGGAAGGGGTGTGGCTTCTTTGAATCTAACCTTTCATTTTTATAAAGCAACTCTCTTTCAAGAACCTCCTCTCTACTCTCTTCATCTCTCTAATGGCTTTCTTATTTAATCATTGTCCTAGACCACCCGAATCATCAAACAACATAAATATTCACGATCCTACACTCACTAAGCTCAGGCTAAGTCTGAGCACAACTACTATGGAACTACTGAGCTATCTCAGGGACTGAGTTGTATTTTGAGGAGTGAAAGATGGCTTGTGTGTGTGTGTGTTTTACAATTCACAAGCTTAAATCTTTCACTCCATCTCTTATGCTATTTATACAAGTATGAGTATTAACTTTATCCTAAGTGACAAACTGGCATTTTACAGAAGACAAAATCTTTGAAGTATTTTGTCTCTATTTACAAAGACTATATTAAGTAAGAGACAAGGCTGCTTTCTATAAGTCAGTGATGACACTGAGCCTGATAGTTTGCCATTCAGGGAAAGTTGACTTTGGTTGATAAGGACTTCGTCTTATCTGATTCAAATTTATCCCGCCTTGTCCCGCTCATTCTTCAGTCTTCATTGCCTTCAGTCTTCTACTTCAGTTTATCTTCAGTGTAAGTATTTGGTGAGGAGTTTAGGGATTCAGTGAGTTATTGTCATCACTCACTGAATCCACCATCTTCTTCTTGACTCAGTCTTCACCTCTTAAGTTCCGCCTTACTTAGTGGAGAGACTTCTTCTTCGCCTCTTACTGAGTATCCTGAAGATGGCTCACTGAGAGACTATGCACTCAGTGACCTGTTAGTGTTTAACGGTCTAAAAACTTAGGGTATTTTCTATTCAAATCCTAGATTAAGGGGTTTGGGTATTTACTGAACCCAACACTTTGACCCAAGCTAATCTATCTTGTACATCGATGCACCATATCGAATGTACACCCTAGGCACCTTTCACTAATGCCTTTGACACGACACCGAGGCACCCTTCACTAATGCCTTCAACACGGACTTTCGGCACCCTTCACTAATTCCTTTGACACGGATCTTTGGCACCTTTCACTAATGCCTTCGACTTGATCCTTTAGACATCTTTCACCTATGTCTTCAACACAACACTTCTAATGAGAGAGGAAAGAACTATCAACAAGATAACATCAGTAGTCTTGATGATGACAAAGCTTGGCAACCTATGGACTTGAGCTTGCTCGACTTCAAGAGGTAGTGATCTCGCCTTTAAGAGGAACCTAGAGAATCACAAAAATACAAAACTACATAGAAAGATCCTTTGGATCTGAGGTTAGAGAGTTTACAACACTAAGAGAGAATGTGTGAAAAGGGTGAGATACAATGAAGAAATGGCTCACTATTTATAGACAAAAATTCACTATTGTTCCTCGGATCCCACAGATCCCTTACATGAGGGATCCGTCCAGTGTAAACCTGGGAATCCGTAGGACGCTCCCCCTAAATAGGTTATGGGTCATGGATCATGGTTCATGGGTTATGTACTTTGGATCATGGGTATCCAAATAGATACAATGTATTTAGAAGATGCAATGCATCTAGTCAATGGGTCATGGGTTAGCTCCATGGTTTATGGATAATACCCATTATGACTTCATGTATGATGTCATGCAATGGTTCATGGGTTATGGATCATGCTCCATGGGTATGGGTCATGTAATTTTGGGTTTTACCCAACTACATTCAATGTATCTAGTTAATGGGTCAAGTACTTAGATTCTTACCCATTACAATACATACTAAGTATGTATATATATACTCATTATGTAAACACTAGTTGTTATACATATGCATTACTATAAAATGAAAACACTATTACTTGTTTAGTGTTTTATATGAAAACGTAAGTGTGTTAGTAAACTATTAACTCAAACCATTTACGTATTTTATTTGTTTCGTTAAAATGATTTTAAGTTTGTTATCGACAAAACATTAGAGGATCGTAAAATATAAATAAACGTTTTTACGGCTTATTTGTATTAACAATCTCCCCCTTTTTATTGATGACAAAACATAAGATTATTTTAAGGAAGACTGTTGAGAAACCCAACATTTATTTCATGTTTGAACAGGGTGACACCAACATTGGACAGTTCATTAAGTAAGGTATTCTAATGGCTATAGGTCTCAGAGGGACTTTCAGAGTCTTTGGCTTTGAAAGTTTTATACTCAAGTTTCAGGTCCATGATCATGTTTTCCTTGGTATCTGATGGACCTTAAAAGTTTTGAACCAATTCACTCCAAGTTTATTTAGATGTACTACAATTGATGACTGATTCCATTATATCGTCGCGGAGACAAGATATAATGATGTTTTTAAGGCGTTGGTCCTGATTGACGACCCTTCTCTCATTTGGAGTCCATTGAGCTTCAGGTTTGGGTAAACCTTCAGCAGTCTTAGGGACAAATGGACCTTCATTAATGAATTTAATGTAATAAGGTTTCATTCCTGTTAACTAGCAAAGCATGTGCTTTTTGCACTTATTGAATTTTCCAACTTCAAGTCGGGGAGCAACAGCTAAATAGATTCCTTCTTTTTTGTCGACTAGTTGGGGTACATCACTTTAAGCCATGATAAGATCTGATTTCTAAAAACGTTTTGAACGGTTTAAAAAACCACCGCTCTGATACCACTTGTTGTTCCCTTTACACGACTAGCTTAACTACATAGTTAATCTATCCGTGTTTCATGTTTCAGTGATGTAATGAAAAACTTGTTTAAAATGTAAAGAAAGCTTAAAGTAAGTGACACAAGTTTTTCAATGTTTAAATTCTTATTTGAATTAATTCAAATAATTTATACCCAAGTGTTTGCGGAATAACACTTTGGGATTGAATGACGAGTATGGTGTTGTATCCTCTCTAAACTTAAGCTAAGCTTAAGTACAACTATGCTAACCAACTGAGCTAACCTCAGAGACTTAGTTATCTTCGGAGGAGTAAAAGTGTTTGTGAATGTCTACGCATTTAGTGCATAAACTTGTCAACCTTTTACTCCACCTTATGATCCTATTTATACACAAGTATTTGGACAACCGTTACAATGAAGACAAAGATGCCATCTGCTCGTTTGGATAAAATACATGCGTATTTTGTCTCTGTTACAATATTCTACTTTGAGTATGGGATAATGTTGCTTTCTGAATAGCAGTGATAATACTGCTATGATCTTTAGCCATTCAGGGTAAGTTTGACCTTTACTTGATAAGGACTCTCCCTTAAGTGTTTCAAACTTATCTTGTCTTGTCCCGCCATACCTTCAGTCTTTAGTGTCTAAGTCTTCAGTCTTCTTTATTGTTGAGGAGACTTGGGGTTCAGTGAGCTATTATCATCACTCCCTAAACCTATCAACTTCTTATTTGGCTTAGGTATCATTCACTAAGTCCCGCCTCACTGAATGAAAAGTCTTCTTAGGCTTGTCCTGAGCTTCCTGAAGATGACTCACTAACAGGCCCGGGTATAAGCATGTGCGGACTGCCCAACCGCACAGGGCCCAAAGATTTTAAGGGGCCTCAAATTCTGAAAAAGCCCAATATGTATGTAACTAGTTAAAGGCAGTTTTGGATTTGTAAAAAGCCCATTAAATCTAGCATGACACCCATTCTTCATTCTTGCATTTATAGTTACGAAATAATTGATGTATGATTTGTTAATTTGCTTTACTGTTTATCAGTACTTCACTTGAATAAAAAAAATCTTATATTATATTGCTATATTTAAAAACATTTTTTGTATTTGTACACTTGAAGTTTGTATCTAAAACAAAACTGGCTATATAAATCGTCTGAGTATGCAAACCGTAAAGGAGAAAACAACATTTAAAATTTTCGCTTTTAGAGGGCCTCTTTCACAATCATGGCACATGGCCTTCAAAATCCCCGGGACGGCCCTGCTCACTGAATGACTGTTCACTCAATAACTAAGTTGATGTTTACGGTTATGTAACAGTTAGGGTATTTTCTATTCAAATCCTAGTTTAAGGATATTTGGGTACTGAATGGACCCAACAAATTTCCCTTTGCCTATTAAGATATTGCTCGAGATTAATCTTGCTATTTGTGTGATTTAGTGTTTACCTTCACTTTGTTTTTAGAAGATGAAGCTAATCATGGAGATTAAGATTGTGCATAAGATGGTTTACGAATAGCGCTCTAGTCACAGTCACAACAATGTAACATACTTTTGAAAAGTGTGGTGCATTATGCACTACTTCCCGTTTGAAACTAAAACATTGAGATGTGATTCCTCTACTTCCCATTCATCCTCTTTCGAATACGACGGTCACATCTCACATATAAACAGGGATGGAGCTACTCAGCTACATAAATCCGAACAAGGTCACTTGACCCTAGCGACAAATAACTTTTTGCTAGAATAGTGTGGTTTTAAAGATTTGCATTATGAACACGTTGATTGTACAATGTATTTTAATATGGTTGGTTTATGATTCTAACATATAAATTTATTGGTGATGATGTCAACCATAGATCTCACTAGTACGTTGGAGATGAGCCTCACGTCGTTTCTTTTTACTCGATTAATGGTGAAAGCTCTATAACCAAATACATAGAACTTTGAATGAGTACATATCCAAATGGAATATGCAGATATAATGCAAAGCTGTAATAACAAGAAAACACTCGGAAGTTGCGAAGGGGCTTGGGAATTGAGATATAATGCAATTTGAATATGCGTGTAAGTGTGTAACCATTGAGATTATGAAGTAGTAGGCTAAATATTTCTCGACTTGGGGATGCAGGTGTTGTGCCATATATGACATGCTAAGAAATTAAAAGCTAAGGGTTGTCAAAACCAATGTTTAAAGATGTGGTTTAGTATTTTTACCTTCTACAAGGCATGATCTTTTAAATTGTTTCTCACTTCCCATTAGGGGTGTTCAAGGGTCGGGTAATATCCGAATAAACCGAAAACCGAAATCGAACCGAAACGAAAATAACCGAACCGAACTCGTAACTGAACCGAAATTGCCAAAACCGAACCGAACCGAAACAAAAGTTCGGTTTTCGGTTCGGTTATGGTTTTAGCAATCCAAACCGAAAACCGACCCGAAATTAAATAAATATATATATATATATATTTTTATATATTTATATTAAAAAATATATATTAAAACTCTTTTATAAAATATATATAATATTTTTAAGCTTGAAAATTATTATTTTTTCAAAAAATATATATAAATAAATGAATAAATTATTAAATTTAAGTAATTCGGGTTATTCGGTTCGGTTTTCGGTTATTGAAGGTTCGGTTTTCGGTTTTCGGTTCGGTTAGTTAAATTTGAATTCGGTTCGGTTCGGTTCTTGGTTATACTGAGAAAAAAAAATTAACCGAACAAACCGATAACCGAACCGATGAAGGCCAGTTAAGCACGATTTGCCCAAGACCAGACCAAAATGATACATCATTTAATAATTACCCTTCGTCACGCTATTTGCATCCTTGAGAATTCATTGAATGGATACACAAGTGCATTAGTCTTGAAAACTTGCATCCCTCGCCAGCCATTTTTTAAACTATTCAAAAAGTTGCAAGAAAGAGTATATTTCAAACCAACAACCAAATCAGTTCAACATCACATTCGCCAAAAAAGAAGTCTGGGATTGTTAACTTAGAGATGTAACATAAATAAAACCAACCCTGGAAACATTGCTTTTGGGTTGAGAGTTAGTTCACAAAATTGCTAGAGCAACCCAACATTACATAGTAACTGCCGTCAGCTCTATAAAAGAAGAACAAATAATAAAAGCCATGTGCGGATAAGCCTAAACTTAGGTCATTTACAGTCAGCTCTATATCTTTGGGGATAAAGTATTTACAGCTACAATGAACAAAACAAAGCGTCTTCTAGTCTTCAATGGTCTGAATCTCCCCCATCATGATCCGGTTGCTAACAACATTAAACCCTAGAACATCTGAACTGATTTTTTTCCCTTTCTTGCCCTTCTTCTTACCCACAACTTTGATGGGCCCACCATCTGCATTGTTGCTACCAAGCTCAGCATCTCTTGAAACCTTGTAGTCGCCTCGGCTTTGGAAGGCAATTTCGAGGACATCAGAAGGCAAAAAATCCTTGTAGTTAAGAAACTTGTCAATGAAGGCACAATCACGGTCATAAGATCCTAGATTCTCCTTCAGCAGTATCTCTGCTTCTGATCTAGACTGCTTCAAACAAAATTCCAAGAAACTTGTATCTGAAAAAAGAAGAGGAAAGATTGGTAATGTCTTCTATAAATATCAAGATTCAAGATCGTGTGCAACTTCACATATACCCTGTATAAAATTATGTCCCAATGGATAATGTTTGCAGAGTATGGTTTCCAATCAAGCAAATGCGAAAATAAGATTATCACTGGCAATATTAGGTGCATAAGAGGTGTAGACACAAAAGAGATCAAATTATCGCCATCACAAAACTCAAGCATAACATATTTGTTGTTATCGAATACCAAGTAAGAATCAAACAAAGGTCTAACTTCGTATGCCAATTGATAGGGAGCATAGGTCAATCGAGAATATTTTGAATTATATAGCAGAAAAGTCGTCACTATATCTTATTTGCCCTAATGGCAATTTATGTAAACACCAGAAAGTTATAATACGTATTATTCATTCAAAAAAAGTTAATGCATTATTTGACTTCAGTTATCATGCTAATATAGATGGTTCCACATCATCTAATCATCCAAGTAGGGCAAGTTTCTTGACCTTAGATCTGATCCAATCTATTATCGGAAAACAAAAAAAAACTTGATACTTCAATCCAAAGGCTGATCCAATTGGTGGATCAATACCAAGATGGATCCACGATCCTACAATCTCATATAAAAGTCCAAAATAATATTTCTGCAGGGAGGGTCGTGAAATAGAAGGTGCATACATGGGTCATAATGATTCAGGACCTACCAGATTAGACCAGATGGTCATTGCACAATGCATTTAATTCAGTTATAAATCCGATCACATAAAGATCCTAATTAGACACTGAACCATTGAAATCCAACTCCATAGTGATACGAGCAACAACAGAAATTAAAAGAGATCACTTCAGATTGCCATACCTTTAGATCCAATAAGCCTGACACACTCACTTTCACACCAATTTCTGAAGTCCATTGCCTCTGCAGAATCATGGTAAACAGTTATATGCCAATAAAGTAAATTCATTATCTAGCATGAAATTCATTATGATCAAAGTTGAGTCAATATACCAGATTGTTTAGTTAGCACATCTCTTTTCCCCTTCAATGCAGGAGATGAGGAAGTAGTTTCACCAGAAATTCCTTTTACAGGAGCCTTCTTCCCCCAACCACCTTGGTTTGCAAGTTGAGGAAAATCCGACCTGAATGAAGAATATGTTTCCAAACATAAGACAAGCCAATTTACCAGTCCCATATAAGTCATGTGATAACATTGTTGAATGCAAAAGAGCTACCAAATACTGGCATACAGCCGATGAAAACCTTAATACTGAAAGAAAACTAGAAACCATCAGATTACTTGAGAACACCTGTTAGATTAGCATGACCTATATGTATGTTGAATAACAATGTATTGTAATGATTTTGCATCTTAAAACTATATTCATGTAACAACTAGCAAAAGTTATGGTCACCCTCCAGTCCAATTTACCAGAGGCAACATACAGTAAATTAAGTAATTCAAAGTTGACACATGAAAAGTTACATTAAAAGTGGGGAAGAAAGAGACATACTGCTTTGTTTCTTGTTTCGGATGTTCTACTGGACCCCAGAACAGATCGTCATCTACTTTGTTATTTAATTGAGAGGAGCCATGAGACGTAATCTGGATAGTGGATGTAGCCTTGGCAGGAGATGACATGGAGGATGACCATGAAGAACCATTTCCACGGGTAGACTGGGGTGCAGATTTTTGAGGAGCTGGCATAGGTGTTTGATGCTGGCCAGAGGAAACCTTTTTCTCTTGTTCCTTCAAAATGTCCCTCAAAGATGCGTGCTTAGCAGCCTTTCCTGAATCAGTTGACCAAGCCGGAGCAGGCGAAGAAGCTGCAGCCTCCCCTTTCCAGACGACAAAATCTCCAAGTGAAGGACCAGACGGAACAGCTGGTAATAGTTCCCTCTCTGACTGACGTGAACTTTTTCCTTTCTCGTTGGGACTTGAACTAACAGGGATTTCAGTAGCAGCAACAGGCACTGAAATCTTGGCTGCTGCAGCTTTAGCTTTTGCAGCCTTTTTGCGACTCTTTTTACTTTCTTTAGCATTTATAAAGTCTCCATCATCAACTGAATCTGACTGAGAACCTGTTACAGGCAACACCGAGACATGAGCCATGCTGTCCGAACTTGCAGGTTCTCTTTCAGTAGGTTTTCCCGTAATTTCTCCAGCTAAAAGATCATGCAACTGGCTCTTTTTGCTCTTCTGATTCAGAGAACCCTCAGCAACACTAGGCTCAGAACTGACCCAGTCAATCTTATTCTCCCTTTTATCTGAATTTGCAACAACACCAGCCCATGGGGTAGATACATTCATGGAGCCTAAAGATGTTGAAATATCGGTAACACTCATTTCTACCTGTGCCTGTGCCTGTGCTCTCCACTGTTCTTCCTGCTGAATTTCTAGTAATGACTTCGGCTTGAATCCAGGTGCAGGCTTCCAAGCTCGTTGACCTGTCTGTGCCTGTGTGTTGTGTTGTTGGATGGTTCCCGACAGTCCAACATCATTCTTTTTCTCAGAGAGTATGTTAGCATCATCAGAGACACTGCCGTGATCTACTGGATTTGCTTCATGTTGCATATCTTGTTGAACACTCGGCATATTAAACTCAGCATCAGTAACTTTGTTCACTTCAGATTCAGATTGCTTTGGCTGTTGTGTTTTAGATGTTGTCTTAGAAGACTTTTGTTTCTTTGACTTCTTTTCAGAAGATTTTTTAACCTGAGGTGTTTCAACAGCTTTGGTTTCTTTTGGAGCATCAACAGATGAAACCTTGAAATCATCAATAACATTATCAAGGGCCTCGACAGAGGGCGCAGCTGAAGTATTATTGAATTCGCCTGCATCATCAGACAATGATATTCTAACATTCTGGTCAGTTTTCAATTGGATTTGTTCCGGCAGCAAAGCATCAGACACTTTAGTTTGACCTGCACCCTCCACCAATTGATGTGGCAAATGTAATGAAAATTCAGAATCAATGATACGATTGTCGGCCTGTGTAACAATTGGAGGCATATTAACAAAGTCTGTAGTTCGAGTTTCCGGAATATTGGGAACTTGCTTTTGTGAGCCCATTTGAAACATTTCATGTGCAGGCTGAAACCCTGGACGTTCCAACGAAGAGCTCCCAACAGGTAAACCCAACGTCTGCATCTGTCCAAACGATTGCTTGGCTAATTGCTGCTGAGATTGTTGCTCAGTAAGCATCTGGGAAAGCAGTTGCTGTTGTAATAACTGTTGCTGCTGCAGCTCCTGCTGCTTTTGCTGTTGCTGTTTAAGCAACAAATATTCATCCAATATTGACAGTTGTTGAGTAGGTATAGGAGTCTGAGGTGTCAACTGTGACATGTATTGTTGTTGCAGTAAATTCATAAGTTGGGGTTCTTGAGATAGGCCTGAAGCAAGCAACTTTTCAGGGATTAACGGCCCAGGTGGATTATTAAATCCCTGAGAATGAATATTTGCCAGTGGAGGTTGATTCTGTTGTTGAAGTCTTTGGTGGATCCCGAAGGATGTTTGATGTGGGTCTAATCCACTTTGAACCGGGAAATTTGACCAACTTGTAGCTCCACTGTTGACTGAAGAGGTAGGCCTATCAGACAAACCCTGAAGGATGGACATGACATCAGCATTCGGTACATTTGATCTTGGAATTGTGGGATCCTGGTTAATATCACTTTTAGGGCCAACAGAAGGCGCATCCCTCCCGGACCAAAGAGAGTAAGGATTAGAAGATTGTCTTTGCTTTTCAAGTTGTATCCTCTGGGCCAACTGGTATAAGTTATCCCCGTTCTCTGTTCCTAATGAAGGAACAGAGTTGGAGTTCCCAAAAAGTCCCTGCATACCTGTAAAGTAAACAAACAATCATTCATAAAGCAAGATAATAATATACTTTAGAGCACCTCTAAGTGTTAGCAATAAAATACTTTGATTTTAGTAATTTTTTTATCCTTGCACTATCTTAAGTTGCCCCGTAGTGTACAATAAATATTTGCTAATCAATTCAATAAACATAATAATACAATGATCATAAGTAATATCCAAACAGCATATTACAAAAGTAGCATTATTTTGATGGTATTAATGAAAAACTTGACGGTATATTATATATAAACTAACCTTCAGAGAGACCAAACTTCTCCTGCAGGCCACCACCCAAGTTACTAGACATCAGCGACTCTATAAACCTATTCTCCGCCTCCTTGGTTGTTCCATGTGGATGTCTGGGTTCACTTTTCAATGTGGTATTATCAACTGAGCCAGTGTGAGTCTTACTGAAGCCGGTCAAGTTTTGCGTACTAGATTCATCATCGACTTCAGCTTGTTTTGCTGCACTGAAACCAGGTGGTGGTCTGGCCTTAGCGCGCAGATGAGGCATAACATCACCAAGTAATCTAAATGGTGAATCCGGTGGTGTATTTGCAAGACGCACCAACAGATCTATCCCAAAATATCCAGCCTCAAACCAGCCAATGATATCAATGCCGGTAAAAGGACCTTGAATAGCACCTTGTGGATCTTTGTAAAAAAGAACCATGTCTTCAGGAGATGGCTGTGAAAGTATTCTTGGTTCTTGTTCTCTGTCTAAAGGTCCAGATGGTTGCCTTCTAATAACTGGATCCTCACCAACCTGCCATTTATTAGTCGTATTGTTTTGAGGCTGAGACCGGCTCATGTCAGTTCTTGACCTGATGTCAGTCGGGATCTCCCTCAAGTCATGGGAGGTTGATTGTGATCGTTCTCCGAATGATGATGATCTCCAAGCTGTCCCTGGGTGAGCTAAGGTTCCATGCACCCTTGATTCTCTGGTACTTTCCACATCATTGTTCCTTGCATAAGATGCCCCAAAGTCTGTTTCTGAAGAAAAAACTATAAACAGTCAGTATCTTATAACTCCAAGCCTCAATGTATGATAAATTATTAGGTGTTCAGTCATGATACATAATCAATTGGAAACTTTGCAAACAGCCAGAGTTTTATTTAACACATATTTTTGTAAGGAGTGGCGTGAGAAAGGTTAATATACTGCCTTGATAACATTTAATATCGCTGGATGAACCCGAGCATTCATACAAATACATCGCCTAGCATCCATAGTGAATCATGTGATTCTCACATGCACACGGCATATACTGTAATACCTTCAGATTGTGATATAAAATGTTTCTCAAAAGTTACAAGACAAACGCCAATACTGCCTTGTTTGCTTACCTTTAAAACCATCAGCTGTCTCATCTTTATAGTTGTCAGAAGCAATCGGTAGATCTTCTCTGCTTCCTGCTCACAAACGCCACATATCGTATTACAAACTGAACAGCAATATTTAAATAATTTTAATACAAAATTCCAAGTACCAAATTTGGTTCTTCTTGACTGCATGTCACCCGTGTTACGTCCAGCAGGTCCATCTTTAGTAATTTGGGGAGCCCCACTACTTAAGATGTCCCCTTTGTCAATTCCCTTCAATATAAACTGCCAAAGAAACAACATATAAATTGACTATACTAGTGCATGATTGATCAAAAGTGATGATCACAAAAATTACCAATTCCTCCGCTGTAGGAGCAATAAGTGCAAGAGGCTCCAATGGTTCTTCCTGTGTAAGTGAAGGAACCAGCACGGCACCTTCTAACATACTTTCATTGGATCTCATATCAGTCACCCTGTACACGTCAAGCAGCTTTGCCCTGCTGTATTTCACAAAAGAGGACTCCTCATCATATCGGTCAATCTTTTCAGAAAACGATGAGTGTGAACCAATTGTATTGCTAATATTACTCATAGGGTTCCCTTCAAAGCCACCCTTTCCCCGACCAATAGAAAAGGTTGGATTATAATTTTCACCACGTCCTCGACCATGAACTACCGTAGGAGATTGTTTGTTTGAAGTTGGGCTATGGTAAGGAGGCTCAGTTTTTCCTCGACTGAGAGCAGAACTAGATCTCCATGGTCGAGGATGGTCGGTATCCCACTCATCCTTCCCTGAATCAGTCCACTTCTCACGCGGACCATCTGTTTCCTTGCCATCCGGACCCCACCTTGGGTTCCATCTGCCCTCACGGCGTGGATCATGACTTGCATCCTTATTCCCGGAATCAGCCAATCTTTCAGATGGTGCACGCCGTGCTTCTCCATGGTATCTCCCAGAAGAGTTATCAGTCCAACGGTCCACCTTGCGATTGTCCCCAAGCTCTTTGTCTCCCTCCCTCCACCTATCCTTGCGAGCAGATGCATTTGTCTCTCTCTCCTCATCACGCCAGCGCTCACGGTTGTCAAGCATGGAAGGACGAAACACGTCCTTCTTTTTCTGGACATCAGGAGCCTGGTCATTGTTTCCTTGTGACTTCACAGTACCCTGACGATTGGCAAAGGTTGGAAAAGGACTTGCGTGAGACTCCTGTGAGTATAATAGTAAGAACATTATAAGCTAAAATCTTTAATTTGGATAAATACCAAAAGAAATGAACAGTTTAGACTATATAACTTAACATCAAAAAAATAATAACACAGTCACGCACCCCAGATACAGTTCCAGTCTTATCGTCCCCGGGTTTCGGCAGAAGCCACTGTGGAGAAAGCGGAATGGAACTGTCAGACCCTTGCGCATCTAGACAATCAAACAGCCAAAGACCGATTAGATAATACATATGAATAGAAAGGGAAAACAAGCTGATGACAGTTTCCATATTGGCAACAAATAATATGCTGACGACAGTAATATGAAATTGATCATTAATAGTAACAGGAAATCACTGCACACAGAGGACGTCACTATTAACTGTTTAAATTGAAGAAGCAAATGTCTAAAAAAGTAAGCCAAGCAACAACAACGAAGATAAAAACAAAATAGATTATCTGATAAATCTTGGTAAAAAGTTTCCAAAAGGGTTTTTGCCAAAAGTATCAGCGTCCTTATTCATTTGTGCCAGTTTGGTAATTGTAATTTTAATTAATTTATTTTTTTGGCATTTAAGTCGGTAATATATAGAATGGTGTACACTAATACATTTTGTGACTAACAAACCAGCTGTCATTTATGATGATATAAAAATGTTAAAAAAGTGAACAAAAATGATATCATGTCGTCCAAATCTTTAATATACTGCAATGAAAGCATTTATGGTTCCGCTAAAACATCTTTTAATTATCGTTCAGCTACTTGGTAACCTAGCTCCAGTTACAGCATTCATAAAAAACACTCATTTTTACAAGTTACAATCATTTCTACTTTTTTCTGATTGCAGTTGTATTGTTTCAATAAAAATATACCGGCTCGTTGTTTTATAAAAGTGAGGAATTAGAGGCGCAAAAATGTCTAGACTTTACTTACATGACACATGAAAATTCTTTCAATACAAAAAAAGGCAACAAAATTCCCTAATTTAGATACACCTTAGTAAATCAGTTTAGCTCATTAATCAAATACACATACTCTTAATTATAATTGACACCTGTTATTCATTCTACGAGTATTTATTTTCATTAACAAAACGACAGCAACGCCAACAAACCAAAAGCATTAAATAACATAAACCATCAAACCGTCATTATAAATTTTGAATCAAACGCAGAAATCCAAAAGTTAAAGATAAACAAATATCTATCTATCAACTTTATCCAAAACCCTAAAAATCCACAACCACACAAATTTACCGGTTTCCATTTTCCGGCTTCCTACGGTTTTCGAAAACACGTAACCGGTTATATAAATCAACACTTTCAATATAAACTCATATTCAATGTTCACGCATTCACAAATTAACTGATAAAAAAAACACATAGATTACAGCTTAAACCTAGACACATTCATCACACAATAACGTAATAAACTTAACCAAAAAAAACAAAATAAAAAATTAGGGCACCGTAGAACAAAAATAAAGGAAATAAAAGTTAGGTGATGAATAATAAACCTCTGGAGATCTGAGGGATATGAGGAGAACGAATGACGTCGGTGTTGTTAGCCATTGATGATCGGAAGTTGTTAAGGGTTTGCTGTGTGTGTTTTTTTTCTAGGTGTGAATGACTGCGTGTGTGTGAAGAGACACGAATGGGGGGAAAGAAATATAAGGGTTAAGTGACTCACTCTTGTGTGCGTAGATAATGTGGAATTTGGGGGTAAGACCTTGGTGTTTCTGGCTTTTTGCAACTAAGTCCTTCAATAATCAATACTCGATTTTTTTATTTATTTTTTTTTTTAACTTAATCAATACTCGATTCGAAAATAGAGAATATGAAAAAATTGTGGACTGAGGACCGGAGAAAAATGTGTTCATTCCAGTTTCTTCGGGTTGGTTATGTCCAATTTGTCGGTCCGTTCATCCAAGGTCTATTATGTTGAGCCTTATGAATAAGTATGTTATGATTAGTTTGTTATTTTTTGTGGGTATTTAGTTACATGTGTTTTATTTGATCAGTCTTTAAAAGGGTGCAACGCGAGATTGAACATTACCTCGCTTCTTGTGCATCAAGTTGGTTGTAAGATTGGATTTTGTAACATGTTGACGAATGCTTATTGTCTCCTCATAAAAAGAATAGACTCGTTGTATGGGTGATAGATTTCTAGACAAAACTCAGAGAGAACATGTCATGGTAAAGATGAATAGTTTGATCACTACAATGAGTTTGTCTCTATTTTTTAAAACTCGACAATAGATATTGATGAAAGAACGAATTATGGGCTCTCTTTTATCATAGTTAACCTCATTTTTCATTGAACATTCGTTTTCTTTCTAAGTTGTCGTTTCTTATTGTTAGAACATCGAGTGGTATAACACCAAGTTATAAAAAATACAAACACATGAATATAAAAAAATGAAAGCCATAGAATCTAGGACTCGCTTTTTAAAAAAATTCCAAAATTTTCTAGGCTAATAAGTTTTTTATAATAGAAAAGTACAAACACGTGAATTAAAAATAAATGAAATTACATATAACTTGAACTAACTATGCATTCTTAAAAAAATAAAAAAATAACTATATAAACCTTTAAAACATCATGGGCTAAATTTATAACTTCATTCTTGCTTCCCTTCACAATCCTTGTGAACATACACGCGCACGCGCACACACACACTAGCTCACGCACCCAACATGTGGAAAACATAAAGGGGTGAATACGTTCTCGTTTTAAAACTTAAATCTTTTGTATCAAATAACCGATCAAGTGTGACGTAATATAAAAAATGACAATAATAGTTCTACAACAATAAAGATAGTAGATAGCATTAAGTAAAGCATGTTGTGGAGTAAAGCATGTCACCATAACACAAAATAAACATCAAGTCACAACACAAACATAAACATAATGCAAGTATAAATGTAAAATGATAAGTAAAACAAAGCGCAAACCAGAAACGATGATTTATAGTGGTTCGATCACGAAACATCTCTTCGCCCTACTCCACTCCCCGAGTACCCAACTCGAGAGTTACTTCACTAAGTCAACAAGCTCCCTTTATCGGTGGAGAAAACCTTACAACGTCGCTTACAATGCTTACCGATACTAAGCTAGGTATCGAGTTCTTCTTCGGGTACAACCAAACCTATTATGTTTTGTGGCCCAACATAACAAACCTTTTACCGATGTGTTTTAAGGCCTAAAGACACTAAAACAAATATCATTATCATAGTTGTCAGGATCCCGATCCCGATCTTAGGATCTTACGATTTTACGATACTATAAAGCCAAAATGATTTGGATCCTACATAGGATCTTAGCACACTTAAGATCTTATAAGATCCAGATCTTGACCATATCATCTTAAGATCTAATCCAATCTGATCCTATTTTTCTCGAATCGCAAGGTGAAAAACTAAAAAGTTGTGGATCATGTTTTATATATACATATATATACATATATATATATATATATATATATATATATATATATATATATATATATATATATATATATATATATATATATATATATATATATATATATATATATATATATATATATATATATATATATATATATATATATATATATATATATATATATATATATATATATATATATATATATATATATATATATATATATATATATATATATATATATATATATGTTAATCTTCTTAAATATTCCTTATTCATAATTTAATACATTATTTTCGTGAAAAAATCATATATTTTGTGTTAATATGTCACACCCCCAAAATGGGTCGCAGCGGAATATTAACCGGGGTGTGACTTTCATGGTACAAAGTTATAGTTATATCGAACGACCTACATGAGTCGTTTAGAAAATCATTCGTTTGATTCATTAAAGTTATTCAGAGTTTACAAAAGAAATGTCTGAATAGTTTTTTCCCAAAAGTAAATAAATAAGTTTTAGTACAATCAAATGAATGTATTAAATGCAGAAAATCTTCGTGAATGTAGTCGCCAACGACGACCAGGACTCCATGAAATGCAATCAAGCAAGCTAGATACCTGAGAAATACATGCTAAAAGGTCAACATAATGTTGGTGAGTGCATAGATTTAATTTAATGTAAAATCATGCACGGAACACAAGATTTAAGAAGTATATAAATAAATACAATTGCACTAAGCTCATGACCCCGACGCTTAACGTATTTGGTATGCAATCATGCATAAATGCCCCAAACAAGTGTTTGCCAGACACTTAAAGTAATCCTCAAATGGTAGTGTTCGTTTGTCTAGTTGGAGCAACCCAACCCGAACGGGGGTGTCAACCCAATAGATCTATTCACAACATTTGCGCTTTCATGTAATTAACGGTTCATGATTATGGAAGGGGACTTTAATTGGCTATGTGGTAACCTAGACAATGTAACAGTTTTTGTACTTGTGTCCGCATAAAAACAAACAATGTATTCTCACCCCTAGTATTTGGAAAATATTGTAAACAAGTAAAATGGGGCTATAAAACTCACCTCAGTAAAGTAATCTGAACAGAGTATGGTCAAACAGTATGAAGGTACGGTACCGACGCGCAACCTATATTATGTGGTAAGTCTTAGTTCATAATTCTAGATTAAGACTCGAAGAATTTTACTTATGTATAGAAGCCTTTTTGTATTGTTGTTGCTTGTGTGGCGATATTTATGGTTAAACGATCTTGTAAGTGTTGGCAATAATTGGCTCTTTGGAAGTGCGTAGGTATGGAAGCATTTGTAAGTATCTAAATGGAGTGAGCCTTCGGTTTGATGGAAACCGAGAGGCGACGTAAGGAAAGTAGTCATGTATGAGTAGTGGATGAGTTTGGATTATAATAGGACGTAGTAACAAAATATATATGTTTATATATTCATATAAGTATATGATTTTCAGAAAAATCGGGATGACCCGTTTATATGTTTTAGAGATATGTGTTGGCTAAATACTAAGACGTTGTTTTAAAACAAGTTTTGTTTAGTTTGAGTATAACGTTTATACAAGCCATAAATGTTGGTAAATTTAGTGCACTTGTGGGATTAGTTCACACCTGGTTTTGGGTTAGGAGGTACGGAGTGTACACCCATGAGGTCCTTGAACACCCTGACTAAACTCAATAGTGGTTTGTACTGCTAGTGTATTGGTTACTACTGCTAGTATAGTAACTGATGGTTCCTACTGGTAGTGTTATGGTTCCTGCTGCTAGTGTAATGGTTCCTGCTGATGGTTACTGCTGGTAGTGTATGGTTCCTGCTGCTAGTGTAATGGTTCCTACTGGTAGTGTTGCAGTGATTAATTTGTAACAGCTTTGACTCATTCAATTGGCTGTTATGACTGCTTTATGACCACGTTTAATTGGTCATATAACCACTATTCTTATGATAATGGAGGCTTATTATAAGTGATTAATTGGCCGTTAATCATCTATAATGTCCATTAACTAGGAGTGAGTATTCTCTACTATAAATAGAGATGTTTTTCATCAGCATTAAGATACTGAGAAACAAACTGAAATCAGGAGAAACAAACTGAAAGCTTAAACACTTATAAGCGCAAGGGTTATTGATTGTGCCTAATTCAATAACTAACATTTGGTCTTATCCCAAGTAGATATTCGTGTAACCCAGGCATAGGGTCGAATAGTTTACTTTGGAAAGTGATTACACGATTCCAAGTGATATCCGATAACCACCTAGTGGTATTGCAGTTGCTACTGATTGTCTTAACCCTGTTCTGGGAACTATCGCCAATAATCAAAGTAAACTATTTGTGATAATCAATGGCTGCTGCTGCAATGAAACACATGGCTTCAAACTTTGCGAAGCTTGATAAGTTTGAAGGGGTGGACTTCAGGAGATGGCAAAAGAAGATGCACTTCTTGCTGTCAAGCATGAGTGTGGTCTATGTGCTAACCACTCCTATTCCTAATGATGGGGATGATGCTACAATGGAGCAGATCAGGAGAAGGAGCAAATGGGAGAATGATGACTACATTTGCAGAGGTCTAATTCTCAATGGTATGTTTGATTCTCTATTTGACATTTATCAGAACTTTAAATCTTCCAAAGAACTGTGGGATTCCTTGGATGCCAAATATATGGCTGAGGATGCATCAAGTAAGAAGTTTCTTGTAAGTAATTTCACAAATTACAAAATGACTGATTCAAGACCAGTCATGGAACAATACAATGAACTTCTTGGAATACTTGGAAGGTTTACACAACACAATATGCACATGGATGAGGCTATTTCAGTCTCTTGTGTCATTGACAAACTTCCACCTTCTTAGAAAGATTTCAAGCATACCTTGAAACATAAGATAGAGGAGTTAACTCTGGTTGAGTTGGGCAGTCATCTGCGCATTGAGGAATCTCTCAAGGTGCAGGATAATGACAAGCCAAAGAGTAGCAATGCTACTGGTGCATCTGTTGTCAATATGGTGGAGCATAACAACTCCACCAGGTACAATGACAATAAAAGCAAATGCAAATATCATAACAACACAAGGGCAGATCCTAACAAGAAGGCAACACCTACTTGTTGGAAATGTGGCAAATCTGGTCACATTAAAAGGGATTGCAAGGGTGTTAAGGTTGGTGGTAAAGCTAATGGATCAGGCACTAATGGTTCAGGGAGTGGTGGTTCTACCAACTCACTGAAAGGTCAGAATATATTTAATAAGTCTTTTCAGATTTATTATATTACATATGTATCTGAATCTTATTATGTGCAGGATGATGATGTTGCATGGTGGGTTGACTCTGGTGCAACAGTTCATGTGTGTAAAGATATAAGCTGGTTCAAGACTTATGAGTCACTGAATGATGGTTCTATTCTTCACATTGGAAATGAGTCAACAGCCTTGGTGCATGGTCGTGGTTGTGTAGATCTTAGATTTAGTTCTGGAAAGATTGTAACTTTGTTTAATGTTATTCATGTTCCTGATATAAGGAAAAACTTGGTTTCAAGTAGTGTTTTGAATAATCATGGATATAAACAAGTTATTGAGTCTGATAAATTTGTCTTGTCTAAAAGTGGTGTTTTTATTGGTTTTGGCTATTTGTGTAACCAAATGTTCAGGCTTAATATTGTCACTGATAGTGTTAATTCAGCCTTTGTGACCACCTCTGACCTGACTGACTCTACCCTTTGGCATGCTAGACTTGGCCATGTACACTATAAAAGGATGCAAGATATGTCTAAGGATGGGTTAATCCCAGCATTTGACATGGACACTGAAAAGTGTAAAACTTGCATGTTGACCAAGATAACCAAGAAACCTTTTCAGGGTTTTAAGCGTGAGACTAAGCTCTTAGAGCTAATACACAGTGACCTATGTGATTTGCATGCCACTCCCTCTTTGGGGAACAAGAAGTACTTTGTGACATTTATTGATGATGCTTCTAGGTTTTGTTATGTCTTTCTGTTACATACCAAGGATGAAGCATTAGATAAATTCAAAGTGTTTAAAACTGAAGTTGAATTACAACTTGGGTCTTTGATCAAAAGATTAAGGACTGATAGGGGAGGTGAGTACATGGATACTCTGTATTTTCAGTCTGTTGGTATAATCCATGAAACGACTGCTCCATATACTCCTCAGCAAAGTGGTATTTCTGAAAGGAAAAACAGGGTGCTAAAGGAGATGGTTAATTCCATGTTGTCCTATTCAGGACTGAGTCAAGGGTTCTGGGGTGAAGCTATGTTAACAGCTTGCTATTTATTAAATAGGGTTCCCAACAAAAGGAACAAGGTTACCCCTTATGAACTCTGGACTAAAAGGAAACCCAACCTGAACTATCTAAGGGTTTGGGGTTGTAGGGTTGTTGTAAGACTCCCTGATCCAAAGTTGAAAACTTTGGGTGAAAGAGGCATTGATTGCATCTTTGTTCGATATGCTGAGCATTCCAAGGCTTTTAGGTTCTATGTTATTTAACCTAATGAATATGTTTCAGTTAACTCCATAATTGAATCAATGGATGTAAACTTTGATGAGAATAGATTATCATCAGTCCCTAGACCAAGTCAGAGGATTCCTAATGGAACTCATGACACTGGTGTTTCAGAGGTCCCTGATGAAGTGCCATCAGAGGTCCTTGATGAGGTTGTGGTTCAACAACCTGAACCTATGCTTAGAAAGAGCAAAAGGGTCAGGACTCCAAAGTCATTTAGACCTGAGTTTTAACTATACTTAGTTGAAGGAACAAGGGATGAGGTCTCAGACCAATACTCCTATTGCTTCATTGTTGAGGATGATCCCAAGACATTTGAAGAAGCAATGAAGTCCCAGGATATTGCTTTCTGGAAAGAAGCAATTAATTATGAGATGGATTCCATCATGGGCAACAACACTTGGGTGTTGGTTGATCTACCACCTGGTTGCAAACCTCTGGGTTGCAAATGGATTTTCAAAAAGAAAATGAAGGTAGATGGAACTATTGAAAAGTTCAAGGCTAGACTAGTCATTCAAGGCTTTAAACAAAAGTCAGGAATAGACTATTTTGATACTTATGCCCCTGTGGCTCGTATCAGTACCATAAGACTGCTGATTACTTTGGCATCAATTCACAATCTGATTATTCATCAAATGGATGTGAAAACAACTTTCTTAAATGGTGAATTGGATGAGGAGGTTTATATGAACCAACCTCAGGGCTTCATCTTTCCTGGCAATGAAAACAAGGTGTGTAAGCTGATTAAGTCTCTTTATGGACTAAAGCAAGCACCTAAGCAATGACATCAAAAATTTGATGAAGTGGTTTTGTCTAGTGGTTATGTTCTTAACCAAGCTGACAAATGTGTATATAGCAAATTTGATGAATCTGGTAAAGGAGTCATCATTTGTCTATATGTTGATGACATGTTGATCTTTGACACTGACCAAAATCAGGTTGACCTGACAAAGGAATTTTTGTCATCAAGGTTCTCCATGAAGGACATGGGGGAGGCTGATGTTATCCTTGGTATAAGGATTAAACATGAAAGTAAAAGAATTTCTATCTCTCAGTCTCATTATATTGAGAAGGTGATGAGTAAATTCAATTACTTTGATTGTACTCCAGTGAGTACACCTATGGATACTTGTGAGAAGCTGATGCCTAATAATGGCAAGGTCGTATCTCAACTTGAGTATTCCAGGGTAATTGGCTGCCTGATGTATGCCATGACTTGTACAAGGCCTGATATTGCATTTGCAGTGGGTAAATTGAGCATGTATACTAGTAATCCTAGTGCTCATCACTGGCAAGCAATTCAGAGGGTACTGAAGTATCTGAAGGGAACTATGGACTATAGTATTTCATATCTTGGTTATCCTTCATGTTGGAAGGATACACTGATGCAAGTTGGATCAGTAACACTGAAGACAATTCGTTTACCAGTGGTTGGGTATTCCTACTTGGTGGAGGTGCAATTTCTTGGGCATCCAAGAAGCAAACTTGCATCACCAGTTCAACAATGGAATCTGAATTTGTGGTTTTAGCAACTGCTGGTAAAGAAGTTGAATGGTTGAAAAACTTGCTTATTGAGATTCCATTGTGGCCTAAACCTATAGCACCAATTTCTATCCGTTGTGATAGTGCAACTACATTGGCTAAGGCTTATAGCCAGATGTACAATGGTAAGTCTAGACACTTAGGTGTCAGACATAGCATGATTCGTGACCTTATCATGAATGGGGTGGTATCTATAGAGTTTGTTAGATCTCAACAAAATTTAACTGATCACTTGACGAAGGGATTGGCTAGAGACTTGGTTATAAAGTCTGCTAAAGGGATGGGTTTAAGTCCAACTTAGTCACTGAATGCTAGGACACCCAACTCCCTCCTAAGGAAACTTAGGAGCTGAGTTCAATGTGGAAAGCTGAACATTTAGTGGACTGGAGCACATGTTTTATTTACATCCCAAGGTTGTGCTCAGAACCTGCTGAAAGGAGGATAAAGTCTTTACTTCTTAATGGTTAATTTTCTTTGAAAAAATGCTTGGCAGGAGCATGAATAAAGAGGAACCACCTATGTAAATGTTGAAGTTTTGTCGCTTCAGGGAGCTTTGGACTTTTGGCTCTTACAACATTTATGAATTTGGATATGGACACATGGCTTGTATAGTGTCAGGAGCTTTTAAGTGTTTGAAAACTTGTGTGTATTTTATCTTCAGGAATTCAAATGGGTTGAAGGGTTCAATTCTTAGAACACCCTGATTCTAGAATATTTGAACGTGTAATGTACTAAGATGAAAATTCAATCCTCAGGATATTTTCGTTTATGCACATGTTTTGTTTGATGTTTTTTTTTCTTGAAAAGGAAGTGAACTAAATTTGGGGAGGATTGTTGGTAAATGTAGTGCACTTGTGGGATTAGTTCACACCTGGTTTTGGGTTAGGAGGTACGGAGTGTACACCCATGAGGTCCCTGAACACCCTGACTTAACTCAATAGTGGTTTGTACTGCTAGTGTATTGGTTACTACTGCTAGTGTAGTAACTGATGGTTCCTACTGGTAGTGTTATGGTTCCTGCTGCTAGTGTATGGTTCCTGCTGCTAGTGTAATTGTTCCTACTGGTAGTGTTGCAGTGATTAATTTGTAACAGTTTTGACTCATTCAATTGGCTGTTATGGCTGCTTTATCACCACGTTTAATTGGTCATGTAACCACTATTCCTATGATAATGGAGGCTTATTATGAGTGATTAATTGGCCGTTAGTCATCTATAATGTCCATTAACTAGGAGTGAGTATTCTCTACTATAAATAGAGATGTTTTTCATCAGCATTAAGATACTAAGAAACAAACTGAAATCAGGAGAAACAAACTGAAAGCTTAAACACTTATAAGCGCAAGGGTTATTGATTGTGCCTAATTCAATAACTAACATTTGGTCTTATCCCAAGTAGATATTCATGTAACCCAGGCATAGGGTCGAATAGTTTACTTTGGAAAGTGATTACACGATTCCAAGTGATATCCGGTAACCACCTAGTGGTATTGCAGTTGCTACTGATTGTCTTAACCCTGTTCTGGGAACTACCGCCAACAATAAATTAACATTTTAAAAGTTAAGCCTTGATTATAATTATAGATGGTAATCCGTTTGTGCCGTTAGAAATAATAAATAGGAGTAGTTTGAATAAATATACATTTAGAAGAATTTAAATAGAAAACCTTATAAGTGAGATTTAAATGATGTAGTATAGTTTTTATAAGTTTCAAGTTTACAAAATAGATTGTAGTTTTTATTATTTGGAATATACTAGTTTGATTGTAAAAATTATGTTTTTAAATTATTAAGTTGTATAATAAAATTGATTAAGGTACGATGGTTGCATGTGAGTCGAATCAAGTTGGACAAGAGTTGGGGATGCACTTAGTCGTTATGGAACATTGTTCTCGATGGGGGGAGGTTGTTGTTGTTGGACTCGCCTTTATGGGCTTCAAATACCAATCGACCCTTAATGGGCCAACGGGCTCGCAGCCCAGATTAGTGACAGGCATCCATTTGGACTAGGCTAGAGGCCCAACCAAATGACTCTTACACACTCGGTAGTTTAGGGGAACTAGTAGCAGATTTATGTAAACGGTTTTGGACAAGCATTTCGACATAGGAACTTGGACACAACCAACACTTCATACCAAGGACTCCAGAGTTTTTGCAACATATGTTCGAGACTCATACTACCCTTTTGTGACTGCGAGGCTGTCGTGGTATCAAGTACCCTTCGGGATGCTTCCCTTTTGTGACTCGAAGTAACCCAAACACCCCTTGGGTGCTCCTTATACACCAACTATACCCATAACCCACAAGGTTTAAAACCAATTTATAATACTCATTTAGTCAACGTTCGAGTTAGAAAGTATATCTCCGGGTTCTCCTATAGTAGTCTCGACTTGCATCTAGATCCTAACACGCCCGATTATGACTAACTCTAACTCAAAGTTTTGATTACTTTGATGACACAACCAAATGCAACACGAGCCAAGACCATTACGAGTTCTATACTTAGGAAAATTATAAGGACTTCCCTAGTCTACAAGGTGTTCGACAAACAGTTTAAACGAGTGATTCCAGTAGTAACCACTAAATAACACTTCCAGTAAAAGCCAATATTCAAGTTTACAAGATCATGCTTTTATTCATTATCATTCGTTTAGCCATTCATAGCAAGCAACAACAACAACCATTTATGAAAAAGTAAATGATTGTGTACACTAATTATTGTGACAACACGGTTCGACTCCAAACATTATAATTAATCGATTAAAGGTTAACAAGATATCTAACTTATATCGATTACAAGAACAAAAGGAAATAAGGAAGAACCTTAATAAGATGATTAGGAAATCGATTGAGGAAGATGAACGACAAGAACTCTAATTCGATTCAAGCAGGAAACCACCACAACTCCTCTTTTGATTTTTGGAAAACAAATTGGAGGTGTGTGGTCTCCCTGTTGAATCGACTGGTATGTTAAAAAGAAGAAAAATAAGAAGTTTTTGACCATTACTTTCTTCCATGGGTTCTAGCAACATACCCATCTTGAGCTAAACTCCCCATCCTTTCATCATCTCCAATTACATCTCGTGACCCAACTTGGGGAGGAGGAAAAGAAGAAAGCGATCGCTCCTAGCCTAGGTCTTAGCCTCCTTATTGTTTGACTTGAGATTGAGAGTGATTGATCAGGTATTTTGAGGCTTGGAGATGGTGATGGATCATCTTTATGTGCTGCGTTTGGGGAGAAGGAAACGAGGAAGAAAGAAAATAAATTAAATCTGGGATATGGGAGAGATAAAGGCGGCACATGGAGAAAGATAAAAGTAGGTTTTAATTTGTGAGTTTTATTATTACTTTGTGTATATTGTGTACCTCGTGTCCCCCTGAGTCAAAATGCAAACATGATTCCTTGTTTCGTTAAAATGTAGAAACGTATATCTAGGATCGTGTTCATAATCCTAATATAAAAATAGAATTATTGACTCCGAATATAGTTATAAAATTTCAGCTGATATTAAAACATCGTCGGCACGTGTATGGTGACATTTTTCAAAAAAACCAACGTAACCTCTTGTTTTTAGATTTTAATCATCAGTAAATACAGGAAAATAAATAATTCGCATTTTCCTAACAGAATGAAACAGTGACGCTATTAAATAATAGTCCGAGAAATTACCGATTGTCACAGTCTACCACCCTTAAAAGGAATCTTGTCCGCAAGATTCAGTTCGTGTTGATCGTTGGAGTGGTGTCAGAGAACAGATGTGGATACTTTTGGCGGATTTGGTCTTTTCAACGGATTTATTTCTTTCTAACCTCTTAATATTTTCTCTTATTTCTATAATTTCCTTTTGTAGCCGACTTTTAATTACTTTTATTCCTTTGTTTCTAGTGATAATTTTTAGACTAATTTTGTACATTATATTAAATTCGTTTTGCATAGTATCATCATCAATAGATGAAGCATTATCACTATATTAAGATGAATCAGAAGATACCTCATCGGATGCTTGAGTCGAGACACTTTTCCTCCTTGTTTTTCTCGTCGTCCTCTTCACCACTGTCACTCCAAGCACCTCCGACAAAAGCCTTTTGGTCCTTGGCTTTTGGTGGTTTAGGACAATCACCAATGAGATGGCTCGGGTCTCCGAAACTATAGCATTTTCGATCATTCTTACATTTCTTGTCATCTTGGTTTTTCCGGATTGACTTCTTTTCGTCATGAGGTTGTCTAGAAAATCTACCTCTTCTCTTGAATAACTTTTTAAAGTCCCTCACGGCCATTGCATACTCTTCATCATTACTACATGATGAATATGTTTCTTAGTCGCTTAACTATTTCTTTGCTTTCAAAGCAAGAGACTTAACCTTATCTCTTTTGCTTCTAATTATTTCCAAGTCCTTTTCCATGATCACTTCATGTAGGACCTTGTTTTTATCAACTTATATCACGTATAACAACCTTAACAGACTAAATATGAAGCACAAAAGGTGGTGACCATATGTATGTAAAATGTATGAACTAGAGAGAAAGATGACAAGAAAGAACTAGTATTTCATAAACAAAACACACACTTACACACTCAAGCACACACCTCAAATGACACATTTGAGGTGTATTTATAGTAGAATACATGTTGCCCTAAAGGCTTGGCCATGGGACTCGTTTGGGCTTGGATTGGATTGGGTTGGATTACAAATGATAAGAGATTAGCTTAAATTAACTATAACCTATTAGATTAGCCTAATCCACGAGCCCATTGACAATTCTAATACAATATCTAACACACGTTACAAAGTTCCTAAACGTGAATGACCATCACTTTCTATTAATTACTATTAAGGATAATAATCTCCCCCTAAGGGGTGGTCATTCAAAAGATGCTCCACTTAATTAGATCTTTAGTATTCTTGAGCTTGAACTTTGTGTGTTGACATATAATAGTCTTGATTCATTGTTCCTTCATGCTTTGTGATCAGATAATGGTGTTGTCTGCCTTTCATCAATGTCTTTGTTGTTGGTGCGTTATCTTCCTTTTCGACATGCTCATACTTCTTGATAACTTTGAATCTTCATACTTGTATAGTTCTAATTCTTTAACTTTGATATTTGTCTATTTAGTTTGCAGATTCTTTCACTTTGACGTAGAATCTTTCTAAACTTTGCCTTTGCGTAGATCTTTGATGAGAGTGACTTTATGATGTGAGTATGAGAATGCGAAAATAGATGTTGATGAAAATGGTGGTGGTAAATGGTCTTTCCTCCAAGGGACTATCATCAGTACCTGCATAAATATGTTAGTTGAAAGTACCAATCGATTACGGTGGACTTTTCTTTCAGAACAGACCACTACGATTGTTTTACTGATGAATGTCTTGATTCCATTCACCTTGGTCGGGCACATCAGCCGTCCGAATCCCGTTAAGGGAAAATTATCATTACATTGGATAAATCCAAGTAGCGACCCACGTCTTCAGGATTCAATTCGTGAAAGGCATCTCCTTGACGGGATTTCCAGCACTTATAGTTTCGAATGTCGAGAGTATTAACAACATAGTGTGAAAACACATCTCTAATTTTTACAAAGGCTATTCATGAACTGGAGGCTCTCAAGAAGGCTAACAAGATACACCGAAGTGTATCAACAATTCAGGTGAGTCGCTGAAGTACACCGAAGCATCACTCCACGATTGTATACCGTTAGAGACATGTAACCACCATAAACACTAAGCGTAATCCATAAAGAATTACCGAAGTGACATGTTGTCAGGGCTGTTTGATGTTGACCCTGGCAAGAACTTCCATTCAATCACTGAATATCACAATTGTGAATCCTCTCATAAATGTTCTCGACAGATTGCTAAGATCTGCGTAGGACTCTAGAATATATCACTTGTGTTCTTATTGTTTGAACATCAAGTGATGAAATGTTTAGTGTTCCTAAGAGATCTTTTGATGAATCTCGTGGCTCTAGAGGTCAATAGATTATGCAGGGTTCCCCGTGAGAATGAAACAAATCCTTTTAAAAGGAATTGAGTGGCTAGAAGGTTAGGTGCATTGCATCACTGGGTCCATGATGTCTGTGTCTTCAATACTGGTGCCATCTTTGTGACAACCAGTAGCATATGAATTGAACCCGATTTCTGCCATAAGTTTAATTATGGAGGGCTATTTGTTTCACCCTTTTTCTTTATTTTTCTTTTTAATTCTTCAACCCCTTGTTTATCCTTTCTCTCATTACTCCTTTTTTCAATCATACATAAGGACTTCTAATACTAACTATGGGTATTGTCCTTGGGTAGATCCCTCCGGCTCTGGCGGATCATAGGACGTATTTTCCTATCCTTAGTCACCTTATAACTCCATGACTATTCCTATGTTGCCATAAAACCTTTTTCTTGAAAATATCTCAAAGTGTTTATGATTATCAAATACATTTTGTTAACACCTTGAGAGTTTTGTATTTTCAGAAGTACTCTCCCTTCACACGTGCTTATATTGTTTTAACTTAAATCTACATAGTGAGGGTAGATTTCGCACTTTTTGAATTGATCGTCTCTTGATAGACAATTCCCCGCGAGACATGGTTACGTTGCTTAATTAAAAAGTTCCACTGTTAGCTTTTAGGTGACAACTAGCTCTAATAACTAACTTGAAGATGTTAAATCTCCTTGAAAAGGAGGTTAGACCCATCAAGGTTCATGTCTATCAGGAGTTTCTCGAAATGGTACATTTACTGACTTAGATTTATCGTCAATTCCTTGGTTGCGACTGAGTCGAGCTCTTTTGAGATTCAAACAACGATCATTAAACATTTTTTATCACATTTTGATCACGTATTCTCCCCCTCAAAAATAGCATATTCGTGATATTTTTTAAATTAACGGATTAAACAATATTTTTTAGAATCATTTGGGGAGACAAACGGATTTGATTTTAGCATGAAATTGGAACATTTTGGTTTTATACTCCCCCTTTAAGAAAGCATAATCAATAAAGGGTTTTGGAGAGAGTTATCTTGAGCACAAAATATTTTGAAAAAACTTTTTGAACAATCTTAAAAGAGGTGCTCAAGATGATGATTTCTAGCCAGTTTTAAATGTAGTGCACTGAAGGGTACACTAGAGATTTTCTTAGAAAAACACGAGTTTTGATTTGAAATAATAAAAAGTCATTAATTTAAGTCCGGGTTTCGTACTGAAGTATACGAAAGCCATTGTGAAAGGAATTTTGAGAAACGACATGTTTTAGAAAACATTATAAAGAACTCTCGCTCAAGCATTTGTACATGTCTGTATCATTGTTAAATGACATTTCTATAAACGTACAAATATCGATTATACGAGAGACATGTCGTAAGAATAATATTTTTGGATTTTTGATTTTATATTGTTTTTGTATTTTTTGAAAGTTTTATATTTTTATATTTTGCTTTTGTTGGTTTTTCAAATTTTGTATTTGGTTTTTTAAAAATATTTACAGTGGAGCTTTTAGAAATCATTTTCAAGAATATTTGAGAAGACGTTCTAACTCCTCAGGGGTTAGGCTTCGCATTCTAATTCGTCGAACTAAATCGTCAAACCGTTCTTTTAGAATGGCTTTAGTAAATAGATCGGTGAGTTGGTAATCGGTCTTCACGAAAAAGAATTCAACAGTACCCTCTTCTACGTGCTATTTGATGAAGTGGTAGCGGACTCTAATATGCTTAGTCTTTTAGTGATGAACGGGATTGCACGAGACGCCTATGGCACTTTTCGAGTCACAATACATAGGTATTTTATCGAAAGTAAAGCAATAACCTGTGAGTTGTGTCCTCATCCATAGATCTTGGGCACAACACGCAGATAGAGACACATACTCGGCTTTCACGGTTGAAAGTGCAGTACAATCTTTTTTCTTTGAAGACCAGCTTACTAACTTTTCACCTAAAAATTGTGCTCCTCCTGATGTATTTTTTGCTGTAACTTGATCACCTGCGTGGTCTGCATCTGAAAAGGCTATTAGATCAAATCCGGATTCCTTCGGATACCAAAGTCCCATGTGAATAGATGTCTTCAGGTACTGAAAGATCCATTTAACCTCTTTGAGGTGAAGTTCGGTAGGCTTTGTATGAAACCGTGCTAATAAGCAAACAACAAATTGAATATCGGGTCGACTAGCAGTAGGGTACATGAGAGAAACAATCATGCTCCAATATTTCTTCGGATCTATAGGTTTCCCAAATAAACAGGCTCCAATTTTTGGGGATGTTACCATTGGTGTACCAACTGAGTCACAATTATCCATTCCATGTTTTTTCAGAATCTCAGTTGTATATTTAGATTGATTAATGAAAATACCACGAGGGGATTGATGTATTTGTAAACCAAGAAAAAATTTTAGTTCCCCCATCATGGACATTTCAAATTTGCTTTTCATGAGATTTTCAAAATGTTTTAAAAGATTCTGATTAGTGGACCCAAAAATTATGTCGTCTACATAAATCTGAACAATCAAAATGTAATTGTTGCATGATCGAGTAAACAGGGTAGGATCAACAGTTCCTTTGGTGAAATTGTTTTTGATTAGGAAAGAAGTCAGTTTGTCATACCACGCACTCAGAGCTTGTTTCAAACCATAGATTGCCTTTTTGAGTTTGTAGACGTATTCTAGATGTTCCATGTCTATGAAGCCTTCTGGCTGACTCACATACACTTCTTCTTTCAGAGTTCCATTCAAGAACGCGGTCTTGATGTCCATCTGATAAACCGTGATGTTTTTGTGAGCTGCATAGGCTAAGAAAATCCTGACTACTTCAAGTCTTGCTACCGGCGTGAATGATTCTTAAAAATCTATCTCTTCTTCCTGTATGTATCCTTTAGCCACAAGACAAGCTTTGTTGCAAATTACAGTCATTTCTTCATCCTTTTTGTTCTTCCATAACCATTTGAGATCAATGACTTGCATGTCAATTGGTCTGGGAACTAGATCCCAATAGTCATGTAGACGGTATTGGAGAAGTTCCTCCTGCATAGCTTCTACATCCCGGTCATTGAAGGATTTTAAGAGGGTGTCGAGCTTGGTTGTCATCTCACTTTGTCGTTTCTTAAAATTGGCTTCAAGCTTAGTCAATCGAGCTTCTTGAGATGACATGAATTTGGACACCATTCCCTCGAGACTAGTGGAAGTTCCGGTGTTTGGAGGGTTGTTGTAGGAGGTATGGTTTGGTTGGGACCTATTGGGTGGACTAGATGAGTTGTTTTGGGGCGGGTTTGAGTTTTGGCTCCACTTAAGGTTAGGGTGATTCCTCCACGAGGGGTTGTAGGAATTTCCTAGGTTGTTTTGCTCGGGTTTCAAATTTCTAATGAGTTCATCAAGTGAAAGTGTTGTCAAATCTTTAGATTCTTCAATAGCGGTGACTTTCGGTCTCCACTTTGGATGAAGTGCCCTAAGTAACTTACGAACATAGTTTTTGCTAGAAAAAATTTGATCAAGAGCTTTCAACCAGTAACAATTGTATTAAACCTAGAAAATCCACTATCAATAGATTCATCCTCGCTAATCGTGAATTTCTCATATTGTTGCACAAGTAAGTCGATCTTGTTATCTTTAACTTGACTTTTACCTTGATGGGTGATAAGGATTTAAAACGTATGTTTTTAGGGGGTCATTTAAGCCCTAAACTAATGTGTTTATGATCAAATATTCACTTTTTAGGTACTTTAGAAGCAAAAGCTGGAAATCGTGCATATTTGGATGAAAATGAATGAAAATGTGCAGAAAATGACCAAGTCATGAAAAGTCTGGAAAAGGGCACCAGACGGCGTTACAACCTATAAGGCGACGACGTCACTTGCAAATGAAAATATCAAAACAACCCAGATTTTATTAGAGACGGCTCAATAGAAAATTGAAGAAGTAACAAGTGACGCCGTCACTTGTTAAGAGAGCTAGAATTTTCTGTGGAAATTATAACGTGACGGCTTGGAAAAATCAAAGAGGGACGGCGTCAGAGAATTCTTGACGGCGTCTGAATACATAAAGCGACCCCGTCACAAGGCTAACTTAGAAGAAACGAAACCCTAATGGCGGCGACTTGACGACGTCACAAATATAAAGTGACGTCATCGCATCTGTAATCTTATAGATAGTTTTAGAACTTTCTGCATTAGGTGTGCACACTTGGAGAGGAACTTTTGTGTATGAGTTTTATTAGGTTTTTACAGCAACTTTAGGGTTTTAACACCCTCATTCATTAATAGATAAGTCTCTTAATCCCTTCTATCATTATGTTTAATTCATGCTTGATTATGATTACTTGTCACTTTATCTTTAGCATGTCTAGCGAATTTAACATAGTGTTTGCTTAGATCTAATGAAACCTAGTTGTTAACTATTGATTTCGTCTCTTGTTTGAATGGTTGTTACACGTTAGGTTAGGAAAACTTGCTTCATCCTTTAGTGTTGCGGGCTTGAACGTCCTAAAAAACTTATTCATGTCCTAGAGTGCACTAGTAGACTTTTCGTTGTGTTTATTGTGTAAATTGCGATTATTGATAATAGGAGATTTGGGGGAGATAACTTAGGTTACTTGGTGATCCCGAGATCAATACATTCATAGAGTTACGGCATTTGGCACCTCCCTACGAATAATGGAATACAACACGCCAATTAAACAAGGATGGACAATTCGACTAATCAATAGGAGATAACTAGGGAGTTGTGAAATGTAAGTAAACACGTTTTTACCTATCATTCGCACCCCTTATTTATTTTACTTGCAATTTAGTTTTAATTAGTTTAATTCGTCATTTTAAGTAGTTGATAATCAAATCCCCAATCGAATACCGAGATTTTAACTGCTTTCATAAAAATATAAAAATACAAAAAGAATCATCCCTCACATTAGACCTATTCGTCATACATCTCGACCTTCCCAACACTATTCCCTTAAGAACGATCAATCCCTCGGGTCTTACCTATACTACACTACAACGATTAGGTACACTGCCTAGGAGGATTGTAAAACTTCTACGGAGGTTCGCAAACTCCGCTATCAAGTTTTTGGCGACGCTGTCGGGGAATAGTTTAGGTTCCTTTTATATCTCGCCTAGGTCTACTCATTAGATTCCTATCGAGTGAGATTTTTGTTTTTATTTTGTAGCTTCCTAGTAGTCTATCTTTTCTTTGTTCCCTTTGTTCGTAAAACCTCTCATTTGCCACCATGGTGAATGAGATGCCTTTCCACCAAGACCCACCAAACCAAAACCTACAAATTCTTACCTACCACCGCAAGACCTGGGCCCGTACTCTTGGTGAACACTCTAGATCGAGCCATCAAGGCTATAGGAACACCATTGAGCTTCCACATCAAGCTCATACTACGGCCCTGCGATCCGACACCATCCGGTTGCTGCAAAATGGACGTGCATTCCATGAACTTCATTCTGAAGATCCAAATCAACATCTCAAGGACTTCTTTCAAATTGTCGATTCAGTTGACCTTGATGTTGCTACTCGGGAGACAACGCGACTGGGTCTCTTCCAATTCTCTCCATATGATCAAGCTAGCAATTGGATTAAGCGTCTACCCGCGGGATCTATCTCTAGTTGGGATGATCTTACTACGCATTTCCTCGCTCAATTCTTTCCACCAGGAAGGACTACTTAACTTACGAATGATATCTTGATGTTCCAACAACATCAAGGTGAAACTCTCTATGAAGCGTGGACTCGATTCAAAGACTTACTCCATAAATTCCCTCATCATGGCATTGATATTTGGCTTCACATCCAAATTATCTATGATCATGTCAATCTCTCCACAAGGCAAACCATTGACCAAGCGGCCGGTGGTAAGCTTTGTGATCTAACCACGGAAGAATCATGGGGAATAATAGAGGACCTTGCCCTTTATGACAAAGAATGTTGGAACGACCCCCGTGAGTTGAGCAAAACCGTCAAGGCAATATCCTTGCTTTCAAATGACTCACATACTTCCAATCGTAGGATGCTTGAACTTGAAGACCAAGTCAAATACCTAATGAGTTCCTACGAAGCTCCTAGACCTTCACACCAAGTGAACAAAATCACTTTCTCGTGTGAGGAGTGTGAGTTATTTAGTGGTCCTCACGACACTTATGATTGCACGCAACTCCTCGGACAAGCTTTTGTAGACTACGCATCCTCGCGTACCGACAAAGCGGGAGAGAAGTGGTACACTTTCAAACCCCGAGCAAAACAACTTAGGTGATTCATACAACCCCTCTTGGAGAAATCACCCAAACCTTAAGTAGAAACAAAATCCAAACCCATCTCAAAACAATTATTCAACTCCACCTAATCGTTTTCAACCAAACGGTTCGTTCTCGAGCCGTACCTTTAACAATAATCCTTCCGTTTGGGAAAAAAAATCTGGTAAAAACCTCTTTGATCTTCTTGTCATCAAAACAAAAAAACCTTTTCATATTCAAAAATGGCAAGAACTCAAAGCCTTATGTTTGCACCACAGGGGGTAGGAGGTTTGGAAAATGTAGAATTTAAAACCAACAATGTTATAGACAATTTTGAATACCCTAATGATGTCCCAGCCTATAAAGGAATCATGAAGTTTTTATTCAACTGCCCACTGAAAAAGGCCTTTGCAAACTCACCCTATATTTTGTACCAAAACTACCTCAGATAGTTTTGGGCAACTGCTGTGGCCTTTGAACCGTCACCATCCACTGATGAGAACAAACCAAGACCTCTTAGGTCAAATTTTCAGTCCTAAATGGGGAGAAACAACTTACTTTGGACTACAAAACTTTTTGCTCTTCAACTGGGATAGACTATAATAATGATAATTATGTTGAACACCCTGACCCAGCCGTGGTGAAATCTGAGTTAGCAAAAATTACTTTTGAGCCAAAGTCATTGGACAAGACCTCTGTCACCAAGAACTCATTTCTCGTGGCTTGGAAGATCCTTTTCACTTTTGTGATTCAGGTTCTCGGCAGGAACCACTCATCCACCGAACATATCAATTATATTCAGTTGATGATGGCATATTGCTTGATGACAAGGACCATTGTCGAAATAGGAGGGATCATTTATAGTGATCTCGTAACCAAGATCCTGAGCAAGTCTAGGGTGAAATACGTTTTGTACCCTAGATTTGTCTCTTGTGCTTTGCAAGAGTTACTAGGATGCAATTACACTCAGGACTATAACTTTGGCGCTTTACCTGCCGTCCTGAGTAACTTGATAAGGTTTTAAAATGTACCTTTTTGAGGGGTCGTTTAAGCCCTTATTTGATCACTTTTGTATCTGTTATTACTTAATATCGTTCCTTTTCACTTTTTAGGTCTCTTGAAGGCAAAATGCTGGAATGACACTTATTCGGACGAAAAGGCGCGAATATATGAAGAAAATGGCCAAAGTCAAGAATCGAGACACTCAGTGCTGCTGAACTGAAGGGGACGGTGTCAGGTTCTAAAAGGGGACGGCGTCAGGTTCAACTAGAGACGCCGTCGGACAAATTTTGTGACGACTCAGTAGCAAAATTGCTCATTTACAAGTGACGGCTTCAGGTTTTAAAAGAGTAGGGCGTCGCAGCTCAGACGGCCTAGATTTGATCCAGACGACGTCAGAGACAGAAGAGGACGGCGTCACAAGCATAAGGTGATGCCATCGCAAGACTAACGTGGCCAAGACGAAACTCTAATAACGGCGACCCGACGGCGTCACAAGCTAAAGGGTGACGCCGTCGCATTTGTAATCTTATATATAGAATCCGAATTTTTCAGTTTTGAGTGTGTAGTCTTTTGGAGTAAAAAATCTAAACCGAACCAAGGCTGTCTTGTACAGTATTTTAGGGTTCCATACCCTATCTTACATCAAGATAAATGTTTTACTTCATTAATTTAATTATGTCTTCCATTGATTGTGTGTGTGCTTGCATGTTCCTCATGTCCGGCTAATTTACTTGTGTGTTTGCTTAGATAATATGAAACTTAGTTATTGAATATTGATTGGTTGTCTCTTATCTTAATTGTGATTGACCTAGTATTGCGATAGGTCATTCGTTGTGTTTGTAATGCTTGATTAATCTTTGATGAACTTTAGTTTATAATCGCCTAGAGTAATTGTAGGCTAGTCATTCAAAGAATACCTTAGAGTTAAAGTTTATAAATCTTAGAGATTGTGTAGTCATTAACCTTTGGTAGCTTCAAAGAGTTAGGGATAAACGCATACCCTACGACCTTAGAGACACAACGCAATTAAGAATAATGACGTGACAATACAACCACCAATAGGAGATAACCAGGGAGTAATAAAGCCTAAGCAAATATGTTTTTAACTATCATACGAGCACACAACAATAGACATAGACTACATACACCTTAGTTTAGATAATTAGATATGTGGAAGTAATCGGTAGAAATACCAACCCCCAAATCCAAACCCAGAGATTCGTACCTTTCAATTTCCTAAAAAAACATAAAAAGATAAAAAATAATCTTCCTCAACCCCAACCTTAGCGTAGTAACTTCTCACTAGCATTCCTATTCCCCTAGAGAACGATATCAATTCCCGCGGCTTACCCTAATACTACACTACAACGATTAGGTTCACTGCCTAGGATGTTGAAAAACTTGCTCGACGAAAAGGAAGTTCCTTTGACCCCGAACGACGCGTGTAGCGTTATCATACCTCAAATTTTACAAGGATCCCATTCTTAGTCACTGATATGGAATTGACGGCCCATATGGTTGCTGTAAACAATCAGAAGGATTCAGTGTCTCCAAACCCTGCTCATAAAAAGAAAAAGGGGAAGAATCAGACTGGGAATAAAACCAAACCCAAGTCCCAGGGCCCTGAAGCTTCAGGAACACAGGTCAAAAGACCAAACAGACCCCTGACTGAAAAGACGCCCTTGGGTGACCAAGCAATAACACCCCCGGTGACAACGAAGGACACTGATACATCACAGTCAGTGCCCTTGGTCCCAACTACTACTCCTCAAGATCCAGAGGGAAATAAACAACCCGCTGGTAGGGGAGCGCTTTCTACTCAGCCTGATGAGTACATTCGCAAATCAAAGCTTTTGTCTAAGGGCACAAAAACTGATCCCAAGGACCCAGGCAGAAACAAACAACTCACTGATAAGGATCTCACTGCCACAGTCCCTAGGAATAGTACTGGGAAACTCCCACTAGTGCTTGAAGGGAAAACGAGGGACAAAGACGTAGAGGGAACTATACACCCCGCTGATATAGAACTCACCACAAACACTGACCCTCGAGAGGACATTGGGAAACACCCATCAGTGTCTGAAGGGTCCTTGGGGGACAAAGACTTACAGGGACAAAAACCACCCGCTGATACGAAAACCATAACCCCCACTGGCTTTCGGGCTTTTCTCATGTCAGACAAAGAGCTTGATATTGAAAGTGATGAGGAAGTCCTTGCTACTGGCGATGATGTGGACGTTGATGTTCAAACCACCGAATAAGAACATCAGCCTGATCCAAAAGAGGCTGATAACGCTCAAATTGTACATGTTTTTAGTAGCGTTATCTATGCTTTTATGTGTGTTATTTGGCTATAATCATATGATTTTGTTGCTTAATCGTATCAAAGTGCGTTTACTAGTTCATTTGTAGCCAAGTACAGGAAAGTGGAGGAAAAGACGGAAAATAAGTAAAATACGAAGATTTCTCCATATACGAAGAATTCCCGACAAAAGCAAGACTTGTGGAGTATATTCGAGAAGTCATCAAGTTAGTGGTCCAAAGACTCAAGAATAAAGTTCAAGAAGGAAAACAAGAAAGAAATGAAGAAAAGAAGCTAAAACGAAGAAATATTGGAAGTCTCGTTGTTCCCGACACACCTTCACCATTTTGGCCATAACTTTTGCACACAGACTCCGTTTGACCCCCCGTTCACGGCCACGAAAAGCTAAGAGAAAGATCTAAAAATTTGGCTTTTGTCATTTTCTCCAACCGTTCGGTTGGAGCCCGCAACCGGAATGGTTGGAGCCCAACCGAAACGGTTGCTCCAATATGATCTCCCCAAGTTATTTTTAATGCAATAATTAAGTGTCATTAAGCCCCAAGTCCGATCATATGGTCCTAATAACCCCTAAACCTGATACTTTATGACACTTTGTGCCCAAGAAACTTACTTGGTGGCTAAAGGTGGCTTCTACCTATAAATAAGACCATCTTGGGTTAGTTTTGTGTGTGTAATTCTAGCCTCCACCCTTAAGGAAGAATTTCCACCAAATTTATCTCTCCCAAAAGACCACAAACCTCTGCCATTTCCAGAAGTATGCTTGGTTAGAAGTTGTAGTTGATTGGAGGCTTGAAGGAGTGCTATAATCCTTCACCCTTACCTAATGTAATCTTACTTTAGGTAAATCCTTGTTACTTTTATGATGTTGAATGCTATTGTTCATGTTTGGTTCTTTGATTGTGTTGATTATGTGATTCTTGTGAATGTTGTCTTGATACTTGTTTATTTCATATGAGAACTTGTGATAAAAGGATGTTTGGATAATTGTGGTGTTTGTTTGGAATATGTTGATAACATCATATTTGGTTAAATTGGAACTTGTTCTTGTTTATTGTTTTGGTTGATCATTGTTGAGTTTAATGGCCGAAAGTATTCTTAACAATGGTTAGTTTCAATTCATTAGTGACAAATGATTTTGGTCTTGTACTTTGTGACGATTGTATGAGAAACTTAATAAACATAACAAGTAAAGGTTTAATTTGGATTAAGGTCGAAAGAAATCTTTTGAATATGTGTTCTCATTATCTTTCAAGTAAATGGAACTTATCGAATTAATAACATCAAGTAAACGGCCGAAAGGATTCTTTGTTGTTGTTGATTTAGGCATAAGCTCATGACATGACCATTTGATTGAGGCTTATGCATATTTGATTTATAAAACACTAGACTATTATTATTGGTTCAAGAGGTCGAAAGATTACCTTTAATAATATATATTTTCCAAACTAAACATCCTAATATCCTTGTGATAATTTGTCTAAGCATGTATGTTCTTTGTGTGCTTGTTCTTATTGCATTTCTTAGTGGTTTGATCCGTGACAATCATAACCACGTTCTTGTTACTTGCTTAAACAAACAAACAACACTTGTAGTGCAACCAAGTCTCTTGGGACGACCTTGATTTACCTTATACTATACTACAACTTGACTAGGGTATACTTGCCCGAATGTGTTCCTAGTTAACCGGTAATTCTCGATTATAAATTTAAAACCCGATGGAACCCATCAAGTTTTTGGCGCCGTTGCCGGGGACTTGTTTTGCACTTGTTTGCTCGTTTGATTGTTTTCTTGTTTGATTGATTGCTTGTTTGCTTGTTTGTTCGAATGTTATATTGCTCTTGATCATGAATGATTGTTTCTTTGCTCTTGTTTGATTGCTCTTGATGTTTGCTTAATTGCTCCTTTGCGTTTTCTTTCCAAAATCTCTCAATTTCTCAAAATTGCTCAAATGATCTTTGCATCAAAATCAAGTTTTTGATGTTGGGATTTCGTTTCATGTGTTCCAAAAGTGCTCATTTCAATGATTGCTTTCTAAGTGTGCTCGAAAATGTTTGCGAAAAAACCACCAAAACTGACCAGAATCATCTAACCGGATCGGTTGCCTCTGCAGCCGAACGGTTGGACCACCCAAACCCCTCCAACCGATCGGTCACCACCCGTAACCGATCCGGTTGGAGCTTCTGTCCCATTTTTTTTTAGTTTTCTTGTTTCTTGTTTCGTGTGTTTGTGTTTTATATGTTATGTGATCTCTTGCATGTTTTTGTGTTATTTTTGTTCGTTTTATTCTTGTCTATGTTAGTTTCGTATTAATTTTGAATAAGATTATCTTGTTTTAGATTGTCTTGTTTTGATTTTTGTTACGTGACTAATTATGTGTGCTTGCGTCTATGTAATTGTCGGTTTTCTGTGATCATGCTTTTATTTGTTTTAAGTGTCGTATTTTGTTTTTGGTGTTCTTCTAGTTAAAATGAGTTTATGTGTTTTATTTAGTTGTGTTTATTTTTGTGTTCGTCACCTTCTGTGTTTTTGTTCTATTTTATCAATAAAAGTTTTGAATTAAAACTTGTTTAAAAAAAATAAATGGATAAAAAATAAAATTTAGAAAATTTCTTCCAACCGAACGGTCACCCCCGTAACCGAATCGGCTGGAAGGTTGGTCACACTTGGTTCATGCCAACCGATCGGTTACACCCCGTAACCGATTCTGCTGGACCCAATCATTTAAAAAAAATTCCGTTTTTATTCTTTTTGTTTTTGTGTGTTCGTGTTTAGATAAAATAAGTTTAAATGTCTTTTTGTTTTTTTGCAAGAGTATCATTTCTTTTATTTGATTTTTGCATTTTAAGTTTTGTCAAATTTTAGTACATTGTGAATAAATAAGTACTTGTTTTTTAAAAAAAAATGTTTTGAACTTTGTGGGTATGTTCGCTGGAAACCCTCACGAGACTATAACTCGTCCACTCGGGCCACCGAGGGGTTTAAAGGCTTGTTGCATGCACTAAATGCAACCGTGATGCCTACGAAAGTGAGTTTTAGGATTTTACGCGTTTTTTGTAGTTTAGTTTATTTTTGCAGATTTAATAAGCTTGTGGAGGAAGGATTGGTTAGATCATGAACCTTATACTCTTGATTAGACATGTTTGGAAGAGAAATCAATTGATCTCACGCGCTTATGCTAGAGTTTGCTTAGCATCTTATCATTTGGAGTTCGATCATGATTTTTTGGCCCGGGAGGTTTCGTTTCTATTATACTTATAGTTTTATTTTTCCCTATCTTACATGCTTTGAAGTTTTCACAATTGATTTATTTTGTTTCCTTGTTTTTTTTGTTTTTTTTTGTTTGTTTGGTAGGTTACTTTATAAACTGACTTTTTTAAATCCTTCGAAAGTAAGGCTCACCCATTGTAAATAAACTATGTGAGAGGTATAAGGCGGGTCTCCCTGATTCCCTAAAGAAGTTGGGTTTTTAATATGCTTCGCGCTGACCTGCTTCTCCGCTTCTTTGTGCGTTTCAATGGAGCTACCGAGAACTCGTGGGACAAGAATAAGTTATGTTTGGTTTTTTATTTTAAAAATTAAAAAAAAAAAAAAAAGAATAAAAAAAAGTCGTAACTAGTTTATTTTTCAAAATTTCTCGTAGTAATAACCATGGTTGTCAGGATCCCGATCCTGATCTTAGGATCTTACGATTTTAATATCCTACATAGGATCTTTGCAAGCTTAAAATCTTATAGGATCCCGATCTTGACCATACGATCTTACGATCTAATCCGATCCGATCTTACTCTTCTCGGATTACAAACAAAAAAACTGCAAATTTATGGGTTATTTGTTTGTAGAATTCAAAAAACAACATGTTAATCTTTTAAACATTTTATAATCATAATTTAGGACAACATTTATATGAAACATTCATAGTATTTTGTGGTTATAATGTATTAGAATTTGTAGATTTGTATAAAATTACATAAACTATTAAGAAATAACATTAGAGTAGGATCTTAAGATCCCGATCCGATCTTACGATCACGATCTTGCAAAGACAAAAACGATCCTGGGTAGGATCCCGATCTTGACAACCTTGGTAATAACAATAATAGCAATTTTTTTTTTAAGTTATTTTTATTTTGTGTGCTTAACTTAAGTGTGGGAGGAAAATATTGTTGTGAAAAGCGAAACTCATTTTTAAATTCTAAAATTTTTGGGTCAATTTTAAATTTTGTGAACTTTTTTGCCCTTATGATCTAGTTGTTTTCAAGCTTATAGGATAATATATTAGAATAACTGGATCAATTCACTGGTGAAATCGGTAATTTTTGAAAAATTTGAGAGGTGTCCCGATTAATATTTCAATCCATTCTGGGATCGATGACATTTGCTAGCACATTTTATAGCCTTTCCACTAAATTGTGAGGATTTGAGCCTATTTCATATATATAGCATACGTCTTTTATGCTTGGATCTTTTGCTATGAGTGTGCCGGTGATTTTATTTATTCTAGAACTTGTACTTGTAAATCATTACCAGGCCGCAGTAAGATCACATTCGTGTGATATAAGTGTATATACGTGATAAAGAAGCATCTTAGGAATAAAACCAAATGGCCTTCCATTTTACATCCAATGATATATTAGCTAACAACATCGGTTAGTTAACCACTTACATGGACCCATTTGTTAGCGCTCATCTTTAGCGCTAGATACCCTTAGTACACCCTCTGAGCCATCCTTTTCGTTTTTGATAAATCCAGAAAAATACAAAAATATTTTACACCTTTAAACCTTAGCCCTACCCTTTGTCAATGTCTAAACGGTGGGTTGCTAGTTGCTTGGTTGTTGGATTGTTTTTGATGATTATGAGTTAGCCACACTTTGCCATTCGTGTGTGCCATTCCGACAAAGATGAAGATTGATCACCTTTATATTTTGTATTTTTGTGGTGATACTTATACGAAGTGTGGGGGAGATGTGATGTATGTGAAAAAAAAGAATAAAAAAATAAAAATAAGTCATCGAAAAAAAAAACAAAAAACAAAAAATGATGACAATATGCTATGTTTGAGTTATCGATTAGCAGATGAGCTAAGACGTGATATATATGTATTTGGTGATCGATATGTGAAGAAGAGAAGATTGTAACTATAATCAATTACGGGTTTGCGGATTGTTTGATAACTAGCAACATGGGTATTAGACTTGACTTTTATTTTTCTTTTAAAACCAATTTCATAAATATTCCCATGCCTTATCCCTTCCCTTGGCTTTGTGAAAATATGAAGTGCGTGAATATTTTTAATGACCATCCGTTTCTTGAAGGATCGAATGACGCGCCAGCGATCTAGTGCATATTTTTTGTGACCATCCGTTATGCGAATAACGCGCCAGCGATCCGAGGTATACTCTAGTGACCATCCGTTGTTTGACTTAATTAAGAATACGCGCCAACGATCTATTATATTCTTGTACGTAATGTTTGAACATAAGCCTGTTAACCCCTTTTAAGCCTTACCCGAATAAAAGCCCTCTTTAGATGTTTACACTTGGTGCTTACGCCACGTCGGCGGAGTTTTGTTTCTTGTACAAGCATATGGTAATATTTAGATCGTGACTGAGCAATATGTGTGTACTATTCCTTAATACTATCCATCACTAAATAAATTGAGTGTTGAGTGAATTATAATTCATTCCCTTTTCGTGAGGTGCTTAGCCATGTTATCAAGCGAGAAAATCTATGGGGTATTGTCAAACATCTCAAAATTTTCACCTCTAGAAGCTTAAAACGATGAATCTTATCTTGTAATTGTACTTGGTAGATTTGCATCACATTTTTCTAATCATATTTCATGCACCATGTGGGGTTTTATTTTTCTTAATTTCTAGATTTTGCTTGAGGGCAAGCAAACCATTAAGTGTGTGTGTGTGTGGGGGGGGGGGGGTTGCGCTCATTTGTCGCTTATTTTTATATATTTTAAAAAATAATAATAATAAAAAAAATCAAAAATATTTTGATTAAAATTTTTATTTTTGTTTTGTCATTTAAGTATGTAGTTTAATTTTTCTTTTTATTAGATTTGCTTAAGGGCAAGCAAAGTTTAAGTGTGGGGGAATTTGATAACGTTTAAATTATACATGTTTTTAGTAGCGTTATCTGTGCTTTTATGTGTGTTATTTGGCTATAATCATATGCTTTTGTTGCTTAATCGTATCAAAGTGCGTTTGCTAGTTCATTTGTAGCCAAGTACAGGAAAGTGGAGGAAAAGACAGAAAAATAAGTAAAATACGAAGATTTCTCCATATACGAAGAATTTTCGACAAAAGCAAGACTTGTGGAGTATATTCGAGAAGATAAAGTCATCAAGTTAGTGGTCCAAAGACTCAAGTATAAAGTTCAAGAAGGAAAACGAGAAAGAAATGAAGAAAAGAAGCTAAAACGAAGAAATATTGGAAGCCTCGTTGTTCCCGACACACCTTCACCATTTTGGCCATAACTTTTGCATACGGACTCCGTTTGACCCCCCGTTCACGACCACGGAAAGCTAAGAGAAAGATCTACAAATTTGGATTTTGACATTTTCTCCAACCGTTCGGTTGAAGCCCGCAACCGGAATGGTTGGAGCCCAACCATTTCGGTTGCTCCAATATGATCTCCCCAAGTTATTTTTAATGCAATAATTAAGTGTCATTAAGCCCCAAGTCCGATCATATGGTCCTAATAACCCCTAAACCTGATACTTTATGACACTTTGTGCCCAAGAAACTTACTTGGTGGCTAAGGGTGGCTTCTACCTATAAATAAGACCATCTTGGGTTAGTTTTGTGTGTGTAATTCTAGCCTCCACCCTTAAGGACGAATTCCCACCAAATTTATCTCTCCCAAAAGACGACAAACCTCTGCCATTTCCAGAAGTATGCTTGGTTAGAAGTTGTAGTTGATTGGAGGCTTGAAGGTGTGCTATAATCCTTCACCCTTGCCTAATATAATCTTACTTTGGGTAAATCCTTGTTACTTTTATGATGTTGAATGCTATTGTTCATGTTTGGTTCTTTGATTGTGTTGATTATGTGATTCTTGTGAATGTTGTTTTGATACTTGTTTATTTCATATGAGAACTTGTGATAAAAGGATGTTTGGATAATTGTGGTGTTTGTTTGGAATATGTTGATAACATCATATTTGGTTAAATTAGAACTTGTTCTTGTTTATTGTTTTGGTTGATCATTGTTGAGTTTAATGGCCGAAAGTATTCTTAACAATGGTTAGTTTCAATTCATTAGTGACAAATGATTTTGGTCTTGTACTTTGTGACGATTGTATGAGAAACTTAATAAACATAACAAGTAAAGGTTTAATTTGGATTAAGGTCGAAAGAAATCTTTTGAATATGTGTTCTCATTATCTTTCAAGTAAATGGAACTTATCGAATTAATAACATCAAGTAAACGGCCGAAAGGATTCTTTGTTGTTGTTGATTTAGGCATAAGATCATGACAACCAAAACAATAAACATTGGAGGCCTCTTAGGCCAATCTTGGGGGCCTAGAATCTTGCTAAGTCTTCCACTTCTATGACCTAGAATCTTGGGGGCCTAGAATGACAACATTGGAGGCCTCTTAGGCCAATCTTGAGGAGAAATTCACTCGTCTTCAGAAAGACACTTCATATATCAAGTCCATGGTATCTGAAATCTATAAGCATTCAAGGGTCAATCTGCTCCCTCAACTTTAGTGCCCGATTCAACTCTTGCTTTCACTGAGTTCCAAGCAACAATTACGGGAGAGAAAGTCACTAAAGAACCAACTCCTTCTCACACTGAGGGGGAGCTAACTAAAGCTGTTCCAGTTTCACAAGTCCAACCTACAACAGCACCATCATCATCATCATCAGTCCTTCCTCTTGATAAAGGCAAAGGCATTCTGACAACGCCTGAGCCTGAGCAACAAACTATGGTACCTGCTTCCAAAACTGTCAGACCGGACCCTGATGAACCTATCAGGATCCCCTATGAAATTAATGGCAAAGTTTACTATCTGACTGCGGCACAGATGAGTGCCTATCTTGCAAATAAAGTGGCTGAGGAAGAAAAGATGAGCAAAGCTGCCCTGGTCAAGGTTGTTCATGAAGAAGCTGAAAAACTTGACATTGATCCTAAGACACTGGCAGGTGGACAAGCTAGTAGAAAGTTCAAAGAAGCTCGGGATGTTGAACTGCTTGCCCTCAGGAAGAAGAATGATGGAAGAAAAAAGAGGATAGCAGAGATAAGACATAAAAGAATTGATCATTACAACTGGGTAATGACTAACAGAAAGAGGCCTAAACTTATTACTGATATCAGAATTCATCCCAACACAAAACCTGCAGTCCTCAGTGTCTACATAAGTCCTGATAAGCGAACCTTTGAGGTTCATGATCCTTTCAAGTTTTCTGACTTTGGAATAACAGAACTGGATGAACTAGGTCTCATCATAGAGAAGAAGAAGAATGTAATTGTCAAAAATCTCATGGACGCACTGAGCAAGAGATATGAGAAACTGAAACAAATGCCTGAAGATTTTGGTATCCAATCTCTTCTTCCAGCCCTAGTAAATCAACTTGCCCCCTCTCAATCCTCTAGAAGAAAGAGGAAGATCCTGGAGCGTGAACCAAATTCAAGATTCATGGCCTAGACTGCAACAGAGCCCTTCTAGAAGGAGCTAGATTCGTGAACCATCTTGTCATAGAACAACCTGAGAGAGGTCTATTCTTCACTGATGAATTTGGGGAGCCTACCTTCCACAGATGGATTGATATAGACAAAGCAGTAATTGAAGCAATGGTTGGCTTCCTGGTGATGGCCACTCAAATTCAAAGTCTAGAAAACAAAAGCTTCAGTCATGACCTAAGGATCAAGATTAGTGAACACCCTGATCAGAAGAAGCTGAAACACAAGAAACCAAAGCTTGAAGCTCTTGGATACCAGTTTGACTATAACATCTGTTGCACCACCATTATCTTTAATTTTGGCATTGAAACTTAGGACCATGTAATATATTTCTTAATGAACAATTATGTTTTTAAGTTATTTAGTGTCCTTTAGTTGCTTTGTAGAATCTTCAGTGTGAGTAGAAGACCTTTGCTCACTTACACTGAACTTAGAAACACTTAGGCTATGCTTATATCCAAATAGGGAGAGACTGTTGGGTCAGTGAATTCCCAAACTTCCTAAAACAAGGATTTGAAGATAAAATAACCTAAGTGTTTAATATTCCTTAAACATACGCAAGTCACTGAATGAACAGTTGTTCAGTGAGTCATCTTTAAGAAGCTCAGGACAAGTCTAAGAAGAAGGGTTTTCCATTCAGTGAGGCAGGACTCAGTGAATGATACCTGAGCCAAAGAAGAAGATGATGGATTCAGTGAGTAATGACACTAGCTCACTGAACCCCCGACTCCTCACCAACTATGAAGACTGAAGACGTAAAGCCTAAAGACTTGAAGACTGAAGTAAAGGCAGGATAAAGCGGGATAAGTTTGAAGGATAAGAGTGTGTCCTTATCTGCAAAGGCCAACTTACCTTGAATGGATACAAGACCAAGAGTGTGTCACATTGACACTTAGAAAGTGAACCTGTCCCTTACTAGAAATAGTGTTGTGTAACAGAGACAAAATACGTAAGGTATTTTGTCATCTGAAGTTTGTGTCAGTCTTGTCTTTTAGGAAAACGGTTGTATTTCATGCTTGTATAAATAGCAGTCATAAGGTGGAGTAAAAGGGTTAAGCTTGTGCACTAAATGCTTAGATAATCACAAGCCCTTTTACTCCTCTAAATACAACTAAGTCCTTAAGGTTAGCTCAGTTGGTTAGCGTAGTTGTACTTAAGCTTAGTTTGAGTTTAGTGAGGAGTACACCATACATTGTCATTCAATCCTAAGTGTTGTTCAGCAAACACTTGGGTAATATATTATTTGATTAACTTTTAATAAGAATATAAACGTTGAAAAACTTGTCTATTTTACTTTACGTTTTTTAACTTGTTAAACTGTTTTTCAAACAACATTGCTAAACCATGGAACTTAGGTAGATTAACTTTGTGGTTAATTTTAACCAAGTTAAAGGGTAACTTGCAACATATATTTTCTCTTTACAATATAAAATTCAAATTTAAATCCTAATTCAAATCCTAAATCCGTCTACAAACCAAACGGGCCATAAGTAATGTAGACATGGGCTGAAAATATGGCAACAAAACAGGGACAAATTAGTCATTACATAGCAAATTCCATCTCTTATGCTCAGTTCTTGAGTTTTTAGGGAAGGGAAATGGAAAAGAATAGGAAAGAGAAAAGAAATGAAAAAGGAAAGTAAGTGTTAGTTGTTATGTTCTTGAGATAGAAGAAAGGAAAAAGAAAGTAATCATAATCATGTTCTTGAGTGAGAGGAAAAGGAAAATAAGTTGGTCAAATTACATATATGCCCTTTAATTATTAATGTCAAATATTTTAAAAATGGTATATTAATCTTTACACGATTCCGTTTCCTTTCCCTTTCCTCCCAAAAGTGGGAGTATCAAATCTTCCTCTCTATTTCCTTTCCGTTTCCCTTTTCTCCTTTAAAAAAGACTCAAAAACACAAAAAAAAAACTTTCCGTTTCCCTTCCTTTCCTCTTCTTTTGGACTCGAGAACCGAGCGTTAAATTCCACCCTTCTTCCTCTCTTACTTTGTTTCTCGGTTCTAAAACAGTAAAACTTGCCGTTCCCTTAAAAGTTAAAACCCTAAACCAAAATGACACAACTTACCGAAATTCTCAAAAAATTACAAAATGGCGAAAGGTTGGATTCCATAGCCAGGCAGTTAGGACTCACTCTGCCAGAAATTGTCGAAAGAGTACGATTATTCATCCAAAAAATGAGAATCTTTTGAAAGATTCGTACGCTGAAGAAGAAAAAAGTAAGTTTTTCTTTTTTTAATGTTAGTTTTGTGTTTGTGGTCGTAAGTATCTGTGATGTTCAAGATTTTGCATACATGTGTTTATTACTCAATTCGTCTCATATTAAGGGTCCATGTTTCTGTTTTGTGTTGTCTCCACTCCATATTTTGGCTAACTAGAGTTTTTAGTACCCTGAACTTTCAAAGGTGCAGCATGGTATCCAAAACTTGGCTAAGTTGAATTTTTACTACCTTATACTCGCTTAACAATTAAGTGTGTTAGCAATTTATCAGACATTATCATAAAAATTACAGTATTCATAGTATAGCCTTACAAAATAAGGGTAGAAATGTAGGAACGAGCTCGAACTTGAGCTCCCGTTTACGATCACAAGTCTCAAGTTCGAGCCTTGTACCCTCAGCTCGAGTTCAACTCGTGACATATTTTACAAAGCAGAATGTAGTTAGCGCCAGCAGGTATTTCAACGATAAGATAGTTGACCCAAGCCTTTGCGCTTGTGGGCTTCTGGTCCATTAGGTTTCTACGTATTTGTCTTTATATCTTACTAACTTCAACAAGGCATTATAATCAATGCAAAGCAGATTTGATGTCACTTCATTTATGTTAATAGCATTAACCAAACTTCTTATAAGCTTTATCGGGTTAGGATATATTATCATGAGTGATTATTGAAGATTATTTAAAAAAAACCAGCTGCTACTGTTTCGCGGTGGCCTAGTGAAGTTTTAAAAATCATACAGCTCTTGGATCATGTGCAGGTGAGGTCTGTGCAAACGTGTATGGTATATACATGCGTGTGCAGGGGCCGAGTTATATTAATATTAATAATTCGTGGTGATCAAATTCGATTGTGGGTCTCCAAGATGTGTTTTATTTATTCATGTTTGGTCCTTGTTGTGCATGGTTCCTCCTTAGAAGTCTTCCTTTTTTTTCTATGTTCTCATTTTCGTATTAGGAATTTGGATAATTGTAGTCCAGGAATTTTGCTGGAAAAAGCTTTAAGTTTAGTCTTGCAAGTGTAAAGCTTCCCTTTTGCTATGTATTTTTTGGTACATGTTTGGAGGTCCATGCACCGAGTCTGTCTTATGTTTCGGTCAAGCGTCGTTTTTGTACTTTTCTTGTTTGTGCATTTAATAGATGATGCCTTCTAAAGAAATTTGAAATTCTCAGGACAATCAGATGATTTTGAACAGTGATGTGATATTGGAAGCTTTTGGGATTGCTTTTGGATGACTTCTACAACAGCTAATTTGATGACGTCGGGAGAAGATGTTACTTGGACGTTATTTTGTAAACATCAACTAAGAGAATGATGTTGTTTGGAAGTTATTTTCTAAAACTTAACTAGGATAATGATGTTAGTATGACTTGCGTAGGATAATGATGCATACATTTATGAACGTTTAGGTCGTTGGAAGTAATATCAACTCGTTTATGCTCGTTTATGCCTGTTTATTTTCATATATGTGTGTACATTTATTAACTAATGAACATAAACGAAGATGAACAAGAACTTTTGTTTGTTTATGCTACCGCGTTTGATCAAAATTAAATGAACGAACACGAACAACTTACTTTATGGCCGGTTGGTTTGTTTACAACCCTATGCAACACTTAACGACGACATTAATAGTGCTCGGAGTTAGCTCGCGTTAGGTATTTTACTAGAAAGTGAATATTGTATAAACTTATAACTTGTTTCATAGCGATGCTATGTCCTCCTAAACTTCCGCCTACAAATGTTCCTAACGCACATTTGGCATACATGCATCTTCAAAGTTGAAAAATCAACATCACTTGTTAGGAAGACGTTTAAACTTGTGCCTGTATGTTTTCACTCGCACAAAAACACATAAATTAACCTAAGGATGTTGAGCATTCATTGTATTCAAGTGCAATCTGTTAAATGCCAATATCGTCATTTGCAACCATTTACTTGGCGAGGAAGACTTTTTTGGAGAAACAGGAGCAAGAAAAATGGAAAATGGTGTTGCCACTAATGACTAATTTTGGTTTTGCTATTTGTTTCCAGTCTGGTGATGAGAAAATTGTAGAGATAGTTTTGATTTAAAGTGAAACAAAAATATAACATGGTTGCGGTTTACCGTATTTGGAAGACTAGCTTTTACCCATAGCAGAGCACACACCAACTTTCACCACCATTCGTATTATGATGTGAACTAAGCGTATGTAATATGCCACACATATACACAGTATTTATGCAAATTTAACTAGATCCTAATTCAATATTTCCAGTTTTCAATTCGGGCTTCAGAAACAATGTGTTTAAACTAGAGACAATTTCATCCACTCGGCTAGCCTAGTTAGCACCACTAAGAATGATAAGTTAACTGCAAACAAATATCAAACAATTAACAAACTTTGAACGCATTACCTTCAAGATGTGATATAAGTAAATAAAAATCAACCCTGGCACACATTTTGCTTTTGGGTTGAAACTTTAGTCTTTTACAAAATTGCTAGAGCAAAACAAGATTAGATAGCCACTGCTGCCAGCTCTATAACAAAGAACGAAAATCATTAGTCTGCAGAGAAGCCTAAAATTAGTAATCGTCTACCGTCAGCTACTCAGCTCTATATCTTTTGGGACAAAAAAGTATTTACATCCACAATAAACAAAATAACCCTCTAGTCATCGATGGTCTGAATCTCTCCCATCATGATCCTGTTGCTAACAACATTGAACCCTAAAACTGCAGAGCTAATCTTTTTCCCTTTCTTTCCCTTCTTCTTTCCACCCTTGATGAACACACCATCTGCATTGCTGTTACCTAGCTCAGGATCACGAGCCCCATCATGGACACGGTTTGCATCTCCGGAAAGCGTGTGGCTGTCCTGGCTTTGGAAGGCCATTTCGAGGACATCAAAAGGCAAAAAATCTTTATAATTAAGAAACTTGTCAATGAAGGCATGATCACGGTCATAAGAGCCAAGATTTTCTATCAGTAGTATCTCTGCTTCTGATCGAGATTGCTTTAGACAAAATTCCAAAAAACTTGTATCTGAAAAAAAGAGGGGAGGTTGGTAAAACTTGTGAAAAACTACAGATAATAAAATGTTTGCAATAAAAAAAATTCTGATCAAGCAGATGTCAAGAAAAATATCATAACGGTGTGTGTAATACGCATAAAATTTATGTTCACTATTACATGAAGTTGTAAGCACCACAAAGAGCAGATTTTATGGCCATCACAAACTATCGCATCTATATCCGTTGTAACCAAATGGGAATCAAACAAACTTCTGGAAAATCTATCTTCATCAAGCAAGGGAGTAAGGTTCAATGATTCATATAGCAGAAAAGTTGGGTAACAATATCTTATCTGTTTCTAATTGCATTTTAGTAAATAACACGAAGGGGGTCTTGATATTGTTCATTGTAAAAAAATCAATAGTGACTACTTTTAAAAATGAGTGTACAAGCTAGGGGTGTTCATGGGTTGGGTAATATCCGAATAAACCGAAAACCGAAACCGAAAATAACCGAACCGAACTCGTAACCGAATCGAAATTGCCAAAACCGAAAACCGAAATTAAATAAATATATATATATTTTTATATATGTATATTAAAAAAATATATTAAAACTCTTTTATAATATATATATAATATTTTTAAGCTTGAAAATTATTATTTTTTTCAAAAAATATATATAAATAAATGAATAAATTATTAAATTTAGGTAATTCGGTTCGGTTTTCGGTTATTGGGGGTTCAGTTTTCGGTTTGGTTTTCGGTTCGGTTTAGTTAAATTTGAATTCGGTTCGGTTTGGTTCTCGGTTATACCCAGAAAAAAAAATTAACCGAACAAACCGATAACTGAACCGATGAACACCCCTAGTACAAGCGATAGGTTTTTACAAATATGACTAATCACAAAAAAAATCAACAATGACTTGTTTTATACCTTAATATATGTTATGATATGAATTCTTGAGCATCGACTCTTTTCACAAAGAACAACTTGCTAAAACAGGTGATTATGCGATAAAAATGCATTAGAACGAACTATGTTTCACATGACAGCAAGCATCCTTTAAGCTATTCATATAGTCAGTCTAGAAAAATACAGCTCTATACTGAAATGAGAAATTTAGGATGAGTAATACTAGTATTTTTTAACCAAAAAACACAACACGGGAGGGACATGGAAAGAGTGCTTGAAGAAACTAGGGTGAAAATCAAGTAAAAAACATGGTTCGATATGATTTGGGGTCTATCTACTTATCAAATGGTTCAATCACAATCCATTTAGTTGGGTAACGGGTCAGATCGGATCATTAGTCGCTTTGATCAAAATCGGTTCTATTGACTCCCAAGTATTAAGGTTAGTAATTAAACTTCGAAATTGAGCACGCCAGTCCAGTTTTTGCAATACCTTTTGTTCCAATAAGCCTGACACATTCACTTTGACACCAATCTCTGAAGTCCGTTGCCTCTGCAAAATCACAGTGAACATTTATATTATAAGATGAAATAATGGTTTATGCTATCTAGTGTTGAGTCACTATACCTGAACGTTTAGAAGAAACGTCCCTTTTCCCCTTCAAAGCAGGAGATGAGGAAAAGGAAGTTTCAGCAGGTCTGCCACCACCAGAAACTCCTTTGACAGGGGTCTTCTTTGCCAAACTACCCTGGTTTGCAAGTTGGGGAAAATCCGACCTGCGTGAAGTATATGTTTCCAAAATATAAGAATCCTTTAACCAGTGTCTATATACATTATGGAATAACACTAGTGCATGCAATATAACTAACAAATCTCCACCTACGCGCGACAAAACCTTAATAATAACCTCTAACTCGAAGGAACCTATCATGCTAGCGATTTGTACCCTTTACATTAATAAAAGAAAACTTTAAATCGCAAGTTCGCAACCATCAGATAAGTTCAATACTTGTTAGATAAAGAGGAGCCAAATAATTTATAGATAACCATGAATTGAGGTACAAGATTTGTAATGCTTTACATGTTCAAGTAAAATCTTGGCATCCAGTTAGCCAGCTAGTGATCAAAATATTTTTGCCGAAAGTGTACATGTTGCCATGTACATGTACCAAATAAATGATCAAAATTAAGCAGAATTTGTTAATGTTACCCTCCAAGTCCAATAGACCAGAAGCACCACAAAAGAGCAGGCGCAAGAAAAAAAGTTATCCATGGTCAAAGCATGCATAAAAAAATAGTCCCATTGACAGTAGAGAAAAAAAGACATACTGTTTTGCTTCTTGCTTCGGGTGATCGACTGGACCCCAGAACAGATCGTCGTCTACTTTGCTTTTTGATTGAGAGGAACCATGAGATGTAGGGGGTGCAGCCTTGGCAGGAGATGTCATTGAGGATGACCATGATGGACCATTACCACGTGTAGACTGAGCAGATACAGACTTTTGGGGTATTGGCACAGGTGTTTGATGCTGGCCAGAAGAAACCTTTTCCTGCTGTTCCTTTAAAATGTCCCTCAAAGATGCGCGCTTAGCAAGCTTTCCTGAATCGGTAGACCAAGCTGGGGCAGTTGAAGCAGCTGCCGTCTCCCCTTTCCAAACTACAAAATCTCCAAGTGAAGGACCAGACGGGACAGCTGACAGCAAGTCTCTTTCCTGTAGTGCCTGTCGTGCACTTTTTCCTTTCTCATTGGGACTTGAACTGATAGGAAGTTCAGTAGCAGCAACAGGTACTGAAACCTTGGCTCCTGCAGCTTTAGCTTTTGCAGCCTTTTTGCGACTCTTTTTACTTTCTTTAGCATCAATAAAGTTTCCATCATCAACTGAATCTAACTGAGAACCTGTCACAGGTAACACCGAGACGTGAGCCTTGCTGTCAGAACTTGCAGATTCTCTTTCAGTAGGTTTCCCTGTATTTTTTCCAGCCAAAAGCTCATGCAACTGGCTCTTCTTGCTTTTCTGATTCAAAGAAGCATCACCAACACTTGGTACAGAATTGACTAGGTGTGAATTCCCGACAACACCAGCCCATGGGGTGGATACATTCATGGAGCCTAGAGATGTTGAAATATCAGCAACGGTCATCTCCACCTGCAATTGCGCCTGTCTCTGTGCTCTCCACTGCTCTTCTTGTTGAATTTCTAGCAATGACTTTGGCTTGAAGCCAGGCGCAGGTTTCCACGCTCGCGTATGTGCCTGTGTATTGTGTTGCGGGATGGTTGCCGAAGGTTCAACCTCATTCTTTTTCTCATAGACTTGGTTGGCTTCATCAGACACACTGTAAGGATCTACTTCAATAACATCAGAATTGGCCTCTCCAACTTCTGGATATGTTTCATATTCCAAATCTTGTTGAACCCTCTGCATACAAAATTCGGTATCAGTAACTTTGCTCACTTCAGAATCAGATTGCTTTGCCTGTTTTGTTTTAGATGCTGTCTTGGAGGACTTTTGTTTCTTTGACTTCTTTTCAGAATTTCTTTTAACCTCACATGCTTCAGCAGCTTTCACTTCTATTGGAGCAGACGATTCATTAGCTAACTTATTCTGAGCCTGTGGCACCTCAGCAACATCAACAGATGATACCTTGCAATCAACAAGATTTTCAGGCCTAAAATTGTGTGTAGGTCCAACAGAGGGCACTGATGGAATTTCAGATTTGTCTGCAGGCACAGACATCAGACCATCATCATAGGTTGATAATGTAGCACCCTCATCATTTCTTGAACCGGCTTGAAATGTCTGCTCCTGTAAACCATTTTCATTACTTTGCTCTACCAGCATAGCATCTGAATCTTTGGGAGGAGCTGTAATCTCCACCAATTGATGGGGTATATGTAACGAACTTTCAGATTCATAACTACAGCGAGCTTGTGAAACAGCGGAAGGCATATTAACCAAGTCCGTAACCCTAGTATTCTGAACACTGGGAACTTGGATTTGCGATCCCTTGTGGAACATCTCATGTGCGGGCTGAAACCCATGACGCTCCATCGAAGAGCTCCCAACAGGTAAACCCAATGTCTGCATCTGTTCAAATGACTGCTTGGCCAAATGCTGCTGAGAATGTTGCTCCGTGAGCACTCGGGAAAGCAGTTGCTGTTGCAATAACTGTTGTTGCTGCAGCTCCTGCTTTTGTTGCTGCTGTTTAAGCAACATGTATTCATCCAGCATTGACAGCTGTTGTGTCGGTATAGGAGCCTGAGGCGTCAACTGTGCCATGTATTGCTGTTGCAGTAAACTTAACAGCTGCGTTTCTTGAGAGATGCCAGAAGCAAGCAACTTTTCAGGAATCAATGGACCAGGCGGATTACTAAATCCTTGAGAGTGTACATTTGCAAGTGTAGGCTGATTCTGTGGTTGCAGTCTTTGGTTGCTTCCAAAGGATGTTTGCTGTGGGTCCAATACACCTTGACCTGGAAAATTAGACCAGCTTGTAGCTCCACTGTTGACTGCAGAGGTAGGCCTATCAGATAAACCCTTATAAATGGACATGACATCAGCATTCGGGACATTTGATTGTGGAATAGTGGTATCTTGAAGAATATCAGGTTTATGGCCACCAGAAGGTGCATCTCTCCCAGACCAAAGAGAGTAAGGATTCAACAATGATCTTTGCTTTTCAAGCTGTATCCTCTTGGCCAGCTGGTATAAGTTATCCACATTCTCTGTTCCTGAAGAAGGGACCGGGTTGGAGTTCCCAAAATATCCCTGCATACCTGTAAAGTAAACAAACTATCAGTCATTAAGCATGATTATAATGTACTTTGGAAGTCAAATTCAGTTCACTTATCAGGCCGACCTTCAGAGAGGCCGAACTTCTCAAACGTGCCACCACCCATGTTATTAGACATCAGCGACTCAATAAACCTATTCTCGGCCTCCTTCGTTGACCCATGCTGATAAGATGGGTCATGTTTCATTAAATTATCATTATTATCACCCAAGCCAGAGGGAACCGTACTGAAACTGGCAACGTTTGACCTAACAGATTCATCATTGACTTCACTTTGTTTTGCAGCAGTAAAACCAGGTGGCGGTCTGACCTTTGCACGCAGATGAGGCATGACATCACCAAGTAATCTAAATGGTGAATCCGGTGGTGTATTTGCAAGACGCACCAACAGATCTATCCCAAAATATCCAGCCTCAAACCAGCCAATGATATCACTGCCAGTAAAAGGACCTTGAATGGCACCCTGCGGATCTTTGTAAAAAAGAACCATGTCTTCAGGAGATGGCTGTGAAAGCATCCTTGGTTCTTGTTCTCTGTCTAACGGTCCAGATTGTTGCCTTCTAATAACTGGTTCACCGCCAACCTGCCATTTAGGCAGAGAGTAAGATGGATTTACAGAATTGCCACTCCATTCATTAGTTGTTTCTTTTTGAGAATTAGACCGCCAAGTGGGCCCAGGGTGATCTGAGGTTCCATGACTTCTTGGCTCTCTAATATTTCCAACATCACTATTCCTTGCATAAGCACCATATTCTGTTTCTGTAGATCAAAAACAGCTAAACTCATTATTTAAAAATTCAAAGCCTTCAAACATGACAAGTATCAAGTGCTCTGCTATATAAAATAATCACTTAAAAATCAAAAGCTTGCAAACACCCAATTATTTTTATTTAACATTAGTTACCATACTCTATTAAAAGTAAATAAAGTTTCTATAGGCTACCACTTGAAGGAAGCAAAACTGTCTTTGAAGCTTTGCTTCTCCCCCTGTTGTCGTACTTATATCCAAACCGATAAGTTTGCGTTATTTGTGATCTCAAATGGGACAGACAAATTAATTAGCCGATTAGTTAACAAAAGGGAATGGGTTGAAAGGACCAATCATTTAACATTAGTAACCATATTCATATAGAAAGTATCTTAAGACCATTTAATCTCTTTGTTGAAAATTTTTGGGTAATTGCAGATTGGTTCAAGTAGCAGCCATGACATATCATGACCCTAACAGCCATGCACAGCATACATCAACTACCTTCAGATTATTACAAAAAGTTGAAAGTCGTCTGAAGTGCATCTTTAAATGCATAAAACTACCTACAGTGCTTTATTCTAGTAGTTAGCTTGCTACTCGTTATTCCAAAAACAGTACTGAATGCTTTACTTATTTGTTAACTTACAAAAAATGAACGAGAAGCTCTGTTGCACGGAAACGCCAAAAGGGTGGAGTACCCCGTACCAGAAACGCAATGGGGACGGAAACGCCATCGGGGACGGCAGGGGGACGTTTCCTGGCCGTTTCCCAAAGTTTGGGGACGTCATTGACCGCCTCGACAAGTCAAGGGACGTTTCTTGAAGCGTTTCTGTTTTTTGGGGACGTTTTTTAAAAGTTTCCAGCAGTCCAGGGGTATTATTTGTAAGTTTCTAATTAACGATTCATATTCCTAATCTCTCCAACTAACAAGAACGTCCAGGGATGATCCAAAACCCTTCGGCCCTTCCTCTCTAAACCCAAAACCCATCAACAGCAGGTCATCTTCTTCATTCAACACCATCGGTTCTTCTTCTTCATCAACACCAGGTTATCTATCAGACTATCACTCTATCAGACTTTCTCGATTATGGCTAGTTCTCAAGAAACACAAGGTCAAGGTTCTTCATCAACACCAGCGGCATCAACTGATGAACCGCCATTATGGGCCTTTGTAAAAAAAACCGAAAAGGTTGGTACAGGAGGTACTTGGAAGTTTACGTGTAATTTTTGTAAAGAGAATCGACAAGGCTCCTATTCAAGGGTTAAAGCACATCTACTTGGGAAAACAGGTAATGATTATATTCGATTTATGTTCTGCATGTTTAGCATGTTTCGAATTTATGTTTAGCAATTAGAATCAGCAGCACTGATTTATGTTCCTGTTCACGTTTCTTGATTTATGTTTCGAATTTTTTTTAGCATCAGCAGCACTGTTCGAATGTATATTTAGGCTATTTAGCAATTAGCATCAGCACTGTTAATATTTATTTCTTGGTAATAATTTTAGGTGCTGGGATAATTGTTTGTAAGAAAGTAACAGTGAGTGACAAAACTAATATGAAAAAGCTAGACGATGCTTATAATGAGAAGAAAGTCGCATCAAAGGAGAAAGAAGTTGGGTTGCCTTGTGAAGCTACTGTCGGTTTAAAGAAAAGAAAAACTATCTCAAATCCTATTGAAAGAGCATTTGGTGTGGAAATAAGGGACCAATTAGATCAAGAAATAGCAAGGATGTTCTATACCGGCGGTTTACCTTTCAATCTTGCAAGGAATCCACATTTTCAAAGGGCCTTTCAGTTTGCTGCTACCAATAAAATTGATGGCTATATACCTCCTAGCTATAATAAACTTAGAACCACCTTGTTACAAAAAGAAAAGGAGAATGTGCACAACTTATTGGAACCAATCAGGTTATCATGGAAAGAAAAAGGTGTATCTATTGTTAGTGATGGTTGGTCTGATCCTACTAGAAAGCCATTAATTAATTTCATGGCTACATCAGGTAATGGTCCCTTGTTTATAAAAGCGGTGAATTGTTTTGGGGAGTACAAAGATAAGTTTTTTATTTCAAATCTGATGAAAGAAGTTATAAATGAGATTGGACATGAAAATGTTGTGCAAGTCATTACTGACAATGCATCAGTTTGTAAGGCGGCTGGAGAGCTTATCATGAGTGAGTTTCCTCACATCTACTGGACACCGTGTGTTGTTCATACACTGAACCTTGCGTTAAAGAATATTTGTTCACCAAGAAATGCCGACAACAATGAAATGGCATATGATGAGTGCCACTGGATAAACGATGTTCACTTAGAGGCTGTTGCAATAAAAAATTTCATTATGAACCATGGCATGAGACTCTCTATTTTCAGCAACTTTACTTCTCTTAGACTGCTTTCAATTGCTGATACTCGCTTTGCCTCCATTATTGTGATGCTCAAAAGATTAAAACTGATCAGAAGGCCTCTTCAAGAAATGGTCATAAGCGCAGAGTGGGCTGCTTATAGAGAAGATGACACGGTTAAAGCAAGCATTGTTAAGGAGAAGATTTTGGATGATGAGTGGTGGGATAAGGTGTCATATATTCTTAGTTTTACAGGACCTATATATGATATGATCAGATTTTGTGACACAGACAAACCATCTTTGCACTTGGTTTATGAAATGTGGGATTCAATGATCGAGAAAGTGAAGGCCGAGATTTACAAGCAAGAAAGACGTCCATTATCTGCTCGTAGTATCTTTTATGATGTTGTCCATAAAATCTTAGTGGCTCGATGGGCGAAGAACAACACTCCTCTTCATTGTTTAGCTCACTCCTTAAATCCAAGGTATGTGATTTAATACTATATGTTTGATTTATATTATGTATTTATATTTTTACTTTTGAATGTTGTAGATATTATAGTGATTCTTGGTTGCTTGGGGATTCTGCAAGAGTTGCTCCACATAGGGATGGAGAAGTTTCAATAGAAAGGCAGAAATGTTTTAAAAGATTGTTTCCAAATGAAGATGAGCATAGTAGAGTCTTGGAAGAGTATGCTTTGTTTTCGATGAAGGGTGGTCCTTTTCAAGATTTAATATGTATTACAAAGATGGATGAGATGGAACCCAAGAGTTGGTGGGCTAACTTTGGTGCTGGAACTCCTCTTCTCCAGAATTTGGCTTTTAAATTACTAGGACAACCTAGTTCCTCTTCATGTGCAGAGCGTAATTGGAGCACCTACGCATTTATTCACTCTCTTAGGAGGAACAGATTGACTACTAGTCGGGCTCAAGACTTGGTTTACGTACACAATAATCTCCGACTTTTATCTAGGGCTCCCGATGATGACTTGAAGATGTGGGATATTGGTGGAGATACTTTTGACTCGATGGAAGATGTAGGCTTTTTGCAGTTTGCGGATCTTTCACTAGATGACCCAGATCTTGAAAACGGTTTGATTGATAATATTTGATTACCTTTGCTTTAGATGTATGAATTTTGAAAGATTTATGATTATCTTTGGAAGATGTATGAATTTTGAAGTTTACATGAACGTATTAATATATTTTGAGGTTTGTGGTACATTATCTATAATATATATTATTATTTTTTAATGTATTTATATCCGTACCCGTGCCGTACCCGTTTCTTGATTTTTTTAGTTTTGCCGTTTCCCGTTCCCGTACCAGTTCCCGTTTCCCGTTCCCGTACCAGTTCCCGTGCAACATTGACGAGAAGTTGTATGGGTAAACACAACCAAACCTGTCTCAACCCTTACTTAAGACCATTTAATCTGTTTGTTGTAAAAACTTGGGCAAGTGCATAATGATTCACGTAGCAGCCATGACAAGACCCTCACGGCCTCGCATGCACAGCATACATCAGCTACCTTCAGATTGTTACAAATGTTGGTCCCATACACGCCTGTCTGCTTCTTACATGAGAAAAGCCCAAAAAAAATAATAAATACCTTTAAAACCATCAGCAGTCTCATCTTTGTGGTTGTCAGCACCAAGCGGTAGATCTTCTCTGCTCCCTGCTCACAAAAGCCACGTGAAACAACTGTATCAAAAACTATACAGCCAAATTTGAATAAGTTGAGTAGGATGTTAACTAGTACCAGGTCTGGTTCTTCTTGGCTGCTCATCACGCCCAACAGATCCATCTTTAGAAACTTGTGGAGCACCACTACTTAGTATCTCCCCTTTGTCAATTCCCTTTAATATATACTGCCAATGAAATAACATATTAATTTAACTATACACTACAGCCCAAATGAAAAAATAGTAGAGGTGGCAACTGTAATCCATCTACTTAATGGGTTTACTTGGTTGTATTCTACTTCAAACAGTTCAATTAAATAGAAAGAAAAAAAAAAGAATCAGAGCGGTTAAAATACAGCCAACGTATATTTCAAATGCACCCAACCTTCATAATGGTTTCCAAATATCTTGTTTGTAATTGTAGTGATAATGTTTTCATAATGATGATAAACAAATCAGCTATTTGTAAAAAGATTCAAAAAAATGTTTGTGAGTCAACCCAAACCAAACCGATCCAGTCCATTTAATTGTATGCTAAAAAATAGCTTTTTCAATCCTGATTCAACCCGTTACCCAACTCACACATTTTGTGCTAATCAAAACTATGAAACATTTAAATACCAATTCCTCAGGTGTAGGTTCAATAAGTGCAAGAGGCTCCAATGGTTCTTCCTGTGTAAGCGAAGGCACTACCATGGCACCATCTAACACCCTCTCACTGGATCTCATATCAGTCACTCGGTACACATCAAGCAGCTTTGTCCTGCTATAATAATATCTGTCACCCTTTGCAGAAAACAATGCCAATGGGTGTGAATCAATGGAGGTGTTAAAATTATTCATTGGGTTCCCTTCAATGGCACCCCTTCCCCGACCAAGAGAGAAGGTTGGATGATGATTCTCACCACGTCCTCGACCATGTACCCCCATCGGAGAAAGCTTGTTTGAGGTTGGGCTTTGGTAAGAAGATGGCTCGATTTTTCCCCGGCTGAGTGCAGAACTAGATCTCCATGGTCGAGGATGATCGGTATCCCACTCATCCTTTCCAGAATCATGCACACTATCTGATTCCTTGTTGGGGCCCCATCGTGAGCTCCATTTGCTCTCACGGCGCGGGTCATGATTTGCTTCCTTATTTCCCGGATCAGCCAATCTCTCAGACGTTGCATGTTGTGTTTGTCCATGGTATCTTCCTGAGGGGTTATCAGTCCAGCGGTCCACTTTACGGTTCTCCACAAGCTCTTTATCCCCCTCTCTCCACCTATCCTTGCGAACAGATGAGTTTGTCTCTCTCTCCTCATCACGCCAGCGTTCACGATTCTCAAGCATGGAAGGACGAAACACATCCTTCTTCTTGTGGATATCGTGAACTTGGTCACTGTCTCCATGTGATTTCACAATACCCGAACGATTGGCAAAAGTTGAAAAGGGACTCGCGTGAATATCCTGCATATGTAACATATATAGAAGAGTATAATAGTTAATAAAGCTAAAATCTTCAGCTGTGTAAAAGCACGGAGAGAAAACAAGACACTAAAAATTATCAGAAATTTTGTCAACATTGTTCTTCTGATGAAAAAATCTAACAATATAATTATTAAATTATTTGAGGTAAAAATTAGACAATCACCCACCCCAGATACAGTTCCAGTCTTATTCTCCCCAGGTTTCGGAAAAAGCCACTGTGGTGAAAGCGGAATCGAATTTTCAGGCCCATGCTCATCTAGACAATTAAACAGTTATAGACATTAGATTATCCGAATGAAATTTTACGATGTAAAAATAAAACTGCCAATCCTGTTTATTAATTATGTCACATGAAGCAAGAGAAAGACAAACTGATCACATTTTCCAAAATGTCAATCAGTGCTAAAAGGAGTACAATAATCCACATATCGAAATGAAATCACAAATAGCAATAACAAATTGCAAGATACAGGCAGCAACACTATTAACTGTTTAAATTGTCAAAGCAGGTGTCTCTATCAAAAGTAAGTCGCGCTACAACAATGCCGAGACAAACAAAACATACCATCTAAAAGATTATGGTATAAAGTTTTCAAAATTAACAACAAGAAATCACAATGCCATAGCTTTGATTCAGTCATCGGAAAAAAAAAAAAAAAAAAAAAAAAAAAAAGGACTCTGCCCATGCCAATCACATGTGAAAACTGGAAATCATAAGCAACAGATGGATATGATGGTCATAAAAAAGATGTAGATGGCAATCATAACATCTGTCCTTTTTCATTCGAGTAGTTTCTAACTTTCTATGATGATGCTACCTTTGCTTGTAATACATTCTCCTAGCACAACACATTGAAAATAAAAAATTGTGAACGAAATGAAGAAACTAAGCAATGAATGTGATGGTCGCACAATTATGAAGATCTTGTACCTTAATTGTTAAGTGTTCAAGCAAATGAGAGCAATAAGTGAAGCCTAAAGGGCAAACTAAGTGAGAAAAACAACTCACGTTTAGAAAACCTACCGCAAACAGAATTCTACGGAGAAGATAGAAGTGAAGCAGCACGAAAATAAATGTATAAACTATTTGAGTTCTTGATCATAGAGAAGTGAAGAAACGGCTGAATACTTATCAAAAAGAAATTGAACTCGACATATTACTCGTTGAGGGAAAAATATATTCAGCAATAGCAGTGAGGTCTTGAAATTTTTCTGTGATCTAACAATACCCTCTTAAGAATGTTCAACCGGCCTGCCAAGCATCAAGTATTCACTCACTGTTTCGATTACTAAGGTCATTTAGTTGACGCCTCGGAGCTGATTGTACTACAACTTTGCAACTGACCGCTAAATTTAACATTTTCATATTATTAATCAACTTCTTTAAACTTTTGTTTCACAATCATTATACACTACTTTTTCAATCCTTTGAACAAAAAAAGTGATGGTACAAAGATGACTTTTATCAGAACCTAAATAATTAATATAATTATTTTATAAATACCAAATGAACCGCTTATGGTTCTGCTAAAGCATCTGCTTAATTGTGCTCAGATGCTTTAGGAGTCAGCCACCTAGCTCCACTTATAGCTTTTTAAACCACCATTCTTCTTAAAAACTTTTTACAGTCTCATTCTAGTTGTATTATACCAATAAAAAATATTGTTCATTGTGTAATAAAAGTTATTTAAAAAAGAAAAAATAAATAGATAAATAATAAAAATAATAATAATAAAATAACTGTTTAGACTTTACTCTCAGGGATTGAACTCATGGTCATGGACTTAATTGAGCAAAGTTTTTCTTTCTCCGAAGATTGATGTGGTCACTTCAAGTTTATTTGCATCTTGCAGAAATTCAACTTGAAATCTCTCACATTTTAACCTTTTAAAAAAGGGTTAATGGCATCTAATGCAACGAAATTTCTTAAATGTTCACATATCCGTTATGAACCCAATAAAATACTACAACACCCATCAGACTTTCAAATTTTAGCTCGATGTCATACTTTTGCTTAGGTGGCATGACCGGCAACCGGCTACACCGGTTAAATTGCATACGTGGATTTTTTTATTTTTTTTGAAAGTGAATTATGTGAAGTTAGCTGTTTTAAAATACCCATCAAACTTTTTCAAAATACCCATCAAACTTTGTCAGATTTCACTTATTAGACATGAACTCTCCCAATCTGACGTGGATCATAACGGTACAAAGTTATGACGTGGCATGTACATTTGTCGCTCATGTGAACCAGAGCCCTTCCAATCTCAATCCTCTAGAAGAAAGAGGAAGATCCCAGAGCGTGAACCAAATTCAAGATTCATGGCCTAGACTGCAACAGAGCCCTTACAGAAGGAGTTAGATTCGTGAACCATCTGGCCTTAGAACAACCTGAGAGAGGTCTATTCTTCACTGATGAATTTGGGGAGCCTGCCTTCCAAAGGTGGATTGATATAGACAAGGCAGAAATTGAAGCAATGGTTGGCTTCCTGGTGATGGCCACTCAAATTCAAAGTCCAGAAAACAAAAGCTTCAGTCATGACCTAAGGATCAAGATTAGTGAACACCCTGATCAGAAGAAGCTGAAACACAAGAAACCAAAGCTTGAAGCTCTTGGATACCAGTTTGACTATAACATCTGTTGCACCACCATTATCTTTAATTTTGGCATTGAAACTTAGGACCATGTAATATATTTCTTAATGAACAATGATGTTTTTATGTTATTCAGTGTCCTTTAGTTGCTTTGTAGAATCTTCAGTGTGAGAAGAAGACCTTTGCTCACTCGCACTGAACTTAGAAACACTTAGGCTATGCTTATATCCAAATAGGGAGAGACTGTTGGGTTAGTGAATTCCCAAACTTCCTAAAACAAGGATTTGAAGATAAAATAACCTAAGTGTTTAATATTCCTTAAACATACGCAAGTCACTGAATGAACAGTTGTTCAGTGAGTCATCTTTAAGAAGCTCAGGACAAGTCTAAGAAGAAGGGTTTTCCATTCAGTGAGGCAGGACTCGGTGAATGATACCTGAGCCAAAGAAGAAGATGATGGGTTCAAAACTGATATTTGAACATTTGAGAAAGTTCGTTGCTATTAGATGCCATTAACCCTTTAAAAAAAATTCTTATGGCGACTTTCAAATATGTAACGAGTAAGCTTTAAATTTTATATATAGATAACTTCTCATAAACACTCTGAAATTATGGATTTCTATGGCATATGAATCAAACGAAAGTTTTGATCGATGTAGTTATAATCAAGGTTAAAATAGTATTCAGAAGGTCTAAATCAAGCTCAACCAACTTTAATGAAAATTACTTGACTAATCTACTAACCAGGTGATCACAATGGGAAGAGATACACCATATACATAATATTATACAGCTATACAACACACTGTATAACAGTGTATTCCACACACAAATGGTGGTGTACCGTGTACCCACCAAATAAAATGGTGTAAATATCGCTTCCCGATCACAATAGCAGTGAAAGCAACAAAATACGTAACTTTCATTCCCAATACAAATTTTGGTTAGTGGTTTTGTTTCTGAAAATTGATAGTATCAAAACTTCAAAGCTAACTATTTTCTAAACTCACCAAAAGTGATGGGTATCTAAACCCATACCTATTCCCATAACTACAGTCATTCCCTCTACAAACCAAACACCCCCTTAATTTTTTACTCCATTATAGTAAACTAGTAAACCTAGAGTTTCAAGTTGTTCCAATGAGTCTGCTCCAAATTACTTTTGTTGTGGCACTTAGGTTGACTTGCTCTACCATATGGTCATTTATCAGCTTCTAACTATAATGCACCTTGTGCAATAGCACACACTCTGGGTAACTACGATAACCATCACATACCAACTATAAGGCTGGCGGTGAAACAAGAGCTTAATAAATGTTCGCTACACTCTAAATATCCGACTGGGTCAAATAGATATAACATATTCTTAAACTCAAAATATCTTTTCTGATACAATATGCATATAGTCTTTACTAAACTTATTTTCCATAAACAAATTAACGCTAAAAGTATACTAGTCACATAAAGCTGTAACGATTACCGCCTAAACAACACTAAATAAGTAAAGAACACTCAGTAACGTCCATAAATATAAAAAATAAAAATAAATGCAGGAAACGACCGTGAATAGGTAATAGTAACACTCGGTGACGTCCAAACATATACAGCGTCATCCACAAATTAACAAACTAAAATTTCAAAAACCTACAAAATCTAGAAACCACAACAATCCACACGAACTGCCGAGCTTACACTTTTCTACGTCACGTAAACAACCGAGACACATAAAAAAAATAGTTTCAAATTTAAACACTATGTTAAAGTCAAATTCATAATAAAATTAAATATTCATCGATTAAGTCATAAAATACACAAAAGTTTAAAAACTTAAACCTATACATTTATATAATCAATCTCAACATAATAAGTAACAAATTAGGGCACCGTACAACGAATTTAAACGAAATGAAAGCTAGGTGAATGAATAAATAAGTGAAATGATGAATAATAAACCTCTGGGGATCTGAGGGAGATGAGGAGAACGAATGACGTCGGTGTTGTCGGCCATTGATGAACGAAAGGGTTTGCTCTGTGTGTGTGTGTGTGCGCGTGAAATGACTGCGTGTGCGAATAAAGAAGGTGCAAAGACACGAATGGGGGGAAATATAAGGGCAAAGTGAGTGAGTGTAGATAAAGTCTTGAGTTTAACTAGATGACCTTCATGTTTTTATTTTGGGAGGTGATACTGATATCATTTTTATTAATGCACCACAAATCATGCATTATAGTATTATATGGTACAAACTGTAATGCACAGATTGTAGTGCATTAATCAAAAAATGTGGTATGAGTATCAATTCCCTTTTATTTTTGGGTGAAAGGTACACAACACCAAATTACTTTCTTTGTTTCGTTTGGTTTGTAGATTGGTTTTGAATTTCGAATTAGATTTAGATTGGGATTAGGATTCGGGTATGATGATCATATATTACTTTGAACTAGTAGGGTATTTGTGCGATGCATTTACAGATATCTTGTGATTAAATTTTAGGTGTCAACAATATAACAATGACGAACTGATTAACCGGAGATAAAAAATGATCTTAGTCTCGCCCAGTTAACCTGTTTTTACCGGTTTCGACTGGTCATCTCTGTTTCGTTTTTGAACGGCTTTTATTGGCTAGACGAACCGATGGCGATTCCAGATTCCGGTTGAAACCGTTGGTCCGGTCCGGTTTTCAAAATCATATGTGCCATCAACTTGTTAGCATATGTATGCAAGAGGGAATGTACAACATGCATTATAAGATAGTGTAGATATAGATATGTTGTTTGATACGTATGCAAGAGTCGCAAAGAATTTTGTTTTTGTCAAACAAAAAACAAATAGTATTACAATAAATAGTAGTGTTACTTTATTGCGTGTTAGAAGAAAAAGTCAAAAACCTCATGCTTAGAGTTGTAAACTCGAGCACCCTGGTAGGATTCGTGGAATCATGCATGTATTGGTGTCAGCTACTGTTTGAAAGTGCATATACATAAAACAAGCGTCACTTATTACTTTGAATTCATATCTTTTATACCAAGACCCCGTAACAAATGCACCCTTACTTTTTATTTCCAAAATAACTCATAATCTTTCAAATTTTGTTTCACTATCAACAATATTATAAGTAATGAATCAAATAAAAAGTATAAAAAAGACATATATGACTAACACGCATCCCCTCCTTTTCCATTCAACCCACCATCTAGTTTTCTCTCTTCCCTCAACCCCGATCCAATTTTTCTTTCCTCCTAAGCACTATCCAAATTTTTTCATTTTTACTTTATTAAATTCTTGATTATATTAATTTAATTCATAGTTTAATTACATCAATTTTATGATTCAATTTCTTCAATTCAGAATCTAATATCTTCAATTCGACGGAAAGTTTCTTTAGTATTTACAAGGTTTTGATTTATTTCAAAATAAGATCAATAAACATATACTCATCATTATTTTTTTATCTTTCATTGTTTTTTCAAGTTTTTCCTCTAAAACTTAAAACAAATAAAGTGTTTATGAAATGTCTACTAGGGAAGAGATTTAGTGAGAAGAGAAAATAAAATGAGAAGAGTGAGAAATATTCTTAGCCACACATTTTAATTAAGAAAATGAAATTTAAAGGAAAATGCATATACTTTTGTAGGTGCATCTAAAATATGTGGTTGTGGTTTATTCTCATCCTTCTCATTTTAATTTTATTTCTCATTTGATCCATACTTATGTCTACAAGGCATTTAATGAAATGTCTCAATAAAATTTTGTTAGTTGTAGACTTTAAAAGTATTAATCACGTAAAATATAGTTTAGTAATTCTTATAAAGACCAATATTTTGATGAAAAATATCAATCAAAACTAGGTTGAGCCTTAATGAACAACGTTCTTGAAAGTGATGAACATTGTTGTCCAAGACTATAATTTTCAAAGCTTTTTATTTTGATAAACAACGTAACTGTGATGAACAAAGCTTTTTATCTTGAATGAACAACGCAAATGTGATGAACAAGGTGTTTTTTACATTGATGAACAATGTAATTGCGATGAACAAAACTTTTAACTTAGAAGACCAACAAGATTGAAGGCTATCGAAAGCACGGAAAGTGATTGAGACTGACATTCATCAATCGTGGTCTGAATGTTCATTAATAAAGGTTCGTCAATCATGGTTTGAATATTCATCAATCATGGTTTGAACGTTCATCAATCATAGCTTGAATGTTCATCAATCATGATATTAATGTTCACCAATCATGGTGTTAATGTTCATCAATTATGTTAGGATTTAGAAAATCCAGTCATTAAAGAGTCGGTCACCTCAAGTATATGTAATCGTTAGAAAGCTCGTAGTCGTAGATTATTTAATGTTTAGTAGTATTTAGTTAAGTAACACCGTGGAGGACGGACGGGTCTTTACCCACTGTATGCCTGATCCACAGCCCGTAGGTAGCGATTTATGTACGAACTATAAATACTCTCTACCTCCCAAGGTAGAGAGTTGGAGCTCATAATAATACTTTCATTTTCTCTCACTAAGTTCCCAAACCTCTAACTCTTTCTCTCTCTAAAACCTCTTGTATACGCCTCTTGTTGTTATGGTTTAGTGTGTTTGTGAAATCCAATATCCTACAATTGGTATCAAGAGCCATGGTTTGATCATCTCTTTTCATATCCTTGGATTTCTAGTGGTTTTAGGTGGTTTTTGAGTTTGAAAAAGTTTAGTGGTTTTTGCATCATTTGGATCATTTCTAGTGTTAAAGTTTGAATTTTGGGTGTACTTTTGTGTTTAGAATCATTGTAAGTGCTTGGGATTTGATTTGGTAAGCTTGAATCACTGTGGTTGAGCTTGTTTTGGATTGAAAAGTGTGTTTTTGAAGTTTTTTCTTGCTAGCGACTTGGTTCTCGTTGTGATTTTCATCGTAGCGACTTGCTTCAGTAAAAGTTAGCGAGTTACAGTGTTAGTTGTTAGCGACTTGTCTATTGAGACAAGCCGACAAATAGTATAAGTTAGTGGATTCTCCACTACGGCTAGCGACTTGGTGAGGGTAGCGACTTGCTTCAGGAATTGTTAGCGACTTGTAGTGCAAATTGTTAGCGACTTGATACTAGCGACTTGGATATTAGCGAGTTGTTCTTTAGCAACTTAACTGTGTCTAGCGACTTGGTGCTTAACGACTTACTGTCATAATTCTTAGCGACTTGGTGTTAGCGACTTGGACCTTAGCGAGTTGCTCTTTAACGACTTGACTGTGTAGCGACTTGTATGTAGCAACTTGGTCTTAGCGACTTGGTTCAATAACTCTTAGCGACTTGGTTGATTTCTGCTTGTAATACGGTTTTCTCTTGATTTAGTAAAATCCCGGGAAAGAATCTATTTCCCGGTTTAATCATAGAGTTATAAAATCCCGTGTAATCTGTTAACATGTCTACCAACGTATCTACAATCATCTCCATTGTTGCCGAGGATGTTCAAGCAGCTGGTTCAGATACTCGTCCACCCATGTTTGACAGAACTGACTACGACTCTTGGGCTCAACGAATCAGATTGTACTGTCTTGGAAAAGAAAATGGAGTCAACATTCTCAAATCCATTGATGAAGGATCGTATCAGATTGAGACTACAAGAGACATAATTGATACTGCTGCAGATGGAACCATGATCTTTGGATTGGACAGACCAAAGACGTATGATGAGCTCAGTGATAAGGAGAAAAAGAGATTCGATGCTGATATCAGGGCCTCAAACATCATACTACATGGTCTTCCAAAAGACATCTACAAGCTGATCAATCACAACACTGAAGCCAAGGCAGTATGGGATAATGTCAAGATGCTTCTCTCAGGTTCTGAATTAACCAAGAAAGACAGAGAATCACAACTGTATGATGAGTTTGAGCACTTCAAGATGAAACCAGATGAGAGTATCTATGAATACTACGTGAGATTCCACAAGCTTGTAAATGATATGAGGAATATCAGAATGACTATGCCAAACATTCAGCTGAACTCAAAGTTTGTGAACAACATGAATCCCGAATGGCACAAGTTTGTCACCTCTGTGAAGCTAACCAAAGGATTGAAGGACACAAACTATGAGCAACTATATGCCTTCCTTCTTCAGAATGAGAGACATGCAATGTTTGAAAAAAGGATTCTTGAGCAGTTCAAATCTAAGCAGGGAGAAACCAGTTCGTCAAATGACTCAACTGCCTTCTACACCAATGTTGGTATTACTACCAAAGCATCTCAAGTCATACCCACGGGTAATGGTAATCACAAACTCATTCCTGATCCGAGGTTCAAGCAAGCTGATGCTGATGCAGTCATGGGACACTTCATTAATCAACTGGCTCTTATGGTTAAACAAAACCTGACCCTCAGTCCACATACCAACAGTCTTCACACTAACAATGAGATCATAACTGCATCCAATCTACACAATCATGCTGTTGTAAGAGATGGAAAGGTTATGGGGCAACCACTTCAAAGAAGACGATACGAACAAGGGATGGTTGGAGCAGGCAATGGGAATGTTGGAGCTGGTGGAGGATATGTGGTAAATCAGAACAGGGGAAGGAATGGGAATCAAGGTCAAGCAAAGCCAATTAAGTGCTACAACTGTGGTGGTGAGGGACATATTTCTAGGAACTGCACATCTCCAAAACGTCCACAGAATGCAGAATACTTCAGAGACAAGATGCTGCTTGTGCAAGCTCAGGATAATGGAGTAGCTTTGGATGAAGAGGAGTTGCTGTTTCTTGCTGAGGGAAATGCCCGAACCTATGATGCTGATGTTGATGAACAACCAATTCAGGAGATAGGTCATAATCATCAAAATGCATTTCAAGTAGCTGACTGTGATGCATTTGACTCTGATGTCGATGATGAACCTATTGCCCAAACAATCTTCATGGCTAGCATCTCACCTATGGTCTCTCCAAAGGTCTCTCCACCACAACATGTTGGTCCATCCAAACACAAAATCATTTCTAAGGTATTAAAAATGTATGATGATGTTGATGAGCAAAAGATGCATAATAAAGTACAGTCTCTTGAAACTTATGAATCAGATATTGAAGATGTGGGTAATAGTAATATTGTCCAATATGATCAATATGTGAAGCAAAGTGAAAGTGAGATTGTACCAAGTAATGCATCTTCTGCAGTCAATGATGATTATGTTTTTTATGAATACACTGCATGTGCCCCTGATGATACTGTTATCTCTGAACTGAATGCCTATAAAGAACAAGTTGCTATTTATGAACAACGTGCTAAGTTTGAGTTGACCACCCGTGAGCAGGAAATGGATGACCAAATGCGTACAGTAATTAGAAAAAGTAACTTTAGAGAAGAAGTCTTAAAAAACAAGAGTTAAACTCCTTACAAGAAAAGCTTTCTAAAACTGCTAAGCAAAAACAAGAACTTCAAGAAAATGTTAAGATGCTTAAGCAAGAATTCAATGCTAAGGAATCAAAACTTTTGAATGATTTTTCCAATCTAAAAACTTTGAAAAACAAGCTTGAAAATAAGTTGTACGTACAAGGGAATACCATTCAGACTGCTCACTTGATCACTAAGCATAGAGTTTTAAGCGATAAGCATAGCATTCCCCTTGTTGTAGAACCTAATACTGAGGTTGTTAAAAAGGCTAGAGCTGCTCATAATGTAATCTATGATGGTAATGAGATTCTTAAACCTAGACAGAAACCTAGTTGCGTTGAGTGCACTGAGGAAGATAGAAAATTAGATGATGCATCTAGGGAGAAAATGAATAAGAAGCTAGAAGATCCTGAATGTAAAGAGAATAACATAACTATCAAACCCCATGATTACAAGAAGGAAAATTGGATTTCCTTGAACAAGTTTAAGCCTCAAACGTTGTTAACACCCGAACAAGTGTTCTGGAAAAAGGATTTAGAGAAGCAAAAAGCAGAGAATCTTGTTGTAACAAACCCTTCCCTTAGGAAAATGCCTTCAGCAACTGTGTATCCTCCGAATACACCAATGCATTTAGTTCCTAGAACTATTGCCACTAAAAGCAAGACCTTAATCAGTCAATATGTTATTTTTCAATTATTTGTTGATTTTGAGAAAACTTGTAAGAAAAGGATCACACCCATTGGGATAACTGAAGGAGAAAGGGGTTTTGAGCAAACTAAAGAATGCTATTTAACTGAGGTCATGCCTTTCTTTAAACAATTAAAAGGTCAATTTGAGAGTCTTAAAAAGGGGATGGACTTAGATATTAAAGAAATGGAAAAGGAATTTGATGCGATGATTGTTGAGGTTAGTGACTATGAGCGAGAATTAAAATATAATGAGATTGAGAGGAAGAACTTGAACACCTTGAATGAGAATCTTATTTCTGAATGTATTACTCAAGATGTGTTTTACACTGCTACGAATTGTTCCATTAATGCTTCTCAATTTCATGAATTATCTGTTGCTCTGAAAGTCTCTCATGATCGTGTCATTGAGCTTGAAAACACTAACTCTAAACTGCATGATAAAGTTGAACAGGATGATCATGATAACTTGGTGAAACAGTTTTCTAAATTGGAAGTTGAGCATCTTGCTTTGCAATTAAAATATCAACATCTAAAAGAAAATGTTAAAACCTCAAATATCAAGACGTCCTTGGATGCTCCTGAATTTGATGCAGTTTTTGAAATTAGCAAACGTGATGAACAGATTCGAGCTCATTGTAACACGATCAAAAATTGAGAACCCAAATTTCACAATTAAAGGGTGAAAAGAACAATGTGACATGCTCTCAAATGCCTCCTCCCTTAGATTCTCAGAGTTCTCAAACGTTTCATCTTCAAAACTTGATTAATGTTTTACAAAAGGAAAATGAGAGTTTTCTAGAAGAAAATGAAAAGGTCAAACAACACTTTAAAGAGTTATATGATTCAATGAAAGTCACTCGTGACAAGAACAACGAAAAAATAACGTCTTTACAAAAGAAAATTGAGAATCCGAGGAGTCAGGAAAAAGGGAAACTGCCACTTGTTTTTAATGAGAATGGTGCATCAAAGTCATCCTCAAACTGCAAATATACTGTGGTATCAAGTTAAATACATTCCTCCTCATCTTAGGAATAACGAACTTGTGTTTCATAACTATTGTGCTCACCTTAAGGATAGTCTAGAATGTCTCCGTGAGATTGTGGAAGAGGATTTCATAAATAAGCCTCTGATAGAGAAATTAGGTTTGCTTGCATTCAGGCCAAACGATCTCATGAGCTGCTAGAATGTTTAATTGCAACATGTCCTAAATCCTTAGGTGCGAAAGTAAAAGCTGTGATGCCTTGTTCTATGCCTAGTGCCAAGCATTCAAATCATTGTATGCCCAGTTTTAAGAAAGTGAACACTAATGTGCCTTCAAGTAGTTCAGATCCCTGCACATCTAGTTCAGGAATGCAAAAAGTAGATCAACCAACTAATGTTCCCATAATTCCATCTACAGGAGTAATCAGTGACATTAAAGCAAGCGGGTCAAAGCCTCCAGGCAATACCAAGCAAGATAGGACCTCGCAAGCTAAGAATGTGCATTGGAAGAGAGTAGATGATCACCCTAGGAATATTAAGTTTGTGTTGAATAAAATGAATCGTGTTGATTCTAGTATTAGCTATAAGCGTACTGTAATTAATTCAATTCTGCTACTGTTCGCAAACCATGTAATGATGATGCTTGATTTCGTACTAATCATGAATGTGGTGAGAATGTTTTGTCTAATGCTGTCAAATGCCCCGATAAAACTGTTAATGTTAAAATTCAAGCTAAGAAGGCTAAAAGGCAAAGGCGAAAGAAAGTTAGAAAACAGTGGAAACCCACAGGAAGGAAATTTAGTAATATAGGTTATCAATGGATACCTACTGGCCGTAAGATTAATGTGCTTTGCCATAAAGTTGCTAAATCAATGCCCACTAGAAAATGGATGCCTACTGGTAGAACTATTCCCTTAAGAAGCGAACATACTTTGAATAGGTCAAATACGGACACTAGCACTGCATCTATTTCTAATGAGTCTATTGTTTCTACCTCTGATGTGGGTGTTCCAATCACTGTTACTAACCAAATGGAACCCATTCTTGCATGGGGATCCCAATTATCCAGTTATCCATTCTTGTCTGTGTTCAACTGCAGATCGTTCAAATCGTTCGTGGTACCGGACTCAGTGTTCCAAGCATATGACCGGAGACCGGTCGCGGCTCATGAACTTCGTGAGTAAATTCATCGGGATTGTTAGATTCGGGAACGATCATTTCGGTGCAATTATGGGTTATGGAGATTATGTTGTCGGTGATAGTGTCATCTCCAGGGTATATTACGTAGAAGGTCTTGGTCATAACTTATTCTCTGTCGGTCAATTCTGTGATTCTGATCTAGAAGTGGCCTTCAGAAAACATACTTGTTTCGTTAGAGAACTTGATGGTAAAGAACTTTTAAGAGGAACACGTGGTTCAAATCTATACACCATCTCTATCGAAGATATGATGAAGTCTTCTCCAATTTGCTTGTTGTCAAAGGCTTCGAAAACAAAGTCATGGTTATGGCATCGTCGTCTCAATCACTTGAACTTCGGCACCATCAATGATCTCTCGAGAAAGGACTTAGTTGTAGGTTTACCTAGACTAAAGTATGAAAATGATCATCTTTGTTCAGCATGCCAATTGGGAAAATGCAAGAAGTATGCCCACAAACCCAAACCTACAAACTCAGTTACAGAAGTTCTTCATACAATTCACATGGATTTATGTGGACCCATGAGAGTGCAGAATATCTTTGGAAAGAAATATGTGTTAGTTGTGGTTGATGATTACCCTCGATTCACCTGGGTTAAGTTCTTAAGGACAAAGGATGAAACTCCAGATATCATCATCAAACTTATCAAACAGCCGCAGGTTCGACTTAACAAAACTGTCAGAATCATCCGAACAGAAAATGAAACTGAGTTTGTTAATAAACAACTTAGTGAGTTTTATGAAAGTGTTGGAATCAGTCATCAAAGAAGTGTTCCACGAACTCCTCAACAGAACGGTGTAGTTGAAAGACGAAATTGAACTCTTGTGGAAGCCGCAAGAACAATGCTGATTTACTCAAAGGTTCCAATGTTTCTCTGGGCTAAAGCCATTTCCACTGCATGCTACACTCAAAATCGATCCCTAATTCACACTGCTCATGGAAAAACTCCATATGAACTTGTCCACAATAGTAAACCTAATCTCTCATTCCTTCGTGTGTTTGGTGCATTGTGTTATCCAACTAATGAGGGCCAAGACTTAGGCAAACTTAAAGCTAAAGCAGACATTGGAGTATTTGTAGGATATGCACCAAACAAAAAGGGATACCGAATCTACAAGAAAAGAACCCGAAATATCATGGAAACAATTCACGTTACGTTCGATGAGCTGACCGGTCCAATGGCTCCAGGACAATCCAGTTCTGAACCCGCATCTCAACCGTCATCAAGTAATCCTATCAGTTCTACTCTTGTTTCTAATCCATCTCCAGCAACTCCTTATGTACCTCCTTCAGAAGATGATTTAAAGAAATTGTTTGATCCAATGTTTGATGAACACTATGAACATAATGCTGATGAAATGTCAATTCCATCAACAGAGGCTGCTCCTATCCCTGTAAATGAAGTCAACCCTTCAGTCTCAATATCATTAAGTCAAGAAGCGCCTGCTGCTGATCACTCTGTCTCATCAACAAATCATCAATCATCGAATGTACATCATGGAATTGTTTCTGGCACCCATGATGAAGTTAATCCCTTTGCGACTCCTGAAGATGCTCCATTTGAAAACATATTTGCTCCTGAATCATCATCAGAACCATCTTCATCAGGAGACATCGACTCTGCTACTTCAGCTCCTCAACAACAGCCACATGAACACCTCAAAAAATGGACACATGATCATCCATTGGACAACATCATTGGAAACCCTTCTTGTCCAGTATCCACACGGAAACAACTTGCAACCGATGCCTTATGGTGCTTCCTCAACTCCGTACTCTCTAAGGTCGAACCAAAAGATGTTAAAACTGCCATGAATGAAAATAGCTGGTTCAATGCCATGCAAGAAGAAATTCATGAGTTTGATCGACTAGATGTATGGGAATTAGTACCTGCTCCAGATTGTGCTATGATCATTGCTCTAAAGTGGATCTTCAAAGTGAAACTTGATGAGCATGGTGATGTTTTAAAGAATAAGGCTCGATTAGTTGCAAAAGGATACCGTCAAGAGGAGGGTATTGACTTTGAAGAATCATTTGCTCCTGTTTCTCATATCGAGGCAATCAGAATCTTCTTGGCTAATGCTGCAAGTAAGAACATGGTAGTTTATCAGATGGATGTAAAGACGACCTTTCTTAACGGAGATCTTAAAGAAGTCGTATACGTCAGCCAACCTGAAGGGTTTGTGAATCCAGAGCATCCTACACACGTCTATCGTTTGAAGAAGGCTCTTTACGGTTTGAAGCAAGCTCCAAGGGCATGGTATGATATGCTATCAAAGTTTCTTCTATCTACTGGATTCTGCAAAGGAGCAGTTGATCCGACATTGTTCACCAGAAAGTCAGGCAAACATTTAATTCACGTTCAAATATATGTTGATGATATTATTTTTGCCTCGACCGACCCCAATGAATGTGATCGTTTCTCAAATGAAATGGGTTCCAAATTTCAAATGTCAATGATGGGACAAATGTCATTTTTCTTGGGATTACAAATTTCACAAAGTCCCGGAGGCATTTTTATAAATCAATCTAAATATGCAAATGAGATTTTAAATAAATTTGGATTTGATTCTTGTGACCCTGTTGACACTCCCATGATTGAGCGTACTAAACTAGATGAGGACCACTCAGGGATCCTGGTAGACCAAACGAAATATCGTAGTATTATCGGATCCCTGATGTACCTCACAGCCAGT